>JAWNNM010002258.1:0-600000 GCA_035044965.1 Lordiphosa andalusiaca
GGAATATGAAAATTTTGATTTTTTAAAACCACTTTTAAGCCCCTATCTCTTCATTTAAGGGAGTTATGGGCGTTTAAAGATTTGGGAGGTTTAAATTACTGTAAAAAATGTTTTTAATAACTTTTTTACACAAAAAATATTATAATAATAATCAATTTAATTATAATTTAATATTTTTTTGATCAAAAATTGGAATATGAAAATTTTGATTTTTTAAAACCACTTTTAAGCCCCTATCTCTTCATTTAAGGGAGTTATGGGCGTTTAAAGATTGAAAAATTGGAATATGAAAATTTTGATTTTATAAAACCACTTTTAAGCCCCTATCTCTTCATTTAAGGGAGTTATGGGCGTTTAAAGATTGAAAAATTGGAATATGAAAATTTTGATTTTTTAAAACCACTTTTAAGCCCCTATCTCTTCATTTAAGGGAGTTATGGGCGTTTAAAGATTGAAAAATTGGAATATGAAAATTTTGATTTTTTAAAACCACTTTTAAGCCCCTATCTCTTCATTTAAGGGAGTTATGGGCGTTTAAAGATTTGGGAGGTTTAAATTACTGTAAAAAATGTTTTTAATAACTTTTTTACACAAAAAATATTATAATAATAATCAATTTAATTATAATTTAATATTTTTTTGATCAAAAATTGGAATATGAAAATTTTGATTTTTTAAAACCACTTTTAAGCCCCTATCTCTTCATTTAAGGGAGTTATGGGCGTTTAAAGATTGAAAAATTGGAATATGAAAATTTTGATTTTTTAAAACCACTTTTAAGCCCCTATCTCTTCATTTAAGGGAGTTATGGGCGTTTAAAGATTTGGGAGGTTTAAATTACTGTAAAAAATTTTTTTAATAACTTTTTTACACAAAAAATATTATAATAATAATCAATTTAATTATAATTTAATATTTTTTTGATCAAAAATTGGAATATGAAAATTTTGATTTTTTAAAACCACTTTTAAGCCCCTATCTCTTCATTTAAGGGAGTTATGGGCGTTTAAAGATTTGGGAGGTTTAAATTACTGTAAAAAATTGTTTTAATAACTTTTTTACACAATTTTGAACAGCAGAAAAATATTTAAACCGGTTTGGAACCGAATTCCGAAATATTCTTTGAGAATTTTACAAAAATTGGCTATTGGCTTTCCGTTAAAAGACTGGTTTCCAGATGGGCTTAAAAACGCGAACAGAACTTAAAATCATTCCAAAAGTGTGTATATTATTCTTTGTTGCGATCTGGAATCCAGAATACAATTGAGACCATATAGTTGTCCGATTTCGACCAAACTTTGTGGAATTATGGAAAAGCATAGCAAACTAAGAAATACATAGTTTGGAGGCGTTTCCATTGAAAACAAAAAAGTTTTTCTCACTAAAACTAGTTGCTCGACCGATCATTCCTATGACAGCTATAGCCTATAGTCATCCCATTTTGACAAAATTTTGAAGAATTGTCTGAAAGCTTATAAAATAAATAAAGTATAATTTTAAAGAGGTTTACATTGAAAACAAAAAGTTTTTCATACTAAGACTATTTTTCTAACCTTACTTTTCTATGGCAGCTATACTATATAGATATCCGATTTCGACCAAATTTGGCAGAATTATGGAAAAGCATGAAAAACTAGTAAATGCGGAGTTTGGAGACGTTTGCATTAAAAACAAAAAAGTTTTTCTCACTAGAATTAGTTTTTCGATCGATTGTTAATATGGCAGCTATATGTTATAGTCATTCGATCCGGCTGATTTTCACAAATGAGCAGCATATTTATAGCAGAAGACTTCGTGCAAAGTTTGGTCGCGATAGCTTTAAAACAGAAGGAGGAGCTAGCATAGAAACAGACGGACATGGCTATATCGACTTAGCTCGTCCTGCTGATCAAGAATATATATACTTTATGTGGTTGGAAATGCTTCCTTTAAAGCGTTAACAAACATCTGTAAAATTTCAAGGGTATAAAAATAGATTTAAAAGGCGAGGGGAGTTTAACAGTTAAGTAAATGATGGATATTTCTTTCAACAAGTTAGAAGAAATGTAAACTGATTGCTGTAGAAGCTTAGTTTCGCCAGGTTTTGCTGCTCTTAGCTGTAGCTGATCTTTCCCATAACAGTTGGAACTTATATAAGATCAGAAACTCTATCAAACTGCCCTCGTATAAAGTTATATTCTGCATAAATTGAGACCCCCTTTAACTACATTCCGGTATGGCCAGTTATGAGGAGTGGCACTTAACTTAGTTGTTATTGTTTCTTTTTTTTTGTTGTTTGCTAATCTAAACAAAGTCACGTTTGTGTCTTAAGTCTTTCGTTTCTTAATGATTTCTCACAATCTTTTCAACTATTCACCTGTTTCAATTGCCATTGCAATGTATCCACTTGATTCTGTAATATGACAGCCTCGACATTTAGTTGCGGTTGTTGGTGTTGCTGTTGCTGCGGATGATGTTGCTGCTGTTGTTGTTGCTGCTGTTGTTGCTGTTGTAGCTGCTGTTGATTTGGCAAGCCAAAGTGATGGGGTGCGCCCATGTGTAGTTGTTGTAGCTGGTTGGCATCCTGTAAGAAAAAAATACAAGAAATAGAGAGAGAAAAAAAACAAAGCGTTAAATTGCTATGTGAAAAATGTTGTCAAAGTGTCGCCAAGTTGCTAGCGAACAAACACCATACCACACACCACACACCACACACACACACAGTTGGCCGGCCAAAAGTGGCCACAACAACCACAAAAACTCATGTACAATTAATTAGAGAAATTATTTTACAATTTTTTTTGCTTTATTAATACATTTTGTTTTTGGATTTATTTTGTTTGTTTTCTCACTCATTTATTTCACACTACATTAAAAAATAGTTTGCCATAAATTTCTGGTATATTTAACATTTTCCACATTTATTCAAGCGCAGAGAGGAGAAGAAGAACCCGTTTGTCAGTTATGCGCCAAGTTTTTCATATAACTTGGTTTTATTTTACACTTTACCATTTTTTTTGTTTGCTGTGTGTTGTTTTGTTTTAATGTTCACGGTTTACTTTTTCTTTTATAACATCATTTTTTCAAAGACTTTGACCCACACACACACACACACGCACACACAGCATAACCAAATGGAAACTAAAACAATTAGTTTTCTCTTAAAGGTTGACCTCCAATGCTGATGTAATCCTCATTTAGCTCACACCCCCACGCCCACATAAACATAAACAGCCGCAAAATGTCAAGGAGAAAAACAACTGCCGAGTTTTCTTTGAAAATGAAAAAAAAAACAAAAAGTTTGCAATTTTATTTACAATTAACATTTGCGGTTGCGGGGGGCGGGGCGGGGCACCCTACATAAGTTTTGTGGTCAGAAAAACTCAATTTGGCACAATTTTACGCTTGTTAATTGAGTTATTTTTTTTTGATTTATCTGGTCTTTGGTGGGCGGGGCACAGGAGGGTAAAGTTTATATGGCAAATTAATTTTTGCATTTGGGAATCGTGTTTTGGTTGCAAATTCAGCAGGCGGCTTAATTGAACTTGGTCAGTCCAAAGGCCAATTGCAAGAGTAGGAAACAAAATGCATTTTGTTATATAATACAAGGGGTCGGGTACATGATGATACAAAAATGATTTGTCAAACAACAACAAACACAACAAGTCTAATTATACTGTGTACCAGAGGTAACAGCCAGAAGGAAGCATCTCCGACTCCATGAAGTATACATATTCTTGGTCAGCATCAACAGCCGAGTCGATATAGCCATGTCGGTCTGTCTGTCCGTACACAGAAAAAAAAAGATCCAAAAAAGTATCCATTTGGGAGGGATAAATGTCTTAAATATCCTTTTATCCATCCAACGGAGCTGAAAAATTATCCCAAGGATCATAATTTTTCATATCCTTTGGATGATTTTTAGCTCCGTTGGATGATTAAAAGGATATTTCAGACATAGCCTTCTCAAATGGATACCGGAAATCATCCTTTTTTTCTCTGTGTATGAGCGCACAGATCTCAGATAGGGGCAAACTTCTTATACTTGCAGGCAGATCAAGTTGATTTTTTGGAACAATTTAGAAAAAAAAGTAATATCTTATAGAGTTTTAAAGATAGATTGTTCGTACCTTCTGAACACATCACGATTATTTATCGATACGCCAAAGGATTGGTAAAGATCAGATAGTTGATTGTCGAGTTATGATCAAAAGATTGTTCGATACTGCAGCGCAGTAGCAGCGCTGCTTTCAGCTGCGTATAATATCGTTGGCACAGAGTAGGTTATAGTCAGGCTTGACCCACTTTCTTTTTGGTTTTATAGGGTGTAAAGTGCTGCCCAACGCCGTTTCAAGCGGGTCTGCCCACCAAAAATGTTGGTTTTTCCTATAACTTGAATATCGCTTATCCAATCTGTACCATTCCTTCGGCGGATCGATAAAAAATACTGCTTGCTAAATATGTCCAGAAGGACGGAGGAAATGGCATAGAAACAGACGAACATGGCTAAATCAACTCAGTTCGTCATGCTGATCCAGAATATATATACTTTAAGTGGTCGGAGATGCTTTCTTCTAGGTGTTACAAACATACGAACTATTTTATTAAACCCTCTGCAAGGTTTTAATAAAAATCAATACATTTGTGTGAGAAAACTTGACTAGTTAAGTAAAAACTTTGGTACTGCAAGTACATTTTCCATTTGTACTTACTTCAGCCTCTTCCTAACCAAACTTGGCACACGCTTCAGTCTTCTCCTTCAACAATTGCATCTTCTCTATGTATCTGTATCTAAAATCGCACATGCCATTTTCTTTTGTATGGCAGCTCATTATCATAATCATAAGTACAAGAAATAACCTTTATACATATAATTACACTTGTTTAAAATCCCATTCACAAAAGTTCTCAGATAAAATGGGAAATATCCTCCCACCTAATCTACATCTTTCTTCCACCCCTCCCCCACCCACCCCTTACCTACCGTGCTGCTATCAAAATCTAATTAAAATGCACGTTAGAAAATTGCGCGACCCCATTGCAAAATGAGTTTGGCATGCAAATTTGGCTTAGACGCTACCAACAAATGTCAACTGCAGGCTCCAGTTACAGACAGACAGTTGTTGTTCCCTCATCCCCCAAGCTCATCAATGTGCTATTTATATGTAATGAAATAAACCCCAGCCAAGTTAAAACTAGAAGAAGAGTAAGAAATCTGCATTTCAAATCAGCGACAACAAAACAAACTAAAAAAAAAAAAAAATATATATATATATATAAAAAAAGCAGCACACCATTGCATGCTCCAGTAATTTCGAACCAAAGAGGAGGGGGGGTGGGTGGGCAGTGTTGTTGTTGTTGTTGTTGTTCAGCATCAACAAGTGTGTGCAAAGGGTTGCCACATATGAAATTCCCAGGCCTCCAACCAAGTTTGGCTCGTCTCCATTACCAACAACTGACGTCGACAACGCCGGTTATTTAAATTGTTTTTTACAGAGAGAGAGAGGAGGGGGGAGAGATGGAGGTGGTGGTGGGGGGAGAAAGAATGCAGCGGCAAAAAAAAAAAAAAGGGTCAACTAGAATTTCATGCTTGGCTTGTGTGTGTGTGTGTGTGTGTGTGTGTGTGTGTTGTTTGCAGACACTGCCAGTTGAATGATGATGATGATGAAGTTACCATGATGTTGCCTGATTAACCTGATGTCTGTTCACAATAAAACTGTCGCTGTTGCAGCTAAAGTTATGACCAGACCAGACGGAGCAGGAAGTTGCGGTACCAGACTCTTAAATTAAAGATCTTGACATTCTTTTACCTCCACACTTGTTCCCATTTTTGTAGAGTTTTATTCAGCATAGTTGAATAGAAATTTTGGGCAATTAAGTTGAGATTTATAAGAAACGAGAATGCCGAAGTTCTTATACCCTTGCAAGTGCTCGCTTAAATATATTCAAACAAGAAAGAAAGTCGGTCAAGCCCGACTATAGCATACTCTGTACCAAGGAAATTATACGCTCAGCATAAATTTTGATGCTGCAGTAGCAGCTAAGAGCAGCAAACAGTCTTTTGATCATAACTCGAAAATCGTTCATCCGATCTTCTCCATTTCTTTGGCGGATCGACAAGTTATCCTCATAACTAAATGTGTCTAGATGGAACCATCCGTTTATCTTTAAAACTGTGGGAGATATGACGTTTTTTTCTAAATTGCGGGGGCGGGAGGGGGCATGGTCAATATTGAAAATAAAAGTGATCTACCTGCAGACATAAGAAGCATATGTCCCATACATGTCAAACCTCTATCTCTTACTAACTCTGAGATCTATGCGTTCATACGGACAGACAGAAAGACAGACGGACATGACTCGGCTGTTGATGCTGATCAAGAATATATATACTTTACTAGCTGACCCCGTCAGAAGTTGTCCTGCGTTAATATAATTTTGTGTATTATTCTATTATACTGCTCAAAAAAAAAAAAACATATATGTGTTCGAGAGGTACCCGAAAGAGTTGACCGATTCGGACCATATTTGTTATCAGCCTTCCTCTATTCATGACGAATGTCTTTATAAAGTTTCATCCAAATCGGTTAAGTTTAGGTCAAGTTATGGTGCAAAAAAGCCGTGGATGGCAAATTACGCGATCCCTGTGTGACCTACCAGAATCAGCTATAGATATAAACCACCTACGCTGTTACTACTACACTCACACGAAATTTCATCGAAATCGATCCAGCCGTTTGGGAGGAGTGAGGTATCAAAGCCATGCACGGAAGAATTTTATATATTATATACTTTTAGGGTACTTTATAGGGTCGGAGATGCTTCCTTCTGGATGTTACATACTTTTGCACAAACTTATAATACTCTATGTACCTACGGTACAGAGTATAAAAAACTCTTTTTTTCCATTTTCCGACCTATCGTTTGTATGGTAGCTATATGATATAGTCATCCGATTTGACCTAAAATTTGTAAAATTATGTGAAACCATGTGAAACAAACAAATACAAAATTGCAGGATGCTACCATTACAAACAAAAAAGTTTTTCTAACTAAGACTGTTTTTCAGACCCATCTTTTGTATGGTAGCTATACCATATAGTTGTACGATTTTAATAAAACTTGGTAGAATTGTAAAACAATAGAGAAAACTTACGATTACAAAGTTAAAAGACATTTCCATTGAAAAGAAAAAAGTTGTTCATACTAAAACTAGTTTTCCGACCGATTGTTCCTATGGGAGCTATAAAATATAGTCATCCGATCCGGTCGGTTCCGACATATTAGTAGTGTGCAGCAAAAAGAAGACTTTGTGCAAAATTTCAGCTCGATAGCTTTAAAACTGAGAGACTAGTTTGCTTAGAAACAGACAGACGGAAGGACAAAGCTCAATCGACTCAGCTTGTCACCCTGATCAAGAATATATATATATTTTATGGGGTCGGAAATGAATATTTATATGCGTGGCAAACTTCTGTGCAAAATTAAAATACCCTTTGTAAGGTTATAAAAAAGTGGTTTACTTTTTAAATTCTACGACTAATTTCGCATATTTCCACATATGCATTTTCCACCAATTCAATTGGCATTGTTTAAAATTGATTATGCGTAAAGAGTAATCTACGTTCAACGCCTACAAACAATGCAAAAGGGAAGCCAATAACCAAATCGGTTAAACAAAAGCCCAGAAAACGGAAAGCTGAAACTCCGCGTGACAGCCATTAGAGGGCCATTTAAAATACATTTATTTCCCTTCCAGCCAAATTGTTAAGCTTACACAATACACCAGCCAACCCAGCCCAAGCCCAAACAAAAGCCACATCTTTTTTTTACCCTCACTGTCAATGCAATTCCCATGAAATGGAACAGCGGGTAGGAAATTACCTGGCAAGTGATTGACTAGTGTCAGACCAAAAGACGCTGACAGCTTTTTGGGCCTAATGAAGGTCAGCATCCATTTCTCTAACCAAACATTCAAATGGAAATGTGTGTTAACCCAATTTTCATGCGACAATAATCTCTGCAGCCATAAAACCAAACAAATTATGCTCAATAATAAACAGCAATCAGCGATTGCAAAACAACAATTGAAGTATTCAGTTTGTTGCATTGTTTTGTCATGTGAGAAAGTTGTGCCAAATGCAGATTTTAATGATAATGGTTAAAAGAAAAAATGTTACTTCTTTTGTCCAACGATTTTTGTTTGACATTTTTGTCGGACCTTATTGCTTTGAGGGCCCAGGCCAGGCGGCAATTGATGATGATGATGATAAAAAAAATGTTGAGCAAAATTTTGGTTGCAATTATCTGAGTTTTGTTTGCCTTGAAATATTACAAAGGAAACTTTGAATTGGCTGCCAGGCATGGCCAATGGATTAAGAAGGGTCAAGGGGGGCGGAATTGTGTTGATTGGGTAAAATGAAAAAGCAATTAGTTAGAGTCAAGAAAAATGGTGTAAATTATTAACGTTCATTCAAGTGCAGAGTTGGGAACAGACAATCAAAGCCCAGGAAGCAAAACGGTTCCGAACCGATATTAAACTGAACCAATTAACAAAACGGTTTGGTTCAGTTGATTGCCGAGTTTCAGACAAAAATACTTGTAAATTTTTAACGATTCCCTAAAAAAGTTTCATTGGAATTCAGATTAAATTTAACCGGGATTTAACTATGTAGACCGCACACTCAGCAAAAAATTTAACGAATAATTTAAAAACAAATTTATTCACAAAATTTACAAACAAAAATGATGCGTTCTTCAATTTTCAAGAATTTCGCTCTTGAAGTTGAGCTAAATACGTTCTTAGCTTGCTGAGTTTAAGCGAGGGAAGTGAGTGACATATAGAAACTGAGAGAGGAGAGCAAGCACATTTGAGAGAATAGCGTTGAGTTGGCTCTTACAGTTTTGTATTTTATGCAAGAGAGGTGTGGGAAAGCTAACGAGCGAAGAGCATAATGCATTTTTGCACTCATGTTGCTTTGGAATTCCCAACCAGTTATGGCATTACTGACATGGAAAGACCTCTGTTCGACTGATAGTTGACACAAAAGGACTGATGCTGCTTTGGGGTGTGTATTCCTCAAGCCGGCTAAAACTTGCAACATGGCTTAACAATTAATTTTCCATGAAAAAAATTTAAAGAAAATTGAAAAAATCTACTGATTTTGAGTTGTTGTGTGGTTGGAATCTGTGAAGCTTTTGATTTAAGAGTAAACGATCTTACTCTTGAATGTGATGAGCTCTTGATAATGGGAAAAACATTCTCGGTTTTTGACAATGCTCTTTGCCTTTGATTCAAGAATGAGCAATCTTGAAAACGAGTGATCCAAGAACTCTTGTGCTTGAATGATTCGTACTTGTATCAAGTATTAAAGCTCTTGGATCAAGAAAACCGGGATTAAAAATTCATACTTGGATCAAGAATTTTGGTCTTGGATTGAGAATTTTCTCGCTTATCGAACTATTGATCTCGAAATTTTATATTTTTTCTGTGAGTGTATGGATCCTTAACCTTGACCTAGTTGATGTAGCTTTTAATGTAGCTTTTGGGAAACCAAACAGTTGCCACTTAAGTTAAATCACTTATATTTTGTGACTGGATGCAGGTTTCCCCCCAGATAAAGAAAATTTTCCACTTTGCGGTGGCTAAAGTTATCCACGATCCTACGATAAGGACGCTAGTCGAACTTATGTGCAAGCAAGCAAGTCGGCTGTAGTCTTTCGTGCTCACCAACACAACCACATATTTCTTTACTCTTTAAATGGCCAGCCGGGTACTAGGAGAAGACAGAAAAGTGAGGTGTGGTGCTTTTAAAAATTACTCTCCTCTCGAACGCTTACTTTTTCAGTGTTTTCTCTCTTTTCTCACCCTCACTCTCTAATTTAATGCTCTCAGTTGCCTTTTTTTGCTCAAGTTATTTAGGTGCGACTGGTTTTCCGTGTACTTTCGTCACCAGTTCAGTTGATTTTATGAAATTTCACAATTCATATTCATTTCTCTTTAAAGTATATTTTTTTTTGTATTATTTTTATTGATTTTAATAATTTTTTCAATCAATTTTTTGTTACACTTATGACAACTTGAAACTTTTGCCCAGGGGGCAATTTGCTTACATTTCTCAAGTAGCTTCAATCCAACCATATTTTTTTTTATTGCTTTGACCAGCCTGCGCTGCCAAAGACAACAACACTTGAGAAATGTGTGCAAGTTTTTGTTATTTCTCCTTCACAATTTTGTTGCAAATCACGCAAATGGATTGATTATGCCTTAAATTGATTAATTTCACTGCCAAAAGCAACATCGGGCAAGAACTTTCCCAAAATGTTCTTATGAATTTAAAGCCACAGAACTCAATTGAATTAATCAGTGAGAAAAAGAGAGAGTCAGGGAGGAGAATGCTGTTCTTGGGTGAATGGCAGCGCAACGACTGCCAGGCAAACGCTTTGAAGTTCTCGCATGAATTGGTGAAAATTTGAAATGGATTTTGATGTTCGAAAAATTCGCCACACCTTGAAACAAGAAATTCAATTTGTGAAAAACGTTTTGACCCCATGACTAACCTTTTCCGAAAGACAGCCGGGCTGGGCCGGTCCGATTATCACCTGGCAAAGAATCTTCATTGGCTACTCTGACTGACTTGGCTTTTCCTCAAAAAGCCATTGGCCTTCAATGACCAGAGAGTGTTTGAAAGTGGCAGGAAGGGGAAGCGGGGGCGGGGGGTGAGGTAATATATAATTGCCTTGAAGAACGGAAATGCAAAAGCGACAAGCGAACTGCGTTCTATTGAGCGGAACTTGAAAATTGTTTTGTGTGTGTGTGTTTGCGAGCGTCTGGTTTGATGGCCAATGAATGTTAAATGTGCGAGGGCTGGTTTTTTTGTTAGAGTGAAGCAAACATTGTTGTTAATCAACGAAGTTTCTTTAAATCATATTTTCAAACATTTTTCATACGCAGAAAATGCTAGCACTAAGAAAATGTAGTGAGAATTTTCAAAAAAGCATATAGAACCCAGTTAAATTTGTGTGTATGTTGATAATTTATCTTTTAAAGTGTTATTTGGTAGCACACCAACGTCGACCTGCTTGCCCTAATGCGCGGAATATAATATATTCAGTAATACGAATGCGAATCTCATAAATTTGTGACATAACGAGCTTGTAAGCACTAAGCACTGTAATGAAAGGATAGAACTAAGACCAGATTTGAAGAAAGAATACAATATTGTGAGAATTTTTAAGAAAATGGCTAAAATAATGTTTTAAAAATGGGTTAAACATATAGAATAACAGTTTAAGAAGTGTGAGAGTTTATCATTTATCTTTAAAAGTGTTATTTGGTAGCAAACCGACGTCGACCTGCTTGCCTTAAAGCGCGGAATATGACTTTTTAGCAAGTATTTATCTAATACACTCAGTCCTACGAGTGCGAATCTCACAAAATGTTACATAACGAACTGGTAAGCACTAAGCACTGTAACGAAATGGTAGCCCTAAGACTAGGTTTGAAAGAGAGTACAATATTGTGAGAATTTTGAAGAAAATGGCTAAAATAATGTTATAAAAATGGGTCAAACATGTAGAAAACAGTTAAAGAAGTGTGTGAGTTCATCACTTATCTTGAACAGTGTTATTTGGTGGCAAACCGACGTCGACCTGCTTGCCTTAAAGCGCGGAAAGCAACTTTTTTATTGGAATTTTAAAGAAATTGGTTCAGTAATGTTTTAAAAATGGTTCAAGCATATAGAACACAGTTAAATTGGTGTGTAAGTTTATCATTTATCTTTAACAGTGTTACTTAGTATCAAAACAAGGTCGACCTGCTTGCCTTAATGCGCGGAATAAGTAAGTTTCTGCTAAAAAAGTACCAAACTTGTAAATTAAAGTGCCAAATTGCCATATATAAACATTTTAAACAACTCTCGTGTGTGAAAAGTTCATTAAATTGTATAATATTTTCCTTATTTGAAAAAGTATGAGGTCATCATCGGATTTTTTTCTTCTGCAAATTTTCCACCTGAACTTAAAGTTTATTTTCAGTTCGCTGAACTTGTTTGTCTGAATTTGGCCAAAAACCATAATAAAAAAAAATGGCAATATTATCTCATGTGCTTCATGAATAATGCAAAGGCACTCCAAAAAAAAAAAAAAAACAGTTCGTGTTGGGCATTTTAAAGTGTGAATTTAACAGCTTGAAGAAATCATTAAGGCAAATCTAATTCATCTGCAGGGTACTAAAGTTTAATGAACATGTCCTTCGAAGGCACACAGAATGGCACATCTCTCTCTCTTTTTTTGCCCTTTCTCTCTGTTATAGAGTTTGCCCAGCCAACTGAACCAATTAAATTGCACTTTTTTTTTTTTTTTTGTTGCTCAGCGAGCCAAATTAATGTTACTTCACACTCTGAATTATGAGTCTTGCCACAAGCGGCGCATAAATAAAATCAGTCTGCCAAAAACAAAAAAATCTGAAAAATATCAGGAATCAAAAAAAATAACACACACACACACACACACCGTTGAGCGAGCAAACTCGTGCAGAACTTTGCTCCCAGCTCATCGCGTATGCAGGGCGTATCGCGCTCCCTTCCTCCCTCGCGGAGCAGCGGTAAAATTTGCTGCACGAGTGTCGAACCTATTTGTAGTTATCAGAAAATTAAAAAGAACGTGAAAGAGGAGAAAGGGAATGGAGGGCGGTAGAGAGAGGGGGGAGCCAACATGAGGTGCGGTCGTGCCATGTGTTTAACTGTGAAATAAATTGTTTAGAATAATTCCAGAAAATTGAATTAGAACGGGATAGAAAAGTTAACCGTAAGCCGCTAAGCTGGGGGGAAAAGAGTTTTGAAGTAAATAAGCCAAAAGAGAAGGGAACAAACAAGGAATGTCCACAAACTGTGACAAGTTTTTCAAAATTTTTCATTTTAGCTGATTTATTTCTATAAGGGCAACAAATCGATGCAATGTGGAACCGGTGAGCGTTAAATTTGTTAAGCAAAGCATACAAAATAACCGGCCTAAGATCAAATTCAATCTTGGGAAATGTTGTTAATACACAGAGAAAAACGAGGATTTTAAAAAGTATCCATTGGATAATGTTTGATATTTATTTGAAATGGGTAATCTGTAAAGTTCTATTTGTGTATTTAAAATATTCATTAATCTAAAATGGAGCTGAAAATCATCCAAAAGATATACAAAACGGATATTTTACTATTAAAACGAGAAAGCTTAGCTAACTTCATCTCTGCCGAAGTTTTTTTACCCTTGCAAGTGCTCGCTTTAATATAATATATTCAAAAATACTCGTTTTCCCATTTTCCGACCGATCGTTCGTATGGGAGCTATATGATATAGTCATCCGATTTAGCCAAAAATTTGTAAAATTATGTCAGAGCATGTGAAACAAACAAATACAAAATTGCAGTATGCTACCATTAAAAACATAAAAGTTTTTCTAACTAAGACTGTTTTTCAGACCCATCTTTTGTATGGCAGCTATACCATATAGTTGTCCGATTTTAATAAAACTTGGTAGAATTATAAAAAAGCTTAAAAAAACCTACGCTTGCAAAGTTTGGAGATGTTTCTATTGAAAAGTTAAAAGTTTTTCTCACTAAAACTAGTTTTCCGATCGATTGTTCCTATGGGAGCTATGAGATATAGTCATCCGTTCCGGTCGGTTCCGACATATTAGTAGTGTTTAGCTAAAAGAAGACTCTGTGCAAAATTTCAGCTCTATAGCTTTAAAACTGAGAGACTAGTTCGCGTAGAAACAGATAGACAGACGGACGGACAAAGCTCAATTGACTCAGCTCGTCAGCCTGATCAGGAATATATAGTATATAGTTTATTGTGTCGGAAATGAATTTTACTATGCGTTGCAAACTTCAGGGCAAAATTATAATACCCTTTGCAAGGGTATAAAAACAGAAGAAGTTAACTTCGGCTAGGCCGAAGTATATTTCCATTGAAAATAAACAAGTTTTCTCACAAAGACATCTTTTTTGACTCAACTTTTCAAATACAGCTATACTACATATATGTCTGATTTCGACCAAACTTGGTGAAATCATGGAAAAGCATAGCAAACTAAGAAATACGAAGTTTGGAAATGTTCTTTTGAAAACCAAAAGGTTTTTCTCACTAAAACTAGTTTTTCGACCGATCTTTCCTATGCTATAGTCGTCCGAACGAGCCGTTTCCGATAAATGGGCAGCGTATTTGTACTACAAGATTTCGTGAAAAGTTTCGTGATGATAGCTTTAAAACTGACTTAGGAAATCGCATAGAAACAGACGGGCATGGCGACTCAGCTCACCATGCTGATCAAGAATATATATACTTTATGATGTAAGTAAGCTTACCAGTCTGCTCTGTTCGCCTACATCATTACGTCTATGTCCTAGGAACACCCGTTTCTACAGCTTAACGTCTGCTTATCAGCACTTTCGTCTCTTTTGGAGGCTACCTTAAGGTAAGGTAAGGTAAGGTCTTCATCATATGTAGGGTATTTTGCAAAAATAATCAGTTAAACTGTTAAAAATAAGATCAGATGCTGTTGCCTCGCTTTAAAAGTGCTTAGGTTGACCTAACTTTCTGCTTGAATCGCCCACTTGAAAGTAACCAATCTGCTCTAATTAATTCTTCTTATTTTCTTTCATTTCAATTCATGAAATGTGCCCATTAAATATGCAAATATCTCAACACTAATGAGCCGACGCCTAAAGTAAATTGAAATTATTATTTTAACTAACAAATTTGCAGTTTCCAGGCAACTGAAACATCCACACAGAGAGACCACTGAGATATATGTTAAAAGGCAATTAAACGCAATTAGCCAATTAGCATGGGTCATCAAGTCTGAGAGCTGGCCAAGAGTGGCAGCAGCAGCAACAACTTCCGTTAGAATCCCAAAACTTATTTCGATTGTATGTAGATGTGTGTGTGTGTGTGTTGTTGTTGTTGCAGAGCGTGCAAATTGTTGTCCCAATTTTTCAAGCATAAAAAAACGACGCCGACCGCTGGGTGAGCGATAGAGATGGAGCTAGTTCGAAGCTTTGGACCCATGAAGTTGCTTCAAAAAAAAATATATATATATATTTTGCAAGCAAACACACGAATCGACACACATGAAAAAAAAAACAGAATTATTATGTAATTTTTGTTAGCCGGCTCTTTTATGCATAATGTTTTTTTGTTTTTACTATTTTTTTTTTTTTTTTTGTTGTGTTATATTTCTTTTTTGCGCTTTATTTTGCTTGGTTGGACAATCAACAGATCGTTGTCGGTTTAGGCTATAAGGTATTTTAATGGTTAGCTACAGTGCAGTTTTAAATAAAGTTGGTTCAATGAAGTGCTCATGGGGTTAGCCTTCATATCGTTGTAAATGTTGTCCAGAAGTAGAAACAATCACTTCCGCAATAAAGTAGTTTACCAAAGATGCTTTAAGTAAATATGGAAAGGATCCATTTAAGAATCATCTCATGATTGTTTATTAAGTTTCATAAACTTCCAACAATGGCGGGTATACAAGCCCGACTTTAAGTTTTACCTTAGAAATCGCTCAAATTTGAAGAATAGAGAATGGTACATATGTGAAGTTAACTAGAATTTGACGCATCGAAGTTGTGGGCAAATATAAGGTTGTCAAAAAAGTATTTCCGCAAGCTTGTCTTTGCAAGCGCGTAGTTCTAGTTGTATTCGTCGCATCGGTTCACGCTAGAGCTTTTTGGAAAGCTCTTTTCACGCGCTAACACGTGTTTGATTTATTGTTGTTTGTTTTTGGTCGTTCGTGAGTTATAGCGTCGCAAACATGGAGCAAAATAAAGAGAAAATACGGCATATTTTACAGTACTACTACGATAAAGGCAAAAATGCATCTCATGCTGCCAATAAAATTTGTGCAGTTTATGGACCCGATACCGTTTCCATTTCCACCACACAACGATGGTTTCAACGTTTTCGTTCTGGTGCAGAGGTGATCGAAGATGCGCCACGGTCCGGAAGGCCTGTCGTCGAAAATTGCGATAAAATCGCTGAATTGATCGAAAGAGACCGGCATAGTAGCAGCCGTAGCATCGGCCAAGAGCTGGGCATGAGTCATCAAACCGTTATAAACCATTTGAAGAAGCTTGGATTCAAAAAGAAGCTCGATGTATGGGTGCCACACAACTTGACGCAAAAACACATTTTGGCCCGAATGGATGCATGCGAATCGCTTCTGAATCGCAACAAAATCGACCCGTTTTTGAAGCGGATGGTGACTGGCGATGAAAAGTGGGTCACTTACGACAACGTGAAGCGCAAACGGTCGTGGTCGAAAAGCGGTAAAGCTGCCCAGACGGTGGCCAAGCCTGGATGGACGGCCAGGAAGGTTCTTCTGTGTGTTTGGTGGGATTGGCAGGGAATCATCCACTATGAGCTGCTCCCCTAAGGCCAAACGCTCAATTCGGACCTGTACTGCCAACAACTGGACCGCTTGAATGCAGCACTCATGCAGAAGAGGCCATCTTTGATCAACAGAGGCCGAATTGTCTTCCATCAGGACAACGCCAGGCCACACACATCTTTGGTGACGCGCCAGAAGCTCCGGGAGCTCGGATGGGAGGTTCTTTTGCATCCACCGTATAGTCCGGATCTCGCATCAAGTGATTACCACCTATTTCTGTCCATGGCGAACGATCTTGGTAGTCGGAAGTTGGCCACAAGAGAGTCCTGTGAAAATTGGCTCTCCGTGTTTTTTGACAATAGGGAAGCGAGCTTCTATAAGAGGGGCATTATGAAGTTGGCATCTCGTTGGGAACTCGTCATCGAACAAAACGGCGCATATTTGACTTAAATCGCATTATTATATCCAATTTTATGAACACTGACTTTTTTGACAACCTCTTATGTTACACAAACGTTTTGCGACTTGAACGCCAAATCAGTTCGAAAACGCGGCATTTGGGAACATAAAAGTAGAAGCATGGCTAAATATTTTATAGATATTTCATTGAACTAAAGTATTTCTGCTACACAAAACCTACTTAGCATCGGTAGTTACTTGACTCGGGGTAGGATTCACCGAATCCTTTCAGGTTCAGGTTCAAAAATCGGGTTCATAACCTGTTAACCTTTGTTTTAGGTTCGAACAAGGGTTCACTGTAATTTTTCTTGATAACTCAGAGTACTTTGTTGTTTTAAAATGTTGCAGAAAGATTGGTAATAAGATTCGAGATTTTTTTTTAAAGATCAAGGTTCGTTCCTTCGATCCTTGGAGTATAGCTACTTAGATATCTAGGCTTTACTTTTGTTGTGAAGCAATCTATTCATATTTGAATTTAATAACGAATCATCACTTTACATTCATTCAGATTCAATTGGATTCGAAATACCTTTTTCACACTCACGAAGAGCAAGCGAAAACTGTTTCTTCATTTTGAGGCATTGTTTCCGTTATGTTTTTTGTCGAATCTTAATGAGATTTCATAAAAAAAACTCGCGTACACTCAAAAGTAAATCAAATTAAATTAAATTTTAAAGTTTTGATTAGTTTGATTAATATTTAGATTTCGGAATAAATCTTGAGAATTCTTAAAATAAGTTTTAATGCCCTGAGTATACTTATTTTTAATTTTTTCTGCACTGCTTCCATCTTTTTTTTTTGTCGAATCTAATTTAGATTTCGGAAAACGTTTAGCTTGAGAATACTTAAATTAAGTTTTAAGGCTCTGATAAAGATTATCAATGAGTTTGTCGGATCTTATGTAAATTTGGATATAAATAAAACTGGAAGATACTCAATTTAAGTTCTGAAGCTCTGATAAAAATTAAGTTTTTGTGCATTTCTTTCGTTTTTTTGTCGGATCCTACTGAGATTCCGGAAGAGATGGCACAGAAACAGACGGACATGACTAAATCAACTCAGCTCGTTCTGCCTTTGCAAGGGTATAAAAACGTGCCGAGCCGACTTAACTTAACTTCATTTTAAAACTTAAATTCTCCCATCTTAAAGTCATGTATAAAAGTTATTTATCCAAGATTGTTGAACTAAGATTTTACTTGAGATTATAATCTTGGGTAAGAATTTTCCCTTTTGTTACCGTTTCATCTCAATTTCAAGTCCATAATCTTGGTTTTAGTTTGATATTCATCTCAGTGTTCTCATTGTAACTATTTAATAAGAGATCTTAAAAAGTTTTGACACACACCTTGGTTCAAATCAAATTACCTTGATTCGATAGGTTATGGTCCGGTTTTAGAAAGCCTTCATTTCAAAAACCCACTGAGGAACTTAGACTATTTTCCATTAATTCTTCACATTTTGCATAAACACAAATTGGATTTCTTTAAAAATGGTACAATTCAAGAGCATCATCAAACTCTTTCCGGTGTTTTTCTTCAACAACTTCCTTATTCCCATTAAAGCACAATTTCGTATGTGCAAATCAGTAAACGTGTAACTAAGCCAACAGCAGATTTATGAGTGAAACAGAAACTAAATTTAAAGAGCTATCTGCCCTGGTGGTAGTAGCAGCCACCCCACTTCATCTATTCCTCGTCAGCGCTTGCCACGCAGTTTGCAACTTGCAAATGCGAGTAATTTATGTCGCAGCCAAAAAAAGATAAATTCCGCCAAGTGGAAAAGGGAACAACAAACTTGCCACCAAATAGAGCTATAAATGTAACTCTGTAGCCGACGATGGGCTGGCGAAATGCGATACGACATGATTAATTTGATAGGCCCTGTGGCGGCAGCGGCAGCAGAAGTAGTTGTAGCCAACACATCAACCGACCACCACCCAGCCACCCAGCATCAGTATAGGGTGTGTGGTTGCTTATTAGTTAGACACAGAGTGCCACAGCAGCAGCAGCAGCAGCAGCGAGCGAGTGCAGCAGCAGCAACACGTTGCATGTCAATGGCCATAATTAAGCATGCGAAAACGGAGCAGTTTTCTGAAATGAAAACAATGCGGGCATGGACTAACAGAGATAGACATGGATATATACCGTAGATATACTATGTGTGGTATGTGCGTACACTTTAGTGAAAGACAAGAGCGTAGGCAAATGTTGGTTTGAAGGGGGGGGGAGGCCATCCAATTTTCCCCTGCCTATTTTTGCAGTATTTCCACCACATTTCTTCTAATTTATTTGATATTCTTTTCAGGGTTGCAAACCGGTTTTGAACCGAACCAGTTCGATCCCGGAATTCCGACTTTTATTTTACTATGAACCGAACCTTGAACCGAACCTCTTTAGAAATTAGAGCTGAACCCGAACCTGTTACGAACCCAAAATTTCGGTTCGGTTCAACAAAACTGACACAAAAATTTGACCTGTCTACCGACTTCAGCTGTTATTAAGTGCGACTGTCTCCTAAAATGGGTAGGAGAGCGGAACAAAATCTGGCAAAATGATAAGATTTGTTTATAAAATCCCTACCCATAACAGTCTCTGTTTTTAAAGCTCCTCGACATTATTAACATAACTAACATCATCATTTCCTAACATAATTTTGATAATATTTTTCTATGAAAACCACGAAATGGATTTTTGTAAATTATATATTGAATATTTCTATGTTTCCTATCAACCAATTCCGACCCAAGAACCACTCGGTTCCCATACAATTTGGGAAGTTTTTAGATCGAATGCTGTTTTTAAAACACAAAGAAGACAAAAATTGAACCAAAGTTCGAACCAAAACCTTCTCCTCAAAATCTCGAACCTTAAATTTCCGAACCTTAACCATTCGATAATTTGGGTTCGAACCAGTGTACCGGAGATCCGAATAATTTATTTGGTTTGCAGCTCAGATTCTTCTAAAGCAATTGCCAGCTAAGCCCCTTAAATCCCCACCCAACTCCTTCGAACATTTGCCTGTGGTTCGTGTTGGCCATTTTCATTAATGGTCGCATTGTGGGTCTCCACATCCCCCTTGCCCGGCTCCACTCCTCACACTCTCTTATTGTCTTGATGTTGCATTGTTTTGGTTGTGTTTTGATTTCAGCCACACAGCAGTGGCGGCCAGCCATCTGCTCCCCACCAAAACCAAAACCAAAAAAAAAAAAAGAAAGAGCCACCCTGGGGCTGTCATTATTTCAACGTTTTTCGCTCGTCTTTTGTTGTTGTGGTTGTTGTTAGTTGGCATCAGGAAAGGAATGGCAACGATGATGATGACGACAACCTCCTCCTTATTGTTGTTGTGCAGCCACTTGGGGCGCTTTTCTAACCAAACAAACAACCACCCGCCCACACCAGGAATGCCGCGACCTTTATAAAGCATCGCTGTTGACCTTATTACAAATTTTGTTATTGTTATTGTGTTTGTGTTTGTTTGCTTCAACTGCAGTAAAACCCTGAAATTAGTCTTGAGTTTTTTTTTTTTTTTTGTGGCTAAGGATTTCAGTTTGATGTAAGGTTTAGCGTTTATATTGCTTTGATATCGAGATGCCATTGTTAGGGGAGAGATTAGTGGTAGCAAATCGATTGCAATGAATTGTTGGCAATTGGTTGGTTTAGGCTTAAAAGACAGCAGAGCCTTGCAGAATTTACAAAATACAAATTAAATCGAAAGTTTTATTTAGAATATTTTCAATATTTTCGAACAGTCTTTTGATCATAACTCGAAAACCGTTCATCCAATCTTCACCATTCCTTCGGCTGATCGATCGAAGAAACAACCCACCTATCTTTAAAACTGTAGGAGATATGACGTTTTTTCTAAATTGCGGGGGCGGGAGGGGGCGTGGCCAAAATTGAAAATAAACTTGATCTGCCTGCAGACATTAGAAGCATATGTCCCATACATGTCAAACCTCTATCTCTTACCATCTCTGAGATCTGTGCGTTCATACGGACAGACAGACAGACGGACAGACGGACATGACTATATCGACTCGGCTGTTGATGCTGATCAAGAAAATATATACTTTTTGGGGTCGGAAATGTTTCCTTCTCCCTGTTACATACATTCTCACAACTTCATGATCCCCCTTTTCCCATTTTCAATGGGAACGGGGTATAAAAAGGAAGAAAATTGGTCAAGCCCAGACTATAACATACTCTGTACCAACGAAATTATTCGCTCAGCATACATTTTGATGCTGCAGTAGCAGCTGACAGCAGCGCTGCCACTGCGCTGCAGCAGCGATCAGTCTTTTGATCATAACTCGACAACCGTTCATCCGATCTTTATCATTCCTTTGGCGGATCAATAAGTAATCCTGATTTCTAAATATGTCTAGAAAGTACGAACCATCTATCTTTACAAATTTGGGAGATATGAGGTTTATTCTAAATTGCGGGGGCGGTAGGGGGAGCGACAAAAATTAAAATCAAACTTGATCTGCCTGCAGACATAAGAATCATATGTCCCATACATGACAAACCGCTATCTCTTACCATCTCTGAGATCTGTGCGTTTATACGGATAGACCGACATGGCTGTATCGAATCTTACATACTTTACCACAAACTTAATTTACTCTGTGGACCTACGGTACAGAGTATAAAAACCGTCGAACCCGCTCTCACAACTGCGTTTGTTAAGAGAGAGGTGTGTGGGAAAACTATCTGGTGAAGAGCACCATCGATTTGTACACTCATGTTGCTTTGAAATTCCCAAGCAGTTAAAGCAGTTTGCTGACATAAAGAGACTCAACGGATGCTGTTTTGTTGTGTATAACTCGAGCCGACTAAAACTTGCTACATAGTATGACAATTAATTTTCTAAGAAGCAAATTTTAACAAGATGCGAAAAATAAGCTGTTTTAAAAATGGTTGTTAAATTGAAAAATAGGCGGACTTATAGGCTCTTGAGTCAAAATACTTAATAAATATTTCCTTTGCCATTATCTTATAAGTTTTGATCTGGCAAACTAACAAAGCGGGTCGGTATCTTATTGGAATATGCTACAAACATGACAAATTTTGCTCGGATAGATAAACAAGACATAGATGAACCAGACTAATGATGTTGGATGTGTTCAGTGTGAATAGCCCCTTACTTTCGAGTCTCAGGAGCTCTTGATTGCAGACTGAATGTTGTTATTCTTCTACATAATTCTTCGTTTACAGTTTAGTAACAAAACCCGTTCTGTTTTAAACCTTGAGAAAACTTTTTTTGGATCCTACGCAAGTGCTTAAGAAGGTATATCTCCATTGAAAAAATCGAAGGGTTGTTTGGAAGTCCATTAGCCTTTAGAAGTCCCACTCCTGTATATATTGAGAATGTTTCTAACAAAAACTTCAAAATATTTAAAGAAATAATCTTCTTTACCAATTTGACCCATTTTTCTCACACTTTTTGTTACCATTTGTACCTCCAGCTCTTAGATTTTTAATAATAAAAAAAAACACCTTTTTTTCCCACCAATGAGTCCACATTTTCTCCATTTTTTGAATGCGTTTTAATTTAAACGCTGTTAATTTAGTTGTTACGCTTCAAAACAAACAGAAACCAAAAAGCATCTAGATAAAAGTTGTTCAAAGAAAAGTTACATGAGCAAAAAAAAAAAAAATAATTTCCCCTAATATAAAAGTGAGAGAGAGGTGCTGAGCTGAGCTGAGCTGTGCTGTGCTGAGATGAAGACTGATATACATGCTTTTGATTTCTTCTTGACATGTGTAATTTGACGTTATTGTTGTCGAGCTAGAATTTATTATTTCCGCCAACAACATGTTGCCCGAAACTCCCTTTTTTTTTTTTTGTATCTGTCATTGAGTCATCCCGTATAGACACAGACGCGACCATAGCAACAGGTACGCATGCGCAACGCTGTGTTGTTTTTTTTTTTTTGGGGTGGCCGCTGAAGAGGAACGACGCTGGGGGAAACGCAGCGAAACGCGTTCACTGCGGGCTTTCCGACTGGGTCTGAGGTGGGAGGAGGTGCTGCTGCTGCTTTACTTTTTACTCGTACTCGTGTTTTTTGTTATCGGCGCAATTCCGCCTTTTGAAATTTGCTGCTCTGTTGAGCGTTTTTTTTTTTATTTTTATTTTACATATATATTTTTAGTTTTACACTTGATGAACTCAACTCAACAATGCACATGCAGACGAATAAAGAATGAACTAGAGATGCGAGCGTGACAAATGAAATTGGTCTTAGCTCCACCCTCAGCGCACCTGACCCACCACCACATTGCCTGCCTGCGCCATCATAGGATTGTTTACTAAATAAGTGTTGTGCACTTATTTTTAGCCAACAGTGTAGCACATTCTTTTTGTAGGCAAAAATTAAACAAAAAATTTATTTGATTTGCTCGGCCGCCTATTAAGACAAGCAATTTATGTGTTTGCAGAAATATTTGTTTATGATTTGTTTTTAGTCAGAATTTACAAGCTTGTTGAGAGGAGAGGAGGGCTAAATTTGATTGTGACGAAGATTTTATACTCTAAAGGGCGATTTCGCATCATCTACAGTTCAGCTTTCAGTCAGATAAAATAACAAATAACTGAGCAAATTGGGAGTATAACTGACACATAGCAGCTTACTAAAAGTTTAGCAATCGGACCTTAGAAGCAAGGTTTTAATTTATGTCCCTCCTTCGTTTTGATTCCAAAACCAATTTTTAGCTTTATAATAGTTACCCGTGACGTTAGTAACTCTACGTGTCACGGTGTGTCAACATTCGTTGATTCGTGCGTGTTTCGTGAGTGAGTTAGGGTCAAATGTTGTGAATATAAGTAGCATCATTATACAAAAATACATAGTTTAGTTCGGTATTTATCTGAAATGAAATAGAAACATCTCCTACTGCTAACTGGGACTGGGACAGGTTGTTGAATTACCTCGAAAGTTGATGTGCGGGAAAATTAGTCAATGTTCCCTTCAGCGTGGCCCAGGTAGGTCATTGTGACTCCGGTGCATTCAATAACAATTAAGGGACATAAAACTAAGGGCCGTTTTCAAATCTACTACATAGAGCTATCTGTCACATAAACCTACAAACAACCGAGCAAAATCTTAGTATAATATATCTGAAACATAGTAGCTATGTAGAAGATGAGAAATCGGCCCTTCCTCATACAAATGTTTATATATATTGCCATATTTATCAAAATGTTGATCAAAATATGAGCAAATTATTTGACACAAGCCAAGTTTAGTTAGTGCAAATAAATTTGCAAAATGAAAACATACAAATTTACAGTTTACACAATCAAGAGCTTCACCTGAATGTGATCTACATAAATAATGCTTAGATTCTACAAGCAAAAAAAAGTTCTAAATTAAAATTATTTAAATATATAGGAATGTTTTCGATATAACTTGAGTGCGGAAACATTTTCCTAGTTCTAGGTGCAGCAATATCTGTAGTTATAGCTATTTAATCAAACTCTAAGCATAAAAAATGGGGAAATTATTTTTTTTATGTCTAAATAAGTTTGTCCAAATAGTATGTATAAATAAATTTGCTTGATTAAGAAATTAAAATTTGTGGTTCCCACATTTGGGAGCATTCAAAATGAATCTGGTCACGATTAATTTAAGCTTTACATCACACAATCAAGTATGGGCACAGTTTGTTGTATTAAAGTTCAAGTAAATTATTTGATTAAATTCAATTTTTAAATTGTGCAAATAAATTTGACAGTATACTTTTTAGTTATTAAACTTAAGACCTCCAAAACCGAATCTTGTTCGGATTAATTGAAGCTTAGATTCCATTTTGATAGAAATTCGGCTTTATTGGCCAAATTGAGAAATTTTGCGGAAATATTTAATCAAGTTTTTTGCGTGAGAAATATCTAGTTTAATTTTTACGTGCAGCAATTTCTGGAATAGTGGCCATTTAGAACATTTTTTTTTTATAATTTGGGCAAATTATTAGCCTTAAACCAAATAAAGTTTGAGCAAATAAGTTTGCCAATATGTGTAAGTAAATTTGCTAGATTAAGAGATTGAAAATAATTAGTTTTGACATTTAAGAACTAGATAAATGGCATTTAACATATCATTAGTTCAAAATTTAACTAAAAATTTGGCTAAATATAAGCTTTTTGGATAATATTAGAGCAAATTATTTGCGTATGAAAAATAATTCTAGTTTTAGGTCCACTAACATCTGGAATAATGTCCATTTAGACAAATTAGTATGAAAATTTGGGCAAATTATTAGCCTCAAACTGAATTGAGTTTGTGCAAATAAGTTTGTTAGTATGTGAAAGTAAATGTGCCAGACAAAGAAATTGAAAATGTTTAGATTTCAACCAGGAATGCTTAATTTAGATGAAAATTTGGCTAAATATAAGCTTTTTGGAAAGTACTAGAACAAATTATTTTCGTGTGGGTTTAAAGTATTAGTTAAAGTCCAAGCACAATGTGAAGGAATAGCAATTTAGACAAGTTTCTATCAAAATTTGAACAAATTATCTACTTAAATCCAATTAAACTTGCGCAAATAATCTTGCTAGTACGTGCAAATAAGTTAACTAGATAAAGAAATTGACATTGGAGTTTCAAAGTGAATGTTTTCAGTTTGTTTGAGCAAATTTATCTTCTTGAACCACAGAAATCAACAATTTGTATGCTGCTCAAAATAAATTAGAAAAACCACATCTTCAGGCACTTCGTTAGGAGTGGAAATCCCCACATCATTATATATGAAAAGCTCTCTCCGCGCACACACACACACACACACACAGACATTTCCATCTGCTCGTCAATCGTCAATGACATTATGGTAAAGCCAGGGAGAATGGGTGGGTAGGTAGTAGGAAGTGGCTTGCCACTTTTGCCACAGGTTACATTACACAAAAAGCCAGAGAAATAAATGTGTCTGTTGATTTTGCGCACTTTACGCGTTGGCCACCACCACGAAACCAACGAGAGGGAAAGACAACGGGGACAGCTCCCACATAAATTTTGCGAGAGAATTTCCTCGCTTCTTTTTTTTCGTTTTTCTGTTCCTTTTCCTTCTTTTTTGCAGACAAGTGTGATATTTATTTATAGCCTGAAGATAAATGGAAATGGGTTAAACTTTAGTGCAATGAATGAAAGAAGAAATCATAATAATTTTTGCTTCTTTCTTTCATTTGATTGAATAACCGGGGGGCAATTTGGTCTAGCGGTTTGTAGAAATATGCGAGAGGTTCGTGTCCAGGCTAGACTAGACTGGGCGTAATTAAAACCAGACAGTAGACCAAAGAGATTGTTTGGCATTGCATTTTTGCATTTTGGCCTGATCGTGAAATTGTTGTCGTCGTTTGTCTCATTAGCCATGCCGGAAACTATTTGGCCATAATATTTGGTCAATTTTTACTCTTTGGCTCCAGCAATTCCAATTAAGCCATTGCATGTCTCCTTGGCAATCTGTCAGCGTGGCTGGCGAAGCCTTTTGATTGACACATTGATATAGTTTGCGATGCCAAACAGGTTGGCCACGTTTAGGCCATCATTTAAATGCCAGTTTGTGTAGTTGGCTGGCAATCTCAAGTATGGCCAAAACAATTAGCTTCGTCTATGGAAAGATGGGTTAAGTATGTGCATGAATATACATTTAGGGGAACTGCACGATAGGTAGGTAGGTAAGTGGAGTCAAGTGCCTAGAGATTAAGGAGCATGAAATTGCTTTAAGAGAGCAGGATTGAAGAAAATAATGGCAATGTCAAGTGGTTTGAACAGATTCCAAACGAAATGCCATTTATAATTCAATTATACAAATTGGTTTTTGGTTTTTATAATGACCATAACTTGTTTGAAATTTGTTTGCCCAAGAGGAATGGGAATGAGGATTGGAATCTGTTTTAAATGAGATGAACAAGAGAATGGGTGGTTTGTTATTTTCAGAAGTAAAATACTGGCAAACTTATTATTGACATAATTTGACCAAAATTTGAAATAAAGTATGTTTTAATTGTCATAATGGAGTACACATTTTTTCAGTCGCAAATAATTTGATCAAATAGTTCCGCAAACTTTTCTATTTAGGCCAATTAAGCCAAGTTTTGTGTACAAATTTGTCGCAATTCTTGATTTCTGGATCTAAGCTTAGTGTCGTAAGATTGAAAATTAAATTTCCTTATCTGACAAATTTATTTGCTTATACTGGCAAATTAATTTGCCCTAACTAAATAAGGTTTGAGGCAAATAATTTACCAAAATTTTAAATATAGTGTGTCTAAATTGCCATTGTTCCAGATATAATTGCATTTATATATACAAAAACTATTTTCCACGAGCAAATTATTTGTAAAATAGTTTCGGAAAGTTTGCTGTTAGGCTAAATTTTCAATTTAATTTTTTTTGATGGATTTTTGCCTTAGTTGAACTGATTTAGATTTATTTATGGAGCTCTTGAGTTTTAAAAGTTAGAAAAAAGTGCAAATAAATTTGCAGAAATAATTTGACGGAAATTTCTCAAAAAATTTGTCTAAGAACCCAATATTCCAGATTTGTTTGTAACTTAAATACACACCATTTTTCCATGCGCAAATAATTTGCTCAAAAAATACTACAAAGTTTCTTATTTAAGCGAATAAAGCCCAATTTTCAACGGAATTTTTGTTGCAACACATAAAATAAGAGTCCGGAATTGGATTAAGACGTTATTAAGCTATTAATAGGATTTGGAACCAAAACGTGGGAGTAGAACAGACTCAAAAATTGAGCTAGGGATCGCAGCAGTTCAGAAGCAATCACTTCTAGAGGTATTATTTTAAGGTTAGCCCTGGTTTTCTACAAATTGAATGGCAAATTCTGACTAAAAACGAATTATAGATAATTACTGTTTTTTTTTTGGGATGTAAATTCTCAGGAAACGTGTTTGTCTAGTTGGGTCTTCCGTGTGAATAAGAAAGAAAACAGAAAACGTTTGAAGAAGTAATGAGTTCATTAAGTATCAGCTTACTCACAAGTGAGTATTTGAGGGTTATAGAAGAAGTGAAAAATTAATTATAAAAATCAAACACTTAAACATTTACCCATCAAGGCTAAGACTCTTTCACTTCCATTTCAATTGTGTATCACAATATTTCCTACATTCTTGACCAAAAATTTTCAAACCAAAAACGATTTGTTGAAAATCAAATTATAAACATTAGCGTTTAACTTTGACAAGGTCTCTCCACTTCCCCCCCTGCAACTATGATAATGCTAGATGTTTATGTTTAGGCCCATTCATTAAGGCGGTTCGTGAATTTGAGTGCGTGCCAGGCTTAAAGGTCGTGGTTAAGACTTTTTAATTGAGAGAAACATATGTATATATATACGAAAATCAAGTTGGCGGCAACCAGATATCTACAGTTTCAGCCCGGTTAGAAAAGGAAGCCTCATTACGTATTGTCGCCAAGATTTGCGGCTTTAATAGCTGAGAAAATGCAGCAAAAACAATTTATTATTTTTATTTTCTTTGGGATTTTTTTTCTTTCTTTCGTTTTTTTTTTTTTTTATTATATGAGTGTCACTTGATATTGTTTGTTGTGGCTGTTGTTGTTGCTTTTGTGGCCACACTTCAATGGCGCTGAGGCGCATAATTTGAATTTTTCTAACGCAGCTGCGTTTGGACGCTTTCGCTCCTCTTTTTGTGTTGGTTGTAGGAGTTGTTTGGCCCGGCAGCAGCGCAGAGTTCATTGCATTTGCATTTGGCTGGCTGCTTTTCACTTTCAATTGGCAAAACCGCATTGCCAAGTGTTGACAGCAGCTGCCGTTGGTGACAATTACTGTTGTCAATTATATGTGTTGACCTCCTCCATCGTTTTGGATTACCCAATAGGTTGCATATATGTATGTATATTGGCTTGACTAAACGCCTCATATAATAGGTTAAAGATTGTCATATCAAATGTCTTCATTTTATGAGTTATAGACCATGACCACCAAAAGTTGTGTAGTCGTTTGATGGAGTGGGAGTAGGAGAAGATGGAGGAGGAGGAGAAGGTGGAGAAGACGGCGGCTAATTGACGTTTAAGGTAATTGCTTGTCATTTCCATCAGTTTAGGGCAAGAGGGAGGGTGGCTAACAAGGTTTTTGGTACTAAATGGTAACAATGACAACAACAAAAATCACCTTTTTGAAATTTTTGAAAACCGATACTGAGGCTCATAAATGAAACATACTTATATGATGGTTAGATGTGACAAAGGGCGTATCAAATATATACAATTCTGACATTGAACCTTGCATAATTTCATGAAAATTTGTTTTCAAATGAAGCAAAAACTTTCTTCTTCATCTTTTTCTATTAACTCTGGAAGATGAATCGTTTAATGACAATTTCTATGGAATTTTCCATTCACTTTCGTTGGTTGGTTCTCTCATAGTTGTCTTCGAGGACCTCTAGAGTCTACAGCTTGTTGACATTAACCCCTTGATTTTAAAAGAAAATCCCTTAGGAAGGCAGTCAAGAGCTATCGGTAATACCACATTTAGAAGAGAATCCTAACATGCCATAGCTTAAAGAATTTCCCATCTGCTTAATTCAAAAATGTAAAAGCTCAATTGATATTTATTCTATAACACAAACTTGCGATCTTTCTGACTAAATTTTCAGCCCATTTTGAGGGAAAGGCATCAAACTCACTGCAATCTTACTCACTCACTTTTACTTCAAGCTCGTGAATGGATACAGATTTATCATTTTGGTTGTTAGGACGGGTTCGGTTTTGAACTTTATGTAGGTTTAAACTTTAAACAAACGGGTTGGTTTAGTTTTCGATTTGCCGTTATTGGTTCGGTTTATCGTTTCTAAAAACCTTCAGAATAAATAAAACAATTATCTTACCAGCCCCAAAAGACCAATCCGGCGCCTCTCTCAATCTTTCAGTATAATCTTTAAAGTCCCCAACCACAATAGCCTCTGATTTTTTAACGTCATCGACTTCTAAGCTAATTAAATGATTCTTAAACTAAGAGCTTAACATTACAATGGTAATATTTTTCATTAGTAGACTTCGAAATGGAATTTTACTTAACATTAAAATATTTGTTAAAAAATCCCAAGTGTTTTACACATTCCTTTCGACCCAATTCCTATAAGTTTTGTGTTATTTTTAGGTAGATTTTTAATTAAATTTGTATGAAGCATGGGCTGAAGCAAGATTCGAGCCAAAACCTTCTCCCAAATTCCTTAAGCTTATAATTTTCGAACCTTAACCATTGATAAAATTTTAGTTCGAACCCCGCAAGAAGCCCACAGAAGCTCAGCCCTCATTGCTATTAAGGGGATGTCCTGTGGCAATATAATGCTTAGGTTTTTGGAGAAATTAAGATATTTTGACATTTTTTTGCACTGCTAATCAAATAGCTCTTAAAAAATTTCCAATATTTAGCAACTTAATAGCTAAAATGGCAACACTGGCTTAAAGTTCTAGCAAGAACCTTTGCCCAAAAAGCTTCCAGTGCAACTTTGCATTGAAAAAAGCTGCTAAATAATATTTTCTTCAGTTTTAAGTCCAGAATCTTATAAAAGGGACAGAAAAGTGATGCAGATAATGTAACCGACCGATTATCTGTGCTTGAACTTTTTGAGAAATCGTGACCTGACATATTAACATATTTTGGAATTCTGAATCAGATCCGTTTTGAAATTTTTTAAATGTTCATAGTTTTCATTTTTAATAATTTTCTAAAACTAAATTTTTTTTATTTGCATAGTTTTCCGATTTTAAAAAATAAAAATGTTTTAATTTGACAAAAAAAATTCCTAATTTATGGTTCTAAAACCTATTTCTAAAAACCCTATGTAAGAAAAAATAAAAACAGAATTTAGCAAGAATTTACCACTTCTCTTCAAAAATGTATCATTAGAAATTAAGTTTTCCAACATTTTAAGTTAGTTAGTTACTTTCTCATTCCTAGACCCAATTCACCTACACTAAAAGCCAATAAATTCCAATGCTTTGCCCCCAGGCCAGCAACTGGCAGCAGTTTATTGGCGGCTGATCCGATGGTCAGGTGGAAAGCCGCTCTCTACTTTAGTAAAACCCACACACACACACGCACACACACAAACGACACTTTGATATGATTTTTCGCACATAAATCAAGTTGACCTTAAAAATTAAAGCAAGAAAAAAAAGCGTTGTTGTCATAACACGGATCCCGTCACCATCGACAAAAAAGGGAATGAGGTGGGGGGCTGGAGAGTGGAGGCCGGGAGAAGGCTGTCAAGGCTACGTGACAAACAACCAGGTGACATAAATATGCAGGCAACATGACTAAAAAAGGAAACTAAACTTGGGGGGAAAATGCGATACGAACCTGCTGCTGCTGCTGCTGTTGCTGTAATGGCCAGACAAGATTCAGATTCCTTTGTAGGGGAGTAGGAGGATGATGAGTTGGTGTGGGGAGGTTAAAATGCATTACACTGTTGTTATTGTTGTTGGTGTGACGGCGTGCGGGCAGAGCCGGCGGTGGGGTACCGCAAGGTGATTCTTGCTCCTCCTCCTCCTCTTCGTTCTCATTTGCTGTCTGCGGTTTCTTGTGCACTGCAATGTTATTGTTGTTGTTGTTGTTGCTGTTCAGCGACAAGGAACGCGCAAAAGAACTTTTAAAATTGTGCGCACCCAGCGATCCTGATTTTTGTATGCAATCAAATCCAGGCACAGGCACAGGGCGGCGGAAATCCAATTCGCCTGCCGCTGCATCCATGGTTAAGGAATCTTTTGTGGTTGTTGTTGTTGTTAATCAACTTTGTTTTAAGTTTGCTCTGTTTGGTTATTAAATTGGCATAATTATTTCGGGCTGACAGCTGCTCACACGCACGTTTCCACACAGACACACACACACGCACACACAGTAACACACCAACACTGTATTTGATGGCGTATTTTAACACTTTTCAATTGGTATTTTTGATTTATATTTAATCAATTTCAATTTTGTTAAATAATTCCCGCTTCCACACAAAAAATTGCTTCAAGAAAAACTCCGACTAAGACGCGGCCGAACTGTAAGTGTTGAGCTTTTTTTGCAGAATGCGAGACGAAAGAGAGAACAACGATGAGAGAGGAATGGTCACTATGGTAACAGTGGCTTAACAGAGCGCTGTTAATCGCAAAACAGCAAAACGATCGCTTATCGAATTGAAGCTATCGAATATCGAACTTGGCCGCTGGCGGGCTATTTGAAAAAAAGTAATAGAAATTAAATGTGAGGGTTGTCTCTAATAAATAGGTCTTAAAATAAAAACTGAAGTGATTTTTACACAACTTTATGAACAAATGAAAAATTCAACATACTTTAAAAGACAATTAAATGAAGATTGTTGTCTTGGGGAAAGGACTTGAAATGAAATAGAGAAATTTAAGTTACTCTTATTTCTGTTACCCTTACATATTTGTTTTAACACATGATTTTGCTTGAAATAACTGAGAAAAGTAAATCGAAGTACATAAATTGTTTTTATTTTCTGGATTTTGTTGGTTTTTTGCTGATTAAGCTGCATGTTCACTTGTCGAGATCAGTTTATTGAGAGTTGGCTGTCAGTAAACTAGCCTACTTCTCATGCAGCTTTCATTTATTTTTGTGCTTCTCAGATACACTTGTCTGATATCTCGTTTGATCAATTTCTATAAAATATCACACAAGTGCAACTACATCTTCAGCTTAACATTTTTTTCAAATCTGGCGCCAGGTACAAGCCACATTCGACTATTAATGAGACCACGTTCGACTACTTTTGGTATTAGTGCGACCACCTGCTCTATGGGAATTCCAGAGTAGAGGTGCGTTCGTGAGCCAATTTTCTTTCACTTCACGAATCCGTAAAAGGTTTTAATATTTGTTGATATTTTTATTCTACCAATTTAAAATAATTAATTCTGTTTGATTATTATTTGTTAGAACCGTGAAGTTATCCATGCTCCGCTCTTCGCTTAACAGCGCCGTCTCTAGTCTCTCGTATGTTTTGCGGCCAAACGTCATTTTACCGTTGGCTGTTGGCGTCGCGAGTGAGTCGAAAGAGGAAGTGAAGAAATATTAAAAAAAAGAGTTTAATCTCGCGTAATCGCGTAATATATTGTTATTTCTTTAATGTGCAATGTTTTTTGTGAGTGATATTGTGTGTTTGTTAAATGATTTAGCTCTGCCAATTTGTTGCAGCCTTGAAGTTAAGACACGCGCGCGTAGGTAAGTTGCTTACGCACACATACACACACGCACACAAGGCTACATATGCATGTATTTTCTTTTGCTTGCAGGAGCACCTCAAAATGGGACTCCGGCGGACTGTTTACCGTTATTGGGCGCTCTAGCCAGGTCAGTGATGCGAACTGCTACATTTTGAGTTGGAGTGATCTTTTATGATTCGCCTAATGCGCATGCCTTCTTGTTGCGAAGGTCTAGGTCAGCCATAGGTCAAATAAGCTAACAGCAAATCCTTTATGTTTGGAACCAACAGTAAAAAGTCACTGCGATGCCGGCCCAGGCGTCATTCTATCTCATTCTCGCGCATGGAGAAGTTCTTGGGCTTCGATATCTGCTGGTTCCTCGCATTTTCTGCAGTTGCTGTTGTTGGAATGCGTGGGCAGTCCTCCTTGCAGGCAGGCAGTGTTGAGAGAATCCTTGGAAGAGTCAGCTGTTGTAGCCGAGACTCTCTTGGCATCATTGTCCTTCCTCTATTTCATCATTCGTCAGTCTGACGCTACTTTTGCCGGAACAACCTACCTCTTGTGGCCTTCTATGCTTCAATGAATAGGTACTACCAATAGGTACTTATTAGAAGGAGAGACCAGGAATGCAATGTGTGCTTTTTGGCACGGATGTCGCCCTTTGAGCTGTCTCAGCTCATTGGCAAGACGATTTTTGTAGCTCAGTAAGCGGTCTCTATATCTGCTGCTGTGACAAACATCTTAGCCTTGGCCACAGCTCGCTTAATGCGCTCTGCACTCTGTGGCTAACAGTTAACGGGTTCTGTGGTTAACAGAGCTTTGCGTAACATGTGGCCAAATGTGTTGCTGTAGAAACCAATACTAATACGCTTGCATTTCCGACTTAAAGTTTACAAAAATTACAAATTTTCGTTTAGTTTGTATTAAATGAAATAAATGTATTTTAAGTTCATGTAGCAACCCAAAAGTAGGCCACTTAGGAATGAAGCCTTTAAGTAATTTTCCAATGAATCCTAAAAGTATGCTATCCCAATCAATAGAAAGATAGAAAGAGCGCGCGTATACAAAGCTTAAAAATTTTTAAATTTGCTTGTGGAACAGAATTGCTGTAGAAACGAAGAGGGAACTTCGAATACTGAGCTGAGAACAAGCTGTAGTTGCGTCGTCTTCTTCCATTACAGCTAGCCCCTGGATAATGAGTGCGAGGGAGTCAAGTAAAAGCAGATTTTATAACGGAGAATATTTAAAACAGGCAGGGGCGGTTTAACACAGATCGAAGGTCTCTCAAAGATGGGCGCGGGGATGGAAATTAACAAAGCAGAAGTAGAACAATACAAAAGAAAATCAGAAAACACTTGATTCACACTATTCACCATCTTAACCAATTATTTCCTTTAATAATTAATTTTTTATTACCTCTCTTTGAAGTTGTGAGACTCCCTTTAGGGTAAGGTATACGAAACAAAATTACAACCTATTCCATATCAAAACTAATAATATCATTTGACTTATATTTGACTTATGTGTGTGTGTGTGTGTGTGTGTCTCTCCTGCCCCAAAAGGTATTAGCAGCGATTTCCTCTGTCCATTTGTTCTCACCTCCTCCTCCAACACCACCACACACAACCATTTCTAATCCTCCCGCCAGTCCAACAAATTCCCATACTTAATACCGGGGGCCTTAAAATAGGCGGACAGCTTGCCAATCAAATTGATTGTGTTCAATTTTATGGGTTATCGAAGATAAGAAAAATTGGAAAACGTAAACTTTATTTACCAATGGAAATATTTCTACATTTTTAACAATTAATATTAAATCCTTTGATGCAATTTGACCCTGCGATCTTTAAAAATAGATCGCAGAACATCAAGATTACTCATCAAGCGATTTGTACGTCAGCAGCTGAAAAAAAATCGGAATATCTATTTTTAACGGTTCCACTGTGCGAGTGCGCATGTCTCGTTCTCAATTACATAAGGCTTATATAAGTGCGGTACGCAGAGCGAGCGAGATGCCCGATATCACACTTGGCACACATTCAACAAGAGAGCGCTCTATGAACTATGCCGGTTGCAGGCTCCCCCACTCTCTCTCTCTCTCTCTATTTGATCTTATGCTCATATTTTGATTTTCAATTTACAACTGTTTCATGAGGGAGAGAGAGATTTACCTTTACTAGTTTAGAGTCAGTGCTTAGCTTGAAGTTGAAGTGCAGAGTGTACAATTATGGATTTATCAATTAGAGGTGAGTGAGACCAACCCCACCCCCACCCACCACCCCAATCCACCCACTCAACCAAACTCATTCAATTTCTTTTGCAATGCCAAATACAAAAAAAAAACACGTGCATTTGTTTAAGTGTTGGTGTTTTGTTTACTCACACCACAACGAAGAGAGGGAGAGTGTGTGTGGCTGTTGTGTTAGTGTGTGCGTTAAGCCCCCCCCACCACAATTACCCAGGCCATGTGACAAATTATTTGATTTTGGTTTTCCATTGCTGCCAATTGGTTTCTTTTGTCTCGTTGTTGTTGTTGGCTTTTTTGTATACGGGGCGACAGTTAAACAAATTACCGTAAACAAATAATGATATGAATATGAGATACATATGAACATACCTACATACAAGTAGTTCAATTCAATAGGTACAGTGAATGCTGCCTAACGTGTACGCAGTAATTGTTAAACTTGATTGAGAATTTGAAAAAAAAATTCAGAAAAAATGTCAGCAAAAGTTGAAGAAAACGCAAATTTATCAAATAAACGCACTGTATTCGGGAGCCCGACTTTAAAATACCCTGTTTGTATCCGGGGGTTCGTTTGAATTCATTCGATTTTGAGGGAAAATTTTCTAAATCTAAAACAAACTTGCTCTGCTGGTATACACCTACCTACATGAAACAATTTGTGACACACAGTCGCAAGGAGATTCGGACATGGCCATATCCACTCGGCTGTTGATGCCAATCAATAATATATATACTTTATACAGACGCAAATGTGTCCTTCTCCCTTTTACATACTTATAAACAATTTCATCATCCCCTTTTACCCATTTTCAATGTGAACAGTCCATCAAAATTTGTTCATTTATATTGTTAAACACATTTCTGTTATTGGATCGCCCTTAATTTGGCATTATCCCAGATCTTAAAAGCCTTCCTTGAGTGGATCGTTGCGACTTAGCCTTTTAACTGTTTGGAAAATCATATATTCGGACTTTTTAAGGTGGCAACATATCCGAAATGATGACAAAAACTTATTTTTGTGCAAGGATCAGTCTTTATTCAAAAGCATCGTAACGCTTTAACCCAGTTCTTAAGTCTTACATTCTGAAATTACCTAAAATCTGTACGGAAAATTATTTATATGGACTTTCTAAGTTGCAGAAGTTTCGAAAAGCATATATCTAGGTGTCCGATACTATTTGATGTAACATAAAGTTGGTCTGCAGGGTTCGAACATATTGTATACTACTAGTTCTGGTTTTTGGAGTTATTAAGCCCCAGGTTTTTGTTTGATTTAACTCTATTTGGTGTAGCTAATACTTCAAATAGTAAAAATTTTGAGAATTCAGTCTAAGACTGTAATTTTTGTGGAATTTTAAAAACCATCTCACATTGTGCTTTTAAAAATCTAAAATTTAAACCACATTTAACGTTTTCATACTAAAAATTCTTGATTTAAGTATACAAATTCTCTATTTTACTCTAAATGAATACTTCAAATGTGTAGCTTAAAGTTCTTAAAAACATTTAGGGCATTAAGTAATCAATAAAATCCACACAATCAGAGAAAGAGATATAGAATTTGATCAAGGTCAAGAATTTCCTATGTCTCAGAGTACGCTTGGAATGTATATTCTTAATCAAAGTGCAAATTACTAGATAAATTTCTTAATACAAATGTTTTATACGATTTAAAACGACTCGAGCTCTGTTTCGAGAATTAAATTCTTAAAAATTTTAGAATGAATCACTTTCTTTCATGATCTTTTGTATTCAAATGGTACCTTATCACTTTTTCTGTGTGCATCCTTGGACACCTAATACCCGAAAATACCGATCTTTAAAATAAAAGTCCAACGTGCGTCTTAATCGTAATTGGCCTACTTTTTTTTAACAAATGTGCCTGATATCGATCGTTTTTAGAACGTCATAAGCCCCTAGCTAATCAAGTCTACACGCTATCAACAGAATTGCAAAAAAAAATGCAAAAGAAATATAAAAAAAATGCTCGCCAATTTATCACGCCACCAACAGGCACTGACCCTAATCCCTTGGACTCGGACACCTCTAAAACACTTGACGAAAATGTACAAAAACCTCATGGACGCGTGCCCAGGCTAGATCGCGTGTTTTGAACTCAAACGGAAAGTGATTAGAGAAGATTGAGGGGGCCTGATCTGGTGGTCACCAAGTTCTCTGATATTTTGCCGTAATCAGCAAAAGAAAGCTCTGGGTAGACATGTGACTCGAGCTTGAGAGTAAGAAATTGCTAGAAAACGTGCTGGAATCAAGCAGGTGATCCAAATTTTTAGTCATGATTAATGAGTTTTAGCTTTCTTCATCATCATTTTAAATGTTTTTTTTTTTCTTCCATGATTACTAACAAATAATCATATGAGTGTAAATATTTATAGTCGCCTGGTAACCTCGTCGTTATCAGGGAAGAACGACAAACCACAACGTCGCCGGCTATGATGACAGTGTGCGGCTGATTATGATGGCGTCGTTGCTATTTCCATTTCGATTTCACCAAACTTGGACACCAGTCCATCATGGCAACACAAAATAGGAAAAAGGGAAAAAAAAGAAGGAGAGTTCCGCCCGTTTTATCGAAATTTCGTTTGATTAGTCTCTGATATGAAAAAAAGCAATGAAAAGCCGACTCTGAAGTCGTTCAAAAGTCAATGAGGTAAAATTGTACGAAATAGTAAATACTACGGACTTATCTAAAGCGGTAAAGGGGGTAGGGACGGGGCCCGGCCTCCAAATACTTCTATCAAATAAGCGGCATCTGGTTCTACGCTAATTAATGACAATATTCTGTACATATTTAAGTATATGATGAATTTTATTCATACGAAATGAGACTCAATTGGTAACAGTGGGCACTTGATATAGTGGAAATGTGACGCTATTGGGCAAAAAATATGAGGGATACAAACCACTTAAAAATGAGAGCTGGTTCGGTTCAGTGGTTCACACAGTTGCTGTACCGCCGGTTCGGTTCATTACGTGGCTTTTGTAGCTAACTGTGAACCGCGGATTCGGTTCGAAATGTGACTTTTCTCACACTTTGGAAATTGAATTACCATAAACCATTTGAATATCTTTAAAACCCTTAGAAGAATTTCCCATATTAATGATGTCGGATTTGCAGGATATTTCTAGAGGAATATCCTTCGAAATCGGAGAATATGGGGTAGAAAAGAATATGTCCGATGCAATGCAGGTCATGTGTAAGATACATACCCTATTTATCATATTAAATGGCTACTCCTGTCTAAGATTGAATTAAGGTAAACGAGAAAGCTAAGCTAACTTTGTCTGTGCCGAAGTTTTTATACCCTTGCAAGTGCTCGCTTAAATATTTTCAAAAAATACTCTTTTTCCCCATTTTCCGACCGATCGTTCGTATGGGAGCTATATGATATAGTAGTCCGATTTGGCTACAAAATTGTAAAATTATGTGAAAGCATGTATAACAAACAAATTCAAAATTGCAGAATGCTACCATTTAAAACAAAAAAGTTTTTCTAACTAAGACTGTTTTCCAGACCTATCTTTTGTATGGCAGCTATACCATATAGTTGTCCGATTTGCATCAAACTTGGTAGAATTATAAAAAAACATAGAAAACTTACGATTACAAAGTTTGGAGACGTTTCCATTAAAAAGAAAAAAGTTGTTCATACTAAAAGTAGTTTTCCGACCGATTGTTCCTATGGAAGCTAGGAGATATAGTCAACCGATCCGGTCGGTTCCTACATATTAGTAGTGTGCAGCAAAAAGAAAACTCTGTGCAAAATTTCAGCTCAATAGCTTTTAAACTGAGAGACTAGTTCGCGTAGAAACAGACAGACGAACAGACGGAAGGAGAAAGCTCAATCGAGTCAGCTCGTCACCCTGATCAAGAATGAATGGTTTTTCTTAGCGGTTTTCGGTTCAGCATTTCTGAAATGAAGCTGTTTCGTTTTAGCGGTTCGGTTCACCAGCTGAAAAAAGCGGTTCGGTTCGATATTTTTGATATTTTCAATATCCGGCAACCCCAGCCAAAGTCTTTCTGGCCACGCATCGATTGCAGTGCACGCCTTAATGGAAAATTATGCACTGCTCGGACAAGAGCGGGCTTCAAAGACTGAATATTTGGGGTGTCGAATAGAGCAAGCCATGGCCTCGAGAAACGAGCACAGTTTGTAGTCCAATAGATTCAGGTGTGAGCTACCAGCGGGCAAATCATCCGTAAAAATAAAGTTTGGTACATAGTTTTATAGCCATGTTTGTGTCGTTTTTGCCTTGTGAGCTGGAGTGAAGTCTGGTTGGAAGGTCCATGGCACGGTATGCAAAAAATTTCGTATTAAGAGGCTTTACAACATTTACCAAAAGGTTGGATTAATACACTTTGACTTCTTTTTCACACAAATGGAGCTTGGTGACCCCATCATAGGTGACATCTCACAAAATTATCCCTAGCGACATGCTGCCCTTGCTGCCCTTGGTGATATTCATCTCACGAGACATGATTTTCTGATTGCGCAGTGGATTTCGACGAATTCGAACTATCATGACTTTGATGGCTTGTTGCATTAGCACAGTACTCAATCAGTAACCTCAAATGCCTTTACGGTTCGATCCATAGAGTTTCTGGTGATTTCCGAAAGATTTGAACTTTTTCGTAGCTGCATTTATGTAAGACGAATTTCGAGCAAGCCCCATTCAAAGATTGAAAACTGATGCCAAAAAACTTTTTATGCAGTAGCAAAGCATTAATGTCACTTGGCAAATAGCCGTAAAGTTGGAGTGGATGCTTGGAATGGTTCTCGAGAACGAGTGTGTTCAATAGGTGGGACTACTAGGTAAAGAGTATTAAAGAGCTCACAAATAGACAGAATGAAGCTGTTTACTCAACCACAGCCACTTAACAGTGAGCGAATCGACAGCTTAAATTTCTGTTGTGGTTAAACGCCATATCTAAAAATCTATTTAACCTGAAAACTTCGAAATTGATCTGTGGGTAGAGCATGCGATTAATAAACATTTTACTGGTTCAAGGTAGCTTTCTATCTCCATACAATGAACCGGTTCACAAGTAGTTCACAAATTGAAGTTTGGAGCTTTTCTTCCTGGTGAACTTTAAGTAGTCTAGGGTTAACGAATCGAAATATAAGATATTGTGGATATAAAAAAATAACCATAACAATTGGTTGAAAAATTGCAATGCAAATAATTACCACAAGTACTTCTAATTACTAGTAACTAAGAACAAAATTGGGATTATATTTAATTTTTTTAATTAGTTATTTTGCTTTCACAATTTATAATCAATTTGTAAGTCGTTAATTTATTCAACTCGAAACACAAATTAAATACAGAAATGTGCAAAGAGAAACCAATAAAATCATAAAATTCAAATAGAATGTGAATCCCCTATAAAAATAAGTGTTAGAATATTGGCAATGTTATTAGAAGCTTTCAGAAAACCGCAAGCTTCGCAGAAATCCCTTTACTTAAATCCCCCACTCATCAAAAGTTCCCCAGTTTCTTCCAGTTTTGTTTATACTCTTTACGCCCACCCCCGTCTCGGTTCTTGTTGATATTACGTCAATGTGTAAATAAAACAAAGAAAACAACAACAAACTGCAGTGTCATCAAGTGCGGTAATCAGTAGGCCATCTCGCTTCCTCTGCTCGACCACAGTAATTGCAAATTGCCATCCGAATGCAGCATTTTGGTTGGTGGGAGGAGAAAGAAAGGAGAGAGTGATAATTATTATGTCATACATACAAACACACATGTGTGTCTGGTCTGTCTCCATGGGACCTAACAACAGAGAGAGAGCCCAGCTTCTACACGTGTTGTTTGGCCACACGCAGACTGATTATAAAAGAGAGCGATCGTTCAGTGCCACGCCGATGCCAGAGCTTTAATTTGCATAGCCAGTCTGTTAAGCTTTATAATCAAACGGCGCCATAAAAACATGCGAAACGGTAAATTTCTGCCAACTTACGCTACGCATATAAATTGCAGGCAATCAATGTGGTTGGCCACATACATACACATACAATCACAAGTGCACAACTAATAAAAATGTCCAATAAAAAAGCTTTTCATTTTATTAATTGTCAATAAAAAAAAAAACAAAAACTCATATCCACAGCATTTTAAGAGAGCAAATGCCCGTGGGAGGGCCTCCCCCCCATCTGAAAGCTTTTAAAAACATTTCGAAAACACACATTAGAATCATAATTAGCGCATCAAGCCAAAAGACAAGGCCATACTTAAATGAATCAAAGAGAGATAGAGAGCAAGAGAGAAGCTTATAAAAAATTGAGACAACCGCAGTACAGTGGTTCAAAAATCAATGCTTGGCAGTTGATTTCGGTAATGCATTTTATTTTCAAAGGGGGGAAAATGTATCAAACGGTAGAATGAGAAAATCTCAAAATTCATATACAAAGTATTCCCAAACATCAATTTTAAGCACAAAATTTAGAATAAATATGACTTTAACTATGTAATTCAGAATCATAAAGTTGCTACTCTGCATTCATTTAAATCTGACCAACTATCCAACTGAATTTTTAAATCTGTTAAAGCTGCTCTGTAATAGTTTACACTGTGCAATAAAATGTGTTTGCTGATAAGAAAACTGATTATCAAAGTGATTCCGGCGATAATTCAAAGGTGTACAAGTTTTCATTTCGGAGATTCCGATGATTACAGCCCAAAGACGTTTAATTTCGGATTCACCTTGACAATTAATAAATTAGAACTCCAATCCTGAAGTCTGAGTTTTGAAAAATTCATGTTTGGTCAGTTGTATGTGCCATGTTCACGTGTTGGCAGAGCAAAAATGTTGTATTTCATAAGGTTCTTTATTGCGGAAAATCAAATCAAGTATAACCCACGCATTAGGTTGCCTTTCTTGAACTATATTAAATTTTGTAAGCGATAAATTTAGTTTAAATAAAATGCATAAATTAACCTTAGCTCAAAGATATCACCACATTCATTTACTTAACTCTTCTGGCTATCTAGCATCTGTGTAAATGTCAATGAATATATATATATAAAAAATATGATATAAAAAACAGTTCACTTTGCATTGAAAATGTTTACCAAAAACGAAAAGAAAAACTTTCAACTTTTTTTTTCGAAATATCTTTTAATTACAAAGAATTTTATTATTTAATTGCATTCTAGATGAATTTTGAAATTATTTTTGATTACTTAATGACACACAGTTGCAAACAAAAGCAAAACCACCCGCCCAACCCTTTTCAATTAAATATTAATTACCGAGCCCACATGTTAACAGCATCACAGACCACAGTGCGAGACGCGAGGCCGCGATAAAGCGCCGGCAAAAGTTTAATTGAAAAGCCAACTTGAATAAACCACGTGGTAGCCCCTCTCTGCGGGTACTTGGTTGCTGAAGGTGGGGGTGGGGGGGGAATGAGAATGAGAATGTTTTGAATTGCTGCTTAAGCACTTGTACTGTTACTCTCTCCCCCACTCTTGCATTCGGTCGGTCCTCTCTGTTGCGCTCTATATTTGTTTTGTTTTTGCCTGGGCTGCTGGAGAGCATTGGAAATGTCAACAGATGATGAAAAATATGCCACTTGAGAGTTCAGAGTCCGTTTGTTGTTGTTCTTGTTGTTGTTGTTGTTGTTGTTGTATTGGCAGGAGCAATGTCATTAAGAGTGAAAGGGGACAGTTCCAGAAAAATTGGTTTGTTTCCTTTGTAATTGACACTTTTGGATTGTTTGCTTTTGGGCTCCCACAAAGAACTCAGAACACACATCAATCAACCGGTCCCGCCCCCGCTGCTCACCTTTAGCCAGCCGTAATTGACAGTTTGCCGCCGTCTGACTTGTAAATTGAAAAATTTCTCAGATTTCTTACAATGTAGGAGGAATTGACTCAAAATTTGTTTGTCTCTTATTTATTTGTTCAAAACAACGAACATAAATTTCACATGTACGAAAACTGTTTGGTTCAAGGACAAAATAGCATGAAAAACTTGTAAAATAAATTATTTATACACAGAGGTGGCGCGGCGCACGTCACACGCCAATTTTTAATTGAATTTACAGGAATTTTATTTACTATTTGAAAAGTGAAAAACTAATTCAATTAACCATTTAAATGGAGGGCTATCAAAACGTGGCGTGTTAGGTTTTTTCAATATTTTTAGTTTGTGGGGTGCGTGAGCGAGCTACCTACCACTTTATATTTTGTTGCCTCTTTTTGTTTCTTAAGGGCATTTCCTGTCTTGCCTTCGGGCCCTGACAGCTTATAAATGATCGCACAGTTGGACAGCCGTGGTGGGGCGGAATGGGGCGGGGCGGGGTCTCTATTTGTGCGTGCTGCGTTTGTTTGCCTTGCTTTTGTTCTCGCTTCCATTTTCCTTTTGGCCCTCACGTGCTGACTTGAGTTCCTCTTGGCATTGAAGCGCCTGTCTGTTGGGTGGTTATTAGTGTGTTTAAATGTTTGCAGTTCTTGTTAGGGCAGTTGCAGTTGAATTTACCAATATTTGTTGTTATTCTTGCTCTTTACGTGTGGACTGTTTGAGGGAAAATTGGGGGAAAAACATTTGATTTGTAGCATAGAAAGAACATTTGGTTGGTCCTGTACATATTCTACAGTTTTTTTCTCTTATTAAACATAATTTGTTTATAATATAAGCTAAAAAAAAGTATTATAGAAAAATAGAAAAGCATATAAAACGAAACAGTAAAGTATTTGGTATAGAAAGCGTGAGGTTCTGTTAAATTTGTACCTGTCCTTTTGCTGTGCAGACAGCATAGAACCAACTGGTAGGACATTTTGTTAGGAAAATTTAAAAAAATCGCTCTAAAAGTAATTAATTCTCTTTTAAAAAGGATTCAAAAGCGTTTCCCCATATATTTAAGAAACCGTTTTCTAAAATTAAGATTATTTCTTAATATTTTCTTTCATTATTTTGTTTGTTTATTATAGAAAAAGATTTTTTTCATTTTGGAAGAATATATTCTAGATTTAAGAAGGGAAAAAATATTTTTAATTAGTATTAGAGAGGAAGTAAAGTGAGGGCAGTAGAAGGAGAGATGTGCAAATACCCTCTTTTTATTATTTTATTTTATAGTCAAATTTCGAAAAACAAGAAAATAACGTTTTTTGAGTGTTTATTAAGTTTGTGCAAATATATATAACAGCCAGAAAGAAGAATTTCTGACCCAATAAGGTATATATATTCTTGCATCAACATAGTCAAGTCGATATGGCCATGTCCGTCTGTCTGATCTTAGATTTCAGGGAGGGTAAACGATAGAGTTTCCACATTTATGAGATAAAAACTTGTTATATTTACTTGCAGGCACATCAAGCTTATAATCAAATTTTGCCACGCCTCCTACCGCCCTTGTAATTAAGAGAAATCGTTATATCTACGACAGTTTTAGAGATAGAAGACTCGCACCTTCTAGACATATTTAGTAGTTAAGATAATTAATCGAATGGTAAAGTTCAGACGCATGGGAGTCGAGTTATGAGCCAAAGAAAATGTACACAAAATGAACCTGAAAATGTACACTATAAATAATACAATTTAGTAAAGATAAATCAAACCTATATCTTTATCCTCTCTCACACATAATTCCTACTCTAAGTTCTTCAAGAAATTCCAACTTACCTTCAAACAGTTCATCAGCACAAAAACCGAAATCCCATTAAAGTATATCTACTCGAAACTAGAGTGGATCAGCTATAGTTGGCCTTCTCCTTCTCCTACACCCACAAATGAGTCAGAACCAAGCTATGCCATAGAATGAGATTGTAGATACTTGTACCTATCGAGACCAAAATTATGCACAACTTATAGAAAACCTCTGTAGTTGTAGCTGTCGCCTGTCACACATGTGACATTTCGGTGAATGAAAAATAAAAACTAGGAAACACGGACGGACTGGCAACAGGAGAAAGAGCAGCAGCAGCAGCAACAGCAGCACCAGCCAGAGGTTGCCTTCAATATATCAAACAGAAGACTAAAGACAACCCGTCTATATGGCGGAAACGTCATCCAACAAAAAAGCCAACGTGTTCAAGCGCAATAAATTATAAATGAGCCCCGAAAGGCGACGCAAGTTTGGCAGCCAAAAATTAGAGGGTTGACCCCTCCCCCTCACCCCACCACCCGCCGACCGTCGCCTTATCCTCCTGTCCCAACGCTAATGCAACAAAAGAAAGACAAAACGAAACACTCTGTTCACACTGTTCACACACTGTGTGTGCTCTTGGTGTGGGTGGAGGAGCACGCATTTTTCTGAAATTAGAAAGAAATAGTTCCAACATTGTATGTGGCAGGCCATCAGCGTCAGAGCTGTTGTCCGCCTGTCAAGGAACTATATATATATATATATATATAATGTATACACACAATCTTATATCTTATATCCATTGGGTGTACCTACCTACCTACCTACCTACTCTGCACATACAACATATTTGCTTTGGCATTTCAAATGTCGCAGGCAGCCAAAATGGATGGAAATTCTTACCAAAAGTCAGTCAGTTGCAGACCTTATCAGAGGAGAGGGGTTCCGTTCCGGCACACACACACACACACAGATATCGCTGTGCAAACAGTCAAAAAACGTACCTTCAGATGGCTTATCAAAAATTTATACAGGCTTAAAGATTATTTCACGATCGGGTTGGTTCTTTTTCGAGTTATAAATGCCCAACCAACGTGGAAATTAACACTTTTGTCCTCTGTTTGCCTCCTCACTAATTTGTCTCACGTTATCAGCTGGCCGCATATACAGCAGCAAAGCGAAAGATCTGAACTACATTTTGCTCTATTTGAAATCTCGCACATTTGTACGAACGCGGAGAGATGTCGGTGGCGACGACCAACAAACTTGTACAAATTAACGTACAAATGAATGACGGAATTAGTACGTGTGCTCGGTGTGTGTGTGTTTTGTGGAAGATTGGGGGGATGGCAGTCGTTTAAGGGCCACAGACGAACAGACGAACATGGCGTAGATTTAGATTTAGAGCAGGTTACATAGTTTATCATAATCAAACGAAGATCTTTGTGTGGTACGCTTTAGACCAGAGTGCGGCTGTTTCAGCAATTCATTAACATGCTGCAAATGAATTAATCACACCAAACTATGAGAATAGTGCCTGCCCCGCTGACTTTTTAGCACTGTTCTATGAACCGTCATTGCCATACAACAACAACAACAACTTGCAATCGAAGAGATGATCTTGTACAATTTTCAGTGTATAATTATTATCATCATTTAGTTTGACTTTTGTTGCTATTGTTGTTGTAAAATAAACAAACAAATGTTAATTGTTTAGCAAGCAAATTGAGAATCATTAATTGTTTGCATGTGAAGAGCTCAAAAACTTGTATCAACTGAGGATTCTATTTAGAATTCAACAAGTTCGGGTGTGGGGGCAAGTTGGATCAGTCTGTGTCTAATCCAAAAAATCAGAATTTTAGGTGTCTTGGATATAAGTTTAATATTAAATACCCATAGTTGTACCTAGATAATATAGATACTAGAACGGTTTGTTCTTGGGAGCAGTTATTACATCGCAGATAAGAAAGATATGGCCAGAAATTAACTAGGAGGATATAAATCGATTTTTATACTCTGTACCGTAGGTACATAGAGTATTATAAGTTTGTGCAAAAGTATGTAACATCCAGAAGGAAGCATCTCCGACCCCATAAAGTATATATATTCTTGATCAGCATCAACAGCCGAGTCATGTCCGTCATGTCCGTCTGTCCGTCTGTCTGTCCGTATGAACGCACAGATCTCAGAGATGGTAAGAGATAGAGGTTTGACATTTAGAAAAAACGTCATATCTCCCACAGTTTTGAAGATAGATGGCTTGTTCCTTCTGGACATATTTAGTTATTAGGATAACTTATCGATCCGCTAAAGGAATGAAGAAGATCGGATGAACGGTTTTTGAGTTATGATCAAAAGAAATTTTCTTGGTACAGAGTATGTTATAGTCGGGCTTGACCGACTTTCTTTCTTGTTTTAAAATGAATTTAAGCTCCTCTCCCCTCTATAAGTCAGTCAGCCATTAAACCCCATTACCCCATTAGGTTTTTTTTATCCAACCTTACCCCTTCTTCCTTCCAAAAGTCAGACACAACCCCCTGGATCGGAAAATTTTTAACAGAAATTAAATCGAAGTACCCGAAAACCTTTAAAACGATAACCCACTTGATTGTAATTAGATTCTACCCGCTTTTCCCATCCATAAGTCAGCTCCCTGCCCATCGATCTGAATAATATTGCCGGAAATGAAAGAGGAGCAAATGAAAACCTATATAACGATACCCCATTTGATTTTTTTCTCTTAACTTAACCCCTTCTCCTTTTAGTAAGTCGGCAACCTCCCCCCCATTAGAAAAAATATGACCAGAAATGAATGAGGAGTACCCTAAAACCTCTAAAACGATACCTCACTTGATTTTTAATAGATTTTAGCCTCTTTCCCCTTTCCATAAGTCGGCCACCTCCCACCGGACCAGAAATGATATCGGAGCAGCCGAAAACCATTGGATTTTTTTTTTTAACTTAACCCCTTCTGCTCTACTTAAGTCAGCCTCTCCCTTCCGATCGGTAAAATTATGGCTAGAAATAAAATCCGAGCAACTGCAAACCCATAAAACCATACCCCATTTCCCTCCATGAGTCGGTCACCTTCACCCGAATCGCAAATAAATGGCTAGAAATGAATTTGAAGCACCCAAAGACCTATAAATCGATACCCCATTTTATTGTTATTAAATTTTACTTTGCCACGATCTAACAAATATTTTTAGAAATGAAATAAAAGCAACCGAACCCTATAAAACGATACCCCACATTTGATATTGATTAGATTTTAAGCCCCTTCCCCCTTCGAAAGTCAGCACCCTCCAATTAATCTAGTAAAATATTCTATATATGAAATAGTCATTAAAGATATTCTAAAATATAAGGTTTGAATAAAAATCAATATGCATATCCGTAGAATAGCGGCTGTAGCTTAACTGAGATATGCTGCTTTTTCACAAACATAAAATTGAACCTGTAAAATTTTATACTCACATATTCTTATCCAAATCAAAGACTTTTTTACACCATAAAGAACACAAAATAGGGAATATTTCTAAATCATTAATAGAAAAAATTTTGTTTATTGGTCATGATGGAACACAATATTAAAACAAGCGATGGTCATGCTTGGTCCGCAGGTGCCGAACAAGCTTCGCAACTCTCACAGGCTCGAGCCGAGCGCATGCCGAGAGAGCAAACAGTGTTCTGTGTTGCAGGCCAGAGGTCGCCTCGCTCTTTTAGACAATTAAAAACGACCTTTGTTCATTTTCGAAGCAGTGTGTAGTACCATCATCGCTCTGTTCGACTTCGATAAATTTCTTCTTCAAATTTCCATTTAGCTATATTTTACTGTATTAATAACAGAATTATTCCATTCAGTTCAGTTACTGACTTAGGGCCGATTTCTCATTTTCTACATAGCTGCTTTGTTTCAGATAAAGTAAGATTTTGCTTTGTTATTTGTAGGTTTATGTGTTAGATAGCTCTATGAAGTATATAAGAAAATGGCCCTTAGAACTTCTAATAATTATTTTTCATGTATTTTCCCCAAAGCCAAGACGGCTTCGCAATTCCCAAATCAAAGAATTAATCATTTTCATAGCTTTTTGACTGCTCTTTTCGAATCACAAAAAGGAAAGGGCAACAATGCCTTCATTTGTTGGTGACTTTAGTTTTAATTAGTTTTCTGCCAAGAATGCACCGATTAATTATAAATTTTAAGCTTCATTTATACTACCATCTAGACTTTATTAATTACAATTTGTTATTTTTTCTTAATTGTTGTTTTCAACACTCCAAAAAAAAAAAAAAAAAACTCTTCAGACTTTTGTCTATTTCGGATTTTTAATGATTTTGTTTACTCATAGAGGGGGGAGGGGAAACTTAGAATTCTTATCAATTATGAAGAGTACAAGTAGTTGCCAGCCGCCCCCTGGCCAACCCCTCTGTACACCCCTCTCTCCGCTTTCCACTTTTCATTCAACAAATAGCCGTTTCAAGGCTCCTGCTAATGGCACGCATTTCACTTGAGTTTTAGCTGAATTGTAAATTCAATTATACTTTTTGTGTTTATTTATACAAATTACAACGAAAAAAGAAAAAAAAACACAGAAAAATATTCCACACATTAAAACATTTTAGCTGTATGAAATCAACTCACGTGAGTGCTGCGTCGTCGACGCCAGCGTCACAAATACATAATAGAAATAAACTAGCAAAAAAAAAAAAAAAATAAAAAAATATAGAAATAAAGGCAGATAAATCAGAGAAGAGAAAAAAAAAAACATTGCCGCAGTGCCAGGCTACGGTCTACGGTCTACAGATACAAAATCAAAAGCAAACGTCAGCGAATTGACGTAATAGCGGAGCAAGTTGCCGGTGAACACAAGATCGCCAGAGAGAAACCCTCCCTCTCTCTCTCACTAACGCTCTCGCTGTGGCTCTGTGTAAGAGCGTGAACTTTGAGACTGAATGGAAAATGCCATTAGAATCAGGGTGGAATAAGAAGGTGAGGTAGGAATGAACCTAAGCTAAAATGCTTAAAATTTGCTTAAAAATTTCCCTTATGACCCTTTTTAGACACCTTTTTAGAGAATTCTATACTATTGTTACGACTCTCGTTAATTTTATCGTCAAGTATTATTTCTTAGCTCTTAAGTAAACTATCCCAAAGAATTTTGTGATTTTTTAAGACTAAGATATACACATGTGCTTAAAATTATTGAACTGTCTAATGCCCAAAAATATGCTATGAAAAGTCACTATAGTTTGAAAACATTCGTAGCATAGTTATGGGCAGCTCCAAATATGGTAATTTTGAGCACATACAATCAATTTGGTATATTTTCGCTTTAAAAAAATCTCAGAAATATTCGGTATACTTGATTTTAAAGCTAGGAAATAATTATTTTATGATAATATTCGATTAAGCCAAACAATCAAAAATGCTCCCCATAAAACAAGGCTAAAAATGCTCAATATTTAGCATTTTAAGCAGCTTAAATCTGAAACATAAACCATAAATATAGAAGTGATATACCATATCCGAGCCTAGATTCGTATTCTGCATCTGAAGTTAAAAGTTTCGTTGCAGGAAAGTTCCTCATTTGTGAGTGAGTCTCTTTCAATAATTCCAGTCCTCCGTCAGAGTCAAACAAACAATCGTATCATCCCTTACAGTATATAATTCAGTCAGGTCTATACGCAGTCCAGCCATAATTGTTCAAAGAATTTTTCAATGATTCTGATCAAAGTATGTTCCATCTGGTATGCTGAATTTCTTCCAAAGTTAGCAAAATGCTTTTTTTTCTAAATAATGAACCTACAAATTGTACCATGACCAATTGGTTCTATGATTTCCATATAATTCTTTAACCGAAATTCTACTTTTATGTTTTCAATCGAATCTCGTGGGATGACAGATTTTGAAACATTTCTTGAACAAATTTACCTTTACCTCAAGATCGAAATATTTCTGAAATCCAACCCCCAAACATTTAGTGGGAGTTGCCTTTTGGTTTGAAAACCAAATTACTGATATTTTTTTTATGGAATTTTCTGACTACCTGGCAAAAAAAAAAATAAACAATCTATCAGAAACCTTGTATCCACGAATTTATCATTTTCTATTAAGATTCTGTATTTTAAAGGTAATTCTCAACATTTTGAAGGATTTTTCAAATTTTTCCTGCCGATTGTAAGACTAAGGGCCGATTTCTCATCTTATTAATAGCTGCTATGTGTTAGATAGGCTTCGATTTTGCTGTTTTATTATGGTTCATGTCTATGATTTTCCATCAACCGAACCGAAATTTAAGGTTCTGAACAGGTACAGGCTTAGCTTTTATATCTTAAGAGGTTTAGTTCATGGTTCGAACCGGTTCGGTTCAAAACTCTTATATCAGTCATGTCCAAAACTAGGTCACACTTTTTATTCACAAGGTTGAGAGCTTTTCAGTCGACGCTAAGCTTTTGCTTTCGCTTTGCTTTGATGGTTCCCAAATTCAGGGGCAAGTTTGTAGTAACAGAACTAAAGGAGCAAAAGTAAAAAACTAAAATCTATTTCAAAAAGTGCATAAAACTTGCCTAATCTCCTAATGATCACTTCAAACCATTGCCTCACCCTATAACATAACATCTTGATTAGAATTAAGCTTCTGTTTGGAGCAAAGCAACTGACCGAGAGAGAGACAGAGTGAGAGGGAGAGAAAGAAACAGTGAGTGTGCGAGCTTTGCTGAGCTGCGCGCGCGAAGGTTGCCAAAATTAAGAATTCAAACACGCGGGAGAGTATCTGTGAGTTTGCCCTTAACTGAGCGCCAACAAAAAGAGAGAGGGAGCTGGCTGGCTGGCTGGCTGGCTGGCTGGCTCTCCCAGTGTGTTTGCTTTTCAAATGTACATCTGTGTGTGTGTCACTTTAGCGGCGTGTTTCTATACTTTGCACTGAGTAGCAACGCGTGTGCCAGTCAGTACGAGTTAGTTGAACATTCTCAAAGCAACAAATTGGCTACATGAAAATTAAAAAGAAAATTTAATTCAAAAAAAAAAAAAAACAAGAAAAGGTGCAAAAATAAATATTCGAAAAAATCAACAGAAAAATGTGTGCCTAAAGAGCAAACGAAAAAGCACGTTTTTTTTTTGCGCGCGCCTGCTCCTCCCTCCCCCACCAAATCAGCTGACTCGTGCGCATATAAAACTGTTCAAGTGTGTGTGTGTGTGTGTGTGTGTGCGAGTGCATTTCGTTTGTAGACTTTTGATGTTTTCATTTTCCCACTTCCGCATCCTCTGGGCAACCTTTTGCCGCTCTTGTCACATGCGCGTGCTCTTCTAAAACGAACACCCACAATACACGAACACAATCCCCGAAAGTTCCATCAGGCCGAAAACCAACTACAGAGCAGAGCAACATAGCAGTCGTAGTCAGGCAGCAGCAGCAGAAGCAGCCAGCAGCAGCAAACAGCAGCAGCAGCAGCAGGCAGCAGCGTTTGTCGTGTGTTCGTGTGTTGAGCTACAAACCTACAAAAAAAAAAAAAAAACAAAAAAAAAATATACAAAAAAAAAGTAAAGAAAAGAGGCCCACGGATACGCGCTACCCTTCCTCACTCTCTCTCTCTCTCTCTCTCTCTCTCACTCTTTCCACTAAAACAAAATTAATAAAAATATTTCCTAAAGTGTGTAATAAAGTGTGTGTGTGTGTGCCACAAAATATAATACAACAAAAATACAAAAATACAAAAAAAAAAAAATACCCCACGTTGGAGCTGTCAACATTTGAAATCGATTTTCCCTCTCATCAACGTTTCTCGTGTGTTTCGCCTGTTTCTTCGTCCTGTAAGCTCGCCTCGCCGGCAATCAAAAAACAAAAAAAATAAAAAGAGGAAGAATATATATATATATATATATATAAAATATATATGCCATATTAGTGCTTTATCAACTGTACAATAAATACAACTAAATATATATATATACACACACACACAACCAGAAATCTATATACAAACAAACAAAAAAAAAAAAAAGAAGCAATTGATTTTATTTTTAGTGAACCTCACGAGGAAAAACTTCTGCTATGATTAGCCATTGATAAAAAAATATATATATATATATATACATACATACATACAAACAAACACACACACACATTCAAATATATAATTTAACTTACAAATCTAATTTGTGGTTCAACTCGCAAAAAAAAGTTGTTGTTGTTCTTGTTGTTAAATGAATTCGCGGTGCCTTTAGCCAAATATATAAAATATATATACATATATACATACACACCTACATATTATATATATGTATATCATAATTAACTAAGCAATATATACACAACATACACAACGCGTAACGGGAATAAGTGCAATATTTAAAACACAAATAAAAAAAGGCAACTAAATCAAAACAAACGGAATTTTTGTTATTGTTATTACCAATTACTACCACTACTATTACAACTACTACAACTACTACTACCAAAAACACAACTACTACCTAAATTGTTATTGTTGCAAACACAAATCGAAGCAAAGAAAAAGGCAAAGCAAAGCAAAGCCAAACAAAACAAAACAAACCAAATCCAAGTGTAATTTTTCGTGTATAATCACCCAACAAATTGTGGAAATTTTTATGAAAAAATGAGCGACAGGGAGCGATCGTCCCCAACACTGATCGAAACTGGCTTAAAAAACTTAATCGGCGGCCGTGATGGCAACTATCCATTAATCAGCGGCATAAATGGTAAGTTAAAGTAATCAGTCTCATTCAATGTTAAGGGTTTATTAACCCCCTGCCAAAATTGCTGAGGGGTTGTCACAACTATGTCAAAGTATGTCCTCAAGCAATTGATGCTGCAGTAGAGTAGGGGGAGGGGCAGTTGCATTCTGTTCATTGAACTGTTCCTGATGTGAGCCCTTTATTCAATCCAATCCAAAGGGGATTTGTCGTTGATGCAGCGTACAATACGCAGAGTTGTGGAGTAGTTTCGAAAGACACACTTTTGATTTAGGATTTAGAGTTTTTTCAGTCAATAGTTAAACATCATGGGGTATCTAAAACGAATTAGATGTTCATCTTCTTGAGAAAATATTTTTCAAACATTTCAAAATGTTTTCATTAAATAAGTAAGCCCGACTCTGATATACTCTGTATCAACCAAAGTGTATGCTCAGTATACATTTTGAAAGCAGAATGCAGAACCACCTTCTTTTGCTCATAACTTGACTATCGTTTATCTGAACTTAACCAAAACCCTTGGCTGATGTATATATAATGCTGATTCCTAAATATGTCCAGAAGTTACGAACCTTCTATCTACAAATCTGTGAAAGATGTGACTTTTTTTTCAGAGTTTGGGGCGTGGGTGAGGGCGTGGCCCTTTGGGAGAAGGTTTTGACTTAGAAATTCAATTAATTTGCTTATTTGTTTCTGGGAAATGCCTGTTTAACTGTAGTCGATGATGATAAAAAAGGACCATAGACTTTAAAAATATAACTTCTGTGATCTTCTGCTTATAAAACAATTAGAACTATTTATTAACAATGTGTGGCCAAGCTTTATCTTTATCGCTACACAGATATTACTAACTATTAGGGTTTGCTGGATATTTCAAAACCATAATTATCGATATTTTTGACGATATTGAAAAAGTATCAGTTCGATATAAAACTTTTGGGAAACAAATATCGATGTTTTCAAATAAAGTAATTTCTGTTTGTTGCAATCTCTATCAAATAGTTGGCTCAATTTAGTCATATTTCGATATATTTCGATATATACTTCGATATTGAGAAATTATCATTTCGATATTGATATTTTGCTGTAAAAAGATTGATATCTTCTACAAATTTTATTTATTTATAAGATTGTAAAGTCTCTTCATATATTCCTTGACACGTTTTTAACGTTATTGTATCATAGAGCTCAAAAAATTCCTCTGCAATAGTGAAGAAGATGCTATCCAGGGGTTCGAACCCGCTGGAAACTTTAATGTTTGATTCATGGACCGGTTTTTTTTTTACTTATCAAACCTTTTTGATTATCAAATTATATATTATATAATTGTGATGAGCAGAAAGTGTTTAACTTAAGCTGTATTTTCACTTGTCGAGTTCTCATTTAAGATGGGTGAAAAATATCGAAGTTTACTGTGTGAGTTGGCTGTCAAAAAACTCATATAAGAACTCAGATTGCCTACTTCTGGTGCACCTTTTCATATATTTTTCTGTTTCTCAGATTGTCTATTACACTTGACTGATATGTCGTTTGAGAAACTTTAATGAGGTATTAAATCTTATTAGATCGCGAATGGCTTAAAAGTGAATAGCTAGCTTCACCTCTATGTACATAAATATGTAGATTTGTTTCGCATTTTCTCAGCTCGACTAAACGAGTATGAGGTTTAAATGAGGTTTATTCGGTCAATAATATGTGATAGATTTTCAAGCTCTAAACAAAATGACTAAAGTGATTCTTTTAACCGAATCTTTTCCAAACAGATTTGGTACGGTTCGGGTCCAGATTTCAGAAGGTTCAGTTCAAGACTGATATTTAAAAATACATCACTAAAAAATATTACCATTAAACATTTAACGATTCAGACGATAGAAGAAGGAGCCAGACAAAATCTGGCATTGTTTAATCAGCTCACCCAATAGGTTTCTGCCTCACAGAGGTAGTAGAGGAAAAAAACCTCTAGGCTTTCAAATAAAATAGCCTAAATTTACAGACATTTTTGCCGTTAAAATAAACCGAACCGTTTTCTCTAGGGGCTTTCTTCGGTTCTTCCAAGCACTTTTTTTTTTTTTTTTTTGAAACAATTGTTCGTTCGGTTCACATTTCGGCTTGCTTTGCATGAATAAGAACCGGTGTGCATACCTGCTCAGTATATAGATACTCTTCGGTGCATGCACCGAGGTTTAAGATAATGTCTAGAAAAACTATGCACTAATGAAAATAGCGCAACTCATGACAGTTTAATGGCAATTGGCAACCTCTTTCTCTTTAATCACTTAATTCATTTAGACAAAAGTCTGTTCAAACATCAACACAATTCCAAAAGTGTTTTATAATTAAATTAAAATTCAAATGAAATTTCATTTCATTGAAAATTATAAAATAAACACAACGATTATGTCAAACTGCAGGGCAAAATTGTTTGCCATTTCAGTTTGTTCTCGTTTTTTTTTTGGTTTTTGTTTTTTGTATTTTTTTGTGTGTTTCACATGCTCAAGTGCAATTTGTTGATTTTATTCTTTTTATTCGATTTGCATGTCAACAGCAAATTGGCATACAAAAAAAAAAACAACAACAAAATCAAATGACAGCTCAAATTGTTTGCCCGAATAAACAATTTCAGATGGCAGGATGTCAGCATGGGCAGGCAGGGCGATGCCTTTAAATGGCAATTAACATTTTTCTACTATCGATTTCACTCACGTCAGGGCTCGCTAATCATTTTGCGTAAATGCATTGTGATAAGCGATAAGACGTCAAATGCCATAACAATGTTTTCACATTCGATTAGATTTCAAAAGCAAACGCAAACAAACAAAAAATCACTTACCTGCAAATCTTTGAGGAAACTTTTTAAAACTCGTTCAATACTACAACCATTTTTGCAATTAAAAGTTTTAATTGAAAATGTTCAATAATGAATCTTTGGGATTTACTCGTGTGTGCGTTTCTGTGTGCCTATGCAAAGAAGCTATTAAAATGTTGCTCAAGTTTCATAAATGAAAAAATGTATAAAAAATTGTGTTCAACTTGAAATGGGGGAACATTTTTCTAAAGTAGAACAATAAATTTATCAATTTTATTTGTTCAAGTAGAACTAAATTTTACATAGAAACTAAGTAACAGAAAATATGTAGAATAGGTAAATAAAACCAAATCAATCGATTTATAACTTAAAGAACAAAATGTTTGAATGAAAAGGCTTATTTCTTCTAAATTTTGTTGTTGTGGTGCAGCCCAAGCTACGAGTAAAACCTAAGCAATCAATTTATGGTTCAAAGAGCAAAATTTTTCAATGGAAAGGATTATAACTTTATTTATTGTTGTGGTGTAGCGCGTGATACCCTAAAATATGTAGAATGTAGAAAGAAAAGCAAAATGTTAAAATAAAAAAGGCTTATTTCCTATTTTTATTGTTGTAGTGTAGCGAGAGTGGCACCAAAATATGTATAATATGTAAATTAAACCAAATCAATCAATTTATGGCTCTAAGAGCATTAAGCTCTGAAAAGAAAGAAGTATTTCTGCTATTTATTGATGTGGTGTAGCACGAGTGACACCAAAATATATAGAATAATCCAAATCAATAGTTTTATTACTCAGAAAGCCAATTTTTTGAAATGAAAAAGGCGTATTTCTTCTATTTATTGCTGTGTTGTAGCGAGAGTGGCAACAAAATATATCGAATATTTAAATAAAACCAAATCAATCAATTTATTGCACAAAATTCAAAATGTTTGAACTGAAAGGCTTATTACCTTTAGTTATTGTTGTGGTATAGCGCGAGCTACACCGAAATATGTGAAATATGTCAATAAAACCAGATCAATCGATTTAATACTCCAAGAGCTGAATATTGAAATGGAAACGCGTATTTCTTCTATTTTCAAATATGAAGAATATGTAAATAAAACCAAATACATCGATATAATGCTCAAAAAGCATAGAAAAGAGTATTTCTGCTTTTTATTGATGTGGAGTAGCGAGAGCGGCACCAAAATTTGTAGAATATAATAGAAGTTTGGAATCCAAATGCTTATTACTTCTATTTATTGTTGAGGTATAGCGTGAGCTCGAACAAAATATGTAGAGTATGTCAATCCAACCAAATAAATCGATTGAATGAATAGAAAGGAGTATTTCTGCTATTTAAAAATATGTAGAATAGGTAAATACAACCAAATCAATCGATGTAATGCTCAAAAAGCATTAAGTTTGGAGATGAAAGGCGAATTTTTGATAATTACTTTTGTGGTGTAGCGAGAGCGACATTAAAATATGGTGAAAAGTTCAAATTAAACCAAATTAATCGACTTACTGCTCAAGGATCAACATTTTTCAATGAAAAGTCTTATTACTTCTATTTATTGTTGTGGTGTAGCGCGGGATACCCTTAAAAATGTAAAAAAAGTAGATAGTAAGCCCTAACAAGCAAAATATTGGAATGAAAAGGCTTATTTTTACTATTTATTGTTGTGGTAGAATTAAGTAAATAAAACCAAGTCAATCGATTTAAAGTTCAAAAATCAAAATGTTTGTATGAAAAGAACTATTTCTTCTATCCATTATTGTGGAGTAGCGAGAGCGGAGATAGTTCGAAATGAAAGAAAGTGTCCTCAAGTACGAAATTTTGCCTGATATGTGCTATATTTGATTCTTAAAGTGTTCTGCTTTAAGGCTTGATTTCGTCTCGCTTTTCTCCTTCCAACACACAGAAAATACCAGTCAAAGATAAAGCAAAGTCGCTTCGACCCGCAGTTATTTGTCACATTTTGAGGCTTTAAAATTTGTAAATTTAAAAACCAATGTATCGTTTTTTGTTTGAGACATTAAAGTGAGGATAGTTTATTATAGAATTGCTTTTTTTGCTCCGTTTTCTGACCAATTTCTCATTCATTTTTCATTTTCATTTTCTTCCAAGCAATTACACAGCAATTTTGCTGGCCTGCCTCCTCTTATAACTTATTTGCATAAGAAATATGGCTAGCATATGGCTTCAAAAATGAAAGACAAGTGCAATGGCAAGAATAAATTTCAATTCAGAAAGCATTTTACCAAATATACCCCCTTCCCTGCACACACACACACACACACACCCCCACCGCACCCGCACCACACCGAGAGACCCCCCAACGTAACCAGAAATCAATAGCATAAAAGCAAAATGAAATAAAAATAAAAAAAGGCACAAAACGAGAAAATGCCATTACAAAAGTGTCATAATCGGTCAGCATAATGAAAAATGCTGATGTAGGTTGGCTGCTACCCCTCCGCCCTTAACCCCTCAATAGTTGGTTTACCTTTTCTCCTCTGTCTTCAAGTTGCTTGCCGCTTGCTTCATATATTTATTATAGCATAATTTTTTGAGGCTTTGCTGCTTGCTTATCATTTTGGTTGTGTTAACAAGCGTTTGATTGCCGCATTAAAACACAGCAACAACTGTAGTTAAATATACTGATAAGCCACTTTAGTGCAAGCCAGATGATAGGCTACTTGAATGGCAAAAGGGGGGGTTGTGGTGGTGCCAGGGGGGTGGGTCAAATCATGTGCGATAAGCACATGAATCTTACATGAACATCGCTTAGATAAGATTGCCGTTGCACAGTATCAACTCTCTGTCTGCATAGAAATCACTTGGGCCACATAAATTGTTCGAGTTTAAGCCATAAAACTGTTGAAGGGCCAAAGCTCAAAAGTGGATCTCTGATAAGGCAAGAATGCTATTAGAAATTAAAGACAATAACTGGGCAAATGATGTGGTAATAATATAAATAAAAACACGTGTGCAATTTATCAATAAACTTATGAATTATGTCATTTTCATTGGTTATTCCCCCCCGAACAACACTGCAGTACTTCCCAAGAGAGAGAGAGAGAGACTACAAAGCCAACTAATTGTTTAGTATTTATAGTTAGAAACAAAAAAAAAAAACTGTAAACGCCTTCAAGTTTTCAAAAAAGTGTAGTTAAACTGTTTTCCTAGAATAGTTAACAACTTTTAGCTTAGCCCAACAAAGCTCAGTGAACATCTTTTCATCAACAAAACTAGACTTTTTGAAGTATATTCAGAGGGTTGTCACATGATTTTTGGATTGCTCAACACGAATTTGTTTATGAAAATGATGCATTTCGTCTTGATTTATAGCAATATTAACCTAAAGTTGCTTTAAATGCATATATTGAACGTTTTAAGACACGTTTAAGGGGAAGAAATATACAATTGTTTTAAGTTTCTTTGATATTATTGTAGAGTATTACTCCTTAGCTTTGAAGTAAACACTCCCAGCAAATTCTCAGATTTTTTAAATCGAAGATATAGCATTTTGTATATATTTCTCAATATTATTCAATTGTTTACAGCCCCAATCCTATTCTATCCTAACAAACCTAGTTTCAAGTCAGCAGGTTTAAATTAAAGTTACTTCCATATCAAGATGTAATTTACCACCCTTGAGGCGGATTTTTTAACATCACCGAATCTCAAGTCAAATTATTTCGCAGCAGTCACACACACTACCCTCTGTACCACAGTCATTCGCTAATAGCTGATAACAGCGCTGTTGAAGCAAATATTCTTTTGTTTATAACTTCTCTACCATTCATTCTTTTTGGGGTAGCAGATGCTTCCTTCTGTCTGACATACTTTTGCACAAACTTAATATACTCTGTGTACGCTTGGTCTTGACTTAGACCCATTTTCAGACCGATTGGTCCTACAGAAGGCACAAGAAATGGTCATTCTATTTGGACCAAATGCTGCAAATACCTTTTAAATCATATGACATTCTTAATGGCCGAGTTTTTAAAATCAAAATGTATAAAGAATATATACTATATATAAAGTAAAACCTTTGAATGCAAAGCTTGGAGTTGTTTCCATTAAAAATAATCATTTTTTGTCGCTAAAGTTTTCCCCTCGCTAGTTTTCCGAGCGATCGTTTCTCTGTCAGCGTAATGCTATGTTGATCCGATCCGACCGATTGCGACATATACGCAGCAGCACAAAGCTCAATCGACTTAGCTTGTTGGGTTGGAAATGAATATTTCTATACGTTGCAAACTTCTAATACTTATCATGTCCATACTTTTTCTGGTATTTTTTCACCCACTTTGGGATCAAATTTTTCTAATTTACCCACGTACTTACGTACCCAATTAACTGAACTTAGGTCTATGGCATATATTACATCTCACCATTTTGATACCCTTGCAAAGGGTATAATAATTTTGAACAGAAGTTTGCAACGCATAGAAATATTCATTTCCGACCCCATAAACTATATATATTCTTGATCAGGGTGACGAGCTGAGTCGATTGAGCTTTGTCTGTCTGTCTGTTTCTACGCGAACTAGTCTCTCAGTGAAGCTTTCGAGCTGAAATTTTGCACAGAGTCTTCTTTTTGCTGCACACTACCAATATGTCGGCACCGACCGGATTGGATGACTATATCTCATAGCTTCCATAGGAATAATCGGTCGGAAAACTAGTTTTAGTGAGAAAAACTTTTTTCTTTTCAATGGAAACGTTTCCAAATTTTGTAATCATCAGTTTTCTATATTTTTTTATAATTCTACCAAGTTTTATTAAAATCGGACAACTATATGGTATAGCTGCCATACAAAAGATAGGTCTGAAAAACAGTTTTAGTTAGAAAAACTTTTTTGTTTTTAATGGTAGCATCCTGCAGTTTTGTATTTGTTTGTTTCACGTGTTTTCACATAATTTTTCAAATTTTTGGCCAAATCGGATGACTATATCATATAGCTCCCATACGAACGATCGATCGGAAAATGGGAAAAAGAGTATTTTTTGAAAATATTTAAGCGAACACTTGCAAGGGTATAAAAACACAGACGAAGTTATAGGCTATTCACACTGAGCACATCCAAAGTTATGAGTCATGAAACTTTATCCGGACAAAATTTGACATATTTGCAACGCATTTCAAAAAGCCACAGATCCGCTGAATAATTTGAGAAAACAAAAATATTTAGTTGTTATTAAACATTTTAACTCAGGATGTGGAATGTTAGATGTAAGATGTGCTCAGTGTAAATAGGCTATCAGCTTAGCTTTCTCGTTTCAATCTAAAAATGTGGACCTGAACTACTTTTAAAGTGAAAATTGGATGAACCGGGAAAATCCGACGACTATTATTTACATTTACTTTTATATATTTGTATGTATTGAAATATGGGTAGAGTTTACATTCAAAATTAAACACGCCACCATCTAAAACAATTACTTTTGTGTCCAACCGATTGTTTCCTTGGCATTTGGAAGCACTTATCTTAGAGGCAAAAGTTCGAAGTGTTTAGTTCTTGTAACATAGAAAATCTTAGCCCTTGAATACATATTTTATTATAGCCTTTATCTCTTGTATTTCAATCGAATTCGGAAGCTTGTATAATATCGACCTTACGCGTGACAGCGCTACAAAATCACAGTAAGAAAAGCCATCAAATGTTAAGCACTCGGCTAGAAAAAAAATCGCAGTGGTGCAGAGGGCAAGTTTGTTGCCACTGAATTGAGGGTTGAAATACAGTTCCAAGCAAAGGTTTATAAACATTATTTTTCAAATAAATTGGTTAAGAGTTTGTAAAGAATTTCTTAACACAGACAGGCGCTGCCATAAGACTACTTAATAAAAACCCGAAAAAAAGCAACAACAAAAACAGTGTAAATTTCTATAGAAGCCAAAACGAAAAATGTGGTGACAAAGTGTGAAATACATTTTCATAAATATACAAAGTGGCAAAAGAATGGTGGGGCTTAAGGGGAGCGGTGGGGAGTGGTCATAAAATGCAATTTGAAGAAAAATGAAATTGCAGGCGAAGCGTGTGAATTTGTCATGCCAAGCAGCAGCAACAGCAGCAGCAGCAGCATTAGCAGCTGGTGGTCATTTTTTTGTGTGCACAAAATGCGGTCAAACAAATTTGAAAGAGCAACAAAATTTGCCAAAATAATGCAAAAATTGTTTAATCAATGTCTCAAACTCTTTAAACCAAAGCAAGGACGCAACAACAACAAAAAAGCAAAGAACTGAAATTAAGGTTAAATACCATAAAGTGAGCTCACACACACACACACACACACACACACAGGCATAAAAAGCCTGTGCTACCTTAGGCGGCGCCTGAAAGCAGGCAACACATTTTGGCATTTGCCGCCCGCTGACTCCGGCTGTTGTTGTTGTTGCTGCTGCTGCTGCTGGTAGGCGTTGCCAGCAGCGGAATTCAGTTTGGCAAAATGATGGGTCAGGAAGTGGTATACAGTCACGAAACACTAAAAATAACAACAATCCAACAATCAGTCGAAGGCAGTAAAAGTTCGTCGACGCAACATCAATCTAACAAACAATAACAAAAATCCATAAATGAAATACATGAAATAATGCTTTGATGACGTCAAAATAACGAAAACAACTAAAAATGCCTTCCAAAATAAAAAAAAAAAAAAAAACAACCGAATTCCATAATACAAATGGCAAAATAGCAGGGGAAACTTTTCTTTTGCCAGACATAAAGACACAGAGACCTACATACACAGAGATTTCTTGTGGAATGCTTTTGAACATGTGTTGGTTGTAAACAGGAAACAGTGGCCAAAAGCCGAAGTTGAAACGAACCGACCCAAGCGAGCCACCCTGCGAGCATGTTGCAAATGTCAAAGTGGCAAAAACCCGGAAATTCGAAGGACATGTTCGAAATAACGCCCACACACAACAAACGCCCACTCTGAGGGGGGAGTGTGAGAGAATGGCAGAGAGAAAGTCTACAAAATGAGAGGACCACTTGGGCGCAAGTCGCACTCTCAGTCCAACCCTCTCTCTCTCTCTCTCTCTTGCTCGCTCGCTCGCACGCTCTCTCTATTGTTGTTTTCTTTGCTAATGCAATTGTTATTGTGTTTTATGTGCCGGTTGTACACACACACACCCACGCTTAGCTTCGCTTCTTTCCTGGTATAAGTAAGTCAACCTTAAGCATCTTAAGCCATTTTAGCTACCCCCATCCCACCTTCCCCTTTAAAGCTTTTTCAGCGCAGCGCGTGCTTTAATTATTAACCAACATATTCGTCGATCACGAGTTTCACTTTGCTTGCTCACAAATTTGTTAAGCATTTTAGCGCGGTATTACGTTTTATTTAGTGCAATATTAGCACATGCGATTGTTGTTGCTGCTGATGAATTTCAGTTTGGAAATCTTTGGACTTCTGCACAAATAAAGTAACATTTTATTTCAAGGTTGTCACCTTGCTAATATGGTGCGTATGAGCAATATTTGCACTCGCTAAGCCAACTTTGATAAATTAGTTTGCCCCTAAATTACGCTCTATATAAGTAGAGATACACATATAAAATTGATAAAAAATTATTGCAATTAAAGGCATTAAAAAAAAAAAACTGAAAATAATGGAAAAATGATTGGACAAGCACAAACGGCGGGGGGGTATTGAAAGGACAAAGGTTACTCAATTAGTTAACAAAAATGCTCTGTCAAGTGCTAATTGAGGGATGATTTACGTTTTTTTTAAATCTAAATTGTGGCCCTTGAATTAATATGGGAACTATATTCAATCTTCAAAGCTTTTGTTGACATTTTAGTTTTATTTTTATACTCTGTACCGTAGGTACATAGAGTATTATAAGTTTGTGCAAAAGTATGTAACATCCAGAAGGAAGCATCTGCGACCCCATAAAGTATATATATTCTTGATCAGCATCAACAGCCGAGTCGATATAGCCATGTCCGTCTGTTTGTCCGTATGAACGCACAGATCTCAGAGATGGTAAGAGATAGAGGCTTGACATGTATGGGACATATGCTTCTTATGTCTGCAGGCAGATCAAGTTTATTTTCAATTTTGGCCACGCCCCCTGCCGCCCCCGCAATTTAGAAAAAACGTCATATCTCCTACAGTTTTAAAGATAGGTGGGTTGTTCCTTCTAGATATATTTAGTAATAAGGATAACTTATCGATCAGCCAAAGGAATGGTGAAGATTGGATGAACGGTTTTCGAGTTATGATCAAAAGACTGTTCGCTGCAGCAGCGCAGAAGCAGAGCTGCTTTCAGCTACTACTGCAGCATCAAAATTTATGCTGAGCGTAGAATTTCGTTGGTACAGAGTATGCTATAGTCGGGCTTGACCGACTTTCTTTCTTGTTGTGGTATATTTTCTTTAAAATTGTGGAAATGCTACCATTAGAGAATCAAGACCGACATATGATTGGTGTTTTGAGAGAGTTTTAAGCAAGGCTGCAAACCTTTAAAATTATCCATGAGGTTCGGTCCGGGGGTTCGAACACATTGTAAAATCCAAGGTTCGGTTCGCGGACCGGTTCCCCTGAACCCAAGTATCTGGTTCGAACCTTGGTTCGCTTGCACATAGAAGAATAGTTTGACTTATGAATCATAAATAAGCTTTTAGAATCGACTTAGTTTAGGTTAATTGGCACATTATCTTCCAGGAGCTGTTCATCTATACTAGCTCTTAACTGCTCGTTAAACTGATACCTGAGTTGCTGGTACAGCTAGTATAGTAAAAGGAATATTTTATAAGCCTTTATTATTATGACCTTACCAAAAAGTTGAAACATTTGTCGATGGATGTAATCTTGGACAAATTTTTTAAAGGAATCTATAACATCATTCACAGATCTTATATTTGATATTTGTTTATAGCTTTCATAAACTTCTCGACTTCGCAATCAGACGTTGAGTCATTGTTTTGTAGAATTTTGAAAACTCTCATTAAGCATATTAAATTGTTGAACTGAACCTCATTTTTCGAAAAAGTGGTCCGGTTCGGGTTCAGGTTCGAGGAGTCAAAAATGTAAGACGCATGGTTCATGGAACCCCAAAAAAGCCGAACCGAACCGTTTCTCAGGGTTCGGACCGGTTTGCAGCCTTGGGTTTAAGTAAGATATACCCTAAAACCGTACCGGTTCTCAGGGGTTCGGGTTCGGACCGGTTTGCAGCCTTGGTTTAAAGCAAGATATACCCTAAAATATATATCTCTAAGTTATCTGTCACATAAACCTACAAATAACAGAGCAAAATCGGAGCTTATCTGACACATAGCAGCTAAGTAGAAGATGAGAAATCGGCCCTAAGATATATATATTATTAAGTAGAAAATTTTGTCATAAACATCTTCAACTTACCTATCTAAAACTGCTGCCCTTTAATCTAAGATTTAATGAAAAATTGTGCTGATTTCGCAATCCACACTTTTCATTCCAACACAAGCGCAACTTCATAAATACTCATAAGAAAATTTGCCATAATTTCAAATTTTTTTTCGATCAAAGTAATTGTTTATGCTTGGATAGCTCCCCCATTTCGACGTTTTTGTAGATATGAGCTTAACTTGCCCCGCTCATCTGGTTTATCGCTCAGCGATTGCTCCAGAGCTTCAGCAAAGCGCTGGAATGCAATGTGTTTAGAAATTGCTGCCGTCGATTGCTCGCCTGCTCTGACGTTTTTCTAGCTGTGTGTTTCATTTGACGGCTTACCTCGTCCTTTCTACTGAGCTCCGTTTGAGAAAAGCATTTCTTAGCTTTTCTTTACACTTTTTTCTTCTGCTGATTTTGAGTAAAAGTCGTTTCGGTGTTCATCTAATATCCTCATATTATACAGAAATCTCAAAAGCTACGATTTTAAAATGTTTGGAGTTTATATCTTGCTAAGTTTTAAAAATATCAACCTTTGATCAAATGAAAAATTCAATAAATTTCGTGGTTTTCAAATAATTAAACGAAACCTATTACCTATATATCTGTATATCTCTAGAGATTTTTGGAAAACCCCTCCCATACGTGTTATTTCATTTCATTCATTGAACATTTCTAAACGCAGTTTGGGTTGAACTTAAAATCCATACCATATGGTTTAACAACTACATGAAACACTGAACCAAAGCAGTCCTAGATCCTGATAGTTTCCATCCCTTTTACAAACATTTCCTCTTCAGTTTCTTTGGTGGGGGTTCCCTGTGTTTAAAAACCTGGCCTCAAACAGTTGTTATGAGTTAAGTTCGTTCTGGGATAGTTGGTAACTTTAGTGAAAACCTATATTCAAATTTTGATCCTTACATTTTGCAGTCTGTTCACCTTAGCTGACTACAGTAACCCCAAAATGCTATTATTCATGTAAGAATTGTACTGAGTTGAGATTCTTCAATATGATGTTATAATTTCTTATTAATTTTTCAATTGCTAAAGTATTTGTAGACTTCAATATATCTTCAGTTTGAAATATTGTTAGTATAGACCGGAATTGGTAAGAGAACTTGATCAGCGGAACTCTAAAAGTTATGATTCTATGTGATTTGTGATTTGAATAATACCAAAAATATTGATTTGAACCAGCTATCCATAACAGAACACTAGAAGCACAATTGTTGTTGTGAAGCATGCACACTCACACATCATCTTCTAAAACTAGATTTTCTACATTTTCTTCTTGTGGTTTGTTCATATGATGCATTGCCGTAGGCGGACTGTGGGCATTCTTGGTAAAAAGAGTCTGAAAATGGTACTACAAAGCTGCTAACTGTCAGATAAACTTAGAATTTACTTAGAATTGCAATTTGTTAGTTAATGTGACAGCTAGGGGCTATATAGAAGATGTAAAATCGGTCTTAAGTTTGTTAATAAGAAAAAGTATTTGGTGGAAAATTAAAAGTTTGCCTTGTGATCTTAAAATGTTTAGAAAAGATGACTAGGTTTTCATTTGAAACAATCATGAACCGTTTCTACCAAAACATGAACCAGTGCACTGGGTCCTAAAATCACACAACCACTCGTTAGTTTCCAAGTCAAGAAATTAGTTAATCTGTTTGCCGTTTTTGCAGTTCAAATGTTATATCAACAAATGTGGAAAATTTATAGCACAAAAAACACACACACACACACACACACACCTCATAATCAGCATCTTGCTCTGACGTAGTTTCTGGCCGCACTCAATAATCACGATCCTCATGATCAGGTTGAAAAAAAAAATAAATAAACAATTTAAAACGAACAAACCAAACTAAAAACAACAGAAAAAACCTATATAAAAAGATCTATTTAAATGCAAGCAACTAAATTTAGCCAAAATGCAACATAGAGACAAGAACCGGCAACCGACCGCAAGTAATTGCAAATTTCAAATGGTTTTGCATCTCATGCAGAAAATTTACCTTTAAAAATGTTTTATTTTCATTTTAATGTTCTGTTTTTAATTATCGTTTTTAATGGACACAATATTTTTGGGGGCTGCTTGAAATATTTGGAATATTTTTCCTTTTTTCTTTTGGTTGCCGCTGTTTTTTTGGGGCCGTCAATTGATAAGCCATTTGCTAGTTTGGCCTTAATTGCGAATTTTGTTTGGTGTGTTCTTTTTTTTTGTTGTGGCCTTGAGCACAGTAAAAATCGATCGAACGATAGGGAGGGATTTTTCTTATCACATTATCTTGGATATCAAGAGTTTTTATGATTGTTCCAATCACTCATATAGGTAATCGTATTTCCGTTTTTCGTGGAATTGTGAAAAAGTATTTTAGATTAGTTGACTGAAGTTTTCAATTTTTAATTTGATTAGCCGTTTATTTGTGTTGCCCATTTATAAGAAACTCTTTTGCTGCCGCCCGCCGGCTGTGTTTTGCAATTATTGCAATTTTTATATTTATTTCTTTCGTTTTTTGAAACATTTAGAGGAAGAAAAAACGCACCGAAAATTTCAACAGACATTTAATCGTTCTCAGAGTTTATTTTAATTTGTGTACAAATACGATACTATAAACAAAAGATTATGGTTTTAATGGCAATTTACAATAAAACCAAAAAAAATACACACACACACACGCACATTTGTTGTTTAAATGAAATATGAACATGGTCAGACTGGCGTCAGCTAAACTGGCAAAAACTGATGAGGAGAGCGGGGAGGAAGCCAATGAAATGTGTGTGTGTGTGTGTGTACAGGAAATTGAAATGGGTGTGTGGGATGGGTGCTTAGGGATTTTTTAAAGGTAAACTAATTTTATAGAAATATGTGAATTAGTGATCAGTTGAACTTTTTTGATTGGTTAAAGATGTGAATTGCAGAGAAGTGCCGATTTGTGTTAAAATTATGGAACTTAAGTCAATTTAACTGAAATTTATCAATTAAATGACCATTTACAATCACGATCAGTTGGAGAATAATGTTGCTGGAGAAAGGGTTAGACAATTTCACTTAAGTTAAGCTTTAGGTGAGAGGAACATATCTTTGTTATCCGGCTCGAAGGACCAATGAAATGTTGATATGTGGTTTCTTCCCTACAACTTCTTGTAGTAACTAGGAGCTGCCTTTTCACTTTTTCACACATATTTAATGAAACGAGAACGAAATAATTGTGCAATTCTGCTGCAAACGAAATCATTCGACGCATAACCACTAATGTTACTTATACAAACGCATTAAAAATCTTTAATACAAGGATAGATAATAATTCTAAAAAATAAAAACCAGTCTGATGCAAACAAAATCATTCCATGCCAACAACAACAAATGTTTATTTAGACACAGAAAAGAAAATCAGAAATCAATCCGAAACAGGGTTGAAAACAGGGTAATCCCGGAGCAGGCTTTAAGTGATCCTGTATTTTTTTTGGGGATTTAAAACAAAAAAGTTGGAGTCAAATCAATCTTTTCCGGGATTACCCTGTTTCAACCCCGTTTCGGATTGATTTCATTTTTCAGTATAGTTGTGTTTAAAACGCATTGAAAAGGCTTTGCGCGAAACAATAACAAAAGCGACCGATGCATATAGCATGCTAGCATCCCTGTTTTAGAGTGAACTTAAATATCGATGACTTCAATATCGATAACTCTACCTAGAGCCAATTTTACTTCCTCTACTCAGAGGTATCTTTCACTTAAACTAACAAATAGCCAAGCTAAATCTTAGTTTATCTTACAAAAACGGTCCATATTGCCATAAAATTAACTTATTAAAATTTGATTAATCAGATAAGGAACTAAGAATGATGGAACTTGATCGAGAACTTCAGAGATCTTCAAAACATTAACAATTTACAGAGCTTGGCTAAATGTTTATGCAATTTAAGGAATAGTGTTCTGCAGAGTTTTGATGTTACTTAAGTTTAATATACATCCATTTATATATACCCAGGGCACTTTATGCATGTTCAAAGCTATATTCGAAAAAAATAAATAAAAAGATTTAGGACTAGATTATAGCTGTTATTTGTAGGTTTATGTAGTAGAGTAGAAAATGACCCTTGATATATGTGTTTCTATATGAAATGCCTGTTATTAGCTTGATATAACTTAAGCCGAAAGCTTTGCCGTTGTTTTCATCAGCATACTTCGCTATAAATGTAGGAAAATTTTCGGAAAACTGTTGTATTAAACCCTTTTTGCCATTTTTGAACACATTTTTAAAAAAAAATCGGAAAATTGTCCACTTATTAAGTAAAAAGCTTCAAACAACTGTTTTCCAAATACTAGACTTTCAAATTTTGTAAAAACTAAACCCAAAAGTCGAAAAATAAAATGAAAACAGTTTTTATAGTGTTTAATCTGATCATATGAAAACTCAATAATGCCTATATATCCAAAAATTCACCTCCCTGGGTAGAAAATAGTTAGCCGACGTTTGGTTTATTTGTCACACAATCAAAAATGTAGAATCTGTCACCATCAAAATCAGGAAAAACAACCAACAAACTCGGAAAATAAAATAAAAAATGTGGGGAAAACGTGCGGAAAACAGTTGAATGTAACTTTTCAGGTTCTCAACCGAGCAGTTTCGAAATCATATTCAAAAATCTATATGACAATATCCATCTTCCACATAATTTCCCCATAATTCTAGTAATAAGATTCATGCTCCCAAATTCACTTTCGCAAAAGTCTTGCGATTTGGAAACCAAATCTGGTCGCAAACCCGGTTTCAAATAGCAAAACTTTGGCAAAAGTGAAAAGGGAGCAGCAGGGCTTTATAAGATGTTATATTTTACCTCTTTTAATATTTTGTCATAAATATCAAACTCAAAAGTTCAACGTCGAACTGAGCATTGAATAAGAAATTGTGTTCTAGGTACTTAGGTCCTCACACCCAAATGGTAAACACAATCCAATTTATTGAAAATCCCCTTCGAATGGTAAATTTTAAATTAAATCCAATAAGCCTCAGCACTTCCACTTACCCAACTCAAAACTTGCCCCAACACATTTGCAATACTGTCAAAGTGTCATTAGTTGACCATTTTCTTAACCCATTTCTAGCAGCTCTTTGCAAGTTGTCCATAAAAATAGAAGGAGCACAAAAAATGTTGAAGTATGTAAGTTAAATTATTTATGAGTTTATAACGAAGGCAAATTGAGCTTTAATTTGTTTGGGTAAAGTTGCTGTTGGTGTGCGTGCCTGTGGCAGTGTGTGTTGCTGTGTGTGTGTGCGTGTTGCCTACATTGTAAATACAATTGCCAATGGTCAAGCGGAACCCTTGCCAAAGCTTGGTCATGAGACATCGACAACAACCACTAAAAAACCACAACAACAATTAGAGCCATTAAGTAAAAGATTGCACTGGGGTTGTGTCATTTGAATATACACTGTAGTAAATGCTTAAGTACTTGTTTAATAACCATGACTAAAAGTTCAGGGAGAATTAAAATGATTAAGTAGCGAGCAAATATGTGATGCAAGTACAATTTTCTTGTATTAAATACGATTTAAAATGACAAAGTAGTACAAATTTGCTTATTTCAAGCACGATTTAGTTGTACAAAAAGTAAGGACAGAATAAAAATGAATATGTAGTATAAAATTACTCGATCCAAATACAAAATTCTTATGTCAAGCACTCTATATGCCGACCCAAAATACTACAATTTAATATATTAACATTTCTATCTAATTTTAAACTGTTGTACCGTACTTTTTGGTTAAAATATTCCCAAATCCCAACCTTCTAGTTCTGGAAATAGATTTGACATACTTGAAATAAGTATTTAAAATTCTAGAAACTCAAAGTGAACACTTAAAACAAGTGCAAAATTTAAATGGTTCGTAAAGCTTATAAAATTCTTACATTTCACCCGATTTGTCTTTGAATCATAATTTCTATTTGACATTCACTCTTCAAAAATCTTCAAAATTCTTGTATCAAAAATCTTATTTTGAAACTTAATGTAAAAATACAAAAACAAGTACAAAATGTATCATAAATCTTATAAAATTCCTAAAGTAAAGCTGAGTTTTTCTTAAAACAGAATTTCAATATGGAATCAACTAAGACTGAGGCTAACCCAAAGATTGAGAGCATACCTTTAAACTTATAGCCAAGTGCTAAAACCACTTGAGAATTTCAACTGCAAAAAATTATTCAAAATCACTTGGTGTTATAAATCTATTTTGTAACTGATACCTGAAAATTTGCAAGCATTTTCTATATCTATTAGGGCTTATTTTAAGTACTAGTACCACTCTACTTTTAGGGCTGTAAATACTAAAAATTCTATTAATAAGAATTTTGGTTCTTTTATCACTAAACTTAGCAAAAAGTAGAGCGATATGGCAACATAATGCACTACTCCTGGAATTGTTATGTATTCAGAAATTGAACTTGAGCTGAATATCCACATAATTTGACATTTGTAGACAAGAAAAATGGCAAAAAATAGTTTTAACATCAATAAATTAGGATTAAATCCAGAATTCTCATTCTTAAAGATAATATGACATGGAAAATTGTAACCAGAAGTGATCGAGAAAAAGTAACTGCATGAAATGAGCAAGCAAAGTACAACAGTAAGCAGTTTCAGGTTGATTAAATCAAGCTTAAATCCAGAACTTACATTTTAAAGAACTTAACAATTCATTCTCTCAGTGTAAAATTCTTTATTTGACCAATTTAAAGATTACATTTTTTACTTTTACTTTTAAATTCTTCCACATCGTTTTTACTCCAAGTGTAGTCGAACATTTGAAAGTGAACATTTATACAATGCCGCCGCCCGCCGCCCTCCCTATAGTTAAATAATGAATAAGCACTGGAAACCAGCCAGCTATACATATAGATATATATATATATGTATCTATTGCTAGTTGTATCCCCCAAATCTTACCCATAAAATATTTAAGAACCCCAGGTTATGACCAACCATTGCAAATTGTGTATCAAGAATTTGGTCATTATATTAGCTTGGCCATCGTTTTGTGGCTTTTGCAATTAGTTTGGCTTGCATATTTGCTGTGTGGATACGTTTGACATTTTCCACCTTCTCCTCCACCATCCACCCTCCACCATCCTCCCCTGCCTCCTCCACCCTCCTGCTCTTTTGTCAAATGACATTTCTATTTCTTCTAGCCATAGCTTAATGCTTGTTGTGTGTGTTGCCAGCCAGCCAGCCAGCGCCAGCCCCCTCCCTCCCTCCCGCCTGCCCACTACTAATGTGGCGTACGTTTTTTGGCTAACACTTTATCAAGATGGCAGACGCCTTGGCTCCCAGCCAGCAAAAGCCAAATGCACAAAACTACAACAATCTCTTCCTAGGTCGAATCGGCTGGGGGTGTCAGGAGCAGGGCTACACCTTGAGTAGAAGTTGGATAAAAAAAGAATGAAGGCAACAAAAAAAAAAGAAAAGTCAAACGTTTAGTTTAGCCATGTTTTTGGCCTAATTGCGAAAGGCAAATTATGAAGGGGTGGAAGCTACCACCCTCTCCATCCACTCACACTGATGAGTCATCCAACTTGATTCACATTTTTGTCACAAAATCTTTCTTTATTTCTTAACTTGTGCCATTTGTCTTAACCTTCAAGCACATTTAGACGTCATTCATCTCTCATAACTTTTCGCTAAGCGAAATACAAAACGATTTGTTTTTATTTTTCTTTTGCTATTTTCACTTAGTTTTTGTTGTTCTTTCAACAGAAAAGGGGCGTTTTATATTTTTGGTTGTCTTTAAGAATTTTTTGGGATTTTTCCATCATTATTTAAGGTATTTGGTTTTTTTTGAAACAATTAAAACAAAAATACATAAAAATTGAATTGTTGAGGGAGTGTCTTTTTGGCAAAATGGTTGGAAGATTTGAACTGGTCGCTTTCGATTGGAGACAGGGTAAGAGGATTTGCCTTAACCACTGATAATTTATTAATGAAACCCAAGAATATCTATAAAAAAAAGTCAGGGAAAATCGTATTATTTTCAGATTACTACTGTCCCTATCTACAAGCTGAGAAAGTGCGCTTGGACTTATTAGTGGAAAAGTATTTTAAGAATTAAATTGCTGAGGTAGCGACTTCTTGCATGCTCTTTGAGGATTTGAATAAGTCACTTTTGAATCGAAACAGAACATTATGGTTTTCATGAACCACCAGTAACAAACTATCGAAATTAGCGATGCTGTCCAGCTGCTCATACTGCCGGAATTACTAGATTTCGAATATCTGTTAAAAATCCAAGAAAAGCAGACCATTTCAAATTCCTACAGTCCCTATCTACTAGCTTAGAAATATATTGAAAATGACAGGTTTATCATGCTATACAACTGGCAACCTCTTTTTAGTTTTTCCATGAATTCAAGCTGTTGTAGCTTCGTTAATTTCTGTAGTATAAGTAGATCCTTCATATTTGTATATTAATCCATCTTATCCATAATTTTGCTCATTCAATTTTGCCCAGCATTTATGTATATTGCGCTCTGATATTATTCTAAAGAGGACATGGCGTGGTTCGTATTGAAAAAAATAGCAAATATACTTCAATAGATCTCTAAAGATCCCGCAAGGAAGACTATTCTCTTCGACTTAAAGCCAAAGAAATTGTTTCAAGTAACGTTAAAGCTTGCCTTCGTTTGTGAGAGTTAGAAAAACATTTTAAAACATTGCTCTATACCTATACCTCCTTAATTTAAGACTTTTCGCCATAGATCTATATTCCCAATGTGAAGACAGTAATGCTCTAAACCTTTAATCATTTTTTAAATTTGGAATTGCTTTATCAGCATATAGTAAAACAGGACAATCTAGTGAAAGAATTTCAAATACCCGTTACTTGTAGAGTAAAACAGGTATACTAGAGTTGTGCAAATGTATGTGACAGGCAGTAGGCAGATTCTCCGACAGGGCTGACTTAAAATTAAGCTTTTATTTCTTTAAAAAATTGTTCAAAAGGCTGATCAAACTTCGTCAGATGGTGTTGTGGTGTTAAATTAGAGATGCAAGAGATTCCTACTGTCCCTATCTACTAGATAAAGAACGGGTTTAACGTAGTATACTGAGAAAGAATACAATTTTGGTCATCAAACTCTAAACTACCATCTATCACATCATTATGCAGATGATATAGTTAATAAAACGGTTTAATTTAGATAATATACCCAATCTGTGCAGCTACAAGAGTTTATCTAAAATGAGCTATCTTATATTTAGCCCTTTAAAGCAGCACCTCTCTCATGACCATTGATTCTACTCACCAAACCAATGAATAAACCTGCTGCTAGAGCAATACCAATTCGGTTTGACCATTTTTGGTTGGTTATTTTGGTTTGGCTCATTGACATTTTGTCGACAGAGTCGAGTCATGTGCACCTAGCACAAATCTTTGCTCAGCTATGCGGCGGCATGCTCTTGCCAATAGTAGAAAAGGTTGCCTCATTTGGGCGTTGCCAACCCACACACAAACACACACACACAAAAAAAATTTGCTTTATGAGCATAACATTTTAGCGATTTGTTTACACAGGAGACGCTGTCGCTGTGGCCGTCGCTGTGGCTGTCACCGACGCTGCCGCTGCCTCGTCAAGGTCGCGTGATAAGAACAGGCAAAAAAATATTTAGTATTTTGAAGCACTTTTCTTTAAGGCCCGCAAAGGTAGGCTATAATAAACCAAGAAGAAAAATTCTGATAAATCATTTCGATGACGCAGTTGAAAACAAAACTGTCCCTGACAAATCATCTACACTAATCCAGCAGAGAGTGAAAAATAAAATAAAAAAGATTATTAACAAAATATTGAATAATTTATGTTTAAAAATTTCACACACAAGAATGTGTTAACCCAAAAAAAATATACATAAAAAAAAAACGCACACACAAAATGACCAACAATTTGTTGTACAGTATTTATTTTATTGTCTTGATTAGAGGTGAAAACACACACTCACACACACACACCTATACCCATACCTATACTATATGCTAAAAAAGCATTATGGAAATTATACAAAATCACAGAGAGATTGCCTCTTGGCAGGGTGCCAATTAAAGAGGCTGTAGACAAAATGAAAATGTACAAAACGAACAACACATTCGACACATTCTACTACACTGTTCCATAAATTAACTGGCCAATTTACTTACATTTTGGTCAGTGAAAGAAGTGCATCAATCTGTCTAACTTGGTTAGGTTACCTCGCCGCACCATTTTATGTTCTTTCACTCCAGTTGTGTAATTTATTGGGGTCATTTGGCCACTTGGCATGCTATACGAGAGAGTGTATGGTATATTCACACCTAGCAGCTACTCTTAGTAAGGCTCGTAAATTAAAGTTAGCCGGGGGAGGGGGGGGGGGCAAACGTGAAGTGTAGCAGCAAGTACTTGGGCCTTGGTTATCGGGGTGCCCCCCTCCCCCCCTCCCCCAACGTCAGTGTGAAGTGAGTTTTTATGGTTTAGTATTATTAGGCATATTTTATATGCACACACAATGGAAATGATTGATTGTCATGCTGATATTATGGCGTAGAAATGAAAACTATTTGTTCAATTTAAACCACAAATCTAATCATCGATTGATTAACAATTTGTCATGGAATTTTGCTGCTGTAGTTAATGTCATTTTATTTAATTGGCAGCCAGTATATGGGAAATGTTTGCAAAATCTTTCGTTGCGACATTGATTATTCAGTTTGCTGGATTTTTTGATTGGTTAACATCAAATGTTTCAAGGTTTTGAGAGCTCGAAGAAGAGAAAAATGGGATTTGATTGATACACCATATTCTGGGCCACCGTCCCGTAGACCAAAAACTCCTGTGTTAGCTTGCCTTTTGTACATTTCCTTTCATCATTCGCCAACGAAGTCTGCCACTTCTGTTCAGTTCTATTCAGCAAACGTTGTCTGGATTAATGTATTCAATCTTCTCTGATTGTCTACATGTTTATAGTGGAAGATTATGCAATGACCAGAGCTTTGGTATGCACTAATTATCCTAATTTGGACTGCAAGCCATGCATTCAGTTAGCATTTTGACTTCAAAGTATCCTTTCAGACCTTGCAGCTATATAGCCGGATACCATTATTTACCTCCATCAAAATTGTTCTACTAGATTGGATATGTCCCAGCAAAAAAATTTGTTTTCGCAGAATTTAAGAATGCGATTCAAGGAGCTTAGGAAAAGTATCTTCCAAGAGCTAAAGCGATTCTATCTGGGGATTATTTCAATAGTTAAGAAAGCTATGCTTCGTAAAGATAAAAAGTCTCTGTTCTGTTGTATACCCTTGCAAAGGGTATCATTTTGCCTAAAAGTTTGCAACGCTTAGAAATATTAATTTCCGACCCCATAAACTATATATATTCTTGATCAGGGTGACAAGCTGAGTTGATTGAGCTTTGTCCGTCCGTCTGTCAGTCTTTCTGTCTGTTTCTACGCGAACTAGTCTCTCAGTTTAAAAGCTATTGAGCTGAAATCTTCTTTTTGCTGCACACTACTAATATATCGGAAACGACCGGATCGGATGACTATATCTTATAGCTCCCATAGGAACAGTCGGTCGAAAAACTAGTTTTAGTATTAAAAACTCTTTTCTTTTCAATGGAAACGTCTTCAAACTTTGTATTTATAGCCTTTTCTATGTTTTTTTATAATTCTACAAAGTCTTAGTAAAATCGGACTACTATATATATAGCTGCCTTACAAAAGATAGGTCTGAAAAAGCAGTCTTAGTTTGAAAAACTTTTTTGTTATTAATGGTAGCATCCTGCAATTTTATATTAGTTTCCTTCACATGCTCTCACATAATTTTACAAATTTTTGGCCAAATCGGGTAACTATATCATATAGCTCCCATATGAACGATCGGTCGAAAAATGGGAAAAAGAGTATTTTTTGAAAATATTTAAGCGAGCACTTGCAAGGGTATAAAAATTTAGCTTTCTCGTCATTTTGTAAAATATCTGTTTATTATACGCATTAGGTATTCGAGGAGTCCTGAATGGCTCCTTAACAACCACAAATATATCGAATTTGAATGCGTTTTTCACATCTAGCGAAAAATTCACCAACTAACCACCACCAATCAACCTGCGGCTACTTAGTTTCTCTACAACAATTTAAAGAATTTTCTCAAATTTTAGTAAACAAAAAAAAAAGTCTCTGCCAGACCTGCTCCAGGTGAGGCTCGAACTCACAACCCCGGCATAGCTCATATACAACACACACAGAATACTGATTATAAGTACCGTGCGCTAACCAATTGCGCCACTGGAGCTAACAATAAACGAACGCCAAATATACAATATAAAGATCAAATTTTGAATATACCTAGTAGATTGAGCTAAAAAGGAGTATTCCTAAATAAATAATACAAAACAAATTCCAATTTTCTTTACAATTTTAGGGATAACAGCACGTTTAAAAATGTTAATAATCTGCCTACTTTTTTGTAAGGTTTTTTTAATAAATCTTAATATCTCTCAGCGAGAGCCATGAATTGATTTTAGACACAAAGTTTCATGGTGAAAATTTCTTGGAATACTTCCTAGTTTCCAATTGTGATGGACGTTTACCACGTTTTTTTTTTGCCCCTAACAAATTGACCCGCCCTAATCTATATGCTTGATGATCAGCATCAATAGCCGAGTCAATATAGCAATCAGTTCTGTTCTCGTTTACGAATTCGATTAATCGAAATAGGCAAGAGATCTGATATCCATGAATTGATTAAAGAAATCGGTTAAAGCTGTTCTTTGGATTGGACTCGAAATTATAAGATAAAAGCCGAGTCAAACAATCGGCTTTTCGAAAAGGGAAGAGTTTCCAATTCTGATTTCACATAATATGATCGAAAACGAAAACGGGAACAGTTCCGAATATCTTTCTGTCTGTCAAACCAACAGTTTACAGAAATGCTAAGAGATGAATATTTCAACAGCAATGTTTATGATCGTGAATTTTGATAATCTCCAAAAAAAAATCCTGATAAATGCCCTACCAAGTATGCAAGCTTATTTCCTAAACAAAACTTGCTATACTTATTAATACAAAGCTTATCATGGCTTCAAGCTTATTTCAATGAAATTGTGATAGCAGTTAAATCGTAAATCTTATTGTTATGTCAAACAAGAGATAAATATTTTTAAGAATTAATAATTGTAGCATACATTCCAGGGCAATTATCATGAATTTGGTTTATCTTCGTGGCTTATATGTAATATCTCATTTGAGAAACTTTTACAAGATGTCAGACAAGTAATAAAACAGATGCTGAAGATACCCCAAATACCTAGAAATCAGTGGGTATCAATTATATCAAAACGCATAAATCTGGCATATTTGTAGAGGATGGTACTAGCCCACCCGAAAGTATGGTTTACAGAAAGGGAGCGAAAAAAAGGTTTGGTCTCAAATCTACAACAAATCAGTTTCCAAATAGGTTCAGCTTACGTGACATAATGCTTAATTTCCATGTCAATAATGACACTTTCATGTGTAAGACCCAACAAATCTCAGTCTCGCTGTCGTTTATGCATGATTCTCATATAATTGTCACTCAGTTGGTTATTTAGGAGACGACAGTTTGTACAATATGATGATCTAACAAGCTGCACATCTACATATATATATATTATATATATATATATGTATATTTACCTTACTCAACAGATTAAAGTGTCACGAGCAAGCGAATGACCCTCCAGCTCCTGCTGTTCCCACCACTATCTGGTGCTTACTTTTTCCATCTTTCATCTTGCTTTTAGTGCTTAGTCAATTTGCGTTTATTAGATGCACATGACGTTGGGACTGGCACCTGAGAGAGGAGGAGCACTGTGGCACTTGAAACAGCACGAAAGCGTGCTCAACTATTTCGCCGCTGGGTGGGTTTCTTACCTCTTTTGTGTGTGTGTGTGCCTGCTACTTGGCTTTTTTATTCAATTAACATACAGCTAGCTACGCAGAGAGCCAAGGCAACACATTGCATTAATTGAAGCAGCTGCCAAAATTGACTTAATTTGTTGTACAAACAACATATCACGAGAAAGAAGCGACGCGACGCGACGCGCTGCGCCGTGGGGCAGAGATAACCAAACAGAAATCGACATATTCTGTTAATTAGCTAAGCAAATAGGAAGCAACTTTTACTTTTTTTCTCGTCTCATCTTGTATATATTTTATTTGCGCTCTGCAAAATGGCACTGCATTTAACCCACTGATGCCTGAAATGCAGGGCTATATAAAACAAAAAAAAAAACCAAAGACAAGTAGGAAAGAATCGAAATGCATTTGATAAAAGTCCACCTGGCAACAGAACAGAACAGAAGGGGTACGAAACGCATTCAAAAAATATTTAAAAAAAAAAAAACCACTTAAGCAGCAACAATGTGCGGGGGAGGAGGGAGAGAGGGCACACACTAAAAAGCAGCTAAAGAAAATGGCCAAAAAGAACGACAAAAACTGTATGGCAAATGAAAATGTTTTCCCCAACCCGCTCTCACTCTCTTTACCGCCTCATCGGTTTAATGGGTGGCCACTTGGGTGCTTCATTAAAATTTGGTTTTCATTTCAATTAAGTTGCGGTTAGTGGCCAGCGAAAATGTGCAAGCAGAATCAGCAAAAAGGTTGCAATTTAATGTTGGCAAAAGTATTATCAACTACGGCAACCGATTTCCCTTAGATATGGCCAAATTGTGAGATGATGCAGATAATGCTATGAGTCATCATCACTCACAGTTTTGATACTATAGAAGAAGAACTATTATGCGACGTAGCTTTCCCAAGGCAACTACACTTCTTAGTTGTCTGAGATGGGGTACCAAATTTGTAGTACCAAGTGAATGAACATACCCATATAATTGTTTGATTTTGATCCAACTTCAAGGAACCTATTCGATGTTTGATAACGTTTCCTTTGATAACAAAGTCGCTTTTCCTATTAGAGCTATTTTTTAGACCTATTGTATATAATATGCCATAGACATCATACATCTGGTTTCGACTAATGCTTAGTCTAGTTAAATTAACTCAGCTTGTCATGATGATTAGGAATATATATATATATATATACAAAATTCAATAGAACTTCTATATTACAAACTACCATACAACAAAGTTTTCTGAATGGCGAATAAATTTCTACACAGAAAAAAATAAATCCAAAAAAGATCCATCTTAAATATCCTTTTAATCATTCAGCGGAGCTGCAAAATCATCCGAATGATCATCATTTTTCAAATCCTTTGGATGATTTTTAGTTCCGTTGGACGATTAAAAGGAAACTTCAAGACATATCCCTTCCAAATGTATCTTTTTTGGATTTATTTTTTTAATAATTGGATGATTGGACGATTAAAAGGAAACTTTAAGATATCATCCAATGGATACATGCAATTTCTTTCAATATTCTTTCAATATTAAAACATTTCTATATTATTCGAGATTTGCTACATACAATTTCGATTGAAGTATTTAATCATTACATTCCGTATTTAATTACTTTTCATTACAATAATCTAGATTATTCCGATAATGGAATGAATGAACCATTCCTGATAACAATTTTGTTTCGTAATCATAATTGTAGCTGGGAATTACTTATATGCATTCAAAGATTATTTCAAATTGTAATTACTTTTACAATTAATTGAATAATTGTACCCGTAAAGAGGCATTATTAAGTGTGTAACTGTGCTTGAAAAGTAGAATTATTCACGTAATTGTAGGTAAAAACTATGAGTTCTTAACAATCAAGTGTGGTTGTGTGAGAATTTGTGATTTTTGTGGTCTTTTGATGACAACTCCACAACTGTTCGTCAGATCTTTACCAAGGCTTTGGCGGATCCATAAATAATTTTGTTTACTAAATATGTCTAGAAGGTACAAACCAAGGGAGAATTGACGTTTTTTTTGCTAATAATCCCGTTTATCCTTTTGTGGAAGTTGCCTATTGATTTGTGTGAAATCAGGGATGTTCCACCCATTATGCTTGCGTAGCTTTTCCGCATGCCGCGTTTACAGTTTTCATTTCTACAGGCGTCACAAAGGGAGAGTGACGGTAGAAGGAGGAGAGAAAGGTGCACTGAAGAGGGGGCAGGTCTTCCTTCTGAAAAGCCTATAATTTACATTTTATTTCTATTTCAAACCCATAACTCATTTAACTTGTCTCTGCAATTTAAACACAAATTCCGGCATCTCAGCCCATACGACTATGAAGCACTCGCGCGGTATTTCCGCAAATCGCAGTAATAAAAGGAAAAGGAAGCGACATGCGAAGATAAGCGAAAGGATCAACAATCAATTTCGTGTAGATTTTGTTTACGGTTGACATTAGCATTTGAAATCCTAAACTTTTATTAGCAACTTGAATAACAAGCAGCTTTCATAATGGAACACATGGCTATTCAGTACTGAATTCAGCTTCCTTTCAGAATTGCTGAACCGAACCGAAAACCACAAATAAAAACGCTTAGGTTCGGTTTAGTTCTCAGACTGAAATCATGCCTAAAATCAACTAAGGTCATGACGTAGTAGGACATGTCATAGTTAAATCCATGGCTAAAATTCATAAAAATAATGTCATGAATTTAGGACCAGCCCTTTCATTTCAGAGCTGATTCATCTATGATTCAGTTCTCAGCCTAACTTAAGGGATATGATAAATAGAATAATTAAGATGCATAGTACATATACTTTTCTAGCAGACATTCTCAATTTTCGAGAATATTCTTCTAGACGACTCCTGGAAATCCGACATAATAAGCATTGGACACACTTCTAAGGATTTTAAAAATATTTAAATGGATTATAAGAATTAAATTTCAAAAGTGTTCGACAAGTCACATTACTACAACAATCATAAAGTTTCATAATGTGCCTTTGTGAACCACTGAACCGAACCGAAACCGCGGTTCAGTTAGCTGCAAAAACCATGTAATGAACCGAACCGGCGGTTCAGAAACTGTATGAACCACTGTACCGAACCAGTCCTTATTTTCGAGGGGTTTGCATACTTGAAAAAAAGTAACAATTATCATAAAGTAGACAACAAAAAATCCTTTTAAAGAGCCTGCGACTCTCTATATTTGCTCACCTCGTTCATCTAATGAATGTCCAATATATTACCTGATGATATTTAACTTGTATCTGGCACCAAATTGTTCAATAAATTTTCACTCATTCATTCATTCGTTACCCAAATGCTGCTGCTGCTGGCTGGCTGGCTGGCCCACCCACTCACCCACCCATCCCAAAACGTAAATACCAACACCTGCAGGCAGCGGCAGCATCTACCCAACAAAATATCATAAATCCTCCGTTTAGCCAAACATGTGTCTCGGGGGGGCTTTGCGTATAAAATAAATTTTAGTTTTTGTTTTACATTTTTTGTTTAATTTTGATTGATGTGGCCATTTCGCACATTTGGCCTTTTTGATCTGAACGGCTCAATGCATTTGCTCGGGCAACACTTTGTACCTGCCAAAATGCAAAATAGTTTCACTTTAGTGTTTGCCCACTTAATGAGCCAATAAAAACTCAACAACAGCAACAGCAACATTTTCGCACAGCTAAATCAATATAAACAAAAAAAAAAAAAAAAAAAAAAAAGCAACAGCAACAACCTACACTTGTATTTTAAGTGGCCGGACCACAAAAATGGTTTTTCAATTGTAAGCGTTAATTACTTGGCAGAGGCATGAAAGTGTCAAAACATCAAAATTGTTTCCTCTCCGCCACTTTGATGAAATTCGGTTTAGAATTTGTCGTTTTAAAATTACAAATAGTTGAAATTTGGCAAATGCTGAGCATTTTCAAAATTGATTGTCGGTCCCATTGGGCGGACAGGGCAGGGCAGGGCAGGGCTGACGAACTGACTCCCCTCCTGCAACATGCTCAATTTTATGTTCCCGTTAATGAATTTTGATCCCCATCTAGAGTAAATTTGCTGAAATGACTTTTCATGTTTGAGTCGCAAGACAACCTGCAGACAAATGTGGCTACCACTCGCGCCTCCCTCCCTCTCTCTATTCCACTCTCCACGTGTGTGTGTTTTCTGCTTATTAAAATTGTAGCTTTTAATTGCCCGAACATGCGGCCACCACAGCAGGGAAATAACATTGCATTTTATACCCTAAAAAATATGTTCATTAAGATTTTCATTCTCTATTTTCACTTCTCTTTGCAGGTGAGTTAAACATTTGGTGGAGATTAAATACAAATAAATTTGTTAAACAAGATTTTGGGGTAAGTCAAAAGTTGGCGGGAAATTTTGCTTTGATTATAAAAATCTCGAATAAATTTTAATGAAATTTATGGCCAAGTAAAATAAATTATGCGCAAAGAGGTTTTTTTTTGTTTTGCTTAACAATAAACTAGAGCTATTTATATAGTGCATCTTGTAACGAATTAAGTGGCCAAAGCTTTTAGACTAACGAGTTTTTCAAAAAAAAGGATTAAGTTCTCAAAATTATATTAAATCATGTTCTTAAACAACTTTAATAGTTCTTTTTGGGATATTTATGGTCTCAAGAATTATAAAATATTATTTAAATTATGTTTCTTTCTTTTAAAATCCCAGGAAATGTCTACATTTGAAATCTAGTCACAAATTACTGTGGGCAAAACAATTTTCAAAAAAATGCATCGGTGTCACTTTGAGTTTTTGGCACTTGTTGATGGTGGCATTAATTCTATAAACTATAGTTACTGAACAAAGTTCGTCTGCTAAGTCTTGTGTTGGTATTTTGGAAAACCTTTGGGGTTTTATGGTCGAAAAATATAGAGTTTTGTAACAGAATCAAGTCTGTTTAATGTCAGATGTTCGATGAGAATGAAAAGAGAGCAAATTTTGTTGCAATTAAGCATTTTTGATGAAGTTTTTCTTCAACCAAGAGCTGCAGTACTTAAACTATTAAGAAATATTCTCAAATCAAGTAGTAATATTCTTGAATTGAGTGCTAAACGTACCTAAATCCCAAATATATTCATTCTTCAATTCAGTGCACAGTTGCAGATATTATAGGTGGAGTCTTTTAAGGCTAGTGGGTATATATATTCATTCTTGACTTGGGAGCATGGTCGCAGTTTTAATAGGTGGAGTCTTTTAAGGCAAGTGGTTATCAAGCCCGACGCACCAGCCCTATTAAACCTAGTCGCTCACGTTGGCCAGCAGCTTTGCTGTTGCTTCGCTCTTATAACAAAGAAGAGATGTAAGTCGACTTGGAACTCAGTAGGTCAGGGTCCGCCAGGTAAATCCAGTCACCAGCTTTACCTCATAAACCGCATGAAATTTCTGCTGCCTTCCAAAGAAGCCCAAGACTTAGAATTAGATAAGATTTATTTAAAATTATTTCTTAGTGCTACAAGATAAACTTATAGATAAATGCACGTCAAGATCGTCCACTCTTGAGGCAAGAGTTCTACAGACTTAAAAGTAAGAGCGCTCGTACTCCATTGAAAAAGCATTTTAAAATCTCAGTTCTTTTTTGTTCAAATTTAGTTAAGAGACAACTAATTGTCCAACTATTAAAACCACACCACAAAGCAGCATAAGTTTCTGCCATGATACAACAATAAAGGTAAGGCGGAGTCAGTGTAATATGTACTTTTGCCATAACTGCTTGGGAATTTCAAAGCTTCAAGAGTGCAAAAATCGGTGACACAGTTTCCCCAGCTCTCGTCATAAAAAAGTTAAACACGGAGAGCGGATTCAACGGTGCTTTCTTTTCTCTCTCAGTTTCTATACCTTACTACCCTCTCTCAAATGCACTTTTAATTTGATTTTAAGAGCCAAATTCTTGAAAATATTATGCAAATTTAACATTAACTGTTCGGAATGGTATGCAATTTAACAGCAGAACTCGCCACACGCACTGTGTAAAGTGCTCAGATCTGTGCTTTGTGGAAATATATAGTTATCCCTGTATCTATTTGAAGTGTCATTTGTGGCCGCTTTTCAAATATTTCAAGTTTTTTCCATACTGTTTACTTAATTAACACTCAGTCAAAATACAAATAATGAAAAAAAAATTAAGAAATAACAACAACAACAATGACAATAAACAGCTCAATTAACGCCAGTCAGTCACACATCCGGATGGGTTGAGTGAGAGAAGGAGGGGTTGACGGTGAACGGTGTCGCATGCATTCATCATACAACAATAAAACTGTCTAGTTTGAAGTAGTTTTCCCCTGTGAAAATGCCGAATAGCAATTAGAAAACGCGGTTACATCATTTCAGAATTGAGAGCGAAATGAACAACAACAAAAAGATGGATACAAAAAAAAAAAAAAAAACAGCCAGAAAAAATGTATTCTATTTAAATGTTTATATGTATGTTAAACATACACACATACATACTTGTATTTTTAGTTGGAAACATTATTGAAATCTAACACGCGTGCCTTATGATTTCTGTGCTGTTGTTGTAGTTGTTGTTGCCTTTTGCTGGCCCAAGCCAAGAGATGTTTACACATTTAGAACTGTCAAAGACAAGTGTCAACGTGAAAAATAGAAGAAAATTGTGTGAAATATGCAAAATACTTGAATAGGACAACTACGCATTTTTTCCAATTACACTAATTTAGATCAAAGTAAATTCTCAAGTCTTGTACTGAATTGACAATTGTGTCGGTCGCCCTCTGGCGGCCATAAACTACACAGACTTTTACAACGTGAATTGCTGTGAATGAATGAATCAAAAAAAAAGAAAACAAAACAAAACTACGCACAATTAAATTACAAAATGCGTTTCACTCCAATTCCTACGGCCAAAGCTTTTGTGTTTGAATGAAATTTGAAATGAAAATAAATTTTCCATCATTAGATAAGCCAAAGTCATCAAATTGATTAGTTGACTTAATTAAAACAAAAATTTCTAAAGTCTATAATCATGTGACTTTGTCTGCCAATGGCTACTCTCATTTAATACAATTTCTACGACATATTTTATTTGACAGCTTGGGCCACACTGTGTAAGGGGAACAGTGGTTAAAGGTGCCACGAAAAAGATGTACGATATATGTACTCGATTCTAAGCTTTTGATATGCAGAACTTCATACTCATCACCCAGTTGCTTAATAGACGATACTCACAACTTGATCTTCAGTATATGATTCATAGTACTCGATACTACTTAAGTTCTCGATACCCGGTACTAGGTTCTCAGCAGTAAATACTTAATACCCAGTACAATCAGTAGTCGATGCTCAGAAATTGCTACTTAGTACTCGATACTACTCAAGTTCTTGATACACGGACCTAGATTATCAGCAGTAAATACTCAATACCGCGTATATTCAGTAGTCGAAGCTCAGAACTTGATTTTCCAATCAGAAATTGATACTTAGTACTCGATACTACTTAAGTTCTCAATACCCGGAACTAGATACTCAGTTTTAAATACTGAATACCCAGTATTATCAGTAATCGAAATGCGATACTTGATTTTCCAATCAGATATTGATACTTAGTACTCGATACTACTTAAGTTCTCGCTACTCAGAACTAGATAATCAGTTTTAAATACTGAATACCCAGTATAATCACTTGTCGATAAGCGGAACCTGATTTTCTGACCATAATACTTAGTAATCGATACTTAGGCCTCGATACTCATACTCTATACTTGCACTGTGTACTCAGAACTAGATACTCTAAACCTGCGATGTTCATTCATAGCCCCCAGGGGCCGAACACTTTTGGCAATTCACGCCGAATGCTTGCCGAAGTAATGCTTCAGAGAGTGTCAGAGAGAGACAGAGAGCCTCTCTTCTTGAACACCGCTGCTCTAAACGTTATACTCTAAGCTGAGCTCTCGTTACACACTACTAAACATTTAATAATTGACACTCAGCAATTGATATTAAGAACAATGGTACCCATTAGTCGTTTCCGGAATACCGAGGCACTGAATAGACTTTACGCAGGTACTCAATAGTTGATTCTTAGAATTTAGTTAAGAGAACATGATGCTTAGTACTAGAAACATTATACTAAGCTCTCAAAATTCAGAACTAGATACCCAGTAGTCAGTACTCAACACTTAGTGCCTGATATTCTAAACCTGATACGTAGTGATCGATACTAAGTATTCAATACTCGTTACCCACTACTAAATATACAGTTGTCGATACTTAGAACTTTTTTATTCAAAACATGATACTACTCGAAACTCGATGCAAAGTACTCGATATTTAGAACTAGATACTGAATACTCCATACCCAGTACTTGGGTATGCTGAGTAAGCATTTGATATTCGGAACAAGTTACTCAGTACTCGACACTCAGTACTCACCATGTTATTCAGTACTCTATAGTCAATACTTCGTAATCTATACACAGAATTTCATAATAAGAACTCGATACTCAGTACTCAATGTCCAGTATCGAAACTCAGCTTCCGTTTCTATGAACTGGATTCACATACTCAATGCACGTACTGTGATACTCAGAACCTAATATGTAGAACATGATGCTCAGAATAATCGATAATAAGTAGTTGATACTAAGAGCTAGACACTTAGAACTTAATACACAGTACTCGAAGCAGGAACTCACTTAAATGTAATGTTAACGTGACGCATAACACGTAAGGCTGTATTTGTTACTGAATACTCAAAACCGAGAACTGGACCCTCAGTAATCGATACTTAGCATTTGATATACTTAATATGTTACTCATTTCTGGATGTTCATACTCGATACGAAGTACTCTGTAGTACTCTAGATACTCAGTACTCAATAGATATAAAAAAGTATATTCAAAAATATCCATTGGATGATTTCCCGTATCTATTTGGACTGCATATGTATTTCAAATCCTTTGGATCATCCGAAGGAGCTGAAAATCATGCACAGGCTATGAAAAACGATCTTCATTTAGATGATTTTTAGATCAATTGGATGATCCTTTTGCATATCTTTTCAAATCATTATTTTTCTGTGTAGTTTTTGAAACTTTGTATTGTATTTCCTCAATACTTAATACTTAAAAGCCAGTACCCAATACTAACAACTAGATATTCATATTCGATACCAAGTACTCAATGCTCCGAACCAGATTCTAATAGCTTGATACTCAGAACTCAAGTGTTCTACAAGAACTCAACTTAAAATCTAGTGTCAGCGTGACGCATGATGCGTAACGCTTGAGGCTGAAGTTGCAAGGCTCAGCTTTATGAACAGCTTTATTAAAGCTGCAAAAAAGCTTGCTCTATGGCTATGAAACATACCAAAAAAGTGAGAGAAGCTTAAATTATTAATCATTTTGAAGAGAAATTGTGTTTCCCAGAAATTTGCATATTCCGTCCCACTGTACATAATTGAAGTGCACAGCTTTTGCACTGCAGCGTCATCTAACGGCTTTTTGTGAAAATTACATGGAAAGCTTACAGGGCCAAAAGCTTTTTTTAACTTTTGCCAGCTCTCTCTCTCTCACTCTCTCTCCCTATCTCTCTGTTTCTCTGCGTGTATGTGTGTGAGTTTATGGCTGTAGGCAAATTGTCTGGCACATTGCTTGCTCATGTCTCCTCCCCCACCCACCCTCCCTTGGTGTTCCACCAGCAACAACAAACTAACCATCTTTGGCCAACTGCTGTCTGAAACACGTGCAGGAAGCTTAATAAGCCCAAACCGCAGCTTATTTTCCACTCTTTCACTCTCCCCCCCCCCAAGATATCACTCATACGACGGGTGGGGTGGATGTGGGTGGTGGGGTTTCACTTAATTACAATTCGAACAAATTGAATTGTTTCTTCTATTCGTCGGTCACATGTTCAAGCAGTTGCAATTGCAGAGGTCTTAAATTGAATTTATTGTGCCATATTTAACAATTGATTTCCCCACTTCTTTAACTCACCTTTGGGGCTGTAATATTGTTCCTGGTTTGCTTTCAATTCCCATATCTCTTGATTTGTGTGCGCGCCTGCATTTTAGTTTTTTTTCTTTATTGTTTTATGTTGATGTTCCGCAACCGGTTGGACGTGGCCAACGCGGCTGATAAGCCAACAAATTAATTTCGAACATTTGCTTGTGTTTTTTTTTGGTTTTTTTGTTTTTTTTTTTTTATAAAAATAGCAGACTTGTTCCACAAACTCTCAACCAGCTAGTTGGTTATAGCGCGTGCGTATTTATGAGCACAAGCGAGAAGAAGATCAACGATTAGTGTGTGAAATGATTCTTTGAATGGCTTTTATTTTGGAAACTAACAGAGAAAACTATAAAGAAAAATATCAGCGAGGGTCGAATATTTATGAAAAGAATTTGTGTGTGGGATAGATAATAGGTAGATGGGCCTATCTATCAATTATGAAGATTAAGACCTAGAGAGAGATTCATATAATTTTGGAATATGCTTGGAATTTTTTGTAAAATTTATATGTGCTTTTATGATGATTTCGTGATTTTGGATACTGTCGACCATTTACCGAAACAATTCTCTTCAGACTGAATCACAAACGCAGCTTCGTTTCCGGAATAAGAATCAAATTCAAGATACTAACTATGAAACTATATAAGGATTGAAGTACTCTATCTATTTACTTGTATAAAAGTAGTTATCTACCACCATTTGGTAATAAAAACATACTGTAGGAGTAAAGTAAGGAGATAGTTTAAGTTGAGTCCATACCGAACACCTATACCTATACAGATGAAAGAGCACGACATTGAGCATTGAGAATATCAAATGGAATTCACTCACAATTCAATTTTCAGCTTCTATAGTACGAATGGAAAGCTTTTACATGGCAAGCTACTTTTCAAATGTCGCCAATAGCTGGTAAAGGTGACCGGTTGTTTAAGTTTTTTTTTTTACCTCAAAAGCTTTTACTTATTAAAGATGTCCGGATGCGGTATCGAACCCTCGATCTCCTGCAAAGCAGGCACACACACACTACACGCTGCACCACACCAGAACCGGCTTCTTGCATTCCTAAAACTTAGCAAAAACTCGAATATATAAGCATAACACGGATGTTTAAGGCTACAGACGACATTCTGCACCTGAGAGGCAATCAAAAAACAGCTTCCAAACTTAACAATTTACGGGTCCTTAGAATTGTAAGCTGTATAATTCTAGTAGAAGTGTTTATACTTCAATTTCAACTGGCTGTAAATCAATATTAACATTCGAACTCGTCCAATCTAAATGGAACAGGAACTGTCTCAGACGACTGGTTCCGTGCCGGGAATATATGAACATAAAGTATATATATTCTTGATCAGCATAACGAGCTGAGTCGATATAGCCATGTCCGTCTGTTTCTATGCTATCTCCACGAAGTCTTCTGGTGCATGTACGCTGCACATTTGTCGGAATCGGCCGGATCGGATGAGTATAACATATGGATGCCATAGGAACGATCGGTCAAAAAACTAGGTCTAGTGGGAAAAACTTTTTTGTTTTCAAAGAAATCGCCACCCATCTTTATACCTACTAGTTTTTAATGCTTCTCCATGAATCTGCCAAAATTTGGTACAAATCGGACATCTATATAGTATAGCTGTCATACAAAAGTAGAGTCAGAAAAGTAGTCTTATTGAGAAAAACTTGTTTGTTATACTCTGTACCGTAGGTACATAGAGTATTATAAGTTTGTGCAAAAGTATGTAACATCCAGAAGGAAGCATCTCCGACCCCATAAAGTATATATATTCTTGATCAACAGCCGAGTCGATATAGCCATGTCCGTCTGTCCGTCTGTCTGTCCGTATGAACGCACAGATCTCAGAGATGGTAAGAGATAGAGGCTTGACATGTATGGGACATATGCTTCTTATGTCTGCAGGCAGATCAAGTTTATTTTCAATTTTGGCCACGCCCCCTCCCACCCCCGCAATTTAGTAAAAACGTCATATCTCCCACAGTTTTGAAGATAGATGGCTTGTTTTTTCTGGACATATTTAGTTATTAGGATAACTTATCGATCCGCCAAAGGAATGAAGAAGATCGGATGAACGGTTTTCGAGTTATGATCAAAAGACAAATTTTCTTGGTACAGAGTATGTTATAGTCGGGCTTGACCGACTTTCTTTCTTGCTTTTTTAGTGAATATGTCCTTCAAATAAGTTAAAAAACGAGCTGCAAGGGTTTACAAACATCGGCCGAGCCGAAGTTAACTTTCCTCTATTTTTATGAAAAATAATAATTTTTTTTAATTGTAAAAAAAAAAAAAATAAAAAAAAAATTTAAAAAAAATTAAAATTTAATTTTAAATAAAAATTTATTAATTTGAATTATGCCAAATATATTTAGAAATATCATAAGCAGTCTAGTTAAGCCCACAAATTACATTACCAAATTGAAAAACCATCAAAAATGACAACTTATAGCTAAACCAACAATCATCGAGACACGTTAATCAAGCAAAGTGTAAACTCTTTAGCCCCTCTCTGTCTCTCTTTCTTCCACTCCCCATCTACCCATAACCACATATCACAAATTAATACCAAACCACACAACTAACTTAGAACCTTTTTATCCCCTAAACCAATTGAATTGTAGTACTTGCGGTGTGGTGGCAAAAAAAAACACACACACACACACCAAAAACAAAAACCTATCTAGGTCAAGCAGGCAGGTAATAATAACTAGCCGCAGCGTCGTAAAAAACGTTTAAACATTTGCTAAATAATTATTTAGCAAAATGTTAATTTACGAGCTGCTGCTCTAAACACGTGTATAATGAATGACTTAAACGTCGCCACAGACCCAGACCCCCATACCCATACCCATACCCATACCCAGGCCCAGTCGCAGTTGCAGTCGTCGCAAACGCAGACATTCGAATTGGAAATGGAAATCAAAAATGGAAATGCCTTCGTATGGGTGACTAAAAACAAGTACAAATAGCTGCGCCATTCAATTAGAACGATGAACAAAAGATGCGATTTTATAGTAAATCAGGGAATGGAACCCAATGGCAATTGCAACAATTAGTTTGTTTACGGAAAGAGAGCGGGTTGAGTGGAGGGAACGGTGGAAACGTGGAAACTTTCCGTTTCTCTTTGGGGTCTTCCTTTTGCAAAAATGTGAATGTGTGCGAGTGCTTCAATTTGCTATTTATAAACGAAACATACAGCAGCCGCCGTCTCGTTGGCTACTTCTCCCCCTACACCCCCCCCCCCTAACACCACCCCAAAACAGCTACAGCTGGCTTATGTTTGTTTTGTTCTCTCGCCTCTTTCTGAAGCTCATTCATATCTGTGTGACACACACACACACACACAGTCACACACTGTGGAACCGCGCACGTGGTAGCAAAACGTGATAACAAAAAAAAAAAAATACTACAACAACTGACAACAAAACAAACACAAAACCTGACAACGTCGTCTTGTTTGCCGCTGACGCCACTGTCGCAGTTTGCGCCAACGTAGGCAGCTGTGCGCTCCCCCCACCCCCCATCCCCATCCCTCCCTTCATTCTGTCGGCAAGCCTGGTGGCTCTGATTGGTTGCCTGCGTTCGGTTTTTCCCCCCAAACAGCCAATGGCACTTGAGATTAACGCATCCTTTTCAAACGACTTTTGCAATTGGCAGGTACCGACCGAAACTGTAGGGAGTTTTGTAGGGCCAATTTTGTGTGTTGCTGGGTTGGTTTTTTTAAAATAGAAAGAAAATGACCTCCGGGGCGTATACTTGATTAGTCGGCCAAATGGGTTATTCGAGTGCAGTAAATGGATTTATTTTTAGATTTGTTATTAATAAATATAACATGATTATTAATATTAATCAATATATTTTGAATTTTTATTGATAATAAGTATTGGATTAATCTATTTAAAGTCCATATAATAGCTGCCATTATCTTTTACATATGATCAATGTTCAATGGATCTATTTCTTCCTACAATTTAGGCAAAAAAAATTGATTAAAATCATTTTTTCCAAGAACTAAAACTTTAATTATCCTCTGTACCGTAGGTACATAGAGTATTATAAGTTTGTGCAAAAGTATGTAACATCCAGAAGGAAGCATCTCCGACCCCATAAAGTATATATATTCTTGATCAGCATCAACAGCCGAGTCGATATAGCCATGTCCGTCTGTCTGTCCGTATGAACGCACAGATCTCAGAGATGGTAAGAGATAGAGGTTTGACATGTATGGGACATATGCTTCTAATGTCTGCAGGCAGATCAAGTTTATTTTCAATTTTGGCCACGCCCCCTCCCGCCCCCGCAATTTAGAAAAAACGTCATATCTCCCACAGTTTTGAAGATAGATGGCTTGTTCCTTCTGGACATATTTAGTTATTAGGATAACTAATCGATCCGCCAAAGGAATGAAGAAAGAAGACGAAAGATCGGATGAACGGTTTTCGAGTTATGATCAAAAGAAAAGAAAGAAGTTATTTTCTTGGTAAAGAGTATGTTATAGTCGGGCTTGACCGACTTTCTTTCTTGTTTTTACTTAAAAATTATATCGATAAATAGGAATAATCGATACCTGGATTATAGAATCGATTTTATTAACAGCTCTTTGATTTCATTCTTCGATTGTTATAAATAATAAGTCATATTTAATTCGGATTTCCTCAAATTCTTTGACTCTTAGAAAGGGATTTCAATATTTAAGCTCTTGTTTTCAAATGACCATCAATATTTTTTGGTACACAGAAAAAAAAATCAGAAATCGGTAATAAAAAACAGGGTAATCCCGGAGCAGGCTTGAAGTGATTCTGTTTTTCGGAATTAGTGAAATAGTGAAATCAATCTTTTCCGGGATCGGCTCAAGTATAACCAAGATCACCCCGATTTTAATCCCGTATCGGATTGATTTTTTTTTTTTTTGAGTGTAAGTCTGCATTTACATGATGAAGTTTGCCTAATGAAGTTCCTCAAAATTTTGTTTTGCTTCTAGGGAAGAGAAGTGGAGGAGCAGTAGTTGCATGCAGTAGATGGCCCAGCTGCCAATAAAGTTTTTCGATAGTTTCCGTTTGCCTCGTTCCGATAAATTCAAAGTAGGGTTTAGTTTTTAGTTGATCGATAACACAACGAATTGAACGATAACTTAAAACCATTTGCAGCAGCGACTTAAATAAACCTTTTAACGAGTTCAACTGGAATCGGAATGTAAAAATTAACTAACTTCTTCTGTGCCGAAGTTTTTATACACTTGCAAGTGCTCGCTTAAATATTTTCAAAAAATACTCGTTTTCTCATTTTCCGACCGATTGTTCGTATGTGAGCTATATGATATAGTCAGCCGATTTGGCCAAAAATTTGTAAAATTATGTGAAACCATGTGAAACAAACAAATACAAAATTGCAGGATGCTACCATTAAATACAAAAAAAGTTTTTCTCACTAAGACTGTTTTTCCGACCTATTTTTTGTATGGTAGCTATACCATATAGTTGTCCGATTTTAATAAAACTTGACAGAATTATGAAAAAGCATAGAAAACTTATGAATACAAAGTTTGGAGACGTTTCCATTGAAAATAAAAAAGTTTTTCTTACTAGAACTAGTTTTCTTACCGATTGTTCCTATGCAAGCCATGAGATGTAGTCATCCGATGCGGTCGGTTCTGATATATAAGTGTGTGAAGCTTGATAGCTTTAAAACTGAGGACTCAAACGACTCAGCTCGTCACCCTGATCAAGAATATATATGGAGTATGGGGTCGGAAATGAATATTTCTAAGCGTTGCAAACTTCTTGGGCAAAATTAATTAATCAGGATTAATTTATTCAACTGCCAAATGTTTACTAAAGATCGGATAATCAATGGTCAAGTTATGAGCAAAAGAATGTTCGTAGCAGCAGCGCTGCTTTCTGCTAACAATTTCGTTGACCAACTTTCTTACTTGTTTAATCTGATTTTAGGACTAAATTTAATCGCCAGGTTGTTATTTATATATCCTTTAGGATACCCTGCTCTTATAGAGATACTGGGTAGGACAGATAAATAGGAGATATGTATATACTGGGTATAATACAAGTTGTAATGTTGGTGAGACAAAACTAAAACGGATTTTAGATCTTTTCTTAGCAGAGCTGCAAACCAAAAAAAAAATTTGGATCTCCGGTACACTGGTTCGAAGCCAAATTAACGAATGGTTAAGGTTCGGAAATTTAAGGTTCGAGGTTTTTGGGAAAAGGTTTTGGTTCGAACCTTGGTTCAGTCCATGTTTTATACAACATAACGAATTTTTGTCTTCTATGTGTTTTAAAAACAGCATTCGACCTAAACACTTCCCAAATTGTATGGGAACCGAGTGGTATTTAGGTCGGAATTGGTTAGTGGAAAACATGGAAATATTCAATATATAATTTAGAGTTTAGTAAAATTCCATTTCATGGTTTACATAGAAAAATATTACCAAAATAATGTTAGACTCTAGCTTTTGAGAATTATTCCAGAAGCTTTAGAGTCGAGGAGCTTTAAAAACAAAGACTGTTATGGTTATGGATTTTATAAGGAAATCTAATCGGTTGGCCAGATTTTTTTTCCACTCTTGCCCATTTTAGGAGTCAGTCGCACCAAATAACAGATGAAGTCGGTAGACAGAAGGTCAAATTTTTGTGTCAGTTTTGTTGAACCGAACCTAAATTATGGGTAAGGAACAGGTTCGGGTTCAGCGTTAATTTCTAAAGAGGTTCGGTTCAAGGTTCGGTTCATAGTAAAATAAAAGTCGGAATTACGGGTTCGAAACGGTTCGGTTGAAAACCGGTTTGCAGCCCTGATTCTAAGTATGTTAATTTTTAATAAAATATGAAAAATCAGAAAAAATATTTACTTTTATAGTTTTAAGAAGGCATTTTGTAGAAGCCGAAACAGGCCCTGTTTGGTTAATTATAATTATATAATGTAAAAGACTAAAATCAAGTATTTTGAGACACTACTCATACTTAATACGAAGACTTTGTATTTGAATGAACTATTGTGGACAGCGTTTGCACCATTGGGTACCATTTTTGTAACGTCAAACTATATGCAAGATTGGGAAAAGAAATTCAACCTTTTCCCTCACACCTTGTGCTTGGCAGCCCCCTCCCTCCCACCACACACCCACTCACACCCACACCCACACCCACACACCCACTCGAGACCAGCTCATTCAACATGACGCAGCAGCTTTTTGATCTGCACATGTTTCTCTGTGAGGCCTCGTGCCCATGACAACAACATTAAGTATACGTCACGTGTTGCATACGCATCATGGTCGTCGCACATCATCCTGGCTACGCACTTGTCATTGATACCCTTAATCCCAGTCCAAGCCAAACAAAGGCAATTAGTACAGGAAGCGTAGGTGAGATTGGTGTAAATGTAACTGGGGCCAAATGAAATTGCACACTAATCGAAAAAACAATGAAAAAAAAAACAACAAAAAAAAAGCTCCCTGCAAAGCCACAAGTAGTTGTGGCTGCATTAACAAATGCATGTGAGCTGTCTCCCGGCCTCTCTCTCTCTCTCTCTCTCTGTGTGTGTGTGTGTGTGTGTCTCTGCCGTCTACCTATATCTGTATCTCTCTAAGTATGCCAAATGCCAGCGACAACAACGTGCCAGTGTGAGTCTCTCAATTTGGCGGTGTGTGTCGGCAACACGTGCTTAGAACCCTGCTAGACGGTGGGCTTTGGGTCATATTGAAATCCGCGTGACTTTGTCGCCGGACGACAACAATTTCCATTAGCTACAAAAAAACAACAACAACAAAAAAGAAACGCCAAAGCGTTGACGTCGCTGTCACTGCAGTGGAGAGAGACAGCGAGAGCGATAGAGAGAGAATGGTTAATAATATTTTTGTAAATATTTTTGCGAGAGCGGGGAGGAGGGGGGGGGGGAAACCCTTAACAAACGCCCTTTACGTAAGTCAAGTTAAGTTGGCTTTTGCAGAAAATATCAATTTTTGCGGGACTGTCTGAGAGAGAGAGAGAGAGCGAGAGATTGAAGAGACATTGCTGCTGCTGCAGTTAGCTGAGGCAGCGCTGCCAGAAAACCCATCCAGCTAACTGGGCAAGGCCTCTGACTGAAACTTGTCGCGGCCGGCATTCGGTCGTATCGCGTTCTCATGACAAAATCAACGTTTCGTCGTTCCCCAGAATTTTCCGCCAAAGTCGCAAAGATCTAAAGTTGTGCAAAAAGTGCGTGTGCCAAGTGAAGTGAAGTGAATTTCAAACCCAGCCTAGTCAGTGTGTTATGGATCATCCTTCAAAAAGTTTAGGCGAATAAGAAAAGGTATTAGAAAAGGGCAAAAATATATATTCAATTGATTTATTTTTATTTTTTTTTATTATTATTTTATTGTTTGAGTGTTCGAAGTCTTGTTCGATTGAGAGAAGAAAGAAAAATGGAAAAATAATCTAGAAAATGTTTTCTATATTATAAATAATGCCTTTTCTTGTTCATAATCGCAACGTTTGATCAGTAGATTCAAAGTGCATGCTCATTATCAACGAAACATTGATTCATTTATCACACGATCAGTGATCACTAAACTCTAATATCGGGTTTGTTCCCCAAAATAAAAGCAACCAATACTGAGAAGTCTTGACGTTTGACTAGAAAACATATGCCAGTGTTGTATTATTAGACTAAAATTAAAGACTGTTTTAAAATGGTCTTGAAACTAAAACAAAAAATGCCAATTCCAGTGTTGTAAAACTTAAAATTTCAAAAACAAAAGTGTGTGAGACACTAAAATACAAGAATTATTTCAAACGGCTAGTTAAATTAAAAGAACTATCAAAACAACGTTTGCTTACGACAAAATCGAAAGAAAATTTGCATAAACTGTGTTGGAAAATACTTTAAAAAAGTTTTAATAAACTGAAAATAACTTCTAACACAAAAAAATACTTTTTGACTACAGATTATTGCTTAAAACCCACAAAAATTATTTGAAAATGGCTTAAAATTACAAAACAAGCCAGAACAGTGTTGGTTACAAATTATGTAAAATAAAACTTAACAACTTTCAAAGCTGCATATAATTAAAAAGGTCAAAAATTCCCTTAAAATACTCAACAAATTATAAAATCAAGCTCTAAAGCAGTGTTGGGTAGTTATTGGAATAATTGAAAACAATTTGCACCTCAACAAGGGGTTTCAATTATAACTTATTCCTCAAAAAACAGCAATAAGTCTTTTGGTCAAAAACATACAAAAAACAGTGTTGGTTAACTTGAGAGAAAATTATAAATAAGCTACTTTCAATCGAAAACAAAACTGAAAATTATTCAAAACCTTAAACATTCCCTTAAAAGTATCAAAAAATAACAAAAGGCATCACATAGTGTTGGTTAAATATTTAAAAACACAGTTTTAAACAACTGCAAATATTTGCTAACAGAAAAAACTGTATATAACTGCACACATTCGCTTGAAATCATCATTAAACTAATGAAAAATATATAATCAGTGTTGGTTAAATGTTTTAAATACAGTTTTATATAACCAAAATCAATTTCTATCACAACAAATAGTGTTTGACCTATGAAGAAAGCTTAAATAAAACATAAAGTATACAAAAAGCTGGCTTAAAAACCAAACAAGCAAAACAGTGTTAAAAAACCATCAATTATACTTAAAATAAGTGTTGTTTAACGTGCCACACTTCAGTATTTAACAATTCTAATATAGTTTCCCCAAAATGACGGCTCTTAAAAACTATAAAAACCTGTAAAACCAATAAAAAAAAACTAGCTACAAATTTAACCCTACACACCAGTGTTAGACAATTGAAAATGCGCACAGCTTTTGTACGCAGTACCCAGTTCCTATTGCTAAACAGCAAATTCAATCACGTCAATCACAAGGACGTGGCCACTTAAGAACTTTATTGAACAACAACAAAAAAAAAACCCCCCCCAGTGGATAACCCACCCAGTGACCATGTCGTCCGATGCCAATTCCTGTGCCAGTTTCTTTGCCCAGGAGCATGCGAATGCCACCTTGTCGCAATACTTTCAGCAATTGAACTCACAGGTGGCCGCCGCGGCGGCCAGTGTTGCCAGTGGCAATAGCAGCGGCAATAGTGATAGTGGCAATGATGGCAGCATGACAGGATCGTCAGCCAATTTGGATAATCATCGGAGCAGTGTGAGCAGCAATGATTCTGGTAAAAACAGCGGCGGAGGCACTGGCGGTGGAAGCAATACGCCGGCAGCTGTTAATGCCTGGGCCTTGCAGCAGCAGCAACAGCATCAACAGCAGCAACAACAGCAGCAGCAGCAGCAGCAGCAACAACAACAGCATCAGCAACATATGCAACAGCAGCAGCAGCATCTACAACAGCAGCAGCAGGCCCATCAGCAACATGTGCTGCAGCAGCAGCAACAACAGCAGCAGCAGCAGCACCAACAACAGCACACACATCACGCCCCGCATCAACATCCGCAACATCCACACCACCCGCTACATTCACACCAGCAACAGCAACAACAACAACAGCAGCAGCAACAACAACAACATCATCATCAGCAGCAACAACAGCAACAGCATCACGCCGCCCAGTTAGCCGCCGCTGCTGCTGCCGCCGCCGCCGCCACCAATAGCAACAACACCAACACTCATTCCATCTTTGGCACCGGCAATTTCCACTACAAAACCAACAACTCTTGGACTCTGCCCACTCTAAACTACCAGCGCATCTATCAGGAGAATCCACACTATCAAAGGAACAACTTTATTGAGAGTCCGGGAGCAGCGGCAGCCGCCGTGGCAGCCAATGCAGCAGCAGCAGCCGCAGCGGTTGCAGCAGTGGCCAATAGCAATACACCAGCAACAGGCGCCAACAATAGCAGCAACAGCAGCAACAACAGCAACAACAACCCTAGCAACAGCAGTACTAACAATGCGGGAAACTCAACCAGCAGCAGTAGCAGCGGCAACAGCAACAGCAGCAACCAGAATAATGCCTCCTCTGTGCAACATGTGGCAAGCGCCGTGGCCGCCGCGGTGATAGCCAATGAGCATCAGAATCATTTAAATAGCCTAAAGGCCAGATATCAGCCATCTAGCTCAGGTGAGAACTTCAAGTGGGAAAATACGAAATAAAACTGTTCAAAAAAATACAAGAATTGTGAGAATGTGTTGGGATTTGACTCAGTTTTGGTGTTTAATGTGAGATTTACCATGCTCTCTAGTAATGGTATTAGATCTAAGACTAGTCAGCTATTCACCTACTTTTAGATTGAGTAATCATAATCTGCAATTGCTTAGAATATATGTAAGAATCGAGTAATTCCTTAGAATTCTACAGAATATACTTAAAAAATCGAGTTATTCCTTAGAATTCTACAGAATATACTTAAGAATCTTTCTTTAAATGAAGATTTATTCTCTTCCCATTTCACTTTTAAAATCCCTAGCCGGATATTAATGTCTGAGTGTCTGGGGAAAAAGCACTTAAGATCGTTCCAGGCGCTAATATATTTCGTTCTTTGCTTACTTATACTTGTCTTCTAATGAACCTTTTTGTTCAGATAAGACTTATTTCAATATATTTAGACATAAGAGTGACTACAAAACCGCACGCATTAGTAAATAGATGTCACCCGGGGATCAGTGTTCCACAATCAACTTTGTGCACTAGAACCAACTTTGAAGAACCGGTCAACCGAACCGAACCTTTTAAATTGTGAACCTCCCGCGCTCGACTCCCTCTTAAGTTGGTCATTAAAGCCGAAATTCGAAATTTCCAGTTGAATTGGGGATAATTTTTTAACTCTTAGATATAGAAGTGTTAACTAAAGTCTGGAAAAAGTATGTAAAAGAAAGAAAAGAAGCCAATTCGACCCCACAAGATATATATATATATATCCTTGATCTGCGTTAATGGCCAATTTGATATAGCTTTGTCTGAATAAACAACTAGATTCTTGAGACTAGAACAGCTAGAGAAATACAGTTTTATATGTAAAATATAATCAAGCAGATCTCAGATACTAGAACAGCCAGAGCGATAAATTGGTGTTTGTAGCATTCTATTATTATCTGTTTCAAATTAAAATGTGAAAAATGTTGTGTAAATGCTAGAATTTTGAACAAGTTGACCCGGAATTAGGTGAACTATAGAGTAAGTGCTTAATATCTACAACCTCTGAAGATTTCATAAACATCGGTTAATAGATAGTTATAAAAAAACGTTGCATACATTTCAGCGCTGCACGAGCATAATGTTAATATATTGACATTAATGTTAAAGCTCTGTTAACAAAAGAGAAAACTTTTGAAAGCACTTATTTCCCTTAATAAACGGCCTATCTAGGTCTGACAGAGTCAACTTTGACTGCCGTTGTGGTTTGTTGAGTGTGAAAGGAACTTAATAGTAAGAACTGTAAGCTTAAGCTTTTGCAAGCTTCTCATTCAATTTCGAAGAAAATATGCCAAAAAATATATTTCGTTTTATTGGAACACTTCATAGATACTTTATAGCAGCAGCTTAAGCTCGCGTATTCACTAACACAAGTAGAAGACTGGGTGTGTGTGTGCTTTTGGCAATATTATGCGCGTATACTTATTGTGTTGGCCTTCAAATTCGCAAGAGTCATTGAACAGAATGAGATGAGAGACATTTTTTGAAGTTGTTGCTGCAATTTCAGAATTGTCCCATTCTTTCGGCAATCGCTTTATAGCGCTGGAATCTCTGCTTTAAAGAGTCGGAGATTGCTTCTTCTGGCATACTGTCGCACATATATAATATCTATAGAGTATAAGAAACTATGCCTATCATTAACTTAAATCTATCCATAGAGTATAAGAAACTATGCTTATCATTAACTTAAACCTAAAACTTTGATATTCTAATGCAATAGAATTCCAATCTCACTGGGTTGTAGGGCTTTTCGCTCAATAACTGTCTTAATGCTAAGTGGTTATGGCTACAATTTACACTCTAATTTTATCTCTGTTACAAGCGAGACTTTGTTGGTCGAATGAGCTATGATGCAGACTTTTGTGGGTTCGAGGGATTTCAACAAAATTATTCATTCAATTATTCAAATTGAATACAAATATCAAGCTTTGGGCTCTCTGTCCTTAATTATTGAGTCTGCAAAAGTATTTCAGTATTGGTATAGGTGTACTTCCTCTGCTATCAGTGGCAACTTTTCTGCTTCCAATGCCGAACCTTGTTTTAAAAGGTGGCTTAACGTCAATGTCATTTGTACATCACTTTGATATATCTTTGTGGGTATTTTTGTAGCAACTTTTTATATTTTGGGAGTGAAATAATGAAATATTATTGATTGTGTGGGGAAGTTGTACCTTATACCAGCTCTTCAAGTTGTTTTGTTGGAAATAAAGTCTAAATCCCAATCCTTATCACATGATTCCTCACAGTATTGATGTACCAAGCAGTTAACAGGTACAATTTAGTTATACTTTTACAACCTTCAAACGAAATGACGTTCATTTCAGCGCATTTTTTTTAGGACAAACACAAACTACGTCAGAAGTTTGTCAAAAAATGTGAGATAAAGTTTGATAAAAGAAGGGAAATTTCAATTACAAACTGTGGAAAAGTCTTAAGAGTATAAATGACGACGCCAGAATTGTTAAATGGGAAATTAATATAATCTATTTGCAGTCTCCACCCTTGTACCTAAGCAATCAAATTGGTTTCAATCTAAAGTATTTGTGAGTGCTAGTTTCCCTCCCTTTCTAGGCCCTTTCTCTATCTAACTAACTAACCCAAACTGTGTGTGTGTGTGTGTGTTTGTGTGTCTGTCTGTCTTGCTCATTCATTCTGCCTGCTGATATCATCAACGTCAAAGCTAAGAATTTTGCGCATTTTCAAGCTTATTGAGTGCAAAAGTCTGAAAAGCTTGAGGCGCACACGTGAGTGCTGCTGACGTCTGTTTTGATGGAGAGATAGATAGATAGATAGAATGGAGAATGTGCAACTGTAGCTGTATCCGTGTATCTGTCCTACCACAATGAGAATCCCAAGTAGAGTTGTGTTCTCTCATCTCTAGTATTGGGCTGTGCCCTAATATGAATTTGTATGCCCGTGTGAGCTGGAAAATTATTTGATAGTGCATAAAATTTAACATTTGGGTGGGTAAAAAAACTGTTTCATCAAATGTCATTTGAAACGCTTTCGAAAGCGACGGCGGCGGCAGCGGGGCATTGGTAAAAAGCTTTCAAATTTCAACTCTTTGAACTAGTTTGGCCCTCATTTTTTTTGGATTCTTTTTTTTTTTCCGTTTGCTGTCCTTTGATGACCAAAATCGCGAACTGACCTCGCGCTGGTCCCATTTACCAAATGCATTTCCTTTGATTAGATTTGTGCACAAATTAGGCTGATGAGATTTGGCCAGAAGTTGGGCAAATATGATTTAACCCCAACTTGGTTGGTTTTTTTTTTTTCATCTCGTTTCTTACTAATTTCAAATTTGTTTCTATTTTTGCAGGTAAGCAAATGCGATGTTTGGTTTTGAATTCACTGGTAAGCTAAGTGCAATGCAATGTATGTAACAATTACGCTCACTCACACACTCAACTCACTCAAAAGCTCACTCAAAACAAAGCTGCTGCCGACGTTGGCAGAGGGAAAACCGCACAGCGCGGTTGGGACGGGCTTTGCTTCCGCATCTATAGTGCAGTCGAAGCGTAGCGGGCTACACTTAGCTTTTTTCACAGATACGAAAGAAAGTAAACAAGAGGAATAAGCGCAAAAAAACACACACACACACTAACTCGAGCGAGAGAGCGAAACAGTTGCCGAGGCATGCGGCGGGGGGGGCATTCAAGTTTGGCTTGGGGCTGGCCGTTGGCTGCGCAGTCGCCTTTTCTGTTTGAAGCTGCCTTTGCGTTGTCCGAGTCTGGGCAACGCGCGCGCGTTCACTCAACATTCGCACTGCGGCGGCACCGGTTCGGTTTACGGCTCTTCTCTCGGCCTGCCCCCACACCACAACACAACACACATACACACACACCATCCACACCACACTCATACCACGGCGCGTGTCTTCGTCTTTAGCGTGGCGCTTTCGAATTCGTGCGAACTTGTGAACTTTCGTTTTTCATTCCATTTCATGGGGCGGCAGCACAAAAGGAGTAGCCCCAAAAAATTCGGCAAATGTGTCCAGTTCTCTGATCTCAGCAAAACAACAAAAATAATAGAAAAGTGACAAATGAAGTGTGAAAAAAGGTGACAAAACGACGAAAAGAAAGCATTCATCAACAAATAAAGTGTTACTCAAGATTTAATACAAAATTTCTGAAGTGAAGGAAAATAATAAAAAATATAAAAATATTTGAAAATTAATTTTGGCGCTCAAAAAGTTTTTAACTTCAAATTGAAAAATACAAAAATATTTCAAAATTCATTTTGGCGCTCAACAAGTTTTTATAACCCAAAAGACCGCCAAAAGTGTCTCCCACAGCAAAGAACTTTTTATGTCTAGGCAAACTTATTTGACCAAATTTTTGATGAAAACTTAGCTAAAGAGCCATGAGAACAGTTTGGGCAGGACTAAGGGTAGGGTAGATTTTGCAAAATTTGGGTCCAAACTAGTTGACCATGTAAACTTAAACTTACGCTTAGCTTAGCTCAGCACAGGCAAATAATTTGCCCAAAGTTTGATTACAAACTTGGCCAAATTTAACTTAAAAATCGAATTTATGTTTCATATCTGTGCATATTATTTGAATGTGGAACCTTATCAGAAGGTTGAAGTACAGATAAATTTGTCATATTGGCTACTTAGTCAAATTTGTATTAAAATTTATGCAAATTATTTGCCTTTGAGATTTTATCTTAGGCCTTAAAAGAATATGGGGCGAATTTTCGACGGATCTTATAGCATTGCTGTTCTTGTTTTATCTCAATTAATGTTAAGAACTATAGTTGGTTGAGAAGACCTTTTTTTAATATTTTGACCATTTATCATACAAGAATAATAGATTTCAATATTAGAGCATAAAGTTTAGCCCCTGTTAATAAGACAAATATATAAAATAAACAGAAATCTTAGAAAATGTCTAGTCTTAAACGATTAACAAGTACTGAAAATATCACAGACACGAAAGTAATTTCAATTTATTGAAATGCATTCTAGCATTCTATGGGAAAAAGATATGGAAAAGAGCCCAAAAATGTGTACAACCTTTGCAACATGAAAAAAACAACATTTAAATACTTTACAGCTTTGTCTTTGCCCATGTAATGGTTGTTTCCTTAACTAGCGCCATATGTTGAGCATATTTTTGATGATATTTTATGACTTGCCTAGAGAGATCCGTGGATCATATAGACAATCATACTTAAAAGTGATATAAATTTGATTCTAAGGGCTCTTCCCTAGCAAAGTCTGTTGATGATAGCTTGGATAAAGGTACTTAAAATAGCTATACAGACAACTCTTCTGCTTGTGAAATGTTGTAACTTGAACTTTAATAAAAGCTGTCCCAAGTAGAAGTTTCTTCAAACTTATCTAACGATAGCTAGTCCGAACAGAAAGGCAACATGTATCATCTGCTGTTCAAAGTCGAACGTTTGGTAAAACTTACTACATCTAGGCGAATATCAAGCGAATGTTTGTTAAAGGCTCGATTTTAGTACGCTAAACAGGCGTTTTGAGCTGTTTTTCCGAACATTTTTCGAGCTCCTTTGTTAAGACACAGTCCTTTTGTGATCTAAAACATGTTTAATTTCAGTACGAAAGCATGAAGGAGTAAAGTTTTGAAAATTTAGCAGAGTATCGAAAAGGGTTTATCAAGTATCGAGCACTGACGAACGAGGACTGAGTATCAAATACTTAGTATTGAGCACTTAGGGAAGGTTTTTTTACTTTTACCTAGAGCTATCTGTCACATAAACCTACAAATAACAGAGTAAAATCGAAGTATATCTGATTACATAGCAGCTATTTATAAGATGAGAAATCAGCCCCAAGTATTGATTACTTAGAATTAAAAATGAAGTAATGAGTAAAGAGTACTGAGTACAGAATACAAAGTATTGAATAACTATGCTTTGAGGACTTAGTGTCTAGTACTAAGTATAGAGTATCGAATGCAATTAAAGGAGTACTAAGTATTGAGGGTCCAAGTACTGAAAATCAATTACTGAGTATCAAATACTAACTAATGTATGGTTCTGTCAATACAACGCTAGGTGGCGTTTGGTATGCTGCTACATAAAAACTTCAAAGCGTCAAGTTTAGTTTTCAAACTCCTAAAAAAAAGTGCCCAAAACTTAATGAAATAAAACTAGAATCTCTGCCAACTTCAGATAAATAAAACAGTCGGAAATATTACAAAAAAAAAAAACCAGTTAAAGTAAATCAAATGTTCCACAAGTAATAAAATATAACATTTCCCAACTTAAAAATTAAATTAAATGGAAAAAAAAGTGTCGTAAATCAATATTTAAACAACCCCAAACCATTCCACTTTAATTAGCAAACTTTTATGGGCACATAAAATGATGTATTTCAAATAGAAATCATTCAAAAGGCAAACAGAAAAAAACTATTTCCCCTCAAACAACTACACAAACACAGCGACAAATAGCGCAAAAAGCAATTTTGTTGTTGTTGCTGTGTTGCTTCTGCTAATTCAAGGTCAAACTTTTCTCATTCAAAAAAAAAAAACGCGAGAACCCCCTTAACACACAATCATCAGCCTCAGCCCAGACCCAGACCCAGCCCCAACAACAACAACAGCAGCAGCAGCAACGGCAACGGCAGCAAATAGTTGACAACAGAGCGTAATAATAGCAAAAAGCAAACAAAACAAAACAGTGTAGAAAGAACAGCAAAACAGAAGAGAATATTTGTTGTGTGCAGCACTCACTCTCTCGCTCAAAGCTGTGGCCGCTCATTTGCGGTAGTTGCTGTTGTTGTTATTGGGTGATCGCGCGCGTGCAATAGAAAGCTTCTTTTTTTTTTTTTGCTCAATTTCAATTTGTTATTAATTAAGCAGTCAGCAGCGGCTATGATGAAGAGCTAAGGAAACTTCTTCTGATTGTTTTGTACAAAATTTCTTTAAACAAAAACTATAAAATTTGTGGATCTCTGCCATGAGAATGGACTATCAAATGCCGCCGCCAGCATTGGCGTTGCAGCAACAACAACAACAACAGCAGCAGCAGCAGCAACAACATGGACTGCATCAGCAACAAAATCAAATGCAATTACTGCAAAATGTACAGCAACAACAACAGCAGCAGCAGCAACATCAACAGCAGCAACAATTGTTGGGCAACATGTCGCAAACAGCCTCATTGCCGCCCTTGAGTAGTTTACCCCTGCAGGTGGTACACAATCTACCCCATTTGATGGGCAACAATAATATCAACAATAGCCAGCAGAATTTGTTACGCAGTTCAATGCAGCAGCAGCAGCAACAACAGCAGCAACAACAACAACATCAGCAGCAGCAACAGCTGCCCATGGCCAATGGCACACTGCCACCTTCAACGCAATTGTTGCAACATCATTTGCAACATTTGGCACATGTGAATGTCAATGCAGCCGCTGCGGTGGCCGCAGTGGCGGCCAATAACCTGCAACCTGCTACCAACAACAACAACAACAGCAGCAGCAGCAACAACAACACCATACTGAATCACAATAATCTCAATATCATCATAAATAATCACACCTCCAGCAACAACAACAACAACAACAACAGCAATAACAACAACAACAACAACAATCCAGCCTTACCAAATGCAAATCTCACCGCAGCAACAGCTGTCACGCCCTCGGTCAATACCGCCTCCACCGTGGCCCAACAACAACAGGCCCAAGAGAACAGTTTGGTCAACAGTTTAGTCGGTGTCATCAACAATAATACGAACACAAATAATAATAGCAACAACAACAACAACAATAATAATAATAATAATAATAGTGTTAGCAACAATAATAATAACAATGGCGGAAGTGGAGGATCAAACGCTGGCGATGACAACAACCGCTGGACACAATTCCAGGTGCAACAATTATGGAAACAACATGCCAACTATCTAAATGGTAGGAAACTACAACAAATTTATTCTTTCAATAATTTAAATTAATTTAATTTAAATTCAATGGAAACAAACCAAAAAAAACTGATTAATGTAATAAAAAAAAAACGCTAAAAGAAATTGCCTACAAATTTCAACATTTCAAAAACATTTGTCCAAACAATTTCACATTTTGTAAATATTTTGTTAATTAAATGAAATTAGTTTTAAATCTTTTAACATAGCTTTGCTTTAACTCAGCCCCCACTTCATTATACCCCAGCAGCTGGGAACAGCACGTAGACCACGAAAAGCTTCTCCGATAAGAAGAGAATTAGCCGTCTCTGGGCTATATCCAGAAGTAGTAGTATGCCTAGGCCGACACTATACCTATTTTGAAACTCTTTTAAAAAGTCATTAGCTACACGCAATTCTGACAATTGTGGCACCACTTTTTGTTTATGTACTTTTAAGCTTTGGAGTCTAAAACACAAATGAATCATCAGTTTGGTCGCTTCCTTTTTAGCAATCGCATTTTTGGTTTCAAATAAAAGTCCCAACCTCTGCCCTAGTTAGGCTTTGTCTCCTCAATCGGTAAAAAAAAGGGTTGCAAACCGGTTTAGAAGTAAACCTTTTTATATCCCGGAATTCCGACTTTTATTTTATTGTGAACCATACTTCTTTACAAGTAAAATCTGAACCTGAACCAGTTCAAACCAAACATATCGGTTCGGTTCAATAAAAATTATAGACAATTACGAATTTGACCTACTGCCTAGCGATTTCTTCTCTCATATCTAGTAGTCGCCATAGGGCTTTAAGATCGACAGAAAACTTTGATAAAACGGGAAAGCTAAGCTAACTTCGTCTGTGCCGAAGTTTTTATAACCTTGCAAGTGCTCGCTTAAATAATTTGAAAAAATACTTTTTTTCCCCCATTTTCCGACCGATTGTTCGTATGGGAGCTATATGATATAGTCATCCGATTTGGCCAAAAATTTGTAAAATTATGTGAAACAAACAAATACAAAACTGCAGGATGCTACCATTAAAAACAAAAAAGTTTTTCTAACTAAAACTGTTTTTCAGACCCATCTTTTGTATGGCAGCTATACCATATAGATGTCCGATTTGCATCAAACTTGGCAGATCTTTAAAAAAGCATAATAAATATTTGTATACAAAGTTTGGAGAAGGTTTCATTAAAAAGAAAAAAGTTTTTCTCACTAAAACTAGTTTTCCGACCGATTGTTCCTATGGTAGCTTTAAGTTATGGTCATCCGATCCGGTCGGTTCCCACATATTAGTAGTCTGCAACAAAAATAAGACGCTGTGCAAAATTTTAGCTCGATAGCTTTAAAACTGACGGACGGACAAAGCTCAATCGACTCAGCTCGTTACCCTGATCAAGAATATATATAGTTTATGGGGTCGGAAATGAATATTTCTATGCGTTGCAAACTTCTGGTCAAAATTATAATACCCTTTACAAGGGTATACAAAAAGAACAGGCACTTAAGATCTTTGAGAATTGTATACTTTCGTATACAACTTAGTTTTCAAAGAAAAGAGTTTGATTTCTTTATAAGAATAAAGAAATATCTATAGATGTATGAAAAAACTATTAGACCTAAAGCCAAACTAGATGCTCTTGATATATAAAGCTACAAGACTATTGTCAGCTAGAATGGTATCCAGGCGAAACCCCTGAGACCCTGACCGGATTGAAACTACTTAGTCAGTTTCTAATCTCCTAACTTTTGTCATCTAATTCAGAATCGAAACATTTTGAAGACACTAGAATTTAGAATAAGATATATAAATATACAATCTCCCAAGATTTCTAGAACACCACCATATATTGTGGTTAATTTTAGTTTAGTTTTTGTGACATTTGAAAATTTTCGAAATATTTTAACTTTTAGGTTCAATCGAATCTTACTTATTTCGTATTCTTATTATCTTATAGTGCAGACACTTTGCTAATCGATAACATATCAATAGTAAAACTAACCTTTTTAGCGGGTAAAAAGCTGAAAGTGCACAATATAATGACACTTGTTGTAACAATAATGTCAGCTTTCGTCATGAAGGTTGTACGGAATGTACATTCAGAAGAATGTTGAGAATGTGACAGTAGAAGAAGTGGAACAATTACACACAAATACTTTTGACTACTTAGAAGAGGAGTCTTCTGGTAGCTAAATGATCTTTATTCGATGTGATTCGAGAACATTTTTGAAGTATTTTTTACTGTTTATTGCAACTTCTTTTATATATTATCCATATAATATATATTTATTATCCAGATCTCTCTCTATCTCTACTATATAAAGTATTTAGCTGTATCTAGAAATATATTTTCTAGCTTTTTATTTCTTCACCCCTCCATAAAACAAACCCCAAAAACTAAAGCAAATCCCATTTCATTACTAAACTTTGATAGAGAAATCACTGAGCTAACTAAAATGATGTCACTTCCTTCTAAATTCAATATATAGATTTATGCACAATTCCCATATAAAAATGAACACAAAAATTAAGCCAAATTTGTGCAGCCCTTAACTTTCAAAGATTGAACATTAATTATGTGATTTGTTGTATGTGTTTCTCACTCTGAAACTCTTCTTCAAATAGCCAAAAATAAAACCAACAACAAAAACCACAAGAAATATCAAAAAAAAAATAAAGAAAGAAATGAATTTAAAAACTGCCGAAAAAGTGAAAGTTGAGTTTTCTGATGTTGCTAAGCTGGCAGAGCAGCGCAGCTGGCGACGATCGCGACGCTGGCAATGCTCAATGAAAGTAAAAACGCATTTTTCGGCATGAATTTGATATTGTTGTTGGATATACACAAATATATATATAATATAAATTATGCCTTAATGTCAACTGGCCGAGGGAGTCGAGTAGCAAAATTGCCCTTTTATTGTTTATCTTTTTGGCCCGCTGATAACAACAAAAGGCTGGCCAATTTAGCTGGCTGGACCACAGCTCACACTCTTTTTTTTTCTTTCTTCTTCTCGTTTACATTTCTTTAATAATAATAAAACAAAAGTTGGTTTTTTTTTTTTTTTTTTTATTCGAGCACCTTGGCCAGAAATGAAACGAAAGTTGTCGCAAGTCGCCCGCCGTGGCTGACGACTGTGGCTTTAGCTTTTGGCCCTTGCCTCGGTGGAGGCAGAAGAAGTTGAAAGCAAAAGTGATTGTGAAATGCCGGAGCAAAAGTCCGAAAGGTTTGAAAGTTGAGTTGAGTTGAGTTAAACCTACCCCACGCGGAAATGAACCCATACAGGGGCAGGCAGTCCGCCTGTGCCCCCCTTCCCTCAATTAGCACACATCAAAACTAACTAACTAACTAACCTCCCCCCCCTCCTAATGCAAAAATTCCAACACATGCTGATCGATGTAAGCTGACTTTGACACCACATCAGGGTCATTTTGTCAGAATTTCAGGGGTTCATTGTGGGGTGGGGGAGAGGATGATAGACAATTAGTCGAGCATGCAATCAATTTGTTGCAATGTGGGAGGAAAATTTTATACGGACCACACAAGGAAATGAAATGAAATGTTGAGGCAAGGTTGGCAAGGCAGTTTTAGCTACTTTTCAACAGCGGAATACAAAAAGCAAGAAACCATAAGTTTCAATTTCAAAGAAAATTATTCTAATCTCTGATTTAACCTGAAGCTAAGTTTGTTATGCCTAACATTTAGTCTGTCTATTCACAGTTTTCCCGCCCAAACTTCTAGCACCTGTTAAGATTTAGTATATTTCAACTAGTAGTATACTCAACTAGAGACCCAACTGATACCCAGTTTATAAGCAACAAAATTATCATGATAAATGCTCTTTAAAGTATGCTATGCTTAATAATATTACTAATTCAGGAAAACAATTCTATTATAGTTGGCTGAATATCAACTCAATTTGTATTCCTTCAATTAGTCCGTCAATCTTAGTGAATGCAAAGGCATTACTGTCTCTCAGTTACTTATGAAAAATGAAAAAGGGCATACTTTTAGGGGCATTTATCATCAAATTCTTTTTGTGTATAAACGGGGTTTGAGCCTCTTAAATTGACCCTATTTTGGTATCCGCGTGTACCTAACCTTCTATATCTAACTTGATCGCGAATTGAGCTTTAAGTGATTTGAAATATCTTCGCTTCAAAAACTGTATAACTACTATTTATACGCTGTACCCATTGAAAATGGTTTAGATTGGGATCATGAAGTTGTGAAAAAGTATGTAGCAAGGAGAAGGAATCATTTCTGACTACATAAAAACTAAAGTCGAGTCGATATAGCCATGTCTGTCTATCAGTTTAAAGGCGACGATTTCATAGAGCCACAAATAGGTGCATGCCTTACCCAGATGCATTTTGTTATACTCTGTACCGTAGGTACATAGAGTGTATTATAAGTTTGTGCAAAAGTATGTACCATCCAGAAGGAAGCATCTCCGACCCCATAAAGTATATATATTCTTGATCAGCATCAACATCCGAGTCGATATAGCCATGTCCGTCTGTCCGTCTGTCTGTCCGTATGAACGCACAGATCTCAGAGATGGTAAGAGATGGAGGTTTGACATGTATGGGACATATGCTTCTAATGTCTGCAGGCAGATCAAGTTTATTTTCAATTTTGGCCACGCCCCCTCCCGCCCCCGCAATTTAGAAAAAACGTCATATCTTCCACAGTTTTTGTTTCTGGACATGGCTTGTTCCTTCTGGACATATTTAGTTATTAGGATAACTTATCGATCCGCCAAAGGAATGAAGAAGATCGGATGAACGGTTTTCGAGTTATGATCAAAAGATCATTTTCTTGGTACAGAGTATGTTATAGTTGGGCTTGACCGACTTTCTTTCTTGCTTTAGATTTGGAAAATTTCCCAATTTCCCATTTTAAAATCGATGAAATTGAAAACAGAGGCTATTATGGGTAGGATTTTATAAGTGGCTCTAAAAGTTTTACTAGATTTTTATACACTTTAAAAGGGTATTATAATTTTGCCCAGAAGTTTGCAACGCATAGATATGTTCATTTCCGTCCCCATAAACCATATATATTCTTGATCAGACTGACGAGCTGAGTCGATTGAGCTTTGTCCGTACATCCGTCCGTCTGTCTGTCTGTTTCTACGCAAACTAGTCTCTCAGTTTTAAAGCTTTCGAGCTGAAATTTTGCACAGAGTCTTCTTTTTGCTGCACACCACTAACATGTAGGAACCGACCGGATCGGAAGACTATAACTCATAGCTCTCTTAGGAACAATCTAGTTTTAGTGAGAAAAACTTTTGTATTTTCAATGGAAACGTCACCAAACTTTGTATTCATATATTTCCTATGCTTTTTTTAAGATCTACCAAGTTTGATGCAAATCGGACAACTATATGGTATAGCTGCCATACAAAAGATAGGTCTGAAAAACAGTTTTAAAAGAAAAACTTTTTTGTTTTTAATGGTAGCATTCTGCAATTTTGTATTTGTTTGTTTCGCATAATTTTGCAAATTTTTGGCCAAATCGGATGACTATATCATATAGCTGCCATACGAACGATCGTTGGAAAAATGGGAAAAAGAGTATTTTTGGAAAATATTTAAGCCAGCACTTGCAAGGGTATAAAAACTTCGGCACAGACGAAGTTAGCTTAGCTTTCTCGTTTTTATTTCACTTTGCTACCCATTTTAGGAGTCAGTCGCACTAAACCAACCGTATAACAGTTCAAATATCTAGTCTCTATCAATTTTGTTGAATCGAGCCGAATTTTTGGGTTTTGAATAGGTTCAGGTTCAGCTTTTATTACTAAGAAGGTCAGGAGGTTGAAGAATCGGTTCACAGTAAACTGAAAGTCAAAGTTCCAGGTTCGAACCGGTTCGGTTCAAACCCGGTTTGCAACAATGGTAAAAAGTACGATTAAGATGTCTTTTTTAGTACAAATTATTATAAATTTAAGGTTTTTTTTTTGGGGGTGTAGCGAATTCGACCACTTGATTATCATATTTAAGAGCTAAGCTTAATTATTTTAAGCATCAATGAAACAACGAATCAATATTTTTGTGAGCTCTGAGTGGAAGTTTATTAATACAACAATGCGTAGAAGAACTTTGAACCAACTCACACACATCTTTGGTATTTTTCCATGGATTTCTATCAGACATTTCCATAGATATGGAAATTGGTAGCTCATGAGCAGTTGGTTTGACATAGTTCAACTAGAAGTCATCTAAACTTGTAGCCTATCACATTTAGGAGGCACTTGAGATACAAATGTAAAGAGTTTACTGGAAAGTTGCATTACATCAAAATGGAGGCGAAATTTAAAAAAAGGTGTCAAATAAGTTTGTCTTTGACCACAAAATCAACACACATAATTCTACCTTCTACTTGAAGTTGACCTTGTGTCAACTTACCAACAACAAGTAAACTGTGCAATTCGATGCTACACACTTCTATACCATTGATTTCCCTCCTTTCGTGCTTCAAGACCCAAACTTTTATCACTCTTCAACTTGGCTCTAATTGTGAATATGCACAAAATGGGCTGGCGCATGTGCTGGAAAAACATGACAAATGACGACGACTCCCAGAGAGGCACAAGATCACACACTCACCCAGATAGGCGGCCTGCCAAAATGCAACGTATTACAGTTACTTCAATCAAAGCGGACGCGTATTGCTGGCCAATTTGGCCCAGGCGGGTAATGGACACACCAAGCCAACATGTTGCGCAATCGCCGCAGCGCAACGGGGCGAAACGTGCGAAATGCGACTGAGTTGTCGTCGGATTGGCCATTTAGTGGCTAGGTGAGAAGAAACCACCAAAGCGAGTGAAAGTGGTAGCTGGTTTAATTGTTACTCTGTTTCACACGTCGTCGAAGTGGCGTAGACCAGAAGGCCGACGATTTTGATTGAATTTCGATGTTTCGATTAAGCCGCCTCCTGCTGCTGCTGCTGCTGCTGGGTAGGAGGGGCAGGCAGGCTTTATTTGGGTCTCGGTGTCTGAACACACATTCGTGTGTGTGTGTGTGTGTTTGGCTTACGGCATGCGACCATATTTTGTATTTCTTTTTCAAAAAATAGAGCCAGCAATATATGATTAACATTTGCTTCCTGATTTTTGCTAATTAAATTTAATAGCTGCGCTCAGCGGCGGCATTTCTCCCCAGCTCTCTCAGCCACAAAATGGGGCTACTGTGTTACCATGGCCTGTGTGTGTGTGTTTATCTAGAGTAGGCGTGTCTCTGTTTTCACTTTCGCTTCGACAGTTTTCCACACTCGGGGGCCAATTAAACTATTGCAAAATATTTCGCAACTCAACTTGCGGTGCTTTTTTGTTTTTTTTTGTATACTTTTGGTACAATTTTCTATTAATTTCGTAATCAAAAGAAAGCGAAACTACCGCTAGGGAAATTAGTTTTTATGACGGTTAGAGAGCAAAAGATACATCAACATTTAGATACACAAGAGATCAAGGGAAAAACTTTCAAATATTTGGCAATTTTAAAGCATCAAATTAACTTTAAATATTTTATGAAAGGGAATTTCTAAATATCTAGAAATTAAATTATATGTCTACCTTCTTCTTAATACTAAAATTTATGAGGAGTTTATGTTAGAAAATTTTGTCACAAACTTGGTAAGTTTAATTTTCTAATATTTTAAGACATTTTTTTTACGTTTTTAGTCAGATCGATTGATCATTAAAACAGAGTCCTCTTATGCCCGGAATCGTACCTAGAATCTTACATAATTATATACACTTTTCCACACTAAACTGAATCGATTTCCAGAAATGAAATGAAATTTCGAACTTTAACTAAAGCGAAATTTATAAAGGACTTTTGCTAGGAAAGTTTTCTAATTGTTGAATATTTTAAGCACATTTTTACGCTTTAAGTCTGATCGATTGATCATTAAAAACCAACCCAGAACAGACAGACTCTTCTCATGCCCGGAATCGTACCTAGAATCTTACATAATTATATACACTTTTTCACTCTAAACTGAATCGATTTTCTTCAAATTGAAGGTCACGCTATTTACAGTACAATCTAAGCTAATTTTATGGTATCTACATTCATCAAAATGTGTTTAAACTGTTTCTGAACCGAATCCTGGAGACCCGGTTCGAAATTTGTTTTTTAGGTCCATCGAAATGGAACCTAAAATAAGTAAAGAATGAGATACATTCGAACATTGACTGACTTTTGGAAAAGCTGCGTAAACGGAACGCTTTACAGTGGCGTCAGCAGGACTTTTTTCAAGCTCCCTTAAGAGAAAAGTTTACTATAGTTGTAGTTTACCATAGTATAGAAAAAAGAAAACAGAGTAATCCCGGATATTCTTGAGCTGACACGGGAAAAGATTGATTTGTCTCCCATTTTTTTTTGTGTTTTAATCCCCAAAATCAGCATCACTTGAAGCCTGCTCTGGGATTACCCTCTTTTCAATCCCGTTTCGAATTGATTTCTGTTTTTTTCATTATATCAGATAAAAATATTATATTAATTATTTCGTTTTTACATGTCTAAGTAATTTTGCAAAACTTTAAGCACAAAACAAACACCATCACAAAGAAATCTAGTATTTCGTACAGCTCTTTCTAAAAGAGCAGCAATCTGTGCCTATCGACAGTCAGTCCAACCACCGTCTCTTCATGCCATAACAGTTTGGGAATTTCAAAGCAGCAAAGCTTGCAAAAATGGAAGCGAAGCGCAAAAACAGACGTGTCCCCATGGAGATACAGGGTTGCCCAAATTCGACGGACCCATGTTTTTTTTAAAAAAATCAAAGAAAAAAAGAAAAATTTGGCGGTTGGCAATCTTAATCATTTAATTTGTTCCAAGTAGATTTGTTTACATCAATTTTTGAATATGATATCTCTCAAATGGCCGCCTCTGGCGTTGATGGCGTATTGTGCCCTTTTTGCAGTTTTCGCCAACATATCGGCCGGAATAGCGGCTATTTCTTCACGAATGTTGTCCTTGAGCTCTTCTACGGTCCTTGGCTTGTTAACGTAAACCTTTGACTTCAAATATCCCCACAAGAAAAAGTCAGGCGGCGTCAAATCGGGCGAACGCAGTGGCCAGTCCAAATCACCACTTTTCGACATCAAACGGCCCGGAAACAATTTCTTCAGAAAATCGATTGTTATGCGACTTGTGTGCGGTGGAGCGCCGTCTTGTTGAAACCAGAACTGCCTCATACGCTTTCGACGAATAATTGGCATCACAAAATTGGTCATCATGTCGCGATAACGCTCCTGGTTGATGGTAACAGCATGGCCATTTTCATTTTGGAAGAAAAACGGCCCAATGACCGTTTTCGCACTAACGCCGCACCAAACTGTGACTTTTTCGTCATGAAGAGGCACTTCTTGAATCTCCTGAGGATTTTCAGTGGCGTAAATACGGCAATTTTGCTTATTTACGGTCCCATTCAATGTGAAATGGGCTTCATCGGAAGCACGTTGAGTTTTCACAATTGACTTGTTCTGTTGAATGTAAATTTCAACTATTTCAGAGCGCTCGCGTGGCGTGTATTGTTCCATGGTAAAAATCTGCTTGGACTGACGCTTCAAACGCGGTATGTCATTAAGCGATCTGACATCTCTGTCAAAAGTTATGGCGTTGCCAGATGGGTCCGTCGAATATAGACAACCCTGTATACTCCACGCTGCTAAAACGGTAAACACAAAACTGACTTTGTGGGGCTGTGTTTTCCCTCTGTTTGATTATATGCAAAGGTAAACGGCAGGTTTATATAAACACAACTTTAAATTGGGGGGGGGCAGGGTTGTCGAGGCTACAAAAAGACACAGAGAATGCATTGAAAATCAGCTAAGCGACGATAAAGACGCTCATTGACATAAACCAGTTGCTTCAAATAGTTCCAAAAAACGATCCGATGACTACTGCCTTCCCGAGAGGTTTATGGACCTCGTATAAAATCAATAAAAAGTCACAAAGATTTGATTCGGAAATCGCTGAGCGACATAAGTTATGGCTTAAGGTCAATCAGTAGGATCGCTCAGAGGAGTCCCAGAGTTAGGGGTTGTTAAAATGGTATAGATAAATGTTATAAGTATAAAGGTAATAAAAAAAGCGTTGCCTACTTCTCTGAGCTAACATAACGTTGAAATGTACACATTAATGTTAATGCTCTGTTAATTAACATAAGTAGAGGCAACGAAACCCTTCCCTGAGTAACGGATAAATCGAAGTCAGGACGTTCCTAAATGGTTCAGCTTGTAGCCCCATATGTGGCTGAACATACTCTAAATATTGCAAGACGAAGTCGTTTTTGATATATCTTGTGGACCAGTTGAAAAAAGGTGATTTCAAGAAAAACGAGTTGGAATATTCAAGTAAACTCATACGGGCCTTTGAAAGCATTTCTTGTCGGCGCTATAACTTTCTAAAGACAACGAATATCGAAATAAATATAAATATATTATAGATTTAGGAATAATGTTCGATTATTTGAATCCATCAAAAGTCCTTCAGTCGTAAATCAGCACCCTTATTAGCTGAAACTACAAAAAGTCAGGCAGCTTGTAGTCCAACTTCATTAAGCTTCTTTGAACATCACTCAGGAAGAGTCTAAAACTAACTGAAATGCTTGTCAGTTGCTTTTCAGCTTCTCCTAATGAAAAAGATCAAGAATTGTTTGGAAAGTAGCTAAGCGTTAAATGAATCGCTTGGAATGTTATCCAAATGTTCGTAAGTCTATAGACTTGCGTCTACATAAAGTTACTAAGGATTGATATGAATGTCACTAAGACATTAACTTATAGTTCAACATCATAAAAGACACAGTTTTAGAATTATTCAAAAGTGGGGTAGATGCTTTAAAACTTGGTGTGTACGCAGAAAAATGGGTCAGTTTGACCCAATTGAACCGGTTCAACAGTGGTTCAGAGCCATAAGTCAGAAATATTGTAAGTAATATACAGGGATGCAAACCGGTTCTGAGCTGAACCGGTTTTGAACCGAACCGAACCGCTTATTCCCGCTGGTGAACCGAACCGCAAACCGAACCGGCTTCCTTTCAGAATTTCTGAACCGAACCGAAAACCACAAATAAAAACGGTTCGGTTCGGTTCAGTTCTCTGACGAGTTTTAACGGGAATTGCTGTTCTCTAGCCAATGATTTTGATTAATTAGGAAATTTGAATCGTTTTCCGAAGATAATTTTCAAACATTTCAATCGACCCTCTACATATTTAGCGTTGTCGGATCGATATAACTTTTAAGGATAGCCTGAACCTGATTTCCCGCCGATCTCTTAATTTACCTGTCATCAATCTTAATTTGTTTTTTCATTAGACAATATTTTCAATTTTCTGTGTTACTTAACCTTAATTCAATCTTAATCAGGGCATTCCTCCAGGAACTGATAGACGAGTCCTGGGAATCCGACATAATAATCTTTGTAGATTGCTCTAAGGATTTTAAAGATATTCGAATGGATTATAGGAATCAAATTTCAAAAATGGTAGAATAACCACTTCACCGAAATCATATTTTATAATGTGCCTTTGTGAACCACTGAACCGAACCGAAACCGCGGTTCATTTAACTCCAAAAACCATGTTATGAACCGAACCGGCGGTTTAGAAACTGTGCAAACCACTGAACCGAACCAGTACTTATTTTCGAGTGGTTTGCATCCCTGGTAATATAGCTGAAATTTGGTGTGGTAGCTGAGTAAATTGAAAGACATTTGAATGATTTTAAAAATCCAACTAAATTTTTGCCTTCCCATAGAATTACACTCCCTTAAAAACCTACAAACATTAGTCGTGCTAACAACCCGGAAATCAAATGCCCATTACATTTTCCCACACATAATTAATTTAAAGTACATACACCAAAAAAAAAAAAAGCAACAAAAAACTACAACAAAAAAGCAATGCAAATGAGCGCAAATGCGGAATGAAAATGAATGCATGGCATACAACACAAGCGACAACAAAAGGCAAACACTGAGAGACAGCGCAACAATCGAAAGTGTTACACTTTCTGCACTTCAACAACAGCAACAACAACAGCAACACCATAAAAAGAGTGTGCGATGTTTGTGTGTACATGCGATGTAATACACCACAACAACACAGCCAGTCAAGCAAGCTCGTCACAGTTGCGCCATCGACGGCGACGCGACTTCGACGGCGACGCGACTTCGACGGCGACGCATGCGCAGAGAATGAGACTGAGAGACAGGTGAAAGGGGCGGTAACTCTGTGTTGTTGTTGTTGTTGCTGTTGTTATTGTACGTGCCCGCCGCCGGCTTTGAAGCTCAAATGCAAAGAGATGTTGCATAATTTGTCTCACTTTTTTTTTGTTGTTTTTGCTTTATTTTTTATGTTTGTTAAAATTCTAATCAAATTGGTTCAATGTTTTGATGTGATTACATATTTTGTGTGTTGGCTTAGAATTTGGTGATTTTTAACGATATATAAAACCGGTTTTGGGAATTTCTTTTGGGGGGGGGTTTTTTTGTTTTTTTTTTTTGATGCAAGTTAAAACTTGTTTCGGTTCACTTTCATTTTCATGCTTATTGGAAACGGCAGGCGGCAGGAGGAGGAGGCGAACTAAAAGATTGGTTTCAATTGATGGGGAAAATAATTCCTATATAAATTAAACAAATATTAAATATTTAATACTTAAAGTTTGTGCTATTTGCCAAGTGGTTTCAAAGGGCTGACCCTGAGGTGTTATATGGCATCACAATGGATATATATTTTTGTGATCAAAGTGAGGTAGCTTCGATGCTTCTACCCATCGCATCCCAACCTTCTAACCTGGATTTATACAAGACTTTAATACCATTTCTTTGGTAATAGAACCAGGGCTGCAAACCGGTTTTGAACCGAACCTGGAATTCCGACTTTTATTTTACTACGAACCGAACCTTGAACCGAACCTAATTAGAAATTAAAGCTGATTGAACCAAGGTTCGAACCAAAACCTTCTCCCAAAAACCTCGAACCTTAAATTTCCGAACCTTAACCATTCGTAAATTTGGGTTCGAACCAGTGTACCGCAGATCCGAATATATTTTTATACTCTGTACCGTAGGTACATAGAGTATTATAAGTTTGTGCAAAAGTATGTAACATCCAGAAGGAAGCATCTCCGACCCCATAAAGTATATATATTCTTGATCAGCATCAACAGCTGAGTCGATATAGCCATGTCCGTCTGTCCGTCTGTCTGTCCGTATGAACGCACAGATCTCAGAGATGGTAAGAGATAGAGGTTTGACATGTATGGGACATATGCTTCTTATGTCTGCAGGCAGATCAAGTTTATTTTCAATTTTGGCCACGCCCCCTCCCGCCCCCGCAATTTAGAAAAAACGTCATATCTCCCACAGTTTTGAAGATAGGTGGCTTGTTCCTTCTGGACATATTTAGTTATTAGGATAACTTATCGATCCGCCAAAGGAATGAAGAAGATCGGATGAACGGTTTTCGAGTTATGATCAAAAGACAAATTTTCTTGGTACAGAGTATGTTATAGTCGGGCTTGACCGACTTTCTTTCTTGTTTGGTTTGCCGCTCTGAATAGAACACAGAATGGCATTTCTAATGACGCTTCAAATAATACTTAGTACTCGATACTCTATATTCCCACTTTGTTATCGATTGGATTGTTGTATGATGAGCAATTCTTAACACACAATACTTTATCTAAATATTTGATGCTCAGTACTTGATACTCTATATTCAATATTCAGTACTCAATACTCAATATTCCCGCTGGGCATTGTTTTTGATGGTGGTATTAACCACAATACTCAAAACTCGTTACTCGGCACACTGTTCTTAAGATTTGATGTGCAATACTCAATGTTCTCCATTCAATACTCAGTACTCGATACTCAAAATCTACGCTGGGCATCGTTTTTGATTGTTTTTCAAACCACAAAACTCAATACTTGATAATTAGTACTCTATTCTTAGTATTTGATGTTCAGTAATCTATACTCAATATTCAATACTCAGTACTCGATACTAAATATGTCCGCTGAGCATCGGTATTGGTTGAAGTACAATCAACAATGGTCAATACTTGATACGCGATACTCTTTTGGTAGTATTTAATGCTCAGTACTCAATACTCAACACTCGATACTCAGTTCTCAAAACTCAGTACTTGAAATTTAGTAATCAATACTCTGTACTTGATACTCAGTACTCCATTCACAGTATTTGCAACTAAGTACCCGATGCCAGATGTTTAATACTTGATTATCAGTATTCATTACTCAGTATTCAATACTCAGTACTCGATACTCGACATCCCCATGGAGCTTCCACTTAATTGTTGTGGAACTCTACAACTCTACTCTTCTATTCTTAGTATTTGTGACTCAGTTTTCAAAACTCAGTACTCGATTCCCAATACTCAAAAAGAATTTAATACTCAGTACACGATGTTAAATATCTCTACTGGAAATATACTCAGTACTCGATACTCAGTACTGTATACTTGGATACTTCCACTGGTCATCGATTTGATTGTTTTATAAACAACAAAGCTTATTACTCGATACTCAGTTATTGATACTCTGAGCTCAATACTCAGTACTCGATTCTTAGTATTTGGAGCTCAATACTCGATGCTCAGTTCTCAATACTCGGTATGAGTTGCTTGTTCAGGTGTTATTACACCACTGGGCATCGATTTGATTCTTGTTTCCAACACAATACTCATTACACTCAGTCATTACTCTGTTCTTAGGGCCGATTTCATAACTTATACATAGCACTATCTGTCACATAAACAAACAAATAACAGAGGAAATTTGAAGTTTATCTGACACATAGTCTCTATCTAGGAGATGAGAAATCGCCACTTGGTATTTGATACTCATTACCTGCTGTTTAGACAGGATTAACACGATGAAGCAAACTTCTTGAAAACCTCATGAAGTTAAGAATACTTTCGTGGCTTTTATGGAGACCTCGATAAAGTTCTAAGCATATCCGGGAAGATAAAAATCAATTGCCGAGCATTTGAATTATTGTAAGACTCCTTTTCTTAATGGTCTTTTTTATGTCCCAGAGCGATTCATGTATCGCTTAACGACTTTGGACTCTACTCTGCCTTACTTTTAGGAACTATTCGAGTTTTAATCAAACCCGGATGATTATTTACGACTAAAGGACTTTTGATTAGCTCTAAGACATCATTAAATGAACCTAGTCGGTACACAGAAAAGAAAATATCCGAATTCGGGATTGAAAATGGGGTGATCCCGGGGGCATGCTTGAATTGATCCTTTTTTTCGGGATCAAAAAAAAAAAAGTGGAAGTAAAATTAATCGTTTATCCGTTTTTAAACCCGTTTCGGATTGATTTTTTTTCAGTGTACGATTATGGAATCAAAGCTTTGTTACTTTTTGGTAGATTTGATACATTTTGTGAAGCTAATACTCGATTGAAATTGCTGCCAAACCAGATAATAATACTTGATTGATAATCTTTGGAGTAACTTTAAGCGAATGCTCTGTATCTTTATATAGATTCAGAGTTACTTTTGGGCTCATTAATCTATATATAAACCTTAAAATTCTGCAGGTTATTTTGAACCTCGAGCCGTAGCTTTTGGTATAGCTTTATTGGGTCTGGAACAGGATTATACTGTTCGACTGGCACATTTTTGAGTTCAATTTTTGGATGAGCTCTAAAGTAGCATACTCCCATTGTGTATTAATTGGATAAATTGAATGTTAAAACAAAAACTTTCTTATTTCTTAAAAAGAAATGTTAAAGCAGAAACTTCTTGAAGACTTAATAAACCTTGATCGGGATTTACACAATGAAGTAAACTTAAGGAAGATTTCTAAGTAGGCGGAAAAATTGAAGGGCAAATTGGCAGAACTTATAAACGAAAGGTATGGAATCTCACTTGAAAACTTTCAAAAGTTTGCTTCATCGTGTAAATTCCGAATATTCTTAAAAATGCGGAAATGCAAAAAAAAAAAAAAAAAATCAAACCTTTGTGTCGTTGCTTTTTAAAGCTTAAACACACTTCACATTAATGACTAACTCCCCAATAAAAAATTACTTCAGCTTCATACTAAAAGGAAACACCAAAAAAAAAAAAAAGTGAAAGTTTAATTCCACATTAAAAACCAAAAAACCAAAAAAAAAACTAAAAACCTACGACATGGTCCACTAAAAACTGTGGCCAGCTATTAACACAACAAAAAGAGCCAGCGTCAGCAGCAACTAAACATTTATACACAAAAAAGAAGGAAAAAAAAGTATAATAATACTGATGATAACTAACAAAAGTTAAGGCACAAAAGCATATATAAATATGCCCAAAAATTGTGTGCTGCTTTTTTTTGTGTGTGTTGTCGTAGGCTTCAATCGGCGTTGTTGTTTCTAACGAAAGTGAAACGGAAACAGAAACCGAAACAGAAACCGAAACAGAAGAGTCACGAAAATTATGCAAATTATTTTAATTACAAATGAGAAATTTTTGTTGGCCCCAAAAATAAAAAGCTGACCTACTTAAAATGGCAGAGAGAAACTGAGACACACAACAGCAGTTGGAGCCTGTTTTGTTTAAAAATAACTTTTCGCCTTGGAAGAAGATTCCTCCTGCTGTTTATCAGAAATAATGACAACACGCAGGCGCTGACAGGGAAAGTGAGTGATCCTCTCATTCCTTTTTGTGGGTGTGGGTGTGTGTGTGTCTGTGTGCTTTTGTTTATGTTTTTGTTTGTTTTAATATTTATATTGATTGTTGTTGTACTTCTCCTTTCTACTACTATCCACCTTCACTTCTTCTTTTCTTCTTTCTGTTTTACAGGCAGGAAATCACCATTTTTGGGTTTCATTTGCAAAGCAAACGGTAATAATTTGTTGGTTTTTAGTTTTGTTGCAATCTTTGATTGATTTTCTTTTGTGTCGTTTTGTTGTTTTTGATTTCTGCTTAATTATTGTGCGAAAGTTGTGTTTTAAGTTAATGAGTTTTGTGCACACATTCTTTGGCTTTTGTTTATGTTTTTAAAGTGAAATCATTGCAACATTTTATCATTGTTTGTAACAAATCATTCGTTGAAAGGCTTAAAGAAAAGCTGACAAATGGTTGTGGTCTCATTTCATCATTTCAAATGTGTTTTAAGTTCTTTTCTGGAATTGAGTTATGCTTTTCAAAAGTTTACTTCAATCATCTATCATCAAACTTCAAATCAAACATCATGGCTTAGAACAAACAACAGCAAAGTAGAATCCAAGATACAATTGTAAGAACCTGAGCACTATAAGTAATGGATTCTAGGAATCTTCCAAAGCCCTAGATCTAGATATATTTGTGCAACATTTCAGTATGCTTCAATGTTGTCGAGTTGAGGAGTCAAATGATTGAAAAGTACGTTAAGTAAAAGTTACAGACTATATCGAAATAGTTCTATTTCACCATCAGGAGTCAAATGCATGAAAAATAGGATAAGTAATAGTTACAGACTCTATCGAGAAGGTCATATTTCACCTTAGATTCCTTCGGAATTTCAAAAATTCATGATTAACTTTATTATATCTCTTCAATTGTAAAGAACTCATCTGTTTACTACAGCTTTTTGAGTTAAATTTAACTTTTAAGCAGAGGTCGGCAAAGGTAGCAGAAATGTAGTCAAAATTTCAAGCACTTTTATAGTATTTGTGAGCCAGCAAAGCATAGTTGTACGTACAATGAGCACACATTCTTACAAGAAGCTTTAAGGCTCTTCGTTTTCTGCCTCTAATTGCAGCTTTTACCAAATTTCATTCGATTTTACATAAATACAGAAAATGCTGAGGGGTCGGCAATGTTGGCAGAGAAGATGTTGGCAAAATTTAAGGCTTTGTAATCGCTCACATGTTGCTCACGCGTTTACTTGCTCAGCAGAGAAAGTTTATTCACAATTTGATAACACATTCTAACAAGGAGCTTAAGAGTTGGCGACCTTTGTTTGCTTGAAGCGTCCTAGGCCTTAGATAATACCTCTTATCTCTTACCTCAATCGTAGCAGTAATGTTTGCAGAATTTCAGGCATTGAAATAGAATTTGTAAGACAAATTTTTCATATTTTAAAGGCACTTTTCTGAAGAGGGAAATATCCTTAAAGCCAATCGACTTCTGCTTGCTAAGTCTGCAGCACTTTCAGTCCCTTTTCTATATGATGTACGATTAATATACTAGTTGCCAGAGGCAAATTTCTCTGCTCTCAGTGCCGATCTCTGTCTGTAAGCCTTGAACTTAATACTTACCTTAATAATTAAGAATACTCTTTCAGTTGCCAGTGGCAACTTCACTGCTCCCATTGTCGAATTCTGTCTGTAATCCTTGAACTTCGTGTATTAATGGGTTCCTCTATATGAATGTAGAATACTTTTTCAGTTGCCAGTGGCAAATTCTCTGCTTCCATTGCCGACCTCTGTCTGTAGGCCCTAAACTATATGTGAAAATGATTAAAATGAGCATAGACCCTTTTTTGTATTTGTGTACGAATACTTTTTCAAGTTGCCAGTGGCAACTTCTCTGCTCCCATTGCCGACCTCTGTCTGTAAGCCTTAAACTTCAAGGGTAAATGGTTTACATAAGCAAAGAAAATTCGCTGTATTTTTGTATTTGTGTCTGTAAGCCTTTAACTTCATGAATAAGTGGTTCGCCAGTGACAGCTTCTCTGCTCTTAATGCCAAACTCTGGCTGTAAGCCTTTAACTTTATGAGAAAAATGGCTTACATAGGCAGAGACCTTTTCTCTAGTTGAATAAAGAATACTTTTTCAGTTGCCAGTGGCACACTTCACTGCTGCCATTGCCGACCTCTGCCTGTAAGCTTTTAACTTCATTTGGAAATGGTTTATTTGAGCAGAGATCATTTTCTCTATTGGTTTAAGCATACTATTGCAGTAGCCAGTGTCAGCTACTCTGCTTCCAAAGCCGACCTCAGCCTGTAAGCCTTTAACTTCAAGGGTAAATGGTTTACATGGGCAGAAATTAGTTGTACTTGTGTACAAATGTTATTTCAGTTGTCAACGGCAACTTCTCTGCTTGCATTGCCGACCACTGCTGGTTAGTCTTTAACTCTGAATAGGATTCTCACTTGAAACTGGGTTTTTTTTCTATCTGATCGGCTTGTAAACCGCCTTTTTCATCAAATCCAAAGGCTACCAACTCACAGAATCTCAGAATGAATCAGTTTCCAAATGCTAAATGGTTGCATGTCTTGATTTGAAAAACAAAGTAAACGAAAACTCAAAGATTACGCCTCCAAATTTCGGCCTCTCTCTCTGTCTCTCTCTGCTCCGTGACTTGCCTTAACCTTTCAGTAGTCATTTATCACCCATCAACTTTCATCTCCCACAACAAAAAAAACCAAAAAAATCCTTGCCAAAATGCCGTGACAACCCAAAACGGCAGCAGCAGCAGTCAGTAACCATCAGTTAAGCGCCAAAAAATTCCCAGACATAAATCCTAATTAAAAACGCCAACCAAAAGTTACCCATACGCCTCGTATGGCAGGCTGACTGCCTGCCTGCCCGCCATTGGCCATTGCATGCAGATTTGCAAGTCCTAATTTTCACCATAGACAACAGCGACTTGATATTACTTCACATTGCATTTCACTTACGCTTCGTGCACATAAAAAGAAAAGATATTACTTCATTGCAGAGACCAGAAAAAGAAACGGCAAACCGCAACATGGCATAAAATTTCGCAATAGTTGGTAATTCGCCTACAAAAAGGCAACAGTGTTTCCAGCCATTCGCAAATGAAAGTGAGAGTGAATAAGAAAGCGGAAACTAATGCGCGAAAAAAAAAGACGGGAACTGGTTTCGGTTTTCAAACTTGTTTTGAAAAATCACAGAGATCTCTCATGCTCAGCTGCGTCTGCGCAGCGTTTTTGAGGTGGATTGAGTGGAAGCTCTCAACTGAGTGACTCGTTTTTTTCTTTCTTCGTTTTCTGTGCAAAAGACGATAAAAATCGGTTGGTTTGAAAGCTGAAATTTCACTTTCGCTTTTTGTTTGGATTGTGTTTTTGTTGCTTCCTCTTTTATGTGTTTGCTTGGTGTTTGTTTGTTTGCTGGCCTGGCATTTGTAACCCGTTTCTTATTGTTGTTTTATGACCAAATGCGGAAATGGCAAATCTCTTTTATGTTGTCGGGGGGGGGTGGGCTTAGCCAATTTTCCCAGGACTAAGCAGAACTGTAGGCAATTCAGCCTTGAAAGGCGAGGCAGGCCGTTTAGTTTAAGTCAATTGTGGACTGTTTTTGACTTTGCGGGAGTTTTATAATATATCGATTAATTTTGTCGATACTTTCTTACAAATGCGATTCGATGATAGCCAATTTGATATATGCCACAGGGAATTTATATTATTGTATATTCGATATATTTGTGCATTTCTGCAGCTATCGAACATCCCTTACGATTAGTACATTTCTTATTAAAATATCTAAAATATCTTAAATCGATGTCTTCTATTAAAGAACAGTCGAAAAATAATCAAAAGTAACAAACTATTAACCAATATATCGATTTATCTATATTATATCAATACATCAATCTATTGAAATTTAAATACACCAATTTATCGATATTAGCAAAATATTGTCAAGTCGATATATCAATATTTAGAATATTCTAAAATTAGTCCATGTCAAAATATACAGATAGATCGATTTTTAAACTAAATATATCAAAAAATCGCTGACTAATCTATAAATGACACATCGATAAATCAATATATCGAACTAGAAAACATTCCATTTACAAATTAATTGATTTATAATTTTTTTAACTCCAATCTATTAAAATTTAAATACACCAATTTATCGATATTAGCAAAATATTGTCAAGTCGATATATCAATATTTAGAATATTTGAATATTAGTCCATATCAAAATATACAGATAGATCGATTTTTATACTGAATATATCGTAAAATCGATGACTGGACACATCGATAAATCAATATATCGAATTATAAAATATTCCATATACAAATTAATTGATTTAGAATTTTTATTATAATGTTATATATCGATTAGTCGATATTTCAAGACAAGAAGTATTTAATTTGATCGATTTCGATTATTTCCAAATCTTCTTGGATGAAGAGTGCTTCTAATTTTCGCACAACAGAAAGGAACGTACAGTTTCACGCCGTTTGAGAAGCTTTCACCTGGCTAGTTACTTCACAGCTGGCGCCAATAGCTGGCGAAGGTGAGCGGGTGTGTAAGTTTTGAAAGAACAAATTGTTTCATTAGTTGTCCCTACCTCCTACGCGACCTCTTTTCCAGCTAAAACCACCTGCAGTACCACACCCGGCAACAATAGGTAAAAAAATAGGCAAAAAACTTAAGTCAGCATAACGCTTTCCTATGCTGCTCGCCTCTCAACTATATCCTTCTGTGCTCTCATAGTAGTTAATTGCACTATCGGCTTAAAGTAAACATTGATGGTTGTTCTATAACTAATCCCTCAAAATCTGGGTAAAATCTCAAGGCTGTAAACAACAAAACTTCTACAGAGGATGTTCAAAACTCTTCGTGAAAAGTAAGATTCGTTTCGCGAACTGTTTGCTACATAGGATCCGCCTTTAGGAACAAGGAGATCTCAGATGACGAGGAGATAAGAGATGGAGGAAATGTATGGGAAAAATATTTTTGATACTTTCAGGCAGATCAAGTATATATTACATTTTTGGCACGCCACCTCCCGCCCCCCGAACTTGGAAAAAACCTCATATCTCCCACAATTTTGTACATAGAATGTTTATACCTTCTGTACATATTTAGTAATCAAGATTATTGATATATTCGCCAAAAATTTGGTAAACATTGGATGAACGATATTCGAGCTAGAGTGAAAAACTTACAGCTAGGCTGGGCAGCACCAGCTCGAACAGCAATGGGCAGCACTTTATTCAAGTAAACACTTTGTGGGATAAATGCAAAACTTTGGTAGGATCCAGATTATCGGGAGGTACCGGCTATCTTTCTTGTTTTGGTTCACTTTGTTGTGATGTGAACTGACAAGCTGAAGGAGTGAAGTGAATTCACAGAAGTCTGCACCTTAGCGCACATGACTATCAGGCGCTCGCGGGAGCCGATTATAGTAAAAAAATATATATTCTTATAGCTAACAAGAATCACTGTAGCTCAGTGGAAAGACTGTTGCTTGAAAAAGTCGAGCTTTTGGTCCTAAATGCTGCTCAAAAATATATATTCTTTATAGAAAATGCTGTTTTTTTTCTTGTTCCATAAATTTAGAAAACTTTTTAAACCCCTTTTACCCATTTTAAGCAGGTACAGGGTATCAAAATCTAAGAATAAGGATTAGTTTACAAACAGGACCTCAACCATTGAGCTTATTAATGAGTTTTAGATACAATACACTGTGTACTCTCCATACAGGAAGGTGAAGATCTTTTAAGGTTGGGTTAGAGACATCAGTAGGTTTATATGGTTTAAGATACCCAATAAACCTCAACCAAAACTGTTCTAAGGAGTAGAATTGACAACGCTTTGCAGACGTAATACGATTATTTCAAGGTTTTAAAAAGAAACGGGCTGTTAATTGCCTTTGACAATCAATATTTGTTGATATATATTACCTCAATCTTAAATTTTTCATTCTCAAACAATTAATAAGTAAGTTCTGAGCACAGCTACAATGGTTTTTGTGGTATTTTAAAGGGGGTTTTTCAGAAAAGATGATGATTAGGTCCAAGTTTATACATATAAGCTTACGAGGATAATGTTTTGTTCAGTTTGATCATAAAAAATGGCAAATAATCTATGACAAACTGCTGCTTTTTATATGAAAATGTTGAAAAATTGGTATAAAAATCGAAAAACTATGTGAAATAGTTTTCAGAGAAGAGATATCAAATGATATTTGAACAAAATTGGAGCTTCTTTCATCCCTCTTTACCCCTCAAATGCAAATTTGCAATAGAGATTGCAATAAAAAAACCAACAAATTGTTGCCTGACCTAGCTTATAAATCATTTGGTATAGTATTTACTATATATATATATATATATATATATGTTCATGAGTAGCCCAGCGCTTATCAAGTACTTAATTTACAGTCCTACAATAAATTTTAATAACAAAATAAAAAATAAAAACTACCATTTCTTATCAGGACTCCTCCCTCATGACTAACTTGTTTATTTCACAGAAAATTATCTAAATACATTTCCATTATTTGTTTTTATTTCATTACAGGCAAATCCACATCGAATAGCAAAGAAATCATCTGTCCAGATGATAAATACAAAGAAGAGGGTGATATATGGAATGTTGAGGCGCAAACAGCATTCCTGGGTCCCAATTTGTGGGACAAGACATTGCCCTACGATGCTGACCTCAAGGTAACACAAGTTAGTATCACATTCAATCATCGCTGCGTAGTGGCTGCTGCTGGCCTCTGAACAATCGAAAGATAAAGCCCACATAACCTCAAAATTTGCACACACACACACACACACACACACAGACAATTGAAGTGTACAGTCATCAACTCGAAAAAAAAAAAACAAAACAAAACAAAAAAGAAAATAAAAATGCTTACTTAGTGCGAGAATTGTCATTCTCCTCATCAAAAAACGAGTCGAATTTTGTTGGTGTGACTAATTTTTCTCTACCCGGGTCCACACAACCGTACCAACTCCCACTAACCCAACCAACATTCTCTTCCAGTATGCCGATCTAGATGAATTCCTGTCGGAGAACAACATACCCGATGGCCTGCCTGGCACACATTTGGGACACTCAAGTGGTTTGGGCCATCGTTCCGATTCCCTGGGACATGCAGCCGGTCTGTCATTGGGCCTTGGTCATATAACCACAAAACGTGAACGCTCGCCATCGCCATCGGATTGCATTAGTCCCGATACACTGAATCCGCCCTCGCCGGCCGAATCAAGTGAGTATGCGATATGTGCCGAGGACTCATTAAATTTCGTTTCTTTCGTTCTTCTTTTTGATTTATACAATATTCGATACAAAAAAAACACAAATGGAATGGACATTGCTTTTAAGGCTTCTTTATTATGATTTTTTTTTGAAACCAAAGAAAAATATCAATAATATCAAATGCTAAATGTTAAATGGGCCCATGGAAAAAGCCTTTCAATGATTACATTCCAATTTGTGCCTGATGAGGAAAATTTCTTGAATTTTTTTGTTTACCTTTTCTGTTCTTGTTCCATCTACTTATGATTTATGTTAGCACGAACAGTTTGTGAAACATTGTTAACATTTAGTATTTGATATTCCAGCATTTTCATTCGCATCTTCGGGTCGAGACTTCGATCCGCGCACTCGAGCCTTCTCCGATGAGGAGCTCAAACCGCAGCCGATGATTAAAAAGTCACGCAAACAATTTGTTCCAGATGAGCTCAAAGATGACAAGTACTGGGCCCGTCGGCGAAAGAACAACATTGCGGCGAAGCGTTCCCGTGATGCGCGCCGCCAAAAGGAGAATCAAATTGCGATGCGTGCCCGCTATTTGGAGAAGGAAGTGAGTAATAAAAGTGGACGTAAGAATGAACCACTCGAGGGGGGCTATGGAGAAGTAGGTTCTGGGAGCGAAGAAGTTCGGCTTGACCGTTCGGATAGGTTGTGTAAGCAAAGCGCGAAAGCTACTTTGCAAGCTTTTATACTTCACACCGTCAGCCTAAAAGCTTGAGCTGATACGTACGTAAAGCTTTTGAGATTGCTTACTTAGCAGTGTCAGCCTAAAAGCTTTCTACACTTTTTGAATCCCTTTTTTTGATAGTTTTGCGCATTTGTACTTAGCAGCGTAAGCCTAGCCTTAACAGCGTCAGCCTAAAGCTTAAACCGTTTTTAGTTTCTAAAGCTTTTTTTCTTATTTGTAAGCAGCGCCAGCCTAAAAGCTTAGGCATTTTAAACGTCCATGCCTTAAAGCTTTGTTACTTAGCAGCCTTAGTCCAAAAGCTTAAGCGTTCTGATAGGTTTATGCTGTTTAACTTTGCAGCGTCAGCCGAAAAGTTAAAGCATTTCTTTCCTCTATAGCTTTGACAGCGTCAGCCTAAAAGCTTAAACATTTTGTATTTCGATTGCTTTAAGCTTTTAAGCAGCATCAGTCTAGTTTTTAGTTGTTTTACCTTCAGCCTTATAGTTATATCCTTTCTTTCGTCGTTAGCTTTAAGCTTCTTTTGTGGGGCAGCGTCAACTTAGGAGCTTTAACTACGTTTCCTTATAAAGCTTTGAGCTTTTTTAGTTGGCCGCGTCAGCCTAAAAGCTTAAGCTAATCTTTCGGCACAAGCTTTTTTACTTATCAGCCTAAAAGCTGAAGCTTTTTTAATTCCTTTTTTTAGTTTCTAACTATGGTTTGATGATAGGTCCCGAAGGTTCTGTGAACATTACTTTCAGTTCTAATCTATAACATAAGACGGAAGTAATTTAGTACTTTCGGTCGGTGGGTTCAGCATCATTTAGCGATTAACATTGCGAAATTGGAAACAAATTATAAGAACTTTATTTGTTTTCTTGCTTAAAACTGGTTTTCACATAGATTTGGAGCTTTTAGTGTGCTAATAGCAGATCTGAAGTAGGAATTTGTATGGGTAAAGGTCTTGCGATTGAAATAAGTAGAATAAAGTTTCAAAACTTTGGACTTTACCATACAAATAACTTCTTTTTTTTTTTAAATTTTGCTGATTTTCATCAAAGGAAGTACACAAAACAAGTTTCGCGTCTAGTTCAATGACCAAAATCTCGATAATCTTCGAAAACATAGTTATGGAAGGTTTATTAGATAATCATATTGTAGAATAAACATCTTACTGATACTAACTCAAGCAGTTTATTTCAAAGAAACGTCAGCTGAGTCTAACCCATGATTGGAAACGTAGTTAGTTCAGTATTTAGAATATAAAAGTTTCAGAGAAAAGTTTAGCATAATTTTTATGAAAAAAAAAAAAAGTTTTGATATTTAAGGAATTATGAGAATATTTTTTTGATTTAAGAAAAATACTGAAAAAGAAACCAGAACCCATATCGTATCAATATATGTTTTGATTGGCAAAAATAATCATATTGGTACTTAAAATCGTTTTCGAAACTGTTTCTTAGACTTTAGGAATTTTTTTCCGTTTCGTTTGGAATGTCATTTGGTTTCCTTAGTTCATTAAGAACTGGAAAAAGTGAATGAAGAATAGATTTATCACGCTTAATTCCTGTCAACTAGCATACGCTGATTTCAACTTAAATCAATGATTTTATGAGCTAGAAAAGTAAAGAATAGCGAGGATTGGGCGGGTTATTGTTATATACATTCATATTCCAACAACTTTCTAACTCTGTTCTCCCTTTTCCTCCCCCCTCCCAGAACGCAACATTACATCAGGAGGTGGAGCAGTTAAAACAGGAGAACATGGACTTGCGTGCACGTCTATCGAAATTCCAAGATGTGTAATGATAAACAAATGAAACAAAACAAAACAAAAAAAACAAACAACAAACGAAAGCATATAGATAACATATGTGTATGTGACTTTGGCGGACACCACAACAATTAAATAATAATTAATTAAAGTTAAATCATAAAGAAATACTAAATAAATACTTAGTAAAGGCAGACATGAAAGTACACTATAAATACATGATATATATGTATGTAAAAAGATATATATATATATATATATATATATATATATACACACACACACTTTGTAAGCAGCGGTTGTCTATGGCAAAAATCCGCCTATTTATTTTAAACTAAATTGAAAAAAAAAAACAGAAAAAACAAAATGCAAATTAACTTAAACTTTTTTTAGAGTAGTGTAACAAACAAACAACAAAAAAAAAAGTATAAAAAAAAACGACAAAAAAATACTGCAAGCAGTTGGCAACCCTGAGAAAGCTCAAGCTCAAAACGAAAAGCTTTCCGTAAACTCCCTCGCTTCCACGCCTTCCCTCCCTTCCCCCCACTACCCCCCAGATGTTGGACAAGCAATCGTAGAATTGTTTACAAAAATGTTTTTGTTTTAGTTATTTAGTTAAGTTTGGAAACCTTCTATTCAACTTATTAAGTTTGCTTTTATTCATTAAACAAAAAAAAAAAACAATAAATTACAACAAAAACAAAACACAAACTCTGCATACATATGTAAATAATTTCAAAGAAATGAGCAAAAAAAAAAAAAAAATACTTCCCTCCTCAGTTGCCTCAGTCGTCTCTCAGGCAGCTGATTAAGCTTAAGTCTGCTATGATTTTTTTTACACACACCACAAAAACTATTATCGAATAGTTTTTCGTTGTTATATTTGTTGATAACTAAAATGAGGAATAGTCAACCCCAAAAAAAAAAAAACACCCCTTTCTTATTTTCAACCTATTACAACACTACTACTTTTAACTACACTTACTAACTTTTCATCATTACTACACTAATTTCTTCGCAAGTTTCCTAAGTTAAGTTTGTCAATTTAAATTGTTAAAAACGAAATCAAACAAAAAAATAATCAATTTTATACTGAAAAATTCATTTAATTGTTACATTTTTCAACTGAAGTCGGAAAATTAGTTAAGTTTACAAAAGGAGAAAAAACCAACTTTTTACAAATTTCATTAAGTTTTTATTTATTCTATATGGAAATTGTGCAAAACACAACAACAACAACAACAAACAAACAAAAAAAACAAAACAAAATCAACAACAAGAAATGAGAGAACGAGAGCAAGCAAGCAAACAAAAAAGAAAACCAATTTGTGTAATACATAATAAAAATTCTAAGCGTTGCTTTTCAATATGGAAAAACCAACAAAAAATAAAAATTACAATTTGTTTTAGTTTCTTTATTTTTTTGATATAATTATTTTTGATTTACATTTGCAGAGTTGAAATGCGCAGAAAGTTAACTAATAATGTTATTAGGTCAAGTCCGATTGAGTGGATTAATTACTTTATCAAACTTTTTAAGATTCTTTCGGTTCGTTAGTATTCTTGGGATTTTACTTAAGTAGGGAAGTTTAAATTTACCTTAAATATTCGAGAAGAGGATTTTGACCTTTCATTTTCCCCAGAGAAATACTTTATACAATTTTTCTTTAATTTTTACTTTATTCTTAAACACTGAAAACTGTAATAACTCCGAAATAAGGGCATGTAATAACGCCCAACTATCAAAATTTTTAAAATCCTTGGATATAATTTAGTAAAAAAAGTTAAAAAACCGAGGCCAGGTTTTATAAAATTAACTTAAATATTCGAGATGAGAATTTTTATCTTCCATTTACCAAGAAAAATACTATTGTATTTTTTTACTATAATCTTTTCCTTTTTACTTTCTTCTTAAGCACTGAAAGCTGCAATAACTCCCAAATAAGCGCATGTAATAGCGCCCAACTATCAAAATTTTGAAAATCCTTGGATATACTTTAGTAAAAAAGTTAAAAAACTGAGGCCAGGTTTTATAAAATTAACTTAAATATTCAAAATGAGAATTTTTATCTTCCATTTACCCAGAGAAATTCAATATACTATTTTGAATTCCTTTTTACTTTCTTCTTAAGCACTGAAAACTGCAATAACTCCCTAATAAAGGCATGTAATAACGCCCATTTTTCAAACTTTTTAAAATCCTTGGATATACTTCAGTAAAAAAGTTAAAAAACCGTGGCCAGGTTTTATAAAATTAACTTAAATATTCGAGATGAGGATTTTGACCTTTCATTTTCCCCAGAGAAATACTTTATACAATTTCCCTTTCCTTTTTACTTTCTTCTTAAGCACTGAAAACTGCAATAACTCCCAAATAAGGGCATGTAATAACGCCCAATTTTCAAACTTTTTAAAATCCTTGGATATACTTTAGTAAAAAAGTTAAAAAACCGAGGGCAGGTTTTATAAAATTAACTTAAATATTCGAAATGAGGATTTCGATCTTTCATTTTCCCAGAGAAATACAATATACTATTTTCTTTTCCTTTTTACTTTCTTCTGAAACACTGAAAACTGCAATAACTCCCAAATAAGGGCATGTAATAACGCCCAACTTTCAAATTTTTTAAGATTCTTTCGATTTATTAGTATCCTTTGGATTTACTTTAGTAAGAAAGTTAAAAGCAAGGTTTTATAAATTTTTCCTTAAATATTTGAGATGAGGAATTTTATCTTTCATTTTGCTAAAAAAAAACTATTTTTTCTTCCTTTTTGCTTTCTTTTAAAACACTGAAAAATGCAATAGGTCCCGAAAAAGGGCATGTAATAACGCCCAATTATCAATCGTTCTTTAGAAACACTACAAGTGCAAGAGATTCCTTAAGAAAAACATTAGTAAGGAAGTTGCAAATACCTGACAAGGTTTTAAAAATTTCTGAAAGACATTCGTGATGATTTTATATGATTTGTTCACGCCTAGGGGAGGTTTTTCACTTTTATGTGCTTAAAATAATATTTTGCTACTGTTTCTAGCACATCGCCCAGTGCAGACGGCTACAGCTATAGACCTAAATCCATAATCAATTGATGTCTTTTGTGAAGTGAAGGCACACTAAGAAATGATTTTCCAAAAGACTACCCTAAAGTGAGATTTCTGATCTAGAATGAGCTGTTCTTACAAAAATTAGAAAATATAAATAGCTATTCACATTTTCTTCGAATGTGTCAAAATAAGTAAGATAACAAATTTGATCTGAAAAACGGACTTTACATGGCGATTAGCACTTCATAAAATTCTTCATAGGAAAGTTCTTCGTGTAGAAAAGCGGTGTAGAGGGGGGCAAGTAACGCCACTACACCCATGATACAACTACTAAGGTATGATAAAGCTTACTGTGCACTCTCAGCTCAGTCATAGAACGCACTAAACCGTTGCGGACTCTTAATGCAAAAGCTAGATCTCAGTGCTTTTCTCTTTCAAAAACGTTATGAGGTTAACTAAGCCGTGTAAGTTCAGTCTAAAAAGGGTTTTAAAAGGCAAAGAAAACAGATTTTAAAAAAGCTTTCATTTGTAGAAAGTTTTTTAAAAGCTTTGTCTAAGACGGGATTTACATAATGAAGCAAACTTTAAACAGTTTTTCAAAAAGCTTTTTTCTGTAAGAAGTTTTTGTACAAACGAAAGCTTTTTAAAGAACTTCATTAAGTTTGCTTTATGCTTTATGCCATGCTTTATTTTTGCCGTTTTGGCTGGATTTACACGGTGAAGCAAACTCCAACTGCTTGGGCTCCAATGGCAACGGTTCCTCTTTCGTGTATGCCACCTTTTCGTGAGTTTTAACGAAAAATTTATCGGTTTTCTGAAGCTCGTTGCAAAAGTTGACTCTCTTTCAGAATATATATATATATATTTGTACTTTATAGGGTCAAAGTTGCTACTTTTTGGCTCTTACATACTTGTTATGCTCTAGAGATTTGATTAAGAATCGGGTCTAGGTTATGAAAAGGACTTGTAGCTGAATTATGTGTGAGTGAAAATAACTTAGATATGGTTAAAATAAGACATCAGTTGCAGTTGATGGTTTTAGGGGGAACCTTGAAGTCGAAACTTAATTCAAGTCCTACAACTTCTAAATAACATACTAAGCTAGTAACGGCCGAGCATAGAAATGCAAGCTTTTGAAAGCTCTCTGCGGGGTTGACGCTAAATATGTGTCAGAGTTTCGTATATTCAGTTGCCAGTGGCAACATTTTCTGCTTCCATTGCCGACCCCATAAAATAAAGCTCTATTTCATACGTTCTTCTACCACTTAAAATCCAAGTCTGATTTCAGAATTGAATGAACTAAACCCAACTGCAAGTGTAAACTCAAAAGTCAAAGTTTCGGCCAGCCGAACTTAACTTTATTTCTTTTTGTTTGTTCGCTTCAAATTCCCCACAACCCAGTCCCGTCCCCCCCCCATCCGTAACCCCTCGCTCTACGCCAACCTAACTAAGGCACATAAAATTTAACTACACTACAAAAAAAAAAAAGGATCTCACTGCAAAAGAAACAGAGTTAATACCAACCCGATGAAAAACAACTAACCCTAACGATAATACACAAAACAAAAAGGCATTCAAATTCTATATAAATAAATATAGTTAACAAATATGTGGAAAAATATAGAAGAACAAAAAAAAAAACAAATTAAGTAGCATAAACTAAAGTTTATGTGCACCAAAAAAAAAAAAACTAAAACAAAACCAACTTCCAACTAACCTACGCCTTTTGCACTGCTATGAGACCACCTAGAGGAAAAAACCCAACAAATCAAATCAATAATAAAAAAATAAAAAAACGAAACAGATTTAAAAACATGTTTGAGCTTCGGTTGTTTTGTAAATTGACACACACAGACACACACACACACCCACACCCACACAGAAGAATATACGATATAACTAAACCATAAATTTAGAGGACTTAGACACTTACACAAGGAATAACATAACAAAAAACCCTAATTAAGACATTAATATTATTAAAAAAAAAGAAAAACAAAAGCAATTGCTACATATTTGTAAAGAATATAAAAACAAAAAATCATGTTAAAAATTTATACATAGAAAAACAAACAAAAAATATGAAATGCATAAACGTAGAGGTGAAAACACTAAAAAACAAACAAACAAACAAAGCAACAAAAATTCACAACATCTCATTGTTGGCTTGACAAAGGGTGCGAAATTGGGCCAAGTTGCTGTAAAATAAAACTAAAAACAGAATTTTTAGGCAAGAATTGTCTAAAATTGACTTGATTTGGCATTACATATATTTTTTTTGACAATTTTTTTAACTTTTCTGTTTGTGCAACAGTTTTAGTGCGTTTTTTGATAAACTGAAGTCGTAGACAGAAGCAAATACTAGCCTATTTGTTAGATTTGACTTACTAGAGCAGCGGTCGGCATTGGTAGCAGCAGTGTCTGTTCAACCTCAGACGCTGCCGTATAAGTTTGCAACCCAAAAGCTTTAAAGCTCTCTAGACTCTGCCTAGGCAACAACACAATCACACATTGAGGGTTTTTACTCTTTGAAGCTTGCTTCATTAAGTTTTTCAAAAAGCTCATGCTTGTGCGAAAGAAGTGTATTGGAGTCGCATGCCTCTCTACAACTTTTTCCTACAAGCAAAAGCTTTTTTAAGATATTCATTAATCAAACTTCACAGTGTAAATCCAGGCAGCTCTAAAGCTGACGGGTAGAGTAACGGCGCGCCGAAGCAACACGACGAGCTTATATTGTGTGTGTGTGTGTGTGTGTGGCAGCAGCGCTGCCTTACTACACAGTAGATCAGCGATGATCACCCATAGCCCCCCCGGGGGCCGAACACTTAAGGCAATTCATGCCGAAGTAATGCTTCAGTGAGTGTCAGAGAGCTACAGAGAGCCTCTCTTTTTGAACTTCGCTGACCCATAGCCCCCAAGGGCCGAACACTTTAGGCAATTCATGCCGAATGCTTGCCGAAGTAATGCTTCAGTGAGTGTCAGAGAGAGCTACAGAGAGCCTCTCTTCTTGAACATCGCTGCAGTAGATAGTGACGCGCCGGCCCATGATACAACAATTGAGGTACGGCGGCGTCAGTGTAAGTTCTCTGCAAAGTACCTTCACGTTCAGTGCTGCGCGTACTTCTTCAAGCGTAAGCTTTTGGCAAAAGTACGCATCACACTGACTTCGCCTCACCTTTATTGTTGCATCATGCGCCGGCCTCTGACATAAATCTAAGCGAGTCTCGAAAGCTTTTGAAAGCTCTCTGCTCGTATTTCGATATTTGAATACAATTAGGCAAAAGCCTCCAATTTTGAAAGCTCTCTGCTCGGATTTCGGTATATGCGTGATACAACAAGAGCAGGCCTGGCCAGCCATAGCTCCTCTGGTTCGAAGTCTCTGGGCAAATCATGCCGAATGCTTGCCGAAGTAGTGCTTCAGTGAGTATCAGAGAGAGATAGAGAGATACAGAGAGCCTCTCTTCTTGAACATCGCTGCATTAATGTGTGTCAGAGAGAGACAGGCATATGTTTTTACGCTCTCCATTTGGCCAGGCGTGAACTAGAGAGGTAAGGTGGCATCAGTGTGAGTTCTCTGCAAAGTCACTTTCACGTTCAGTGCTGCGCGTACTTTTGTAGCGTAAGCTTTTGGCAAAAGTACGCATCACACTCATCACGCCTTACCTGTCTTTTTGTACCTTGGATATATGTATACAATTTCTCACATTTTGGCGTATTGCGTACTTGTGCCGAGATCTGCTGTAAAAGCTTTATGACAAGGTTTTACTGTCGAAGTGTTGTCGTCGCATTTTGGTATAACACATCGCCGAGCACTGATCTCTACCAAATGTTTCTCAGTCGCCAATGGCTACCTCGCTGCTTTAATTGCTGACCCCTGCGGTATATGCTACACACTGCTAGAACGCGCTTCATAAACGGAACACCGCTGTTAGGGTAAACATGATAATGATTGGAACCTTGACGGGGTTCGTCTTCCCTACATATATAAAGATATTTCCGATAAATGAATGGTATAACTGTAAGAGCCATATGTTAAAGACAATTATACACATAGGTATCATAAAATAGAAAGGGAAGCTCTGTTGAATTTAAGACAAAGGTTATGAAGCCTAGACTTTAATTTCTTAATTCTCATTTCTTTATCAACGAGAAGTGAAAACTTGGTAAATGTAACCATGGTTGGTACTTTAGTTTCAGCTAAGCCACTACTTACGGCCAAACGGAATGTAATGGCAAGAAAATTGTTATTATTTTGGTAGTTTCTGTACCTAACCTCTAACTGTTTGATACTTATTAAAGAGAGAAGCGAACCAAACTGAGATGGGAAGCTTGTTGTGAACGATTGGTGTCATTTAAGCATGAAAAAGCATCAAAACGGTGGGCCTTGATAGCAACGTATTACACTGTGAAGTGGTTGTGAGCTAGCTATACCATATAGTTGTTCGACTTGAATAAAACTTGGTAGAATTATACAAAAAAAACATAGAGAACCTACGATTACAAAGTTTAGAGACGATTCCATTAAAAAGAAAAAAGTTTTTCATACTAAAACTAGTTTTCCGACCGATTGTTCCTATGGGAGCCATGAGATATAGTCATCCGATTTGGCCAAAAATTTGAAAAATTATGTGAAAGCATGTGAAACAAACAAATACAAAATTGCAGGATGCTACCATTCAAAACAAAAAAGTATTTCTAACTGAGACTGCTTTTCAGACCCATCTTTTGTATGGCAGCTATACCATATAGTTTTCCGATTTGGATAAAACTTGGTGGAATTATAAAAAATTATAGAAAATGTATGAATACAAATTTGGAAAGGTTTCCATTGAAAAGAAAAAAGTTTTTCATACTAAAACTAGTTTTCCGACCGATTGTTCCTATGGGAGCCATATGATATATTCATCCGATTTGGACAAAAATTTGTAAAATTATGTGAAAGCATGTGAAACAAACAAATACAAAATTGCAGGATGCTACCATTTAAAAAAAATAAGTATTTCTAACTGAGACTGCTTTTCAGACCTATCTTTTGTATGGCAGCTATACCATATAGTTTTCCGATTTGGATAAAAATTGGTAGAATTATAAAAAAACATAGAAAATATATGAATACAAAATTTGGAGACGTTTCCATTGAAAAGAAAAAAGTTTTTCATACTAAATCGAGTTTTCCGACCGATTGTTCCTATGGGAGCTATATAATATAGTCATCCGATACGGTCGGTTCCGATATATTAGTAGTGTGCAGATAAAAAGAAGACCCTGTGCAAAATTTCAGCTCGATAGCTTTAAAACTGAGAGACTAGTTTGCGTAGAACAGCGATGTTCATCCAGGGGCCGAACACTTTAGGCAATTCATGCCGAATGCTTGCCGAAGTAATGCTTCAGTGAGTGTCAGAGAGAGACAGAGACCTGCAGAGATCCTCTCTTCTTGAACATCGCTGGCGTAGAAAGAGAACAGACGAACGGACAAAGCTCAATCGACTCAGCTCGTCACCCTGATCAAGTATATTTATCGGAAATTAATATTTCTATGCGTTGCAAACTAATAATACTCTAAAAATGTAGAAAATTTTCAAAATTTTCCAAATTTTAGTTTTATTCTACAGCAAAAGTGTTCCCCATAAACTAATTACACCGCAAAAACCTGCAGCCCAGCAAATGAGACATGTTTTAAATGGCTTAAAAATGAACCCAGCCAGCAGCTTGTGGTCTGGTTTCAAGGCAGTTCCTGTTTAGTTTTACTCTTCCCCTGGGTTAAAAAAGTCGTTTTTTTTTTTGTTTTGGGTAGTGTTTATATAGCTTAGTTGAACTTTATTTTTGTAGAATTGTTGAAATATTTGAATAAATGCATTAAAATGTTAAAGTTGACTTTCATCTGTTTACCCAAAAAAAAAAAAAACAAGCAAATGCAAAATGTAGTCAAAATTTGTGTGTGCTGCATACTTTTAGGCGGCGCCCGGCGAACTGCCCAACCAGGCCAAAAGTGGACAACGACAGCAAATGGTCGTGTGTTTCATTTATTTAGTTTTATAGTTTTTACAACTAAACAAATATTTCTGATAAGAATGTTCCGTAATATAACAAAAAAAAAGAATGTAGACTTTAGCAACAAACAGAAGACGATAAGAAACTGAGAGTAAACCTTTGGTTTTTGGTTATTTTTTAGCAATTATAACGAATATTATATATACATACATACATGCAGACACACATACAGACAAGTATATATACAATACAGTGCATACATACACACATATATATATATATTATATATTTATGATACGCATGCGAAAATGAGTAAACAAACTTTTTGTAGATAAATTCAATTTATTGATAGTAGTTGATGATTTTTTTACAATACATTTCAACTAGCAACCGTATAGAGCAATGCAGGACGAAGGATGCAGGTTAGGCAGGGTTAAACATAGTAACTAAAGACACAAATTGTTGCAGTGCAAAGCAAAGAGTTAAAAGTGAAAGTCAACTGAGGTGGCGATTTTTATAGGCGGCAAAACTGAAGAATGTCGGGGCAATGCAAAAACAAACATATTAAATGCTAATTATATATGTATATATATATATATATATACATACATATATATATATATTATATATATTCTTACATATTACGAAAACAAAACGTTGTTGAATTTTAAACTCAATAAAAAAAAAACCAAAAAAAAAAAAACAAACAAAGAAACCCCCAAAAAATGCCCTTAATGTAGTAACTAAAACGAATAAAAAAAAATCACAAAAAAAAAACAAAAATTGTTAGTTGTTGCATAAACATAAACAAATAAATTAAAAATGTTTTAGAGCCTTTACTTATATTTTGAGAATTTTGCCATGGAAACGAAATGCAAATAATTTTATATATAAAACTAAAAAGCAAAAACTAAAAAAAAAAACGGGCTAAAGCTAAACTTAATTTAGTACTAACAATTTGTAAAGCGTTTGTATTAGTGACAGAACATAAACAGCTTGCAATAACAACCTAAATTAAACAATTCAAACAACAACAACAACAAAAAAAGAAAAAGCCTAAGCAAGGACACTAACATGTACCTAGATATATATACAACTGGAAGGAAACTCTAAGGAAGTAAAACAAAAACAAGAAAAACAAGAAAATAAGGAAAACACAAGTGCTCGACGCTGCAGATATTAGTTGATAACAAAATATTATTATTTAGTTTTAACCCCCGCCCCTCCCCCTCTCTCCAAACAACTGGCTTAAGCATTTTCAAACAAACAAACAAACACACACACAAAAATTACATTTTGCTTTTGTGGTTAACCATTTTGTTGACAAAACTTCAACTTTTTTTTGTTTTTAGTTTCTATGAAAACCAAATAAAAACAACAACAACAACAACAAATTATTCATAGGAATAATCTGGTTGGCGGTCATATGTTTTATTGAGAAACTGCAAAGAAATACAAACAATAAAGGTTTAGATACAAATTTTGAAACGATAAATGCAAAAAAAAAACAAGAAAACAAGAAAACTCAATCGATTTCATTTGCTTTTCTATTTCTCCCATGGGAGGTGGTTTGGTATGGTTCATGGTGTGGCCTACTTTTGGGCTGCTATTGAAATGAGTAAGTAATATTTGGTAATATTTTCCCCACAGGTTAGTAAAAAGAAGAAATGGTCGAAAAATGTAATGGCAGATGGTTTAAATCAGTGGTGGGCACCTACTTTGAGTTTGAGAGCAAGCCAACAACAACAACAGAAACGAGAAAGCTAATCTACTTCTTAAAGTTAATCTTCTCGCTTAAATATTTCTCAAAAATACTCGTTTTGCCATTGTCCGACCGATCGTTCGTATGGGAGCTATATGATATAGTCATCCGATTTGGACAAAAATTTGCAAAATTATGTGAAAGCATTTGAAACAAACAAATACAAAATTGCAGGATGCTACCATTAAAAACAAAAAAGTTTTTCTCACTAAGATTGTTTTTCAGACCCATCTTTTGTACGGCAGCTATACCATATAGTTGTCCGATTTTCATCAAACTTGGTAGAATTATAAAACAACATAGAAAACCTATGAATACAAAGTTGGGAGACGTTTCCATTGAAAAGAAAAAAGTTTTTAATACTAAAACTAGCTTTTTGACCGATTGTTCGTATGGGAGCTATGAGATGTAGTCATCCCATCCAATTGATTCCAAAACTTTGGCAGCATGCACCAAAAAGAAGACTCTGTGCCAAATTTCAGCTCGATAGCTTTAAAACTCAGGGACAAGTTCGAGTAGAAAACAGACAGACAGACGGACGGTCGGACAAAGCTCAATTGGCTCAGCTCGTCACCCTGATCAAGAATATATATATGGTTTATATAGTTCCAACCCGGAAATGAATATTTCTATACGTTGCAAACTTCTGGGCAAAAATATAATTCCCTTTGTAAAAAAATAGAAGAAAGTTAACTTCGGCTCGGCCGAAGTTTGTATACCCTTGCAGCACGTTTTTCTAATTAATTTGAAGGACATTTCCACTGAAGACTGCTTTTCTGACTCTACTTTTCAATGGCAGCTATACTATATAGATGTCCGATTTTAAGCAAAATTGGCACAACCATGGAGAAGCATAGCAAACTAAGATATACAAAGTTTGGAGGCATATTTTTTGAAAACAAAAAAGTTTTTCTAATTAAAACTAGTTTTTCGATCGATCTTTCCCATGGCAGCTATAACCTATGGTCATCCGATTTTGACAAAACTTGAACGAATTGTGTGGAAGCTTATAAAATAAATATAAGAAAATATTAAAGCGGTTTGCATTGAAAACAAAAAGTTTTTCTTACTAAAACTATTTTTCTAACCTTACTTTTCTATGGCAGCCATACTATATTGATATCCGATTTCGACCAAACTTGGCACAATCATGGAGAAGTATTGAAAACTATTAAGTACGGAGTTTGGAGACGTTTGCATTGAAAACAAAAGTTTTTTCCACTAGAACTAGTTTCTCGACCGGCAACTCCAATGGCAGCTATAAACTTTAGTGATCCGATATTGACAAAACTTTGAAGTATTGTGTGAAAGCATATAAATTAAGTATATTCCAATTTTAAAGATGTTTACATTGAAAACAAAAAAGTTTTTCTTACTAAGACTATTTTTCTAACCTTACTTTTCTATGACAGCTATAATATATGGATGTTCGATTTCGACTAAACTTGATACAATCATGGAGAAGCATAGGAAACTAGTAAATACGAAGTTTGGGTACGTTTGCATTAAAAACAAAAAGGTTAGTGGAACTAGTTTATCGAGCGATCGTTCCTATGGCAGGTATATGTAATAATCATCCGTCTGAATCCCACAAAAGATTTGGTGCAAAGTTTGATAGCTTTAAAACTGACGAAGGAGATAGCATAGAAACAGACGGACAGACGGACGGACAAGGCTAAATCAACTCAGCTCGTGATGCTGATCAAGAATATATATACTTTATGTGGTCGGAGATGCACCCTTCGCAAGGGTATAAAAAGTGGGAAGACAAAAACAGCAAAATGAAGTCCCAAACTGTCGTGTATTAATAAAATAATAATGAATTGTTTTGATAAATTTTAATCAAGTAATATCTCTGCTCAATGTGATTTACTTCACCTAAACCAATCAAATGTTGCCAATTCATAAATGTTGCAGCAACAATGTTGCTTAGCCTTGACCATGCCAACAAAATGTATATAAAAATGAAACAATTTGAATAATTTCTTGAATTAATTCACATGCACTTCTCAATGGCGGCACATCTTATGCAAAAGTTGTAAATCCAAGAAATTTCCTCATTTAATAAATACATATGTATATGTATACATTTGTTTTTGTGGCTAGTTGTTTGGCGCACACACGACTAATTTCCGTTGATTAACCAGCTGCATAACCATTCCAGGCAGTCAAACATTTTCGATTACTTCCTAACACAAAAGCCAAAAAAAAAAAACAGAGGGGAATACGAAAACGAACATGAAAATGTTGAAATAAATGCGAGCAATGTTTACACACATGCGGGGCAGTTCGGCGGCAAATTACCAAATTACGAAAAAGGTAACTGGCAATGGCCATGGCAACAACAACGGCAACAGCCACTTAAAATGTTAATAACTACATTGAAACGTGAAAACTGGAAATATGCAGGCAGTGTTGAACTTGAGCTTGAAATGTGAGCCGAGTTGAGAGAAAGAGAATGGGAATGGGAATGGGAATGGGGCAAAGCCGGAGAGAGAAAGAGAGACAGATTCGCCATCTTGCAGCAGTCCAGGTCTGTCTGTCAAACGGGGTCAACGCGTCGTATACGTAATGCGTGCGGTGTGCCTTTTAAATGACAAACAACTTATGAAACCAAATTCGAGTATTTGTTTATTGAGCGGCGCCGGAAATGGGCCTCAAAACGTTAAATGATGTGCAGCAGCGGGGTGGGGGGTTGGGGAGGATAGGATAGGCTAACTATATATTTTTAGTTGGCGTCGTCGTCTGTTGTGACAGTTGACGTTTTTGCCGGCAAATCTTAGGCAAGCATTGGGTCCCCCCCCCCCCCACTTTTAAACAGTTGATGACGTAACAAACTTAAGAGCATGCTTACGTATGACATAATACGCTGCTCAGAGTGTCTGAAAGCGTGCCGCTCTCCCAGTCGCTCTCTCTCTCTCTCGCTCGCTGTTAGCTTCGCTTGCTGTTCGCTTAGCTGGCCACATTCATTTTTTCATTCGCTGTCCAACAGCGGCCGTGGCAAGTTCAGACAGCAAAGAAATATTTCAAAAAAAAAAGAAAAAAAAATCCAAATTAAATCGCAAACACACAAAACAAAGCCACTCGAACACGTTGCCGTTTTTTTTTTGCTTTGCTGTCGCGCTCGTCGCGTAACGTAAGCGTATTACAAAACGCGCCTTGTCGTAATCAAAAGAAGAAAAAAACCAAAATACTTTGGAAAAGTGTTTAAAATAAATTAATTGTAGGTCTAAAAATAAGGCCCAATAAATGTTACCAAATTAAAGAGTGAAGTGTTTACAAATATTCTATAAAACCAAATAACAACAACAAACCCGTGTGCGGGGTTACGTAAAGCCGAGTTCTTACAAAACACAAAACAAAAAAGCGAAAAGAAAAAAGTTACGCGCACGCCCAACCGCAGCAAAACAACAACAACAACAACATCAAAACGGACGGGGCGAGAAAAAAGAGGGAACAGATTTTTTAATTCGGTCTCTGTGATCATCATCATGGTATATCGCTTCTATTTTTTTTTGCACGCGTGTGGCCATCAATTTTGACAAAAAAAAATCAAACGTATAAGAAATCCAAATTTGTGTAAACCCCTTCCCCACACCACCCCTCCCCCTCCGCAGAAAGGAGGCGCGGTCTGTGAGCGACAGGTAAAAAATAATCAAGAGACGTGTGTGTGTGTGTCTTTGCTGCGCTCTTAAAATGTTACTCTCTGCGTTTCTGTTACGACATCAGGCCACCTCGTAAGAGGTTGCATGTGTGTGTGAGTGTGTCTAAAGTGAATGAACGCTTCTAAGCAAAGTTGCATTGCGAGAGGAACCACCACTGCTGTTGTTGTTGTTGTTGTTGCTTTTTCCTTCGCTGTTGATTGTGAAAACAACAAACTACGCTGCAGCCAACGAGAATAGTGGGGGTGGGGGAGGGAGGGGGCCTGTTGGGTGGTGGTTGGTTGGTTCTCTGGGTGGGGGGATCACTTACGTGTTGCCATATTTTTAAAGGCATTACTAAGCGGTTTTTTGTTTTTGTCGTTGTTGTTGTTGTTGTTGACAATGATTCTGGCTAATAATTATTTTTATTTAATTGATGATAAAATTACACAAACATGCTTTAAATTGTCACCAAAAGGAAAATTGCTTTGGAAAATTTTGTAGAACTAGTTAAATATGAAATTGGTTTCACTCTTACACTCTTAGTTACTCAAAAAAATCAAAGAAATTCTTTGAGTGGTTCCACTTGTGAGAGTAGAAGTGGGCTATATCGATGGAATCCTTTTTCTGGCCCATATAAGCAATCAAGTGAATTACGCTTCGCAACGGTTCGGTTCAGGGTTCTTAAGTTTACTTGAACCGTCCTGTGTACAGAACCATGATTAGGATTAGATATTTAGATTAAGAACCTGGATCGACTTTTAATTTAACTTAGATTTCCCGAAATTGGAAAAACCGCCCACAAAAAAAAAAGGAAAAAAGGTATTTTTACCCGATTGACTTCCAAATGGGATTGCGTAAAGAATTAATATTAAACAAGTAAGGGCGCTGCAGTCGAGTTTCCCGACCACAAAATACCCTGTTCATTTGTTTTCATTTAATTGTTTTTGAATTTAATAAAATTATCCCAAATGTAGGCAACACTTTTTTCTAGTCCTGACCAACAAGTGGGGGGGTGCTCTTATCAGCTCAACTGTTTCGCTTATAACTCCGGTGTTTTTTGTCCGATCTGATTGTACTTTTCAGAATAGATAGATATTGGCTTGATGTATACTAAACCACGAGGCTCTAACTTGAAAATTGTGGATCTGACGGCTATTTAAGTCTAGGATTTCTAGAGGAGGTCTAGGTTTTTTGGGGATAAAAGGGGGACGGGGTGGAATTTTTCAAATCTGAAACAAACTTGATCTGCGTACAGCATAAATCTACCTTCGCGCAAAAATTTGTGGCTCTATCTCTTATAGTCTCTGAGATCGACGCGTTCATACAGACAGACAGACGGACAGACGGACATGGCTATATCGACTCGGCTGTTCATGCTGATCAAGAATATATATACTTTATGGGGTCGGAAAATTTTCCTTCTCCCTGTTACATACATTCGCACAACTTCATGATCCCCCTTTTCCCAGTTTCAATGGGAACAGGGTATAAAAATCTGCCAACAGGAAGGGAAAGCTTCTGGAAAATTCTTCATGTAAAAACTGATTATTCATCCGATTGGAACTCGGTTTGTTATGATGGTATGCGAAACAATTGAAGATTTGACTCTCTAATATTGAAAAATCTGCCAACAGGGAGGGTAAATTCCCGGAAAATTCTGCTTGCATATTCTTATTTAACATCCAATTGACTTGAAACTCGGTTGGTAAGGATAGTACGAAGAATACTTTAAGATTTTACACTCCAATATTGTAAAATGTGCCACCAGGTAGGAAAATTCCCGGAACATTTGGCATGCAAAAACCTTTTATTCACACCCGATTGCCTTCAAGCTCGGATTTTAAGAATAGGACACTTCATAATTTGAGATCTAAGTTTCCAATATTGAAATATCAGCCACCAGGAAGGAAAAAAATACTGTATGCAAAACGAGATTTTCAAGGAAGGGCTTAAAGGGGGAATAGTAATGACTTTCAAAGCTTTTCGAACGGATTGTAAGGGCAAATTGGCATATTTCACCTAAAAAGGGAACAGAAAAGCGATTTCTCGGCTTAACTTTTCTTGGAAAGTTCTAAAAAAAATAGCTTTTTAAACAGATTGACATAAATTTCGCTACGTTATCCTCGAGTAGAGTCTTTGAAGATAGAGATTTGGCGGAATTAAGGGCCATCCTAGAACTGAAATTAGTTTTTGAGACTCTTATAAGCTCGCCGGAACTTTGATAGTTTGAAAAATAAGTTTTCGCTCAGATTCATCATAAGAAAAGGTTCGATATACCTAAATACGGGCTTTATGCGTGGAGATGTGACAGTATTTTGGGCGTTCCCAGAACATGAGTACCATTTTTGATATTTTTTGGGCTGCTTTAAAGTTCGGATGAAATTCCTTTCCGAGTGAATAAACAGTGAACAACTGAACCGAACCGACACCTAGGTTAAGTTGGCTTCAAAAAAGTATGTAATAAACCAAACCTGCAGTTCAAAATATCAATAAGCCTTTTAAGCGAACCAAAACTAGGTTTAGTTGGAAAAAAAGGTAAAAAACCGAACCTGCGGTTCATAATGCCTATAAATCACCGAACCGAACCGAAACTTAGGTTCAGTTGGCTTTAAAAACCATGTAATAAAACGAACCTGCGGTTCAAAATACCAATAAGTTAGTGAGCCAATCGAAAACATAGGTTTAATTGGCAAAAACATGTTAAAAACCGAACCTACGGATCAAAATATCTACAAATCACAGAATCAAACCGAAACTTAGGTTCAGATGGCTTGAAAAACATGTTAAAAACCGAAACTGAGGTTAAAACTATCTAACAACCACTGAACCGAACCGAAACCTAGGTTCAGTAGAAGAAAACCACTAAACCGAACCAGTTTTTATGTCCGATCGGTTTGAATTCCTATTGAAATTCGCTTTGTGAGATGAAAATGTATGTTGAGAGTGGTGGCTTAAGGACCAAATGTTTGTTGTACACAGAACTAAACGCATTTGGGCTTCTATGCTCTTTGGACCAAGTAAATTGATAAATTATTCCTGTGGGATGGAATTTATAACAACAATGGGTTGCAATTATTTAATCCGCAACCGGTTTCTTATAGATTTCCCAGCTTTAATTAAGCCTCTGCTGACATTTTCCTTAATTTGCGAAGATTTTACCTCTTTAGGTAATTGATGTGGTTCAAAAGGGAAATGAGGCATGAAAAGGGTAAGATATGGTTATACAATTAGAAAGATCAAGGCCAAAAGAGATATGCCTCTTCGGAGAAAACTCTAGAACGAACAATTTCACGTCGGCTTCACCTGGTATAAGTTTTGTCCTAACAATAGAATTTTCATTGTAGCTTTTCCCTCCCAACCACATTTTTCTCAACCTGATAATTGAGATTTTTGTCACACCAACTCAAAATCGGTGTTCGTCTTCTTCTCGTCATCATCTTTATTAACAACAAAAACACTTAACAAATTAACAGTCGAGTTGCATTGATTCCCCCCCCCCTTCCCTCCACCGGCAAACAAAAGACCTCCGGATTTGCAGTTTACGTGTCGCAGGCAGCGCTGCTTCAATTTTAGCTGCTGTTACGACACGCAACGCCTAGACAAGGGGTAGAGGAGGGGGGCGCCCACGGTTAAACAGTTTTAAACTAAAAACTACCAACAATAACAGCACAAACACACACACACACACACACACACACATTACCATACGTCATCCCAGTCAACATTGTCAATAGTTGTCATCGCACATTATGCAAAAACAAAAACAAAACAAAACAAAAAAAAAGGTTCGTTATGAGTCAACGAAGGTTGCATTTTGCATCCAAAAAAATTATATAAACAAATGTGTGAGTGGAGGGAGGGAGGGAGGGGCTAAAAGGCTGAGCAACTGATTTTACATAACCCCCCCCAGGCCCTTGGGCAATTAGTCAGTCAATCGTCTTATGCAACTTGAATCAGCAAAAGTCATCCGATAAATTCTAACTTTTCTGCTTTCTTTGGATTTTGGTTTGAGGTCGCTGCTGCCGCGGCGTCTCGTCTGACACAACCTTTTTGGATGGCGGCGGGCGATAAAATGCAATCGCCAAACCACAAATTTGATTGACATTGCATAATATTGGGGAATAGAAGAAATGTTGTACACAAATGCACTTGTATTTCATCGTCGTACAACGTTTGCACCTCATTTGTCAGCGTTTTATCAGCGTTTTTGCATTATGCAATTACCGTTATATGAATTGTGTGTGTGTGTGTGTGTGTGTGTGTGTGTGTGTGTGCATAATTTTTACTTACGCAAAAGTTGTCTAGAACTAGAAACGAGTGAGTGAGTGAGTGAGTGAGTGAGCCGGGCCGGGCTAACAGGTTGTTTACCAACATTTAGCAGTCCCCCTCCTCATTCCCCCCAGCACTTGTGTCACACAGTCAGAAATTAACTGATATAAGAACAATGTTATGTTCGTTTTTTGTCTGATGAAATAATAATAATAATCGGAAGGAAACGTGTCACATAGCAGAACTGAGCGTCCTAAGGTCGTCATCGTCGATCTTGACTGAAAGGGAAATTGTGTGTGGCAGATGAATGAATGAGTTTATATATAATATTTCCAGTGAAATGAAACGATAAGCTAAATTCGAGATTACGTTGAAGGGGGGGGAGGAGTAGGCTTGAATCAGGAAAAATCTGCTGAAGAAATGTGAAACATTTGTTTCTATTATAAAACGAGAGACTTCGAAATATCAGTTACTCAAGGCAATTAGTTTTTAATATACTCATGCGGCTCAGATAAGTATGCAACGTTTTTTTAATTCAGCCATTTACAATCCGATCTTTATGAAAATTTGTGAGATTGTACATATTGGTCACATGCACTATACTGCAAGATCTGAGCTCGATAGCTTACAAATTTATAGGAATGTAGGAATTGTAGATATTCAACATTTTGTTTAAAACAAACTTGTTCTGCCTGCAGACAATACTAGCTTACATCTAAAATTTGGTTGCTCAAGCTCTTCTAGTCGCTGAGATCTAGATGTTCATACAGACGGACGGACAGACAGACGGATGGCTATATCGACTCGGCTGTTGATGCTGATGAAGAATATATAATATATAAACTTTATGATATCGGAGATGCTTCCTTCTACCTGTTACATACATTTGCACGACTTTAGTATACCCTTTTTAATCAACGAGTAACGGGTATAAATAGAGGAAAGTTAACTTCGGCTCGGCCGAAGTTTGTATACCCTTGCATTACATTTTTTAACTAATTTGAATGACATATCCACTGAAAACAAACAAGTTTTTCTCAATAAGACTACTTTTCTGACTCTAATTTTGTATGACAGCTATACCATATAGATGTCCGATTTCGACCAAACTTAGTGGAATCATGGGAAAGCAAAGCAAACTAAGAAATACAAAGTTTTCAGGCGTTTGCTTTGAAAACAAAAAAGTTTTTCTCACTAAAACTAGTTTCTCGTCCGATTATTCATATGGCAGCTATAACCTATAGTCTTCCGATTTTGACAAAACTTTGAAGAATTGTGTGAAAGCTTATAAAGTAAATATATTCCAGTTTTAAAGAGGTTTACATTGAAAACAAACAAGTTTTTCTTACTAAGACTATTTTTCTAACCTTACTTTTGTATGGCAGCTATACTATATAGATGTCCGATTTCGACCAAATTTGGCAGAATTATGGAAAAGCATGAAAAACTAGTAAATGCGGAGTTTGGAGACGTTTGCATTGAAAACAAAAAAGTTTTTCTCACTAGAACTAGTTTTTCGATCGATTGTTCCTATGGCAGCTATATGTTATAGTCAACCAATCCGGCCGGTTCCTACAAATGTACAGCGGATTTGTACCAGAAGACTTCGTGCAAAGTTTGGTGGCGATAGCTTTAAAACTGACGGAGGAGATAGCATAGAAACAGACGGACATGGCTATATCGACTCAGCTCGTCATGCTGATCAAGAATATATGCAAGGGTATAATGATTCAATTCATTTTGTTAAACGAATCTTCTATCAAACATTTGATAACCTCTTCGGGGGCTTAAAAATCCAACTATATGATCCCAAAAAAAAAAAACGAGTATCGGTTTGCAATCTTGGTTTTGGTAACAATTATGGTAACATTATTTAGATGAGATTATTTCTCGATGATAAATTTTTCGAATTTTTTACTCACCCGGAATTTTTCGGGTATGTAGAGTTAGCTCCAGCCTGGCGCGTCCGACCTGAGAATAAAAAATTTACATTTTGTAAGAAAACTTTTGAATGAATTTATAATATATATTAAATTATTAGAGGTTAGAGATTATTATTATTATGGAATTTATAATTTATATTAAATTATAAATTAACAAAACTTAAGACCTATTACGCTAGAAATTATTGAACAAGGCTGCAAAACCATACAGTATAGGCTTGATTTTGGGCCATAAACCGAACTCTTTGAAATAAAGACCTCCCGAATCTCAACCTGAACACGAACCAGACTTGGTGCCGTTTTATAATAGAGCTATCTGTCACATAAACCTATAAATAACAAAGCAAAATCGTAGCCTATCTGAAACATAGCAGCTATTTAGGAAAAGAGAAATCGGCCCCTAATCAGTTTGATAAGGTTTCGGTTCAAAGAATGGGCTGCTGTAATTTAAAACGCATAGTTGAATTATTTTAACGGAAAATGGTTTTTTTGATACATGTCAGCTCAGTATATGACCGAGATCAAGCTCTTTTATGCTAATTTTAATCTCATCTACCTACAAATTAAGAAAGCGCATACTTAAATTGTTTCTTCAAAGCTGATCGAAGATGCCTTCTTTAAATTTTGATGTTATTCTTGTTAAGTGAGTGCCAAAATGCTAAGAGCTTAAGACTACATTCTAAACTATAATTTGGTAGCTACCTCTCGGGGGCGGTTAGTGGTCATGTGTGCTAAGATGCAGATGTCTGCTTGCTCCACTTGTTGAAGTTGTTGCGCGAATCCCAGACAAGTTAAAGTTAAACAAAAAGCTTGAAAAATGTGGGAATTATAATCCTTTTCCTTTGTTTAACCGAAGTTAAGATAAGACTTTTCTCATAGAAGGGATTATAACCTAGCTAATTTTTGCCTGAAGAAAAGCGTTAGAAAAACGTATTAAAACTTTTTGGTAAACTGATTATTGAAGCCTATATTATAATGGGTGATTTTTAAGCCACCGAACCCAACCAATAGTACTTATTTACAAATGGATTGCATTCCTGATTGATGAAACGTTGTGTTACATAAGCTAAAAATATATACATATTAACTCAAATGCCCAGATCCGTCAATGACATACAATTTATATCATCAGATTCGGCGGTGCCTTGAACAGATTTGGGGCCCCCCCACATCAAAATCACACATAATTTTTTTTTTTGGCTAACTACCAAACTTATCAAGAAAATTTCAACATTACTTAACAACAATATAAAAACGCACCAGAACAATAGAACGATTTCAGTTGCTCACAATTTTTGGTACATTTCCTACGTGTGGCACACTTTTATAGGCAAGCAAATGTAAACAAATTATAACCAAAAGAAAAATACTAAAAAAAAAAACAACTAAAAAAAACACAAAAAACCTAGACACAAGCTCTTAGGGCAAAAATTGTTTACATAACAAAAACTGAAAAGGCGAAGGCGACGTCGAATCAAGCAACAACTGTGTGTGTGTGTGTGTGTGTGCGCGAGTGTGTGTGTGCATGGTTTGCCGGCATTGTTTATCTTTAAGATACAACAACAACCCCACGTCAAAAGAACACAACGTGCGAGATTTAGAATCAAAAAGAAGAAAAAAAAACCGAATTTAAGAGAGACGACAACGCCTGCGAGTGTGTGTTTGAGTGTGTGGAGAGCGTGAGAGCGCGCGAGCGAAAGTAGCGGCTATTGTTGTTTTTTTTTTTCTTTCTTTCTCGTGTGTGTTTGTGACTTTGATTTCATTACTTGGGCCAGCCGGGGCATCAGTTTTATTTTTGTTTTTGTGATGTGATTCAGTGTTAATTTTCATAATATTATGTAATAAACCAAAAAAAAAAAAGAAGAAAAATTCAAATGAATTATAAAATATTTCTAGCTTAGCTTTAAAAAAAAAAGTAAATAGAATTTGATTTTAAAACGAAAGTTCATTGACCCCCCGCGACGTATGTACTTATGTGTGTGTGTGGCTGGCTACTTGCACGCATTTCATTTAAATTTAGGACTTGTTTTTATCAAGAGCCAGCTTTTGCTTCCAGCACTTTTGTATTAAGTAACAACATTTCGTATTTGTTGTTGTTGTTTATTTTTTTAATCAAAATTTCATACCCAATGCCAGCGCCTTGGCGAGAGAGAGAGAGAGAGCGGAGCGAGCTCTGTTATGTGTGTGCGCCTGTGTGTGTGTGTGAATTATAAAACAGAATCAAAAGCAAACGGCATTTCATTTGATTTGTTTTTGTTTTTGTACGTTACGTAAATCCTACAGTTGATTCTGCTTTTCTCATGTATTCTCACTCTCTCTTGTTCTCTCTCTCTCTCTCGGTCTGTGCTGTGCTGTGCTGTTACTTTCCAGATGTCACAACAATTCGTTGCCTCTTCTGCGCTTGAGACTCCTTCTCATCATCAGTTTGACTAAAACCGCTCGCCGGAAAGCACGCAGATAAAATAGGAGCAGCAGCAGGAGAACCCCACAAATATGCCACTCTCGCAGGGCTATCATATGAAGCCCTCGCTGGCCACCAAACGTGCCCTCAAGGCTCTAAGGAATGAGAATCTACAGCCGCCGCACAGCAGCAAATCCCTGCATCTGACCTATCTGCTGGGTGAATCCTTTGCCCGTTGGGGCAGTCTGCCGCAGGCCTTGGATGTCTATGAACTGATTGCCAGTCGGCAGCAGGATGGCTACTTGCCGTTGGACAAGTTGTCGGCGTTGGCCAGCGCCTTGACGCAACACATCCGACAGCTGGGTGGTGAGAGCTCGGGCTTGGGCTCCAATACAGCCGCCTCAGCTGGCTCACATTTTCAGCTGCGATTGGATCAGCATGTCAGCACACCCATTTATCCCAAGGATTTGGATCCACTGTTGTGTCCCTTGTGTGGGGATATGCTGCGCTGTCCCGTCACCACCAACTGTGGTCACACATTCTGCCGGCAATGCTGCGAGACCATCACCCAGTGTCACATCTGTCAAGTGAAATTTCCACGACCACAGGACTCATCGTCCTGCTCCTCCTCTGCACGTTCCTCCGTCGCCGCCGCCGCCACCGCCGCGGCTACCAGCACCACCAGCTCCACTTCGGCGCGTTTCTTTACGGGCCTGGGTGGTAATTCAACAAATTTTAGCTCAACTTTTCCACCAGCCTTTGGTTTGAGCAGTGGCAGGGGACTGATGACCACACAGACAGTGACCACCACCACGGTGGCTTCGACCACGGCCACTGCCACCACCACCATGGCATCCACTTCGGCGGCAGCTGTGGCCAATGGCGGCGGCTTGGGTGGTTATGCCTTGGGTGGTGCGGCGGCCACGTCAATGAAATTTATGCCCGATGTGCTGGTGCGACGTCTGGTGGAGAAATGGTGGGGCCAGGAGCTGCAGGCCAAGAAAATCAGCGAAAAGGCCAGCAGTTGTATGCACCTCAATCTGCTGGATGATGCACTCAAATTCTGCAATGCCAGCCTGGAGAAAGGTAAGTGAAAAAGAAAAACCTCTCACACCCCTCTTGTTCAGATTTGGCACCGAGGAGCCAGAGTCACTCGTACTTTTCACCCAAACTGATACTTTTTGAGAGAGCAGCCACTGAAAAGCAAGTCAATCGACTGCTCTCTCTTTAGTGCTCACCAGCACAAGCACATTTTTGTGCACTCTTCATGCGGCTGGGACTTTTTCGAAGTCAATCGACTGCTCTTTCTTTAGTGCTCACCTGCACAAGCACATATTTGTGTAGTCTTCAGGCGGCCGTTACTTGCGTTCCGTGTTCTCAGTGCTGATTTCATTACACCTTACCGAGTCAATATTATGATAGACTCTCTATTTCTTTTAGAAGCCACTTAATTGGGCGGAAGGTGGGCTGCTAGGGCTACGCCTTCGACTTTGTGTCGCTTGTTGTTGTCTGTACGCTTAAACTAAATGTCAGTTTTACATCTGGCTGGATCGGTTGACTATAGCATATATCTGTCTTAGGAACGATCGGTCAAAAAACTAGTATTAGTGAGAAAAAATTTTTGTTTTCAATTGAAACGCCTCCAAACTTTGAATTTCTTAGTTTGTTATGCTTTCCCATGATTTTACCAAGTTTGATCGAATTCAGACATCTATATGGCATAGCTCCCATAGAAAGTAGAGTCTGAAAAGTAGTTTTAGTGAGAAAAACTTTTTTCTTTTCAGTGGAAATGTTCTTAAAATTGGAATTTATTTATTTAATATGCCTTTACACAGTTCTCCAAAGTTTGGTCCAAATCGGATAACTATAGCATATAGCTGTAGTACGAATAAGCGGTCGAAAAAAGTTTTTTGTTTTAAATGGAATCGACTCCAAATTTTGTAAACGTCAGTTTGTTAAGCTTTTGCATGATTCCATTCAGTTTCGTCGAAATCGGACATCTATATGGTATAGCTCCCATAGAAATGTAAGGTACCAAAAGTAGTATTAGTAGGAAAAACGTGCTGCATGGGTATACAAACCTCAGCTGAACCAAAGTTTTTTTTTAATATAAATTTTCTCGATAGAAATTTTGAATAAATTTTGTTTTTTTTTTAGTGACAGCAGTTAAAGCTGGAAAATACCACCCAGAATTGTTAAAAAAGAAACTTTAATTTGATAAAACAGTTGAACGGGCAGCAACAGTTGTATAGCTCTACGCTCTCGCTAGACCATAACAATATAAAGTAGACTTACTCTTCTCTTCTTCAAACATTTGGCTCGTTTAGAACATTGTCTCTTACATTCAGAGATTACCATCTGTGATGTCTGTATATAGGCTGTCTTTAAAGCATGCAGAGTTTTTAAAACTAAGTTATTTGCTTAACATTTACCAAAACATCAACTGCAAAATGAACTCCCTCTTAATTCCTAAAACATTGTCAACTTGTTGACATTTTCCCAACAAAAAAAAAAACTCTCACAGCCCCTCGTGGCTCACATTAACTCTGCGCGGTGGGTGGGAAAAATCAATAAAGGGCAAGGCATGGCAAGGCATTGTCTACTCCCCTTATATTATATATATACATATATGTATATATGTGTGCGCTGACGTCAGACCAGGAGCACAGCCAAGCAACAAGTCCGTCCGCCATTTGGTTTAACCCAAGCGCCATATGCGTAATTTATGCCACAATTTTCTTCTCTCTTCTTGAACTTTTGTCAACTTGTTAGTTTTATTGGTGGTGCCTCTAATTGTGTTTGTCTTTGGCCAAGGACTGTATGATTAAATATTTATAGAGCAAATTTCAAGTAAATAAACCTTGACACAGACAGCCGAAAAAAAGAAGAAAAAGAAAAACAGAATACAAATTGGTATTTGAAAGGGCCACGCGCTACATGTTCAAAACTCTTTCTAAGAAATCACAATTTATTTTATGAATTATTTAGCTACTGAGTCAGCCGAGGATTTTCCCCTCAGCAGTGAGATAACAGCTAATTAATCATTTTCCACAACCAACAAAAAAAAAACACAAAAAATAGAGAGAGAGAACCGAAATCACCACAGTTTACGCACTTAAAAAATCCATCAAACAAAATGTTTAAAAAATCAGAAAATCGGAACAGATGGCAGACACTTGAAGATAAAAAAAAACACAAGAGGGAGAAAACTGATGGACAGAATTAGGTGGAGGTACACAACAACAGAATTAGGCGTGGGCAACTTAAATTAACCAGATCATATTTATATTAAAGAAGGAAGAAATCTAGGAAAAATGTTAAACGAACTCTTCAAATTGTTTATTAGCAAAGATACACAGATTATAAAGTATATATTTTTGATCAGCAGCCAATTTGATAAGCCACGCCATCAAAATTCATGTTGAGCCCATCTATTCGTTAATACAGAGCACAGCAGTGGACTACAATTACCATTACAATTACAATTACCATTACCATTACCATTACAAATTTTACAGATAATTACGAACAATTCCCGAACAATTATCTTTTAGAAGTCCTATATTAGTAACTTTGAATACATTCATCTAGTGATTATTAGAAAATGTAATTACTTTTACCATTACTTATATAATTGTACTTGTAAAGGCGGACTATTAAGTCTGTGTGCTTGAAATGTGGAACTATGTATTTCTAGGTATAAAATGAAACTATTTACTAGTTGGAACGCTCATACATCCAACAATGGGGATAAACACCCAACTGTATATAAATAAGACCCATTCTCACAGACAAAGCTTTAAAAGTATATTGCACGCATTTTAAAGAGTAGGGAAAGGCATAATTGGCAAACAAATCAAATTTGTCACCTACAATTACATATATAATTTAACTTTTCAAGCACAACTACTCAATAATCCTGCTTTATAAGTACAATTATTCAAGTAATTGTACACGTAATTACATTTTAAAATTATTAATGATCAATCGTTCTACCAAGTTACAATTAAGATTACTTAAACAATAAAGTCGGTCAAGCCATGTATCACAATTACTCAATAATTCTTCTGCATAAGTACAATTACTCGAGTAATCTTTAAAGTAATTACATTTTTAAATTTTTAAATTATCATTGATCAATCGTACTTCCAAGCTAAAATTACAATTACTTAGACAAGAAAGTCGGTCAAGCCGGACTATAAAATACTCTGTATCAACGAAATGATACACTCAGCATAAATTTTGATGCTGCAGTAGCAGCTGAAAGCAGTCTTGTGATCTTAGCTCGACCACCGTTCAACCGATCTTCACCACTCCTTTGGCGGATCGATAAGTTAGCCTGGTAACTGGTTACAGCAGGCACACCTACACAGAATAAACAAAGATCCAAAATAGATTCATTTGGAAAAAATATGTCTTAAATATTCTTTTAATCATCCAACGAACTAAAAATCATCCAAAGACTGTTCATTTACCATATTCTTTGGATGGTTTTTTATCTTTATTGCATGATTGAATGATATTTAAAACATATCCAATCCAAATGGATACGTAAGATACGTTTTAAACCCTTGCAAAGGGTACCACAATGTTGCCCAGAAGTCTGTCTGTCTTTTTCTACGGCAACAAGTCTCTTAGTTTTGAAGCTATCGAGCTTAAATTTAGCACAGAGTCTTATTTTTGCTGCACACTACTTATATATCGGAACCGACCGGATCGGATGACTATATCTCATAGCTTCCATAGGAAAAACCGTTTGGAAAACTAGTTTTAGTATAAAAAACTTTTTTAATTTCAATGGAAATCTCTCCTAACTTTGTATTCATAAGTTTTCTATGCTTTTTAATAAATTTGTTAAGTTTGATGAAAATCGGACAACTATATGGTATAGCTGTCATACAAAAGATAGGTCTGAAAAACAGTCTTAGTGGGAAAAACTTTTTTGTTTTTAATGATAGCATTCTGCAATTTTGCATATGTTTGTTTCACCAGCTTTTACAGGATTCTACAAATTTTTGTTCAAATCGAATGACTATATCGCATAGCTCCGGTCAGAAATGGATCGTTGTGGGAAGAAAAAATTAATTTTGAAAATATTTAAGCGAGCACTTGCAAGGGTATAAGAACTTCTGCACAGACAAAGCTAGCTTCGCTTTCTCCTATTCTTTTCCCGCCCCTCTGTGTACACACACTACCCGCTGTACCACAAACCCCGACCGACCAAAGAGTTCTAATAATATGCACTTTTTTAATGTGGTGGCGGCAATAAAATCTATTTTTCTGGAATTCTCCAGAACTTGGTTGGTAATTTGCTACCCTTGTTAGTAATTTGACGCCATGAAATTCCTTGAAATACCAAAGAAAAAAAAACAATAAATGTGTGAATTTACATTGAAACTTTCATAAAAAAAAAGTAAATGCCATGTGGCAGGAAATTAATTGCATGCTGCGTGCTAAATTCTTACAACCTTCCCCCAAATTCCCTCCCTCCCTCCCCCTTTTTTGCCACTGGCATTTAATGCATATTTTTTTCCTCATTCCAATGTTTTTGCCGGTCAGGCCTAAACATGAGCCATAAAATTATACGATCTTGGGCCACACATATATATAATATATACTTTATATACAGAATTTGTAGATGTAAATGTAAAAAAAAAAAAAAAAATACAATTAGGTTTGCGTGGAGTCAACATTGCATGACATGAGGGCATTTTCCAAATGCATAAAGCCAAAAAGTGGTATTTAGGCCAGCTCCTGTCGGCCGACCATTTAACAACTATTTTTACTAAAAAAAAAAAATTAAAAAATTCTACCACTAATTCTCAGCTATTTATTCACTTAATTGCTTTTTGGGCTTTGTGTTTGTTTATCAACAAAAACAACAAGAAGAAAGAAAAAAAAACAAAGAACAAAAGTCAATAACTGATTGTGGTCAACACTTTTTTTTTATAATTAGACTAAAGACAATTTTATGGTTCGTTTTGCTTTGATTACGTGTCGCTGGGAACGTTGCTAATTGTTAGTTGTGCAGAAGGTAAACAAAGTCATACGATTCGATGCGTCAGCAGCAACAGCTTCAAGTTGGCTAATCAAGGCATTGAATCATACACTCAATTATGAAAGTATAACTCGGTAGGAAGGTAGGTAGGTAGGTAGGTCGGTGAGTGAGTGTGTGTGTGGGTGGTTGGGTGATTGGTTGGTGCAGGTTTTTGATTGTTGACAACAGAGGAAAAAAGTCACGCAACCAACTACCTACATACATAAATGTACCCTAACAATCTGCTAATACCCTGAGAAATGTTTTTGAATGGGCTTATAAAATTGTATACACAAAACAATGGCCATGGATTAAGCGAATCGCTTTTAAGCAAAATACTAAATCAAAACGATAAAAAACTATTAGCTGACTTGACTGTAGAGCGCCACCTCTAGTCACACAATTTGTTTGTTATACTCTGTACCAAAGGTACATAGAGTATAATAAGTTTGTGCAAAAGTATGTAACATCCAGAAGAAAGCATCTCCGACCCCATAAAGTATATATATTCTTGATCAGCATCAACAGCCGAGTCGATATAGCCATGTCCGTATGAACGCACAGATCTCAGAGATGGTAAGAGATAGAGGTTTGACATGTATGGGGACATATGCTTCTTATGTCTGCAGGCAGATCAAGTTTATTTTCAATTTTGGCCACGCCCCCCTGCAATTTAGAAAAAACGTCATATCTCCTACAGTTTTAAAGATAGATGGGTTGTTCCTTCTAGATATATTTAGTAATAAGGATAACTTATCGATCAGCCAAAGGAATGGTGAAGATTGGATGAACGGTTTTCGAGTTATGATCAAAAGACTGTTCGCTGCAGCAGCGCTGCCTTCAGCTACTACTGCATCAAAATTTATGCTGAGCGTATAATTTCGTTGGTACAGAGTATGCTATAGTCGGGCTTGACCGACTTTCTTTCTTGTTTTCATTTATGAAGGCCACAAAACATTCAAAAACAATCACAAAATGTTTGTTTTAAGAACAAAAAACACCTTAATATTCTATGAATATCACTAATAAGGCAGCCAGCACCTGGTCTGAGTTTTACATATTTTTAAGAGGTCGCCTAAGAACTTGGAAACGAGCCAGTACTTCCTTTTTATAGACAGTCGGATATGAAAAGTTAACTGAAATCACATTTTACCTCTATATGTGTGTGTTAAGCTTGTGCCAGACTTCACTGCAAGTGTGTATGCGTGCTTCTGTTCTTTTAATCCAATAACACTAAAAAAAAAAACACATTATGAGCTGACACTTGGAGCTTTTTAAGCTGACACTTTTTTGTTTTCTGAATGAAATTATCCCTTTCAAGCTGTTACAGTAAGATAGACAGACTGGTGTACTCTTATCGAGAGCCATGAAACAGAAAACACCAGAGAAACAAAAAACAAGTATTCTGTACAAAGAGTAAGCTATTTTTCATAATTTGTACCTGTCATTTGGGTGAGCAGACAGCATAGAAAAAAATAAATTGAACATATTTTGATTCAAATTGAGCAGGAAATAATTTTATTTCCGTTTTTTCTTACAAATGTAAATCCCATTTAAGAAGCAGATAGAACACACTGACAGAATGTTGATTTGACGAATAAAGCCACCTATCCTAGTCGGAGAATTCTTTTGAGACATTTATATGCAAATTTAGGTTAATAGTAAGATGGTTCTATAAAAATTCCCGAAAATCCATTTTTGACATGTTGAATTGCTTAAAATACTAATAAATCCACAAGTCCTTTTCTCACCAAAAATATTGGTAAAAACATTTGTACAACAAGATATAATAATAATATAATAACTATGGTCCCCTTGTGTTCTATCTTTATGATATCATCAGTAGCGGAGCTTAGAAAGGCTGCCCAGAGCCCAATTATCTTGAATCACCTAAAAATGAGCAAAGAGCAACGAACTTGCAGTGGAATAGGAGTAAGAATCAAAGTAATTGGGAAAAGTATCTTAGAAAAGTTATTTTAAAGTTTGCACTAAAGCTGCAATCTAATGTAGTTCGAATTGCTTCCGGGAGTGCACTGATCGTGGACTGAATCTGAGATCATCAAATTCTGTGTTAATATTGTGTACTATCAATAGTTGGTCACTAGATCAAAAAAGAATTTGAAAAGCCGCAATATTTAATCAAGCGATTCTGTAAAATGGTTAATCTATATTAAAGTTCTTTTTTGGAATACGACGACTCTGAAATCAAAGGGTATTAGTAATTTTGCCCAGACAGTTTCGCAACGCATAAAAAACATACATAAATATTATCCGACCCCATTAAAGCTATATATATTCATTTAGACTGCTATGAAGTGCACCGAGTTGAGTCGATAATGAGCTATTGTCCGTTCGTACTGATCATGTTTCTTCGCGAACTAGTTTCTCAGTTTTAAGAGCTATCGATTATTGCCTACAGAGTCTAATCTTTGATAAATGCTAGCACACTACTAATTCAAGTGTCGGATCCGACCAGTTTAGATCGGTCTCGACTGATATTCTCATTTGACCCAGCTGACCCAATACTTTGGAATTTGTTCAATCTGAGTCGGAAATACTATCCATACTAGTATGAACAACATTGTTTTCTGTTTCCATGGAAACGTGCTTAAAACTTTGTAATACAGCTAGGTTTTCTATGTTTTTGTATAATTCTACCTAAGTTTTAGTTAATAATCGAGCAACTATTTGATATAGCTGCCATACAAAAGATTAGGTCTGAAGACTCTCAACAGTAGGCGTTGTAGGCTCATATATCGTTATTCCAGTACAGTTCTACAAGTGGTGCAGTAGGCGGTCATTCTATTTGACAGCTAAGCATATGATCTTTCTGATTTGATATGGCTATATAGTTGTTTTACAAATTTTTATGTACATTTTAAATAGCAAAAATACGTTTATATAGAAGGTAAAACGATCTTTGGTCGAAAAAATGGTGAAATTGGCCAGAACAGTACAGTTCCAGTTTCCAGTACAGTTCAACAAGTGGTGCAGTAGGCGGTCATTCTATTAGACAGCTCAGCATATGATCTTTCTGATTTAATATGCTTTGTTTAGTTGTTTTACCAATTTTTAAATACATTTTAAATTCCAAAAAGACGTTTATATAGAAGGTAAATCGATGTTTGGTCTAAAAAATGGTGAAATTGGCAAAATAATTCTTTAATGTGGACTAGCCAGAAAAGTTAAAGTAATTAGAAGATCGAAAAAGGGGCCGTGGCTAAGCCATTTTCTAGATTTCGAGGGGAGGAATCTGCATACAAACATGATCAGCCTTCATTAGCTCTTACCAACTTTCAGATCACTGCAAATGACATTCTCAAACAAACATCTAGAAATGCAATTCATGAGCGCTGCTAACAAAAAAAAAAAAAAAAAACGTTGCTGCCAATTTAAACAAATTTTTTTCGAGTGCTTTTTGTTGTTTTTTTCATTAAATTTGAAGCTCAAGGTCGTACCTTGAACCCAAGAGTCTATATTATCGTCTAAGCAAATACACGCATAGCACTCCAGCTATTTATATATATATGTATCTGATACATACATGCATACTTCCATTGAACAAGTGTATCCAACATGCATGTGACTAAGACGTGACGCTTATCGCAGGTCTTCATTTCAGGTTCATTCAGAACAGCTGATAAACTGCAGCTATCAAGTTGAATTTGAACAAACGGGTAGATAGGTAGATTCTTCTCAGGCCCCCCCCACCCCTCTCCATGCACTCGTTAACATTAGTTTCGGCGTTTTTTTTTCAATTATTTCTTTTTGGTAAAACTCACTGACTTGTTTTCGTCTATTTTGGATTTTTGTTCTTTTTTGGCTGTGTTCTTTGTGCATTCGAACAAAGGAATGAGATTGAGCGAGAAAGTTTAACGACCACAAAACTCGCTTGGCCTTGGGAAAGTCAGTTGCTGTGGCCTGACACGCCAGTTCAATCTGTGTATAATAATATTTTGTGTTAATTTTCATTTTTTTTTTCATTTCGATTTATTTTTTTTTTTGTTCCCTAAGTAGACGCCAGCGTTGCGTTGCATAGACGGCATTCCCCAGTGTTCAAAGTATCTACAAGATACGTTTTTTTTTTCTCTGTTTGTGGTTTTGGCATGCCTTAACAGTTGAAATGCTGAACGTCTAAAGCACATTTCTAAAATGCCTGCGCACATTTTTCAGACTTTTACAAATAAAATACAAAAAAAAAAGCAAGCAGGCAACAGAAAAAGAAAAGTTTTTACAATACTTGAGGCGGCAGTTGGGTTGTGTGTTTGTGGCCTAACTGAAATATTCAGTGGAAATTGAAATGTGCAGAGGGGTTAAGCTCAGGAGTTTCGAGTTGGCACAAGGCAGCAATAGTTGGCTGTGGAAGAGGTTTCCCATTGCTGTTGACTTGTTACACAAAAGGGAAAATGCATTAGCAATGAAAATGTAAATGGAGAATTATCCAAGGGTTGCCTTTTGTAGTTTGGCTAAAGGAAAAGTTAAGCGATATCTGTTAGCACATGGAACAGAACATATGCAGCTTTTTGTTAACATAAAAATTAATGCATAATTAAAATAATGATTTTTTAAAATTTTTTTTTTTACTATTTTCGAGCTTTAAATAATGGTAGAAATCTTAAAAATTTCAAATTTTTTTGAAAAACTTGAATTTTGAATGTTTGTAAGGTATAAAAATATTGTAAATTTGTAAAAAATTTTGAAATATCGTAGATCGAAGCACTTAAAGAATAAGCTTAGACTGGAAACATACCCACCCAACATTTGGAACAATAAATATCAACTTGATGAGTCTTTTTGGACCTCTTTTGATGATCATTAAGAGATTTGTATCAAGTGCGATTATAAGAAGACTCGAAAATGAGATTTATTGAAATAAGACTCTAAAAAGACTCCCAAATAACTCCAAAAAGGAGCCGAAGCTGATCAGAAAATGATCAAAAAAACAGGTTAAAAATGACTCTACAAGAAGAGTTACGAATGGGGTATAATTTTCTCTCTACAAAAGCATAATTTATAATCAGGTTATATATGTATTATTATCAGACTCGAAAAAGACTCTAATGTGAACAAGAACATCATACAACTTTTGCTTTAGGTATTAGCACACATTTGATATCGTAAGTGGGTATTTCCAATATTTCGAACAAGACAAAATAAAACGCATTTTCAATTCGTTTTTTTCTTTTAAATTAAGTGCTCAGCAGCTAGCATTTAAATGATTGCTCAAGCGAATAGCAAGTAAAGTAAAGCTTCCAAAATATTAGCAAAAATCTATTTGATGACACAATCTACGATACACAAAAATTTTGATAGACTATACAATATATAAAACTCTTACAGATACATATAATTTAGATTGACTATAACGATATACAAAAACGATATTAAATATTTTGCAAAATGTTCTAGTCTACGATATTGGAATATTTTACTAAGACCCCATGGTGTAAAAGAAAAAATATATTTCTATTGACCATAGCTATCTTGTATTAAAGTCCTGACAAATGGTTTCTGGACACCCTAAATAAACTATATTTCAATGTTTGTAAAATGTTTTCAAGATTTACGATGTACAATTTGTTTCCAAAATATACGATATTTTAAATATAAATTTTAAGTTTTCAATCAATAATTTGCTAAACTACCATTGTAAGTGTTTCAAAAATTACGATTTTACAGCTTACGATATTTAAATATTATTTCAGTTTATGATTTTTCGAAAATTTTTAGAAATTTAAAAGTTTAAGGAAACTAAATTGGCTCCTTAAATGAAAACTTTCAAATTTACGATATTCAAATTACTCACAAATACGATAAAAACATTTTGTAATTTTGCAATTTTTCAATGAATGATATTCTAAAAATGTTCTAATCAAGGATATGGCAGAATTTTGCAAAATTACTCAAATTAAATTTGTTTACAATCTACGATAATTCAAATTTTGATTCTAACTCTTGATATATTTTTTTTTGCAAGGTTTACGATATTCAAAATTCTCACAAATGGGCAGATATTTACAATTTTCATACATTTGAGATATATAAATTTCAGATAAATATTCAAAATTTGTACGATAATAAATTTTTGTATTTTTACAATTTTCCAGTTAGCAAATTTTCTAATTTGCAATATTGGGGAATTTAACAAAAATTACAAGAAATAAATTTTTTCAGAAATCTACGATATTTGAAATTTTTTTATTATAATTCATGGAATAAATTTTGCATTTTTATTCAAATTCTCACAAATTGCAAATATTTTGAATTCTCAGAAATTTCAGATATTCATAATTTTTAAAAAATGTACAATATATATACAATATTGGTACAAATTGTTGACCCAACTTAGTCAGTTATCGATAGAAAGTTTGAACTGTTAGAGGTTTCCCAGACTAAGAGTTCTTGGAAAAGGCTTGAATAAAAACCCTAAAATAACGGTTGGGGTTTTTAAAACCTTTGTTTGAAATAAACATATTAATGGGGACATTCATCTACATCTTCTGCTCTTCTGCAAAATATGTCAACTGCTCAAAGTTAATGGAGCAACATGCAGATGTTAATACTAAGTTGTAGAACAAATTGTGCAAGCACAATGCAAACACAAACGCCAGAGACATAATCAAGTCACACAAAAAATAAACAAGAAACTGAAAAAGCTGGCTCCCGAGCTCATTCCCTTTGCTCAAACAGACAGACACAAAATTCTGTCGAGGCGAGCCAAATGATGTAATAATCAGCCAATTCCACACAATTGCTTGCGGTCCACATGCAAAACGACTTATTCCAAGAAATGCAAACACACTGGGAGGGAGCTTAATTAAGATATGCAAACCCAAAAAAAAAAATGGAGAAAAAAAGAAGGCAACAGAGCGACGTCTGGCTGCCACTCCCCCCCGAAATTCGTTGGGTAATTGCATAATTGCAGGCTCCGGGCAATGTGAGTCATAAAAGCAGTCTAACCTATTGCCTATTAAGTAATATTCTATTGTAAACTCTCAAATGCAATTCAAAAAAAAAAAAACAAAAAATTCACTTTCAACATTTGTAAGCGGCGAGTGGGATTACTCAATTGACTGCAGCGGCAGCAATTGCAGCGGCAGCAACAACAAAATCAAAAGTAAGTCGGCCCCCCTTACCTTACACAAGCAACGTCTCTTTTACTGGCTTGGCTCTCTCTCTCTCTCTCTTGCTGCCGCCTCTCTTCAACCCGTTTGAATTACAGTTATGTCATAGGAACGTAAGCAAAGTGGTTGCTGCTGCTGCTGCTGTGCTGTTGTTGTCGCTCGTGTTTCGCTTTATCGCCCGCCTGCAATTGCAATTGCAAACAAAACAACAATCATTTGCTAAGTCTATTGAGTAATAATAGAGCGAGCGAGCGAGCGGGCGAGCAGGGCAGCCCGTTGAGGGGTAGGGTAGGGGGTGACAGATTAACCAAGTTTGACATTTACATAAAACATATTTAATCTTAGATCGCATCTACTTAAGGCAAAGTTCAGGGGCGTGGCTTGAGAGACTCAATGTGATGCAACAGTTTATCCTTCGTTCGTTAATTGTAATTGAAAAGTTCAGCCAAACATGAAAAGTTCATCACAAATTGTGGGGGCGGAGGGCGGTATGCGCCTAAAAGGATTTTAATTATCACTTTGGGTAACATTTAGGCACAAACTTTTACCCTTTGAATAATATTTACCAATTTCCCCCAGGAATTCATAAGTTTTGTTGGGTTACGCCTATCGAACGGGGGATGGATGGGTTCCTCAAAGCCCAAGAGTTGTGCAATTGCTTAAATTGTTGTTTATTTGGAAAGATATTGAGACTGTTAAGCACTAATGCTAACTATTTGGATGCAAAAACATTTTTAAGAATTTTTTTTATATAAAAGCCATTTGATCTAATCAAAGAACGTAACATTTCGAGGGGGGTGTTCCAGAAATCTGTGGAGATTTTTTGAGCTAAAACTGCTTGCCTTTGGATGTGAAATGTCACCAAAACATTAGATGACAAAAGTTGAGGGGGTTACCTTCTTCAATAATCTAGTACCTCCTACTCCTCTCCTACTTTTTGTTCAAAACTCAATCGTTTATACGAAAATCTTTCGAGATTTGTGGCACAACCCCAAGTAAGTCACTTTTTTGTGTGCTGTCTGCTCACCAAAATGACAGGTACAAACTCTCTCGTTGTACACCACACTTATTTTAGCGTCTATTGTGTTTACTTTTTTCCGTTTCTCGATGAGATTTGCACGCAAAGCTGTCTTATGACTATTACTGTTCAAAAAATGCATAATCGAATCAAGCACTGGCATTCTTACCTTGCTGTAGACTGCAAAAATTATTGATACAAGTATAATGTTTGGTTTAAAGGGAATATATGCATTTTCCTTCACGACTGTAAAGTCATTCTTCACCCAAAAGAGATGTAGATCAGCTCTTTTTTTAAATAAGGATTTTATGACTTTTCAAAACTCGTAATTCGGTATTCTACAATTTAAAAAATTGGCTACAAATGTACTTATACCATTTACCTATTTACGATATTACAAAATTTTACAATTTGTATGGTATTGTGTCTTATTTTCTGTATTTAACATTCTACAATTTACGATTTTCTATTGCCAGTTTCAATTTGATGACGATATTTCATACTTTGGCTGTTTACGATATTCGCAATTTGTGCTTTTTCGATATAACAAAATATTACAAAGTTTTGTTAATATACGACTTTAACAATTTTCATTATTAGACCTTTTCAACAAATTTTACGATAAAGAACTTAACGATATTCCAGATTTCTTGAAGAACTTCTAAAACTCTTACAAATGTGCAATACAAAAACTTGAAAAAACACTGATGACAGTTTAAGTTGTGGAAATATTTGCAATATTTTAAGGTATGGCAATGTTTAGATTACGATATTGGTGCAAATAGAGAGATATATATTATATATTGATATAAAAAAAAACCGCCCTAACATGGACGGTGAAGCAGATCTACATATTGTACCCATTTAACGTTGACAGAAAACAACAAAATTAAATAAACGGGCCCGTTCCCGTTTTCGATTTCGATCAAATTATGTGAAATTGGAATTGGAAAAGCCGCTTGTTAGACTCAGCTTTTATCTTATAGTTTCGAATCCTCTCCAAAGAACAGTTTTGATGGCTGGACAGTATTAACCGATTTCTCTAATCAATTCTTGGATATCAGTTCTCTTGCCTATTCCGATCGATCGATCTAATTCGGAATGCTTTTATGCAAAAGCAGCAACAACAATTGTAATATAATATATTCAACTATGTCACACGGTTCTCATTGAAGTAAAGGGGTGTCTATAGAAAGAAACCAATTCTGATATTATTTTTTTGAATTAAAACGATAAAGGCGAATAAACTAAAACCCCCGCACCATTATCATTAGCAATAAAATATTCTTAGTCCCAAATAATACGACTTTTGGCTGATGCTGTAAATGTCTGATCAACAAAGTAGCTAAATTGGCTCATGCCTTCTCTATGGTGTGTGTGTATTTGTGTGTGTGTGTGTACCATATGTTGCCTATAAAACAGTTTCTGTCTGCCCTCCCCGCTTTTGCCATATGTTCCATGTTGACATTTGATGAATGTGTTTTTTTCCTCCACCCCTCCTATCCCCACACACACACGCCCAGCCACTTCCACTTCCGTTTCGCACGCGTTTTTCAACGCTTAGTTAATTGATTTCTCAGACACCCCGAAACAACAACAACAAAAAATACAAAAAAATACAAAACCTGAAACCAAAAACCATCGAGGCTGACACATGCGCCAATAATCCACTTAAAATCATTACAAAATAACCTTTGTTGTTGGTGCGAGGGGAGAACTGCTCATTCCTTCTTACCCTGTACTATTTATGGGCTAAGGGAGAGACGCTTGAAGCTGCTGCTTATGTAATACACAGGGGGGGGGGGGAGACCTAGGTGCGAACAGCAGCCCCTAAAAACACAAAAAAATAAGTGACTGACAGACATCGAAACCGGCTTTTTATGCAAAAGGTGCCCAAAAAATAAAATACAGTTTATTGTTGTTGTATTTGGGGAGCAGCATTGCGTGAGCTTCTGCTTGTGCAACAAACTCAAAGAGAAGAAACCCCCCACAAAGAGAGGGAGGAGAGCCCCAAAGCAACAGTTTTTTAAGAGCTGGGCTTGTGTCAAAATTTTGACAGTACTTGCCTCTCTCCCATTCTCTCTCTCTCTCTCTCTCTCTCTCTCTGTCGAGCGCGCGTCTGACTCTTGTGGCCATCTGCGAAAGCAAAAGTATGTCAAAGTCAAATGTTGCTGCTGACGGCGGCGTCAGCGTTGCAGCATTACCAAACATTGTTGTTGGCGTCATTTTTATGATGTTTGTTTGGTAAGTGGAGCTCCACTTTTTTTGGTTTCTGTTTTGGGTTATGTAAGGCCCCAGCCAACTGTTGGTTACGTTAAGCGCCCCAGACTCTCCGCCTCCTCGCCCTCCCTGCCGCCGCTGCCGCTGCTGCTGGCTGATGTTTGTCGTCGTGGCCATCGTCTGTCTTAGCCTTTTGTCTTTTTCACGCTTCCCCTGTGCCCCCATCCCCATCCCCCCCACCCACAGAGCGTGCTGTTCGCTAAGGTGGCGGCGGCGGCTGCTCATTTGTTTGTTGCCAATTTCAACGCTTTTGACTTTTTTTTTCTTTCTTTGAAATTAAATCGTGATTTGTAAAATGCGCTCAATTTTTCGTCTCGCTTTTTTTTTTTTTTTGGCGGGGGGAGCTTTTGCAATTTTGTAATAAGTTTTGTATTTTTTTTGTCGTTGTCGATTAAATAATCAGCCGCTGTGGTGTGGCAACAACCACAATGGCGGCGTCTTACAGGAAGGCTTTTGGGTAGGGTTTGAAGTTTTTGAAAGTAAATTTGGAGTCGAGGGCTAAGCTGAGGGAGGTTCTTGTGGCTGAATTTGAATTCATAGCAAAGTTATGATATTTTAATAAGTTGAAAATCTTTTGTACCTTACAAAAACATGTTGATTTTGTCATATTTAATATTAACTACTAAAAACTATAAATTTTTAAATATACGATATTCATATTTTTTCCCCGAATATCAGAATTTTCAAATTTACGATACTTCCAAGTTTTTGAAATTTAATTTACTCTAAATTTTCACAAATTTACTTATTACAATTTTACAAACTAAGATATTTTAATACTTATTCTAATATATTACAAATTTACGATATTCTTGCTCAAATTTTGCAATATATTTTCACTGTGGACACAATTTTACGCAAAATAATAATTCGAAATTGTAAAATTCTACATTTTTACAATATTGTAAATTTTTTATTTCCTTACGATAACTAAAACTTTGTTATAGTTTCGATATTGAAAATTCTTACAAACACGATATTATAATTTTACTCGTATAACGATTTATCAACTTACGATATTCGAAAAATTCTCAGAGCTATGATTTCTTTATCTATTTGGAATATTTTGGAAAATCATTTCAACAAAAATCGCCTTGATGGTATTTTTCGAGCACTTTTGATGATTGAAATAAGTTTACAATCAAGTGGGATTAAAAGATAACTCGAAAATAAATAATGCTTATGCTTTATATTTGGTTTATCAAAAACCCAATTCGTAACCTACCAGAAAATGAATCAAAAATGAGTCAAAACTGATCTAAAGCATGGCTAGAGTACCATTTTCTGCTGATAAAAGTATCATTTGTGATTAATCAGACCGAAATAGTGTCGAATGTGATCAAAAAATTTATCAAATGTTGGTTAGGTAGGTTGCTATTATTTTATTAACCATGTACCAAATATTTTAATGAAATATTCTTAAATTTTTAGACTTACGATACAACAAACTTTGCAAAATTTCCCTAAAAAATTATATTGTATGAATGTTATATGGATAAAATGTACTTAAGTCAGAAAATAACGTGAAGTTGACAATCAGTGGAAAAATTTCCCAATTTCTGATATCATAAAAAATAGACCAAATTACGATATTCTAACACAAAATTTTAATGTTTACAAGTTGATAATGGTTCCTAATTACAAACTTTACCATATAAAAATTTTCCACTATTTTCCGATGCTCCAAGCTATAAGAACTTTACGATATTCTAATTTTATCTAATTTATTTCTTCAAGTATTTTGTCCAAATACTGCAAAATGTACGTACTAATTTCCATTATTTCAAACAAATTTGATATTTATAATCAAAAATTTACAAAAGTCTACTGTATTCCAATAGGGTACAAATTATTTTGTATACTAAACTTTATTCGTAATTTTCTGCGATATGCTTATTTTTTATATTCTGAGTTTGAAACTTATATTCCAATATTTTGATAAGCTTGCGATCCTAAAAATCCAACATATTACAAACTTTTCTGCATTTTTTTTTATTTTCAATATTCTGAACAACTCTGATCGAGTTTTGGGCACCGTATATGCAAAATCAAATATTTTGTTCAAAACTGCGATATAAATGTTAAAAATTAGATTTCAAAAATTTCGAAAATTTACGATATTCAAAAACAATGCAAGCTTTTCTGTAATCTAATAAAAAAAAAAATATTTTGCGTTATACAAATTTCCAATATTGTGAACAATGTTGAAATAAAGATTCAAAAATTTAGAAAATTTGTGATGTTCCCAAAAATTACCACAATTTCGGAATTGATAAATTAAATATTTTCTTAATATTTGAGATATTTAGAATTTTGACAAATTGGTAATATGTTTGTTTACAGTTTTATTACACAACTTGAGCTTCATTCACGTCCGCTAAACATAAAAAAAATCTAACCCGACCGACCGCATTTACTTTGATAATAAAGAAATGAAATTCATGCGGCTCACAAATTAAACCTAATCATTCAACATTCGTTGGGGCCACAGTTTTTGTGCGGTTTCATGAACAAATTGTAAAGTTGAAGTTCTTTAAGTTCGTTCTATGACAAAACTTTTCTAAAGTTTTTGTTTTTTATTTTTTTTTTTAGGAATTTTGTAATTCATATTTTATAAACCAAAAGCCTTCAATTTAATATTCATTATTTTGCCTAAAAATGTGGAACTCCCATTGCGTCATGTGGGCGTGTGCTAAACTGGGCCACGTTGAATGTCAAATCGTCCCCAAAAAATGTGCCAAAAAAGAAAATATGTTGCTGGCCCCAAAATCAACCGACTGTGAGGATTTTCATTTGGGAAATTTTATTATGCGTTGTCACACACACACCCACACACACACACACGCAATATTTGTAACTGAAAATAATGTCGAGGTTCAAGGACTAACAAATCTGATGTATGAAGCCAATTTATGTAATCTTTGAGAAGAGATCCGGGAGCTGCATTTTAACAGGCACAGGCACAGGCACAGAGGTGATTGACCCAAACAATTTTCATTATTTTTCTTTTGTTTCTGTTGTTTTTTTTTGATATTCCTTGTCATTTGCGACGCAATTGTTGAGAAGAACATGGGGCGTATGCGTCATTTGTTGTCAGTTTTATCTCACAATTTGAAACTCGTTTTTTGGGCATGCTTTTGCCATACTTTTCAAGGTAACGTAAACAAAACAATTAAAACTGAAAAACTTTACTTTAAAATTGTTTAACTTTCAAAGCCATCGACAAGTAAATGCAAGTGGCATAAAGTTAATTTTAATGAAGCAGCACACAGTTTTTTTTTGTTTTTTTTTATTGAAAACAAGCATTCCACAAAAGCGCTTCAATGAACAATCGTCGACGCCTCGTTGACTGCGACCAAGGTCAACCGGGCCAACGCCAACGGAGATCTCCCAAAGTGTTGTGTGTGTGTGTGTGTGTGCGTGAGCTGGACTGGGAGGGAGGTAGGTTGGGAGGGGGGTAGCGAACCAAGTGCGGAAGTTTTACCCACATTATGTGGGGCGTATGAGATATAAAGAAGTATTTTTTTTCCCCCCTCTTTCTTACTTTAGTGTCATTATTACGAGTATTGTTTGCTGTTATGGCCATTTAGTTTGTTGTTACGAAAAAACACAAAATGGACCATCAATTTTAAGGCATTTGGCTGGGACCCTGCTTTTGTAAGTTGTTGGCTTGGCTTGGGTTATGGGGGATTTGACTGACCTTATTTTTTTTTCCGGGCATTCAAAACAAAAACAAAAGATCTGCCGACAAAACAGAAGGCCGAAATATGTTACCTTGAGACAAGGCTTTTACGTTCCAGTTTCGGCTATATCGTAATTTGAAGGCGTAGTTGTTATAAGCATCATAGGGGGGAATGGTGTAGATGAATGTAGATGACTGTGTGATTTTGAATTTGAGTCGCTTTTTGAAATATTTGAAAAAAAAATTTAAATATCGTAGATGTATCAATTCATTGGAATATCGTAAACATTGTATATAGAGCATTGAGCAATGTCAGAAATGCGGTGCAGCGGGTAGTGTGTGTGTGCAAGAGGTTGTCAATCATTCAACAAATATAACACAAATGCGGGGCAGTGGGTAGGACATCAGGACATCTAATGAAAAAGTGTTTTCTCTCAAAATTTACTAAATAAAGGGTGATTTTTTAGCTAATATCTTTTTGGCAACACGTTTCCTGTTTTGTTTCACTGTCAAACATCTTCAGTTTGGTCTATAATTTAACCATGCATCGTCTTACAAACGAACAACTCTTGCAAATTATTGAATTTTGTTATCAAAATCTCTGTTAAGAAAGTTTGTGTTCGAGAAATTGTGTTCAGCGACGAAGCTCATTTTTGGCTCAATTGGTACGTAAATAAGCAGAATTGTTGATTTTGGAGTGAATATCAGCCAGAAGCATTGCAAGAGCTACCAATGCATCGAAAATGCAAGAGCTTGACTTTCATGTCATGTGGTTTCAACAAGACGGTGCCAATGGACTTATTGAGAGGCGAGTTCGGTGAACATTTGGGGCTATGTTAAAGCTCACTTCCATACAGACAAGCCCGCTTCAATTGACGCATTGGAAGACAACATTGAAGCATTTATTCGTGAGATACCGGCCGAAATGTTGGAAAGAGTATGCCAAAATTGGACTAAGCGGATGGACCATTTGATGCGCAGTCACGGTCAACATTTGCATGAAATAATCTTTAAACATTAAATTATATGGACCGTACTATCGGTTCAAATAAAGATTTCATGCATTTTTCTGAATTTTATGTTTTTTTTTTTGAAGAACTTTCCTATAGCTCTTAAAAAATCACCCTTTATTAGCGCCAGCATTAAGATAAGTTTTCTTAGATTTGCCGTTCAGAGTTTTTCTTTTTCTTGTGCGAATATTGATAAGGCAAAACTGAAAAGTAAACTTCATCGGCCTGCAAATATAAGAAGCATATGTCTCATGCATGGCAAGGCAAATATATAACTTTTACCAACTCTAAGATATGTTTGTTCATACCGACAGACAGAGGGATGGACGAACATGTCTTTATCTACTCGACTGTTAAGGCTTTTCTCAGAGTATAAAAGTGTAGTAATGATTTCGTAAATTTTAAAAAATTTTGAATATCATTAAATTTATATAACTGAATATCGTAAATTTTACAAAAATGTTCACTATAATATAGAGTGATGAACTGGCAGCTCCTGCAAGGCTTCTGGTTGCTCTTCACACCAAATACTGCAATATTGTTCGTTCACATATGCATTGAAACCAGGAATGCAAACCGGTTCTGAGCTGAACCGGTTTTGAACCGAATCGAACCGCTTATTCCCGCTGTTGAACCGAACCGCAAACCGAACCGCCTTCCTTTCAGAATTTCTGAACCGAACCGAAAACCAAAAATAAAAACGGTTCGGTTCGGTTCAGTTCTCTGACGAGTTTTAATGGGAATTGCTTTGCTCTAGCCAATGATTTTAATTAATTATAAAATTTGAATCGTTTCTCGAAGATAATTTTCAAACATTTCGTTCGACCCTCCACATATTTAGCGTTGTCGGATCGATATAACTTTTAAGGATCGATATAACTTCTGCAATTTCCCGCCGATCTCTTAATTTACCTGTCATCAATCTAAATTTGTTTTTTCATTAGACAATATTTTTAATTTTCTGTGTTACTTCTTAACCTTAATTCCATCTTAATCTGCCAATAAATAAGGGCATTCCTCCAGGAACTGATGGACGAGTTCTGGGAATCCGACATAATAATCTTTGCAGATTGCTCCAAGGATTTAAAAGATATTCGAATGGATTATAGGAAACAAATTTAAAAAATGGTCGAATAGCCACTTCACCGAAATCATATTTTATAATGTGCCTTTGTGAACCACTGAACCGAACCGAAACCGCGGTTCATTTAACTCCAAAAACCATGTTATGAACCGAACCGGCGGTTTAGAAACTGTGCGAACCACTGATCCGAACCAGTACTTATTTTCTAGGGGTTTGCATCCCTGATTGAAACAGAAATTGGCATCCTCGCTGAACACAATTTTTTGACAAAAAAGTGGAGTTTTGCAAAAAATAAAATTCAATAAACTGCCAGCGTTGTTTTTACAAACGAAGATGGTTAAAAACTAAACCAAACTGAACATGTTTGACAGTAACAAGTGACACGAAAACAGCTGAGCTGACAAAAACGGTTTTACTGAAAAGAAAGTTGCTATAAAATCACATTTTAGCATAAATGTCACTTGTCAAGTGGAGGTCAAGTGGGAGTGAATGCGTTGGCTTATGTGTATCACAACAATTGCGACTGCTTGTTACTTTATGGGTTCCAAGATGCTATTTCCAAACTTAATATAACGCTTTCTATATTTGAGACAGTGTATAAATTGGCCAATTGCACTTTAATTTTCGGGTTTAATAAAACAGCAAAAACACCCCATTCCTTCTAGTCCTTAAACTAACACTTTCAAATAACTGGGATTTTATGACGCATTCATAAGCAGAGTTAACTCTGCAGAATAGGCTTCATCAACCATCATCATCATCATCTGAATATCTCATAATTTTATGGTCTGAGCACATTTATATGCCAAATTGCAAACAGCATGTGGTGAGCGAAACTTCCTACTCCTCCTCCTTTCCCAGCAAGTCATAATTTCCCTATGGGTGGTGGTGGTGCTCAGTGAGTGACTGACTGAAGCTGGGGCAAACTCAGTTTTCAATGCCTTTCCATTTGGCTCCGGTTGTTGGGTGTCGCATAAGGAGGCCCGGTGGCCTCCTCCCAAGTGTGCAAATTTTATGGACCTTCATTTGGTATTTAGGTCAGTTTTACTTGTTTGCGGCACATTCCAACACACTTACATAAGAAGTGGTGCGATTGTGTGTAGATTAATTCCATTCTATGTGTGTACACACGCTTTCTGTCAGGCAATCAAAAGGTCTACGCAATATGTTTATTTTTAGTAAATTGTTAAACAACAATTGAATTGAATTAAATTTGATTTAATTCAAAGAAAATAAACAAATGATTCACGCTTACACCGATCTATCTATCTATCTATCTATCTATCTGCTGGGTGGAATTGTCTGTCAAAGACGGAAGTTGAGCTAGATGTTGCATGTTCTGTTATGCAATCGACAGCAAGTGGCCGCGACACTTGTCAAGAAATTCTCTATATTTTCTGTTTGTTTTTTTTTTTTCCTTTATGCAAATGAATTTTTAATATACGTGACGAAATCTGATTTTAAATGCACACACGACAGAAATTGTAATGCACAGCGAGAGCGAGAGAGAGAGAGAGAGAGGGGTAGAGAGAGATATAGAAGCCAACTGTGCCTTGTGTATATTCTGAAGCCAAATGCAATTTATCAACAGTTGGGCTTAAATTGTCTGCAGCGTTAAGGAAACTTGTTCCGTGGAGGCTGTGTGGGGGCCACCCCGGCCCCCCTCCCTCCCAGACGTCACTCACAGAGCGTAAAATTCTCTAATAAGTGCAAATTGGCAGGGCAACAACAACAAAAACAACAACAACAACTACAAGTTCAAGCGTTTGGCTTTGCATTTTAATTGAATTTATTTTTTGTAAGTAGAAGTATCTTATGGATATACAAACAAGCCAAACCTAGGTACATACAACAGATTATCGAACGGGAAGTTCAAGCGGAACAACGTGACCAACATGAGAAACCAATTGGGTAAACCTAAAAGAAGGCAAAACGAGAAAGCTAAGCTAACCTTGCAAGTGCTTGCTTAAATATTTTCAAAAAATACTCTTTTTCCCATTTTCCGACCCATCGTTCGTATGGGAGCTATATGATACAGTTATCCGATTTGGCCAAAAAATTTTCAAAATTATGTGAAAGCATGTGAAACAAACAAATACAAAACTGCAGGATGCTACCATTAAAAACAAAAAAGTTTTTCTAACTAAGACTGTTTTTTAGACCCAACTTTTGTATATATAGTTGTCCGACTTTAATAAAAATTGGTAGGATTATAAAAAAACATATAAAACCTACGATTACAAAGTTTGGAGACGATTCCATTGAAAAGAAAAAAGTTTTTCATACCAAAACAAGAAAGAAAGTCGGTCAAGCCCGACTATAACATACTCTGTACCAAGAAAATTTTTCTTTTGATCATAACTCGAAAACCGTTCATTCGATCTTCTTCATTCCTTTGGCGGATCGATAAGTTATCCTAATAACTAAATATGTCCAGAAGGATCAAGCCATCTATCTTCAAAACTGCGGGAGATATGACGTTTTTTCTAAATTGCGGGGGCGGGAGGGGGCGTGGCCAAAATTGAAAATAAACTTGATCTGCCTGCAGACATTAGAAGCAAATGTCCCATACATGTCAAACCTCTATCTCTTACCATCTCTGAGATCTGTGCGTTCATACGGACAGACAGACGGACAGACGGACATGACGGACATGACTCGGCTGTTGATGCTGATCAAGAATATATATACTTTATGGGGTCGGAGATGCTTCCTTCTGGATGTTACATACTTTTGCACAAACTTATAATACTCTATGTACCCACGGTACAGAGTATAACTAGTTCTCGGACCGATTGTTCTATGAGATATATTAATCCGATCTGGTCGATACCGACATATTAGTAGTGTGCAGCAAAAAGAAGACTCTGTGCAAAATTTCAGCTCGAAAGCTTCAGAACTGAGAGACTAGTTCGGGTAGAAACAGACAGACAGACAGACGGACAAAGCTCAATCGACTCAGCTCGCCACCCTGATCAAGAATATATATAGTTTATGGGGTCGGAAATGAATATTTCTATGCGTTGCAAACTTCTGGGCAAAATTATAATACCCCTTGCAAGGGTATAAAGATGTGAAATACATTACAAAATTTTAGTTTTTCAATTTACAACTTAAATGTGGTTCAATCTGATGTCAATTGATCTACGAGCAGGAGAACTGAGAAGTCAACTTTGGTTCTCTTTCATAGAAATATGACAAATTTCCTTACACTTTTGGAATTTGTAGTACACAGAGAAAAAAAAATATCAATATCAATTCGATCTGGGCTGGTTAATTTGACATTTTGACAAATCATTTTGATGCCAAAAAAATGTCAAATTGAAGCTAAATAATATCATTCTTATATTGAAAATTACATTTTCTATTAATTAATATCATTATTTTATTTCATTAATTTACTTTTGATTAGAAAATTCATCAAATTGATATGAAGAAAAGGTCATATTTATCTTTATCATATCGGCTTTTTAATGATATGAAAAAATATAGCATTGAGTACCAGATCATATCATTTTTTTATCTGTGTAGTTCTCAGAATTTTCTGGAATTGTTTTTCAAAATTTATTGGAAATTACAAAACTATTGATCAAAGACAATATGCAGGTAACGGCAAGGTTGAAAGATCTACGAGCTAAGGAACTTAGAATTCAACTTTGGTTTTCTTTCATAGGAATATGCCATATTTTCCCACAATGTCAGAATATTCCGCCATATGCAAAGGGTATTATGATTTTGCCCAAAAGTTTGCAACACATAGAAATATTCATTTCCGACCCCATAAACTATATATATATTCTTGATCAGGGTGACGAGCTGAGTCGATTGAGCTTTGTTCGTCCGTCTGTCCCTCTATCTGTCTGTTTCTACTCAAACTAGTCACTCAGTTTTAAAGCTATCGAGCTGAAATTTTGCACAGAGTCATATTTTTGCTGCACTCTACTAATATATCGGTATCGACTGGATCGTATGACTATATCGCATAGCTCCCTTTGGAAAAATCGGTCCGAGAACTAGTTTTAGTATGAAAAACTTTTTTCTTTTCAATGGAAACGTCTCCAAACTTTGTTTTTACAAGTTTTCTATGCTTTTTAATTATATTGTAAAGTTTGATAAAAATCGGTCAACTATATGATATTGCTGCCATACAACAGATAGGTCTGGAAAACAGTCTTAGTTAGAAAAACTTTTTTGTTTTTAATGATAGCATCCTGGAATTTGGTATTTGCTTGTTTAACATGCTTTCACATAAATCTACAAAAATTTTTGTCCAAATCGGATGATTATATCATATAGAACGAACGGTTGGTAAATGGGTCGTAGTGAGGAAAAAGGATATTTTTGAAAATATTTAAGCGAGCAGGGGTATAAAAACTTCGGCACAGACGAAGTTCGCGTAGCTTTCTCGTCATTAAAATTTATTAAATATTTTCCATATATTTTTTAAAGCAAAGATTTGAATGTTTGAAAAATCAACGAGTATGGGAACTAAGAATTCAACTTTGGTTTTCATTCATAGGAATATGCCATATTTTTCCACCATTCTGAAATTTTTAATAAATTTTCTATGATAATTTTTAAAATTAACTAGAAATTTTCCTAGAAATTCCTAGAAACTTTAGAATTTAGTCACAGCAATCTATGGTATAATCGCATCATTTGAAATAAATCAAACTAGATTAATATCTACATTTCTTCTCATTTTCCGCTTTAATCCTAATGATTTTTTATTTATATCTCCCCTGGCGAAACGTTCCTCTGCAGACGATATACTGCGGGACGGTAGTAACCCCACCAACTAAGCAGGCTTGTCCATTTTCTTGTTTTTCAATTAGAGAAATGACACATAATTCTTTTGCGCAATTTATAATTGTTGACGGAAATTGCAAAGAATTATAATTTTCATGTACATTTCATTATCAGGAAGTGCATTGTTTGTGCTTGGCGACTGTCAGATTATTTAACGTTAAATTTGTGACACATTTTTACATAAAAATGCAGCAAAGTCTATTTAATTATGCACACAAATCCCACCGACAGTCAATTGTTTCGGTGGAAGCCATTCAGATAAATGTTGCGGCTGCAGACGTATATAGAAAATATAATTAACTTTTTGATGGCATTTAAAGCTGAGAGAATGAGAATTTTTAAAGCTTTACCTTTTTAATGACTTGATTTAATGAGGTTTTCATAAAGATTGTAAAGTATTATTGAACGAACCAACATAAACTCAAGGCGATTGCCTAAATTGGTTGGTGGGGGGGGTTCTTATCAACAAAAAAAAACATCGAATGTGGCAAAGGAGGTCGACAGAATTGATTTTTAGTTAACATAGCATTACGACGAATGTTCTTATATGACTTTGTTTAAACATTTTACAATTTTTATGAACCTTACGACATTGCTTTAACTGTTTTATGATTGACCAATTTAAACGCCGAACGCAGAGATTTGCCTAAGCGATTGTTAGATATGCCGCTGGCGATTGCTGTCAAAGAAATATGTAAAAAACTTCTAGGTCATTGCAGTTCACGCCTGGCCCGCAGGATCTTAACAATTATAGCTATTCACACTGAAACGAGCGGAAAGCGCCAATAGCTTTTAAGCCAGCGATCAACAAGGTAGTTCAGAGTTGACATTCTGTTCGCACTTTATCACACTCTCAACTTTTGGCTAGCTTTGATCTACACCACAGCTTCTGGAGCAACTGGCTCCGCTCTTTCACACAAGTAAAATTAAATTTTTACCCAAACTTTCTAATGTTGCGAATTTGGATAATTTTACAATATAAATTGAAAAATTTACGATAATCAAAATTTGGTAAAAATTTACAATAAACAAAATTTGGTATAAATTTACGATAATCAAAATTTGGTAAAAATTTACGATACTCAAAATTTGGTAAAAATTTACCATAATCAAAATTTGGTAAAAATTTACGACAATCAAAATTGGGGAAAAATTAACGATAATCAAAATTTGGTAAAATTTTACATTAAACAAAATTTGGTAAAATTTACGATAATCAATATTTGGTAAAAATTTACAATAATCAAAATTTGGCAAAAATGTACGATAATCAAACTGGTAAAAATTTACGGTAATCGAAATTTGGTAAAAATTTATGATAATCAAAAATTGGTAAAAATTTACGTTAATTGCAATTTGGTAAAAATTTACGATAATCAAAATTTGGCAAAAATGTACGATAATAAAACTGGTAAAAATTTACGATAATCGAAATTTGGTAAAAATTTACGATAAAAGAATTACGATAATCAAAATTTGGCAAAAATGTACGATAATCAAACTGGTAAACATTTACGATAATCAAAATTTTGCAAAAATGTACGATAATCAAATTGGTAAAAATTTACGATAGTCGAAATTTGGTAAAAATTTACGATAATCAAAAATTGGTAAAAATTTACTATAATTGCAATTTGATAAAAATTTACGATAATCAAAATTTGGTAGAAATTATGATAATCTAAATTTGGTGAAATGTTCGATGATTCATTATAACAAAACAATCATTCTTTTGCATAAAAATTTGCTAAAATTCTGAGAAATATTTTGTTAAAAAAACAAAACCAAAACAAACTTAACATATAAAAACTGTAAGCAAATGCGGCACCCACTTGTATAACAGTGAGCCAGCTGAGTCATACCCCAAACGCTACAAGCTCATTTCTTAATGAATCTCAATTACCAAAAGCATTTCCGTACAATTTCCGGTTGTAGCTAACAAATGAGTTCGCTCTTTTGCGATCAATTACTATTCAAACCACCCTCAGCAGCAGTTAACTAACAAGCCATTATGCTACCCCAAATTTCCTAATCAATTGTGTAAGAGGGGGGGGCCCTAAATGAAATAAATACATACAGATGTACCCAACGATTAGCAGCCGCCGCCCCCCCGTAAAACTCTAATCTCTCTCTCTCTCTCTATCCCTCTAATCCAACCACTTGACATCAATTTAACGAAAAATTGTCAAACATTTTACATAATCATCAACCATAACGTATCGCGCCGTCTACAAATATGGAAAAACGCAAAATTAATACGTTTCTTTGAGCTCTGCTGATGAGCTTTATTTTTATCACAAGTATTTTCATATGTAATCACATTTCTGTTGTTGTCGCTGTTTTTTTTTTTTTTTTGCAACAATTTTGTATAACAATTGTGTGTGGGGACAACATGTCATATCGACGAGACGACGTAGTCATTTTATGTTGCGATTGCGTAATGTTAAGCAACATTAATAAAAAAAAAAACAAAATAAACTCTCTTAAATGATTAACAGTTTAAGAGCTCTGGCTGTTATTTGCGCTCTGCATAAAGTTAAGCAGTGGCGCGCGCAGGAGAGCCAAATTAATAATAAAAAGAGAGAGAGAGCGAGCGAGAGAGAGAGTAAGCAACATGTTAAAATGTTGCCATGTTAATGTGTTGCTAATGTTTACAAGTGGCGTTGGCCTACGTGACGTAGCCGATGTAAACCCACAAACAACAGAGCCAGATTTTTGATAAAGCATTCTATTTATAGAGAAGTCTGCTACATAAAAAAAACAACAATTCTATTTTTGCTGCTGAACTGAAGCAGAAATAAGATATAAGAAGGGCAAGAGATAAGAGAAACAAGTTGCTTCACTTGCAGCTTAGGCAACTTTAGCTATTTTGTAGCCACTTTCAAAGGTATTGAGAATAGAAAAACAATAAAAAAAAACTAAACGCAGTTTCTTAATAAAAAAAAACAAAAAATTATTAACAATTTGCACACAGAAAAATGGATTAAAAGGGCTTTCATTGGCAAAAATGATCAATTAATATATAAAATTTCACCCTCTAAAACAATTTTTTTTTATTAAAAGGATACTATTTACACCTAAAGATATAAACTCCATCACATCATGCTAATATTTTTCCAGATGAAGGCCAATTTGATAGTAGAAATACTTGAATTATACTAAATATAGTGATATTTTATGCTGTGTTCAAGAATTAGAAGTTCCAGAACTTCATAGAGCCAGGAAATTCATGATGTAAGAATTAATTTTCGATTCATCCGGCTCGAAGGACCATTGTTTTTTGTAGGTGGGTGAAATTTTCCAACGTTTGAGATGTTTCAACACAAAATCCACATTGATTAACTGCACAATGATATGATGAGGCACAAAAAACACTCCTTCTTTCAATTTCTTTAACTTTAATAGAGATGGGAATTGAATTGCTTTAGTATTTTTGTAACTTAGACAACTTAATAGTGGTTAAATAGTTCCATGTATGCACTTTACTTACTTTATGACTAGTTTGGAACATAGGAAAATAACATTTGAGTTCGATTCGGAAAAAATTAAAGTATTTTTAAGTCCTTTGTAGTTATCTTTCGTACTTGAATCAAGTACTTTCAGTTCAGTAAGCCGCGTGAAATTATTTTATTGAAGCACTAAATTTTAAGTTTTTGATGTTGCGTATAATTCTTGATTTTAAGAACGGTTTGATAAAGATTCGAAAATGTTTCAAGAACTTACAAAGCTCATGCTAAGCCCGTCGTTTACTTAATAATATTAAGTATAAGCATGCTGCTGAATGGACGGTACAGAGTATAATTATAAGAGCGGACTAAAAATGGGTTTTCAAGAAGAATCGCGGCTAGGGTACCATTTTCATAGGACAAAAGTATAATTTATTATCTTAAACAGAGGGTTTATGCTGTGCTCAAAATATGGTTTAGTTTTAAAACGTCTCGAAAAAAGACTTGTAAATGATTCGAATGTGATTAGAAGATGGGTTTAAAAACGACTCTTCGCTAAGTGTCAGTGCTAGGGCATTTGTAATCAGAAATCGATCTCATTTATGGCTATTTTAAACACATCGCGGACTTGAGAAAGTCTCATATATAAGGAACTGAATTGTTTACTGGGCTTTTAAGTGTGACCAGTTTCGATTGGGCTTTTATATTGAAAAGTTTCTCGCACAAGTTTAAGTACTGATATATTTGAAGCATTCATTGCTGCATTTTCCGATGATCTTGTCAAAATCTAATTTTTCAGCGAAATAACAAATTTAGAGCTTTTAGCGAGTCTTTAAATTTAAAAAATTTCATTCTTAAGATTAATTTTAACCATTTTGGAGGCTTTTGTTTGCATGCAATTAATTTTGGGAATTCTGGTACGCTTCTAGGATTCCATTTTAAAGAAATTGGATCATGAACAAGAAAGAAAGTCGGTCAAGCCCGACTATAGCATACTCTGTACCAACGAAATTATACGCTCAGCATAAATTTTGATGCTGCAGTAGTAGCTGAAAGCAGCGCTGCTGCAGCGAACAGTCTTTTGATCATAACTCGAAAACCGTTCATCCAATCTTCACCATTCCTTTGGCTGATCGATAAGTTATTCTTATTACTAAATATATCTAAAAGGAACAACCCACCTATCTTTAAAACTGTAGGAGATATGACGTTTTTTCTAAATTGCGTGGGCGGCAGGGGGCGTGGCCAAAATTGAAAATAAACTTGATCTGCCTGCAGACATAAGAAGCATATGTCCCATACATGTCAAACCTCTATCTCTTACCATCTCTGAGATCTGTGCGTTCATACGGACAGACAGACGGACGGACAGACGGACATGGCTATATCGACTCGGCTGTTGCTGCTGATCAAGAATATATATACAATTTATGGGGTCGGAGATGCTTTCTTCTGGATGTTACATACTTTTGCATAAACTTATTATACTCTATGTACCTTTGGTACAGAGTATAAAAAGAGAGTAAAAGTCTTATTTGATATGCATTTCCAGGGTCTTCTGCAAACTAAAACTCTTTGTTTAGTTGGAAATATGTCTTGTGGTTGTGCCTCAATCGTTTAATGTTAGTAACAAGAGTAAAGCTTTGGCTTAGAAAAGATAAAATTAACAACATAAGCTGTAAAACTAATGTTAAATAGGTAAAAGGTCGACTGAAATACCCTAGAAACTTTACTTTACTTAACTTAGCTGACAGCTAGAAATGTCTCTCCTCTTACTCTGATCTAAATGGCGCCACTTTTAATGATCAATGCTGTCAGAATCGACATGGTCTGCTGTCTGCCGTCTATTTTGACGAATCCCACACACCGCACACACACCACACACCCCACACACACACACTCGCTTGTAAAATAACAACGGAAACGTATAAAAAGAACAAAATTTTAAATAAAAAGAAGAAAAAACTTGCCCTCAAGCCAAGCAGCAGCGTCAACTAATTGTCGAATTGTCGCTCGTGTTGAACATCATCGCGCCATGTCTTCTCCTCTGTCCCCTTCCCCATCTATCCAATATCTCTAAAGTGGATTTATATATAATTGGCAAACGCCAAACTTTGGCTGCCTGCTCCATGCATTTTGTCATTTTCAATTACAAAAGTTGACATTAATTGTGCCATTTGGCATTTCATATTCTTGTAAACATTTAGCATTCATTCTTGCCTCTTTTCCTTGCAGCACCCACCAATTTCAAGAGCCTTTGTCTACGCTCCGAAGTGTTGCTGAAACTGGGCCACTATCAGAGTTCCCTGGCCGACATTGAGAATGCGTTGCGTACGCGCTGCACTTCACCCAAGGTGAGTAGGTGATGTTTTGGCCATTGTCATCGATTCATTTGCTAATTGTGAATAAATTGTTTCCGATACAGGCACATTATTTGCGCGCCTTGGCCCTAAGTGGATTGGGTAGACTGGAGGAGGCATTACATAATGGATTTTTAGCCATTTGCCTGGATAAGAATACAAATCTCAGCAATTCGGAAATATTTCAACATGATCTCGCCAAGGTAATGGGAAATTGGAGGAGGATGAATTGAAGTGGGAAGTGTGGGAAACGATTGCTTGTTTGTTCTGTTTATGGAGAACTGAAATCCCCGGTATTAAGAATCTAGCAATTTGAGTTAGAATCAGGGTTCGGAATTGCACTGTGCTCGCAGCTCTTGAGAGCCTGCTCTTGCTCCCAGCTCATGGCACTCGGCTCTTGGCTCTAAGCTGAGAGCCCTCCATCGGGAGCCGTGAGCCATCAACCGGCTCTCGGCTCGTGAGCCACAGCATACGGCTCTGAGCTATGAGCCACTGCTCGGGAGCCGTGAGCCCTCAACTAACTCTCAGCTGGTGAGCTATAGCACACTGCTCTGAGCTTGAGGCAACAGCTCGGGAGCCGTGAGCCATCAACCAGCTCTGTGGCTCTCAGCTCAGAGCCGAGTGCTATGGCTCACGAGCCGAGAGCCGGTTGATTGCTCACGGCTCCCGAGTTGTGGCTCTCAGCTCTGAGCCAGAAGCGCGGCTCTCGGGCTCTGAGCGAGAGCCGAAAAGAGGCAGAGCACGCGGCTCGCTCGTGAGCAATTCCGAACCCTGGTTAGAATCCGTTTTGAAGTTATGTTTGAGTGTTATTAAGGTATTGTTATTGCTTAAAACTCTGTTCGTGGGTCAAAATCGGTGTTCATTCGTCTCCTGTCCATCGCCTCAGCTGTTGTATCTGAAGGATAAACCTAACTTTGTGGAAAAAACTTTTATAGGAAGGTATCCAATTGTTGTTGGCTTTAAGTCGCTGTTGTCCCGTCTTCTCTGGTAGATTGACACCCAAGTGTTTCTTAGATTCTCAGCTTGGATTACAGTTGCGAAATCTATTAATTGGATAAACGTTGCAAACCCTAGGCCAACCTTTAAAATTCCGGTTTCAATTCCTTGAGCCACAGATCTTTTTGAAACCTTCAAGAAAGTTTTCTATCCCCAGCGGTGGGCACAAACTTTAAACTTTGTAAGCAGTCCAACAAAACAGCGACTCTGAAGTCAAGCAGTGATCCAAATCGACTGCTTGTACGTCAAGGTGTCGCCTGAACTGCTTACATTACGTGTTTTATACCCTTGCAAAGGGTATTATAATTTTACCCAGATGTTTGCAACGCATAGAAAGATTCCTTTCCCACCCCTTAAACCATATATATTCTGGATCAGGGTGACGAGCTGAGTTGATTGAGCTTTGTTCGTCCGTCTGTCCTTCTGTCTGTCTGTTTCTACGCAAACTAGTCTCTCAGTTTTAAAGCTATCGAGCTGAAATTTTGCACAAAGTCTTCTTTTTGCTGCACATTAATAATATGTCGGAACCGACCGGATCGGATGACTATATCTCATAGCTCCCATGGGAACAATCAGTCGAAAAACTAGTTTTAGTAGGAAAAACTTTTTTCTTTTGAATGGAAACGTATCCAAACTTTGTATTCATAGATTATCTATGCATTTTTTTAATTTCGCCAAGTTGGATGAAAATCGGACAACTATATGGTATAGCTGTCATACAAAAGATAGGTCTGAAAAACACTCTCAGTAAGAAAAACATATTTGATTTCAATGGTAGCATCCCGAAGTTTGGTATTTACTTGTTTTACATGCTTTCACCCAATTCTACAAATTTGTGTACAAATCGGATGACTATATCATATAAGGTTTAGGTTTAAGACTGCAGAGGACTACTTGGCTCCCATGGAACCTGTGCAAACCGCTCTTAGACAATTCTTTATTGAGTGTGGGATAAGACAAGGGCCGAACCAGTGATCGATTCGATACCTTCTTAGTAAGAGCTCGAACCACAAGTTTCCAGACATAAACTATTGGTAAAACGGTTTAGATGGGAGGTCCTGGCAAATTGAAGGGGTTCCAATCAATTTGTAACAATTATATTGAGTTCCGATTATGCATTGCAAGCTCCTGATCTTACTAACAACCTAAAATTGCCTGCCTGACGTCAGATTCTTTACTTTTTCAATGGGTTTGTGTTCTTTTTGCTTAGTTTTCAATCATTTAATGATTCGTCAGTTACGGCAAATGTTCAAAATCAAGGGTTTTCAGGTATAAATGCTCAATAGGGCGGTTCAAAATGTACAGAAAAGCAAAAAAAAAATGAACATTATCTTCAAAATTTTCCCAAAGGAATATCATATAGGTCTATCATATATTCCTAGGTCCAAGTTTGTATATAGCTTATTTATAAAAAATCTATTGAAAAGTCCAAAACTGACAACGACATTGATATTGGGTTTGTTTAAAAGGATATTTTACCAGCTTTCGAAACTGTTTTCATTTTAAAAATAACCAATTAGATAAGATTAGAAACATTTGCCACGAAATACCCACATATGACCCTACCTTCGATTCCACTCAACTAACCCTTCTTTACCTTTCAAAATATCCTTCCCTTTACAGATTCTTCAACGTCTCCTGGCCAAAACGCCCAAGAGCAGAGCCACCTTGGATGGCCTGCCATCACCTATGGTACAACAACAGCGCAGCTATGCTTCTAGCAAGACCCCCTATGCCTTACTCTGGGAACAGGTGCGTCGTCGTAGGAAACCGCATCATCATCATGTCCATTTGGATGATGTGGAAGATGAGTTTGGGCATTATGATAGCTACATAATGTCGGGCGATGAGGAGGAAGATGAGGTGGTGGACGAGGAGGATACCGGTCCCATGCACATAGATGGAGATTTTCTATTTCCCAGCGCTTTGGATTATATGGATCATCATCATCATGGACATCAGCAGAATTTGTTTGCCGAACAGAAACAGTTCGAGCTGCAGTCGCGACATCGACGTGGCAATCGCAAGCATTGCAAACGGAAATGGTCGGATCGGCAGGAGCAGCTGGCGCCAGCACTGGAGCAGGAGGAGTTGGGCGAGAGTCGGCATTGCAGTCGTTTGTTGGCCGGTGTGCTGGAGCGTACACAGCTGGAGCTGCAGCGTCTGAGAAGTAGGTCACAACTGGAGTTGCTCCAACACGTTTTACTCACATTTTTCTCCCTTTCCTTTAACAGAGATCGATGGCTCCTCGCCCAGTCAGATGACTGCCGTGTCCGCTCAGCTGATCGATGCCAGCGATTTTGATTGCGTCCTATGCTGCCGCACCCTCTGGAAGCCGGTGGTGACGCCCTGCGGACACACCTACTGTCTGGTATGCTTGGATCGTTGCATGGATTACAACTCCTCGTGTCCATTGTGCATGTCACCACTTGTGGAACTAAATGTCAATAATAATCTGTATCAGGGCTCATCCTCGCCAGTTCCCTTTGCGCTGGCCAAGCGGCCAGTAACGAAATTCCTAGAAGCCGCAATGAAACGATTCATTCCAGACCACTACGAGGCGCGCTTCCGCCAGGAGATCGATCAGGAGCCGTCGGTGCCGGTATTCATCTGCACCGCGGCCTTCCCCTCGGTCCCCTGCCCACTGTTCGTCTGTGATCCGCGCTACCGGTTAATGGTGCGCCGTGCCGTTGAGTCCGGCGAGAAGACCTTTGGCATTGTCCAGCCGCATGGCGGCAAATCGCGTTACTATGATGTGGGCACAATTCTGGATATACGAGATTGTGTGCTATTGGGCGATGGCTGCTCCATTCTCAGTACGATTGGCTGCAAACGCTTTAAGATACTGGCGCGCAGTGAAAAGGATGGCTATGAGACGGCCAAGGTGGAATACATCTGTGATGAGCCCATAGCCGTCGACCAGGTGAAATCGTTGGCCGCCATGCAGAGTTTGGTATTGGCCAAGGCCATTGGCTGGTTTGAGAGTCTCAGTACGGAACAGAAGCATGAGATATTGCAGAGTTATGGACAAATGCCACCGCTGGAGTCCAACTGGGAGTTGATAAGCGATGGACCAGCCTGGGCGTGGTGGATCATAGCACTGTTGCCACTGTCGCAGCAATTAAAGGTGAGGAATTGAGTGGCAAAAAAATGGAGAGAATAATGTGGTTGCCTCTAATGAAAGGGCTGAAGCAGATCTCTTATAGCTCAAATCTTTCTATCTTCATTCATTGTTTTAGGTTTTGATTTGCTTACTCTTGTGCAGTATATGCGAGCAAGCTTAGTAACCTTTTCTTATTTGTATCTGAAAGTATACACTGATAAACGCAGACTTTTCTTCAGAAACGCTCGAAATCCAGAAACCCTAAACTTAAAATCATCCAAAATTATACGGTCTAAGATCAACATTTCCTCTGCCAAATGGAGTCTAGCGGAAACTCCATTTCTGACTTATTTTTTGGAACTCATCTAAGACTTTGTAAGCGTTGGGTTTCCAAGCTCTTTGTCTAGGTAGAAGTACAGAGAGAATTGAAGTATATTACACAATATAAACTAGATGATTTCCCTTATTCATTTAGACTGAATTTGTCTGAAATATACTTTTAATAATCCAACGGAGCTGAAAATCATCCAAAGCATATAAAAGATGCGCTGGGTGTAAATAGACTTTTACTGACATTCGATACCTTTCCGCAAAACCTTTCTGCTATCCCTAAGACGCAGCTCAAAGTTATGAAGTGAATTTCACTTGATTGAGCATCTCGTTGTAGTATTTCTAGTAGTCCCCAAGTACTTTTAGAGTAGACAGTGGTTAAAAAAAGAACATGCAAAACGACTTGTCGTGAGAAAGTAGAAGTATCTGTTGATGAGAGTATCCGGTATGCCCTTAACCCATTTCAGCCTATGCTTTGTATATGTAATATACAGTACTCTTTGTTAATATGTGTTGATTACACTATTCAACAAGTAAGAAATTTGATCAAGCCCGACTGTAATATACTCTGCAGCAAAGAAAGTATATGCTTAGTATGGATTTTGATGCTAAAAAGTAGCTTTGCTATTGCCCTGCTGCAGCGAACATTCTAATAACCATAGCTCGACTAACGTTGATTCAATCTTACATACTATTCCATAGTTACTAAACTGACACGTGTATGTATGGGATCGGAAATGAGTATTTTTATGCTTTGCAAAGATCTGGGCATAGTTAGCATAGTCTTTGCAGAGATCGAAACTGTAAACTTTTACTTACTATGTTTATTTCTGGAGCTACGGTTCTTGAGTTTGGGCTTTATTTAACCAAGGGTTAATGCTACAAAATTTGAGGCACAATGTAAAGGTTCGAACCTGATTGAAATTCCATGATCTACTCAATTTTAAGAGTAAAGCAAGAAAAGTGTTTAATATTAAAAATAATACTTAGAATCCAGCTAGATAAAGTCTGATCAACTGGGAGTCGATCTGTTATCTTTCAATAAACTTTATAATCAAGGATCTAAACGATTTCTTTTAGAATATTTTATAATACTTCATTTTACTTGCGGGGCGATTGCGATTGTCAGTTATATTTGGCAGTCTTTTCAGACTGGGTAAAATACAGGAGAGTATAGACTACTTAAGCAGATGTTCACACATAAATGGCATCTAAATAAATGACAGACTGTCAGAGTTTTTTTTGTAAGTTAATTCGATTAGACATGTAATTTACTTGAGATATTGACAGATTTCTCTGTTTTATATGACATTAGACAACTGACAGATGTTCACACATGAATGGCAACGACTGACATCTAATTATTTGACATCCTGATAGATTTTTGTTTGTTATATTGATTAGACTAGTAAAGTACATGAAAAATTTGAAAGATTTCTTTGTTATATATGACACTAGTCAACTGAAAGATGTTCTGACATCTAATTATATGACAGCCTAACAGATTTTTGTATGTTAAATTGATTAGAGAAGCAAAATACATAAGAATATTGACAGTTTACTTTGTTATACATAGCATTAGTCAGCTGACAGATGTTCGTTCACACATGAATGGCAGCAACTGACATTTAAATATATGACAGACTGACACATTTTTGTATGTTAATGTGATTAGACAAGTAAAATACTTGAGAATATTGAGCGATTTTATTGTTATATATGGCACTAGTCAACTGACGGGTGTTTACACATGCATGGCAGCAACTGGCATCTTAATATATGACAGCCTGATAGATTTTTGTATGGTAATCAGTTAAGACAAGTAAAATACTTAAGAATATTGACAGATTCTTGTGTTATTTATGACACTAGTGGATTGGGCACTACTCTGGCAGGTGTTCACACATGAATGACAGCAACTGACATCTATTTCTCTCTTCTCTTAACCCTTATAGAAACCACATTTCAAATAGCTTCCATTACACTTTTCGAAAAACAGAAACAAAACATAATCTTTGATATCCAAACTAATACGTATCCCCTCTTCTTCAATTTCAGGTGGACATCCTTGCCACAACCTCGCTGGAGAAGCGTCTGCGTGCCATTGATAAAACCCTCGACTGGTTGCGTGATCTCAGCCAGCCACAACAACAGCCATCCCAGGCACCCCAATCTCCACAGCAGCCTCATCATGACCTCAACAGATTGCACTGCGAAGAGCAGGAAGCGGCAGCGGCCGCGGCAGCGGCAGCAGTTGGAGCCGATGAGTGTTGCCTCTATGCGGAGGCGAATGCCGATGAGGAGGAGCTACTCCTTCAATAAACTGTATAGAATATAGAGATCCAATAGACAACATACATATTTCTCACAAAACTATGTAAAACTCTGTGTCTAAGCCATTTTCGTATTACACGTTACCGTTAATCCTAGGGGCCAAACAAAAAAAAAAAATTGAAACCATTAAATGAAACAACAAAAACAACAACTTTAGCAGAACCAAAATTATCAGTAGATAAAAACCTATGTGTGTGCGTGTGTGTGTGTCTGTCAGTGTGTGTGTGTGTGTGTGTAAAAGTTCAACTTTAATTGGTGTGTAGAATAAAAGTGAAAATTATTAGATATAAACCCACAAATACAATCAATACAATACAAACACCCCCCCTTAAGCATATTTCTCCACATTCCACTGAACGAAACAATAGCTAGAGAAAACTACAAAAACAGCAACAAAAACAGCAACAACAACTCATGGTTTCGACAAATTACAAAATACACATAAAACTTTTAACAAAACAAATCAACTTCATTTAGTTTGTGCTTGAAAAAAAGCGGCTGGAACTCGAAGACAATCTGCAATAATTATTATTATTATTATTAAAAAAAAAAAAGAAGAAAATACAAAAACTATATATATATATATATACATTTATAGTATGGCAAAGTACCAGAAAACCCAAAATTTCAATTCTGTTTCATTTAAGCCCCCCCCACTCTCTCTCTCTCTCTCTGTCTGCCTCTCTCTCTCTATCTAGCCATATATATAGATATATGTATCTCTGTCTCTCTTGATTAAGCTAATGCCCAACTATATACAAGTTATATATGCTCATCTATATACACAACATACATATATATATATATTCTCTATATGCTACAGTCCGCATTCCTCTAGCTAGTTTTTCTTTCGTTTAACTTTAAGCCTCATTTTCATTTTCATTTTCGTTTCTCGATTTCACTTTTGCAAGCAAATCAATTTTAAAAACAACAATTTGCTTTCGGTCAATATTATATCCTTTGTATATAGAGACACTTTTACTTACATTATGTATATATATATAAATGAATATGGAACACGAATTTAATTTTTCACCTCCTCTTAGCTCAACCAACAAACAAACAAAACAAAACAAAATATATATGAAACAAAAACACATTTAGTAATTTTATACAAACAAATATTACATTTAAATTCGTAACACTTAAGTCGCATAATTTGTAAACGTTTTTTGTGTCTAAAATGTGAAAAAATTTATGAAAATATATTTCAAACAACAACATTTATAAAGCTTCTGGCTCTCAAAAAAACAACAATTCTATTTTTTCTGTGTCTTCTTCTTAATTTAATTACAATAAAAAAAAACAAAAACAACAACAACCACAATAATAATACAGAAATTGAAAACAACAAATGGTTAAATGGTTAGATTTTCATTTTGTGGGCAGCCTTCAACTCGATTTCTGTGCAATTGACCAGCCCATTTAGGTCTATACAGTTGGAAATATTTATAAATATTTAAATGACGGCAACAACAACTACAGCTACAACAACAACAACTGTGTCAGCAACTAACAGCTATGTATTTATGCATATGTCCTGTATATTGATGCCAGGCATTTATGCATTCGTTGAATCGGTTGACAAATCTTACGTAAGCATATGATAAATACGAAATTTTTGTTAAGGTATTACGCAGGCCGAACCGAAAGTGTGTTGCAGTTATTGGAAGCTAAGATACCGTTGTTAAAATTGATTTCTAAGTTCAATTAAACACTTAGATAAGCATTGGGGTTGCTTGAAATTCAGCTTTTGTTTTGATTGTAGAAACCATATAGTCCAATGGCTGCATGTAATAACGCCCGCGGGCCTTACGACACACTCAACAGTGTTATAACACCCACAAACTGGATCGTTGACTCGCGTTTGCATTCAATGTTGTGTTTCGAAGCTGCAAACGTAACACACTTCATCTAAAGTGACCCACAAAAAGTGACATAAGGCTCGCGGGCGTTATGACACTGCCGTGAGTGCCTTAAAGAACGCAGCGGGCGTTATTACATGCACCCATTCTTATACTGAGCCTTCTTCAAATTATGCCTTGGTTCGCATTCTATGCGCATGGTAACAAGACATACAATCTTTGAATCAGCGATGTTGAGCCATAGCCACAAAGGCCGAAAACTTTAGGCAATTCATGCCGAATGCTTGCCGAAGTAATGCTTCAGTGAGTGTCAGAGAGAGACAGATAGCATCTCTTTTTGAACATCGCTGCTTTCAATTAATTCTACTTATTAACGATTACTCAGAGAGCAGACAAACACTTCATACTCAGTTCTGTCAAATGAAGCCTTGGTTCGCATTCTATGCGCATGGTAACAAGACATACAATCTTAAAATAAATTCTATTAACAATTACTGAGACAGATCAGAGAAGCTGCGCTACCTTGTATTGTATTGTATCATGAATTGGCCGTACAATCGAAAAACGGCCTCACCAATTATACATACACCATCAGGATTGACAATATTTACCAATAACAATCGACAACCACTGTATTCAGCAGGGAAATTGGCAATCATAGATCAATAATCTTAAATAGGATACATCTTTTGAATGCTCCCAAACCCACAGTTCTCCAAATTTCTCTTCCCATTATCAGCCTAATAACAAACCCTAAGGGCAGCTGTAAACCAACATAGAGAAAAAAATGACAATATTACAAAATATCCATTGGATGATTTCCCGTATCTATTTGGACTGGATATGTCATAAATATCCATTTAATCATCCAACGGGCCTAAAACTCATGCGAATCATATGAAAAATGTAATCCTTTGGATGTTTTAAGAAGCCTTAGATGATTAAAATTATATAAAAAATGTATACTTTTTTTATATGTCGTTATTAATGCCCTTCAAAGTATGCAAACTGTATTTGCCTAAGGAATTTTCTATTAGATCGATGCTTTGCTATTCATTTATGGCCGCGTTCTAGATGATCGACACTGCAAATTCATGCAGATTATTGTGTAAGTTATGAGTATATAACAAAATGTTGAGTTAAGACATATAAAAAACGAGAAAGCTAAGCTAACTTCGTCTGTGCCGAAGTTTTTATACCCTTGCAAGTGTTCCGTTAAATATTTAAAAAAAAATACTCTTTTTCCCATTTTCCGACCGATCGTTCATATGGGAGCTATATGATATAGTCATCCGATTTGGCCAAAAATTTGTAAAATTATGTGAAAGCATGTGAAACAAATAAATACAAAATTGCAGAATGATACCATTAAAAACGAAAAAGTTTTTCAAACTAAGACTGTTTTTCAGACCTATCTTTTGTATGGCAGCTATACCATATAGTTGTCCGATTTTAATAAAACTTGGTAGAATTATAAAAAAGCTTAGAAAACCTACGATTACAAAGTTTGGAGACGTTTCTATTGAAAAGAAAAAAGTTTTTCTCACTAAAACTAGTTTTTCGACCGATTGTTCCTATGGGAGCTATGAGATATAGTCATCCGTTCCGGTCGGTTCCGACATATTAGTAGTGTGCAGCAAAAAGAAGACTCTGTGCAAAATTTCAGCTTGATAGCTTTAAAGCTGAGAGACTAGTTGGCGTAGACAAAGCTCAATCGACTCAGTTCGTCACCCTGATCAAGAATATATATGGTTTATGGGGTCGGAAATGAATATTTAAGTGCGTTGCAAACTTCTGGGCAAAATTATAATACCCTTTGCAAGGGTATAATAAATATTTAACTAAAATTAATATTTTCATATAACGTAGCATACTTAAAAGGGCATTAAGCATGATATACTTTGGGAGTATAAACGTAGTAAAAGAGCATAGATGAATAAGAATAATATAATATAGTTAAATCTATGCTTATCTGACACATATCAACTATATAGAAGATGAGAAAACAGCCCTTGGGTGTTGATCCGTCTAAAAGTCGAAAATTTTCTTGATTTCATAAATCATATATCTATAACTTATTTGGTATATATGGTTCAAGGGGTTAATGAGCTGAGAAGGAACGTATTCAAAGGTGTTTTTCTCCAAACCAGCTTTTATCCAACTGGCCACGGAGCTGTCGTGCAGTCCGTTCTGCTCTAATCCTTGAACAGCCAGTCCTCCCCAAAGATATAATACTCTAAAACTGGAAACCAGGCACTGACAATCACGGAAGGATCCACACTATCGGAGTCAGGAAACTCCAAACAGATCCTGTCACCCAGCATATTCAGCATAAACCCTAGAATTAATATTGCCTCCTAAATTATGCAGAAATAAAGCCCATTGGGGAATTTATTGAAACCTCGTATTGTTATTTATTTTCTTGTGTATTTCAGTAACCAAGACTAAGAGAAATCATTAAGTTCATAGCCGGGTATTAAGGGGAATCGGCCCCCATCCTATATATATTTCAAGCATGCAGCTTTGAAGATCGTCAAATAAAAGTAATTTCCGGATTTTTTATAATTTTTTCCTATAATTTTTAATAGCGGTTTTTGCCATTTCCATCAAAAGCTTTTTTTGAAGCGACTAGAAATTCCACAAAATTAAAAAAAAAAGGCTTGTAAAGAAATGATAAAAACGTTTATTATAAAATAACATTAAAAGTTCTGGGTTGATACTAGAAACTCACAAAAAATCTCAAAATTACTTTCAGTTAATGATTTTCAAAGCTGCATACTTAAAATATAAATAGGACCTCTTCAAACGCGGCTAAGCTCTTTCTCTAACCCTGTACTCAGCAAGCACCCCCCAGGCTTTGGTTCGTTCCATTCTGTAGGCAACTTAGAGAACAGAGGCAGCTGTAGCATAGCAGCATTTGAGACATAGTGCAGCGCTTTAGGAGCAGCTCTATCGCTCTTTCACTACTTTCAGTTGTCAAACAGAAACCGAAAAATTTCTGAAGAATTTTTAGCACAAAATGCCGTTGATGAACCTATTAGTAAGTGCATGGATCACTTTTTAATAAGTGAAGAATTTGTTAGAGGATTATTTAAAACGACAAATTTTTGGTCTCTAATTCTGAAAACATATTTCTTCTTTCGCCTAGAAACTAGTTTAAAGCAAGGCTAAGAATTTTGTATCTGGGTGCCTCTGCGAGCCTTCAAACTGAACCGACCCTGTGCGTTTTTAGCTGATAGCAACCGTTGATACCAGGCACAGATAAAGAATCTGTACGTCATGTGCATTAGCTAAAAAAAAAAAAAACGCGCTCAAAGTGTCGACTCAACCGATCGCAGCAAACATTTGAGTGAGAGAACCGCTTTGAGTTTTGCTCCAGCAAAATATTAAATAATAGCCAGGTAACTGCTGCTGCTGCTGGGAGAATGCTCACATATCGCGTATACGCCCCGGCCGGCAAGCGAAGCAGCTAACCAAAGTGAAACTGACAATAGTTTCCCCTGGTATTGGTGTGTGTGTGTGTGTGTGTGAGTGAGAATGCACTCGCATTTCGTTGCATTTATCCAACAAAAAAATACAACAGAAGAAAAAATTCTGAGCTTAGAAATTGCAATTCTCGTGCCGTATTTCAGTTATATTCCAACACGCGCAGCGACAACGAGCGGCTCGGAAAACGGTTCCTCCTGTATTCCACATGCCATTTAGTTGATTTTTTTTTTGGCATTTGGCAAACTTTTGACGTGAAGTTTAAGCGACCTGCAACTGGCAGTAACTCGATCGCAAAATATTACACGCTTTCGACGTGGTACGTTCTCGCGCGATGTCTCAGTGTCTCAGTGTCTCTTTCTGTTTGTTGTTTTCTTCCCTTTGCCGCTGCTGCTGCCGCTGCTTGAATTTCAGCAAAATTTTGTGCTGATTAAGCCCAAAAAACTGACAGCAGTTTACCTTTAGAAATTGACAAACCAAAATTTGGTTGGAATTTTTTGAATTTTTTTGTTTAAACATTCAAAATTGGGTCTGCAGCACCATGTAAAAATATTATGCAATATTTTATATTATTTATTTGTTGACAGAGAGAGAGGGAGGGAGAGGGAGAGAAAGAGAGCAAACACAAACTGCAAGAACAATAAAATATTTAACTGTGAAGTGAAAAACGATAATTGAACTATTGAAAAGTGGGTGCCTACCGAAAAAAAAACCTTGCAGCTGAAACTAAACGTTTATTTTTAAGATTTTTTTTAACTACACCACAAAATGTGGACAACTTTAAACGTCGGGAAATGTTAGACATATTTTGCTTACAGAGTCCCCCCCTTCTAAATACAAATGCCAACATATAGCATTTAAGGCTCAAAAACATATCCTTTGGTTCGATTAAGTTATACAAATAGCTTAACTGGTTCAAAAAGGGAAAACACAGCAAACTGCGAAAGCTTGTTTTGGTTGTTTATACCCTCTAGACTAGACTTGATGCCCTATGTCCCGCCTAGGGATTGGAATAGAAGAGAGAAGAGAGACTAGTGATCAGCCCCCATTTTTGGTAGTCTACCCAAAGCTAAAGGACTAATGTATGAGTGAACCAATTCAGAAACAGTAGAATGTTACAAGAAAAACCAGTAGACATAATTATTATCATTTTTTTTAACATCGTTGAAATACCGTCGGTAAATCAATTTATATTATTACTTGCTGCCTTGGGGTTTACTTTGGTGTAGACTTATCTTCATTTCATATTCCACTTTCATACACAGAAAAGTTGTAGAGACAATAGTATACAATTTAGGGTCTCTATTTTTATACTCTGTACCGAAGATATAATAAGATTGTGCAAAAGTATGTAACATCCAGAAGGAAGCATCTCCGACACCATAAAGTATATATATTCTTGATCAGCATCAACAACCGAGTCGATATAGCCATGTCCGTCTGTCCGTCCGTCCGTCTGTCTGTCCGTATGAACGCACAGATCTCAGAGATGGTAAGAGATAGAGGTTTGACATGTATGGGACATATGCTTCTTATGTCTGCAGGCAGATCAAGTTTATTTTCAATTTTGGCCACGCCCCCTGCCGCCCCCGCAATTTAGAAAAAACGTCATATTTCCTACAGTTTTAAAGATAGGTGGGTTGTTCCTTCTAGATATATTTAGTAATAAGAATAACTTATCGATCAGCCAAAGGAATGGTGAAGATTGGATGAACGGTTTTCGAGTTATGATCAAAAGACTGTTCGCTGCTGCAGCGCAGTAGCAGCGCTGCTTTTAGCTGCATCAAAATTTATGCTGAGCGTATAATTTCGTTGGTACAGAGTATGCTATAGTCGGGCTTGACCGACTTTCTTTCTTGTTAATAAAAGAAAATTTGCCATTATGTTCCCTAAATCCTACGTTTACTTAAAAGAGTTCAGCTGACTAATTGTCCGCCCAGCCAAACCAATTAAAGTTAGAAATATGAATTTATCACAGTTTTATTATATAATGTTAATAATAAAAAATTAAATTAAATTAAAATTAATATAATACTAACAGATTTGCGTCGAAAAATGCCGGGCAAATTGTAAGCCTAAAAAATAGAGGAAAGTTAAGTTCGGCTCGACCGAAGTTTTTATACCCTTGCAGCACTTTTTCTAACGAATTTGAAGGATATATCCACGGAAAACAAACAAATTTTTTCAATAAGACTACTTCTCTGACTCTATTTTCCTATGACAGCTATACCATATAGATATCCGATTTCGACCAAACTAAGTGGAATCAGGTGAAAGCATAACAAACTAAGAAATACAAAGTTTGAAGGCGTTTTTTTTAAAACAAGAAAGTTTTTCTCACTAAAACTAGTTTCTCGACCGATCATTCACATGGCAGCTATAACCTATAGTCATCCGATTTTGACAAAACTTTGAAGAATTGTGTGAAAACTTATAAAATAAATATATGTCAATTTTAAAGAGGTTTACATTGAAAACCAAAAAGTTTTTCTTACTGAGATTATTTTTCTAACCTTACTTTTCTATGGCAGCTATATTATATTGATGTTCGATTTCGACCAAACTTAGCAGAATCATGGAGAAGCATTAAAAACTAGTAAATAAGGAGTTTGGAGACTTTTGCTTCAAAAACAAAAAAGTTTTTCTCATTAGAACTTGTTTTTCGACCTATCGTTCCTATGGCAGCTATATGTTATAGTCATCCGATCCGGCCGGCTCCAACAAATGTGCAACGTATTTGTACCAGAAGACTTCGTGCAAAGTTTGGTCGCGAGAGCTTAAAAACAGAATATATATACTTTATGAGGTCGAAAAAAAGGAGTATGAACCTATTTTGAATTTCCTTCCATCAGGTTCACACTCATTTTTGAGAACTATATGAAAATTCAGAAAGCTGTTGAATGTAACTTTTTAGAATTTCAGTTCAAAAAACCTTTGCTATCTTTTCCTTTAGGATTTCAGCTCAAAAAATCTTTCCTATCCTTGGAAAACTACTGGCAATGAAACTTTTCGGGGTTGTAGCCAATTGGGTTCAAACTTATCTTTAAGTACCGTGAAAGTACCTGTTCACCGAACTCGCCTCTCAATTGGGTCATTGTTTCGCGTGCTCTGTGGCACGTGGCACCGTCTTGTTGAAAACACATGTGAGCCAGGTCCAGCTCTTCCATTTTGCAAACAAAAAATTGTGCCATGTGACACAAAAGCAGCTGAGCGACCAGACGAACGCGTCGATCTCAGAGACTATAAGAGATAGAGCCACAAATTTTTGCCCGAAGGTAGATTTATGCTGAACGCAGATCAAGTTTGTTTCAAATTTGAAAAATTCCACCCCGTCCCCCTTTTATCCTCAAAATACCTAGACCTTCTCTAGAAATCCTACACCTAAATTGCCGCCAGATCCACAATTTTGGACACAAGTTAGAGCCTCGTGGTTTAGTATACATCAAGCTATGCCCAATATCTATCTATTCTGAAAAGTACAATCAGATCGGTCAAAAAACACCGGAGTTATAAGCGAAACAGTTGAGCTGATAAGAGCTCCCCCCCCCCCCAGTTTATGGTCAGGACTAGAAAAAAGTGTTGCCTACATTTAGGTTGAAAATTTGGTTACAAAAACAAATAAATGAAAACAAATGAACAGTGTATTTTGTGGTCGGGAAACTCGACTGCAGCGCCCTTACTTGTTTTTTTTTTGGCATCTAAGCCATTGAATCGATTTTCCCAAAATTTTTACCATATATTCATGTCGCTCAGTAAAAAAAAGGCTGTGCCCCAAATCCATAAACCGAAAGCGATTCGAAAGCGTTAAGAAATAGTTATACAGACGTTCGGAGCCATTCTTTTGAAATGGTTTAGAGAAACATTTTTAGATATTTTATTAGTTCAGTATCGGTTTCACTGTCCAAAAGTGGTCTCTGAAGTGAACATTTTATGTAGTTTTGAGGTTCCAAGACATATCTACGAAACTGTTTAAGCTTTCAACTTGAAATTTGGTCTTCAAGTTGATAATATATATATTTAAGAAATTTTATAATTGTTTAACATTGAATTTGAACCAGAGTTAACCTGGTCAGAGGTATATGAGCCATGAATTGGCAATACGATCTTGATGCTTAACTGATTTAACATGTATAGACATCAGGTGAGCTTATCATAAAATCCTACAGTTGCTTGGCTCGCCAGATCTAGTCGAAAATTAGTCATTTTATTAAACTGTCTGAGAGATAGTTCAGATGGGGTCAACTGAGACTAACCACAGCTGATTCCTGGTTATGAAAGGTCCTTCCTAATCATTGAAGAAGCGACTTTCAGTAATGGGGATCTGAAGTAGATAAGCTTATTCCAGGGTTTTAATAACTCCTATTCAACTTAAGAGTATTCTCATAGACTCCACTTCCCTCTTCGATAGATGCATTCCTGTTTATGTCTTCTTTGGCAATACCATTTTACAGTCTGATCTTTGCTTTGCTTTACCCACTAACAGAACCTACCCTTATCTTACCAAAGTCAAAGGGTTTTGCCTTTCTCTAAGATATCTATCATCCCTCAAAAAACTTATTAAAAATGAAGTACATAATAAAGAAAATGTTGTAAAACTTTTTGTTTATCATTTTCATTTTTTTTTTTTGTTAGTTGTCAATTGAATAACTTTTACTTGCACTGCTTTTGGCTGGCGCATGATCGCATACACTCACGCCAAAGCACACGCGCACTCACACACTCAAACATTTGTAGCTCACACACAGCACGAAGACACACCGACTCAAACGCTGACGATGACGTTTCAAAAAAGTAAACTAAGAAAGAAAGGGGAAAAAAAAGCCGCCAGACCTGAGACTGACTTGTCAGCCAACAAAACGACTTTGACAATGAAAAATGCGAAATGCAAAATGTAAGAAACTAAATATATATATATATATATATATATATGCATTAAATAATTATAATAATAATATATGTTCAGACGGTAGGAAAATTGGGTTTGTTTGTATTTGACTTACACACACACACACACACCCACACAGGCAGACAAAACGTAGATAACTTTTGGTTGAATGCACTTTTGATTAGTTCTCACTTTGCTCATTTTGTCTCTGCCCCTTTTGTACTTTTGCTACCCTTTTTTCACTTTTCTATTGCATTTCGGAGCATGTTTTTTTTTTATATTTATTTTGTAATTTTCTAGCAGCTGATTTGTTTAGTTTAGTTAACAGATCTGCTAAACAACTAAACCAATTAAGTAATTTATTAAGCTTGGGCTAGCTAGCTTAACTTTTGGGGTATATGAGCTTGGGCACCTTCTTCTTTTGATTGTACTTGAACTCTTACGTACTAAACAAAAATACATATAAACAATTGCGTCTTGTTACAGTCCGATGATGAAACATTCCCCATTGCTCAATCAATTTAAAATGCAGATATGAGCTCCAGTTTCGCACTTCTGGTGTTATCGGACAGCCTAGGCAATTTTTCACTTTCAAAAGACTTTCTCTGTTTCAATTGTCTCCAGTTCACTTGAGGTCTTTCAAAATGATTCAGTACTTTCCCGAAGATTAATAGATTGGTTTAAGAGCGACTTTATTCAAATCGCTTTTAATGTTTTCACTTTTCACAACCCGTTTGGAACCACTTCGAATCTAGTTATTAGCTCAAATAACTTTGAAACACTTTTTTAACCGATTTTATCAACCTACAGAACAAATTTTCGGTGAACCACTTTTGAACCGGTTCAGCAGCCTGCTTCAAAATCAGAAAACTAATCAAAACTTAATACTGCCAAACAACACATCAATTTTTCAGTTCAAAACCAAATAGTCTCGGATTTTTCGATCTGTACTATCATTGAACTGTACCAAACCGATCTAAATACAAGAACTTGAAGTGTACATAGCTCAAATAAATTCTTAAATATGACCATGAAAGACTTTCGAGACAGTTTCTAGCTGATATTAAACCAGTAAAAATTGAAACTAATTTCAAGTTCATAATTCTCATAGATCTGCCCTAAATCTAAGAATGTTTTTAGGTAAACATCTAGAACAAGAAAGAAAGTCGGTCAAGCCCGACTATAACATACTCTGTACCTTGTATCTTTTGATCATAACTCGAAAACCGTTCATCCGATCTTCTTCATTCCTTTGGCGGATCGATAAGTTATCCTAATAACTAAATATGTCTAGAAGGAACAAGCCATCTATCTTCAAAACTGTGGGAGATATGACGTTTTTTCTAAATTGCGGGGGCGGGAGGGGGCGTGGCCAAAATTGAAAATAAACTTGATCTGCCTGCAGACATAAGAAGCATATGTCCCATACATATCAAATCTCTATCTCTTACCATCTCTGAGATCTGTGCGTTCATACGGACAGACAGACAGACGGACGGACGAACGGACACACGGACATGGCTATATCGACTCGGCTGTTGATGCTGATCAAGAATATATATACTTTATGGGGTCGGAGATGCTTTCTTCTGGATGTTACATACTTTTGCACAAACTTATAATACTCTATGTACCTTCGGTACAGAGTATAAAAATTACCCTTAACTTCAGAAAAGAAAAAAAACAACAGCGAGGTTCTAAAATTAAGAAATTCTTTTCTAAAAAAGTTTAAACTTGTTCTTGCTGCTTTAAAGGCTGAGTTTAATATTCTATCAAATTTACCTTCTTAGTTAGATTTCTGATTATCTCACGCCTAGAAGCCCCAAGGTTTTATTACGTAATGCGTATTCCAGGTTATTTGACACTTATTCTTGTTCTTAAAATTCTCAACTGGTTCTTACACTTTTTTCATGGCTTACAGTATACTGCTGTCTTGGTCTTAGATCGCCCCAATCTTTGTATTGATTTGAGGTTTGAGTTATTTAAAGAACAAATTGGGAACAGCTTTATGGGATTGAATCAAGAATGAATGGTCTTTGTTTTAAGTATGAATTGTAGTTGGCACTGAAGTTTAATTAATTTGAATGAAGAATTGCTTGTATTTATTTTAAGATGATCATTGATCATAAAGTACTTGGTATATCCCCAAACAATCTGAAATCAAGTATTATGCGATTGGAAAAATGTTGATATCCGGCACATCTATTAGACGTTTCGACACGTATATTGTTCCTAGCCTTTTGGATATTGAGTCTATGAGAATGTCCTCTGCAAAGCTAAACAAAATAGCAGCCGAAGAACTCTAGCAATCAACAAGTTTCACACAATCGGATATATGAGCGAGCGGGAACACCCTCCCCCACTCCGATGATGCCAAAGTTACTAAGCTATGAAGTTACTATATTTCGATAGTTACAAGTGAGTGTTGACGTTACAACAACATCTTCTATTTCACCTACTTCACTGGTTAGAGAAATGATTAATTTAGCAAATTCCAACAGCAACAACATCCAACTGGTAACCTTGGTTAGTACCAACAGAACATTCAATTTAGTATACACTTTGAACTAAATCACAACTGAAGTATCTTGTTGAGCAAGTTTTGAAGAACACAACACATCACCCATACGCCCCGTCTGCCCCCAAAAGATAATCAACTCATAATTAAATCTTTCCCCTGCCTCCACACGTTGATGATATTTCATTTGGGAAGACCCCAAATCAATTTACAATTGCTGAACCTGAGAACCGGTTCGAAGTGGTGGTAGAGGCCTTTAACCCTATAAAAAAAAAAAAACAAAAAAAACTAGTGATTACCAAATGACCCCCCCACCCCCCAGTGCAGGCTCATACATTTGGATCCCAATTCGAATGTTTTGAGTAAATAAATACAACAAATAAATCAATAGATGACTGCAATTGGCAAAAGATAAAAATAACAAAAATAGTGAAAAATTTAATTAAGTCAAGTTTAGAACAAAAACAACAACAACAGCGCCACAAAGAATAGACAGCGAGCAGTGCGAGTGGGACAAAAAATATTACAGAGCTTTGTTTAAAAAATACAATAACAAAAAAAAAAAAAGGCGGAACAAAAAGAAATCGAAAAAAAGCTGCAACGGGTCGTATGAGTATTGGGTATTATCACATACACACACATACAGTGACACTATGCTGTAATCGTCATACAATTAGCATTGCCAGCAAAAGCTCAAGTTCACTGACAAAGAAATCAAACACTCACACACACACACACACACACACACACATGTGTGTTTATTTGCCAACTGAGCGAAGCTTTAGAAATGCAATCAAATGACGTTAGTTGCAAGCAACACACAGACACCAGCCAGAGAGGCAAAGAAAGAGCAGGAGAGAGAGCGAGAGCGAGAGAGAGGGAGTGCCAGTGAGAGAGAGCTTACTGCAGTCGGTGAGTAGGTCAGTCAACGATCTTCACCGTCTGGGGTTGAGTAAACTTCAGCAGCAACAACCGGCTTTTGTGCTTTGCTATTGGTTTCCGCATTGCAAATACCAACAACAACAAAACCAACAACAAATTCTCAATGCCAAATGGTAATATTTTTGAGCTTGCAGGGGAAACAGCACAGCAGACTGCTGATAATGGGGGGGGATGTTTGACAACTACTGGCAGGAGGTGGCAAAAAAAAAGGTGGTTGCATAAGTTATACAAATTCACTTCAAGCTCAGCTTAATCGAATTGCAGCAATTTGGAGATTTACCAGTAAAGGTCTTGGATAATACCTAAGAACCCCCCAGTTCGGTTTCGAATCTTTTGGCCATTAAACTGAGATTAATACTCAGCTGAGACTTCACTTTGTTCTGAATATGATTATTTGAAAATATCTTATCTTAAAAAGCCAGCGAACTTGTGCACCACATCCATCGAGGAATTAACATCAGAGACTAAGGCTGGATTAACACGGTGAAGTAAATTTTACAGGGATGCAAACCGGTTCTGAGCTGAACCGAGTTTCAACCGAACCCGAACCGCTTATTCCCGCTGGTGAACCGAACCGCAAACCCAACCGGCTTCCATTCAGAATTTCTGAACCGAACCGAAAACCACAAATAAAAACGGTTCGGTTCGGTTCGGTTCAGTTCTTTGACGAGTTTTAACGGGAATTGCTTTCCTCTAGCCAATGATTTTAATTAATTAGGAAATTTGAATCGTTTCCCGAAGATAATATTCAAACATTTCGTTCGACCCTCTACATATTTAGCGTTGTCGGATCGATATAACTTCAGCAATTTCCCGCCTATCTCTTAATTTACCTGTCATCAATGTAAATTTGTTTTTTCATTAGACAATAATTTCAATATTCTGTGTTACTTCTTAACCTTAATTCAATCTTAATCAGGGCATTCCTCCAGGAACTCATAGACGAGTTCTGGGAATCCGACATAATAATCTTTGCAGATTGCTCTAAGGATTTTAAAGATATTCGAATGGATTATAGGAATCAAATTTATATCAATCATATTTTATAATGTGCCTTTGTGAACCACTGAACCGAACCGAAACCGCGGTTCATTTAACTCCAAAAACCATGTTTTGAACCGAACCGGCGGTTTGGAAATTGTGCGAACCACTGAACCGAACCAGTACTTATTTTCGAGTGGTTTGCATCCCTGAAATTTCATAAAGATTTTGTTGAAGCTTTCGTGACGCCACTAGGCCACTTTCCCACACACAAAAGCTTTTTCAAGAACTTTACAAAGCTTGCTTCACCTTGTTAAAAATGTCTTAGTGGTATGCCCAATATCTACAATCTCTGAAATTTACATGGCTTAGTTATAAAGGTGATGAAAAACGTTGCATACTTTTCTGAGCCGCATAATGTTGAAATGTTCACATTGATGTTAATTCTCTGTACATTACTTATTGAACATCAATTCTCTTGATTAACGAAGTATTTTGTTAAAATGACTTCCCCATATGGCATCAATGAAGGAGGGGCTATCATTTAAAGAGAGAGCAAAGTTGTCTTTACTGCAAGCTCTCGAGAGCCAGTTATTCCTCGCAGCTCATAGCACTCGGGTTTTGGCTCTGAGCTGAGGGCTGTAGGTCGTGAGACGACAGCTATCAACAGGCTCTCGGTTCGTAAGCCACAGCTCTCGGCTCGTGAGCCATAGCTTTCCATACGTGAGCCACAGCTCTTGTATGGTCGAAAAAGCCGGAAATTTGTAAAGTAATACCGCTCATCCGACTGCGATGAATCTTTGAAAAAAAAACTTGAACGAATGCCCGCGAAGGTGTCTAAGTTGAAGAAATGGGCGGAAATGGTCTCAGAGAATGGCTTTCAGCTAGAGCTTTTAGCTCTGAGCCAGAGTCTAAAAGATTCCGAACCCATACTGTAGGTTCTAAAACCTTTTAATAGTCCATGAGATAACTGAGCAAGTCAGTGAGTGTTCTTATATCAATAGTAGAAAGGGTAGTTTTTACATCTTGGAATGTTTTGTACTTGAATTAAGTATGGATCTATAAATGGATTTATAACTTCATCTATATACACTGTATAGTTTTCATCTTCAAGCAGTGCTAAAGAGACTCGCAGATTAACTGAAGAATGAAAAGATTAATGATCCCTCTTAATGCCTTCCTCCAACTCAAAATCAATCCCAAATTAATACAATCAAACTTAATTTCAACTTTAAGTTGTCTTTCTTCAATCATAACACTTGACACTTTGCACTTTGTATATTTGCCATCTCTTTTGCTAATCATTCTTAGAACGTTTCGCCTTCTGGCAGTCAATTTTGCAGTGAGCAGCCACCAGCAAACCGCACTAATTGCAACACGAGCCATTAAACGAGTCATTGGCAATTATCAGTAGCTACTTTTTAAGCCCAACCCGTGTACTGGACGGGCCAACTAGCAGCTACTTACGGTTAACCAAGCAACACTTGGGGTCCAGAGAGAGGGGACGGCATTTGGCCTTTGATGTGTTTTTTTTGTTTCGTGTTTTAGCATATCTGTCTGTCTGTGTGTGTGGCGAATTCATGTGGGAAATTATGATCCAAAACGGATTAATTACAGGGAGGACACAGTAAGCGGCTTTTCAACAACCAAATCATCTTAATTAAAATCACCTTTAAACTGTCCGTGTGTGTTTGAATGTGTGCCTGTGTGTGTTAGCGTCATTTCGTTTGCATTTAACTGGCTTTTTCTTGGCCAAAGTTTGTCGAAACAAACCCTTTGACATTTGCCTCAAGTTTTCGTGTTTTAGTCAAAGAAAATTGCTTTCCGAGAAGCCCTAAAACGTTGCAATTGTTGTTTACGCAGTTAATGGGAAATAATTGTTATGAATTTTAGCCAGGGGAAAAATGCAGAAAAAATTAAGACTCAAATTATGCAATGAATGTGAGCGAAAAGGGAGTTTTAAATAAGCGTCAAGCGAGAAGTCAAAATGCAGCCAGGCAATTGGCTGGCACACACACACACACACACAATCGCAATTTCACCCCCAACCCTCTGGTAGTTGTTGTTATGGCATTCGCCCTGAACGCATTTTGTCATGTTACAAAATAGCGTAGCATACTTTTCCGGGGGTTGCAAATTGCAGGCAAAGGCCAAACCGATTGGCAAGCCAACACATCAAATTTCCCACTGGGCAGGCAGGCAGGCCACAGACCTGCGCAGGCGCAGCTTACGCTTAAGTTATGTAACTGCAGCAGCGGTGGCAGTGGCAGCAGCAGCAGCAGCGGCAGCAGCAGCATTAACAACAGCCAGCAGGATGCTGGCAGAGGATAACGAAAGAATTCGTAGAACAGAAACTTAAGTGCACTTGTTGCTGACGGGAGCAAACGAAAGCGACGGCTTTCCGCAAAAACAAACAAAAAAAAACACAAAATGACGCATAATAACCAAAAATTCTAATTCCAGCCCTCCAAAATGTGGCACATCGAGCATATGGAAATCAATTGTTGTGTGAACATTACCTAAAATCTATCAAACTCTGAAACTTGTCCAAAACGTAACATGTGAAGTGAGCCGCAAAGTTCCAAATTCCCGCCCCGCAAAGAGAAGTTTTTGCTGTTTTTGTTTTTTTTTCTTTCGTGTTTTAATCAGTTTTGTGCGTGGTTCGAAGTGGATTATCTAATAAATACAAAGATGGACGACGAGAGCGATGACAAGGACGATACGAAAAGGTAAGCCAACACACGCACACACACACACACCCAGACACATCTATTCATAAAAAAACCACTGCATTTGACAGTTGAAACAGGCAAAAAAAGCTAAACTGCGCATGTTAAAGTTGCCATTTGCAAAATTTTCCACAAAACAACAAAAAAAAAAACACAAACATGAAATTACTAGCGTCATAATTGGTAATCCACACTCTCATCCCCAAACCTCCCCCCCCTCTCCTATCTCCCCCTCCCTTTCTGGGATAGAGAAACGCCTGCAAATCTTAATTCACACCCAACTTCCAGTTAATTGTAATCCAAGTCCTGATTTGATTTCGATAATTAACTTTTTTGGGCCTATTTTGTGGGATATATATTACTTGGTTACTTCAATTGACATACAACCCCAAGGCTACAGGCGCGTTGTCTTTTTTTTTTTTTTCGTTGGTAGAACTAACGTCATACTTTCAGTTTGACGTTTTCTTTCCGTTTGGGAGGGGGTCCCCCCCCCTAATTTGGTTTGCAACTGAAGGATACGTAATAAGCAGAGCTATCACCTTTAATCGAGGATTAAAATTCGAAATTTACCAGGGATGCAAACCACTCGAAAATAAGGACTGGTTCGGTTCAGTGGTTCATACAGTTTCTGAACCGCCGGTTCGGTTCATTACATGGTTTTTGGAGCTAACTGAACCGTAGTTTCGGTTCGGTTCAGTGGTTCACAGAGGCACTTAATGAAATATTATGATTGTTGTAGTAATGTGACTTGTCAAACAATTTTGAAATTTGATTCTTATAATCCATTTAAATATCTTTAACATCCTTAGAAGAATGTCCAATGCTTATTATGTCGGATTTCCATTGAATATTCTCGAAAATTGAGAATGTCTGCTAGAAAAGTATCTTATGCATCTTAATTATTCTATTTATCATATCCCTTAAGTTAGGCTGAGAACTGAATCATAGCTGAATCAGCTCTGAAATGAAAGGGAGGGTCCTGAATTCAAGACATAATTTTTGTGAATTTTAGCCATGGATTTTACTCTGACATGTCCTACTACGTCATGACCTTAGTTGATTTTAGGCATGATTTCAGTTAGAGAACTGAACCGAACCGAACCATTTTTATTTGTGGTTTTCGGTTCAGTTCAGCAATTCTGAAAGGAAGCCGGTTCGGTTTGCGGTTCGGTTCACCGGCTGGAATAAGCGGTTCGGTTTGCGGTTCAGAACCGGTTTGCATCCCTGAAATTTACCAACTTGCAACTGGCAACTACTGAATGCAGTTTGGAACAGTTTCTATGCGCACGGAAAACAAAACAAAAGTTTCCATTTCAATAATGGAATAATGATAACTAAAAGAACACCTAATATCTGACCAAAAACGCAGATTTGCTAGTAAAAACCAGTGCGAAAGTCGGTCAAGCACGACTTAAATATACTCTTTATCTTCTAAGGATTGTGGTAAAGTGTCTTAAGTGCTGCCCATAACCGTTGCAGTCGGTGTTGTCCAGCATAATCTTCCTTAAAACTCGCATATCTTTACCATTTCTGAACTGATTCGAACTGTTCCTCATATGTTTCGTTAAGGCTGTAATACAAAGCTCTACACAAAAACAATTAGCCCAACTAAAGACCCAAACAACTTTTAAGTGACGTAATTATTACAACATTCTTTTGATAAAGTCAAAAACATCGCAAGCTTTATTTGCCACATTAGTTTCTTTTATTGTTTAAGCTTCACTTGGGCACAAAATGAATGCCCAATCATATAGGCCTTAAGCGCAGTGTAGGCCATGGCTAAAATCATCATAGACTAGTTCTTAACCAAAGTTAAAGGACAAAACCTAAAATTGAAAGTGATATTCCAGCTCAACCAGCCCCAAATATACTTAAGTGTGATTTTTAGCAACATTGTTTTTGGCAGATGCGATGTTTTCGTGTCACATTTTACTGCCAAACATGTTCAGTTTGGTCTACAAACTAAAAACGCTTGAAGATTATTGAATTTTATTATCAAAATTACACTTTTGTAATCCACTTTTTTATTGGAAAATTGTGTTCAGCAACCAAAATCATTTCTAGCTGCATGAATACGGGAAGAAATCAAAATTCACGTATTTGGTGCGAAGAGCAGCTAGAAGCACTGCAAATGCTTCCCGGTTTGGTCTGAACAATGGGCCGGTGGCATCATTGGACCGTACTTTTCTAAAGATGACAATGATAACAAGCTTTTTTGAGGTCACAAATTGAATTCCCAAGCATATAAGAATTAGAATAGTTCAGTTTGGAATTTGTTAAGACTCAAATGACAATTATGTTATGTGACAATGTTTTTGAAGAGGCTGAGATTAAATACAACATCGGCTTTTTCACATTAATGAAAAATTGAGACCATAATTGTGCCTTAAAATTGAAAGTGTCATTAAAGCTTAACATTCTTTACTAAGCGGCGAAAGTGCTATAACTTGGATGTGAAAAGTAAATAATTTTAACCACTTTTGACTAACTTTTAGCAGAAACATACAAAACCACAAAGAAATTAAGTTAACTGGTTCAGCTGTTTCCTTAATCTCCGCATTAAATCTTGAACAGTTTTATTCGACGGTCAGTCCAGCAGTCGTCTCTTCATGACAGCGATGCAGCTGGCTTTGACATATCCCTGTAGTAACAATATCACACTGATCCCTTGATTGGATTGAAATTATATTAGATTGATTCCAGAAACTTGGGATATCAGCAAGTACAAGGGACCCCGAGGGCTCTTAAGAACCCTCAGAACAGAAACTTAAAGACTTTTTACTATTAGGTTCATTAGTTTCATATTAACGAAATGTCAATATGAAAGTATTTGATCAAATTACAAAATTTCCAGTACGAATTAAGTGTGGACGGGTGTGGTACAGCGGCTAGTGTGTGTGGCCTGCTGTGCAAGAGGTCGGGGGACATCTATTGATCACGTCTTTCACCTACACCAGCAGTTGGCGCCAGCTTTGAAGTAGCTAGCCATGGTGCAATACTTCTCAAAAGATTAAGTGACTTTCTTACGTGTTAAATATTGTTAAAGTTTCAACAAAGGATATAAATGAACTGAAGGCGACTACATTGATGCATAATTGTTTAAGCTAATGGATTTGCAAATGCCCAAGTCATTTCAAAGCTTGTGGATAGATATATCGAGAAAATAGTTGCCTTATAAAAATAATAAGCTCTCAAGTTGAAAGAATGAGAAATGTATATCAGTATAATAACAAGGCATGCCGCAGCAGCAAAGCACTTAAATTCTTTAATATTTAAAATAGGCTGAACATTTGAGTAATTTGAGTAAAAACTTAACCGAACACTTCTACCAAGTTTCTATTTCACATCTTCTGCTTAGAGCGATGGTTATGCGCCTTGCCCTTATAGGTTGAGCACATTTCCCACATCACTGTGTTTGCTTTCAGTTGCAATCCAGATGTTGATGCCAGAAGGTCAGAACTAGTTTGAGTCGCCTTATTTTCTCACACCAATACATTCTTACTTGGAAACATGGAAATACAAAATAGCAGGATACTACCATTAAAAACAAAAACTTTTCTAACTAAGACTGCTTTTTCGACCTATCTTTTGTATGGCAGCTGTACCTTATAATTGTCCAATTTCCATAAAACTTTGCAGAATTATAAAAGAGCATAGAAAACCCCATTGAAAAGAAAAAAGTTTTTCATACCAAAACTAGTTTTCCGATCGATTGTTCCTATGGGAGCAATGAGATTTAGTCCGCCGATCTGGTCGGTTTCAAAATATTTGTAGCGTGTAGCAAAAAGAAGACTCAGTGCAAAATTTAAGCTCGATAGCTTAAAAACAGAGACTAGTTTGCTTAAAAACAGACAGGCAGACGGACGGACAAAGCTCAATCGACTCCGCTCGTCACCCTGATCAGGAATAAATATAGTTCCTGGGGTTTGGAAATTATTGTTTCTATGCGTTGCAAACTTCTGTGAAAAATTATAATACCCCATGCAAGGGTATAAAAACATGCTTGTTTACTTTGTAATTCTAATCTAATTCTGACAAGTTTGATGAAAATCAGATGAATATATCCTATAGCTGACATATGAGAAACTGGTCACATAAGAGGGGCCATATATTGGTCACCTTCGGTTATTACTCAGCTAAACAGAAAAAACAAGAAAGAAAGTCGGTCAAGCCCGACTATAACATACTCTGTACTAAGAAAATTTCTTTTGATCATAACTCGAAAACCGTTCATCCGATCTTCTTCATTCCTTTGGCGGATCGATAAGTTATCCTAATAACTAAATATGTCCAGAAGGAACAAGCCATCTATCTTCAAGACTGTGGGAGATATGACGTTTTTTCTAAATTGCGGGGGCGGGAGGGGGCGTGGCCAAAATTGAAAATAAACTTGATCTGCCTGCAGACATTAGAAGCATATGTCCCATACATGTCAAACCTCTATCTCTTACCATCTCTGAGATCTGTGCGTTCATACGGACAGACAGACGGACAGACGGACATGACGGACATGACTCGGCTGTTGATGCTGATCAAGAATATATATACTTTATGGGGTCGGAGATGCTTCCTTCTGGATGTTACATACTTTTGCACAAACTTATAGTACTCTATGTACCTACGGTACAGAGTATAAAAAGATCCAAAAAAGATCTATATGGACTGGATTTGTTTAAAATATTCTTTAAGTCCAAAGAAAGATCATATATCATATCTATTTGATAATTTTTTAGCTCCGTTGGATGTTTAAAAAGTATATTTAAGACATTTCCAGTCCAAATGAATAGGGAAAATCATCCAATGGATATTTTTTAATATCCAGTTTTTCTCTGTGTGGCGACATTCAAAGGAAATATAACATTTGTGTACATAAATCATGTAAAACCTTAATTATTATAAATTAATTTAAATTAATTTCACTTGCTTGACTTCAAATAGTTAAGAATTTTTAGTATATATGGCAAGGATCGGAGCAATGGGAGCTGAGAACCAATTGGCTAGCACACATATTCTCAGTTGGCAATGTCAACTTCTCTGCCCCTGAATTAGTACATTATTCTATAAAAAGTCTTTACTCTTCAAACTGTTTGCCTTCGACTATTATTAACTGCCAGCCCTGTCCTTCCTTTGCCACATATGCTCAGCTCTACAACAAATATACATATATGCAAACAAATTAGCAAACACTTCAATTAACTTTCCAAATTGTACTCGCGCCCACCCACACCGTTTCCCCCTTTCCTTGTATCTGTACCAACAATAGGCCTTGGGCCCAAACCACCTACGCATATTTCAAATGTTTTTGGCTAATATTTTGTATTTTTGACAGGCAAAATGTCAAATGCAAAAAACAGTTCAGGTCAGGCGCAACAAATGTAAAGCGACACCAGTCAGAATCCACCCCCCCCGTCAACCTTCAAATCGATTCTCTCGGTCGTCTCGGTGGGTGTGAGCATATGGACTTATATGTCTAATCAAAACCAGACAATGGCACTTGGGCACAAGCACACGTGGGTCGCACGGGGTTAGCAGCTGTCCATCAAATGAAAATCTACTCTTAACCCTGCTACTTCATCAAGTTGTATCTCGTTTTGATGTGACTTTCTTTTGTAACTCGCAGTTTTCTTTGCAGAAAATCACGTAATCTGAGCGAGAAGAAGCGACGTGATCAGTTTAATTCCTTGGTCAATGACCTGAGCACCCTGATATCCACCTCCAATCGCAAGATGGATAAGTCCACAGTGTTAAAGTCCACCATAGCATTTCTGAAGAATCATAATGGTGAGTGTGTGTGGAGAGTGGCGGAGGAGGATGTGACAGCTAGAGTACATCGATTCTTTCACAGAGGCCACGGATCGTTCGAAAGTTTTTGAGATACAACAAGACTGGAAGCCCACATTTCTGACCAACGATGAGTTTACGCATTTAATGTTGGAGTCTTTGGATGGTTTCATGATAGTTTTTAGCAGCATGGGCTCCATTTTCTATGCCTCCGAAAGTATTACCTCGCAGCTGGGTTATTTGCCGGTAGGTGAGCGAAGGCATATGCCAATGTTCTTGAATAATTTTGATAAACCTTCCATCCAGCATGAGCTGTACAACACCACCATCTATGATCTGGTCTATGAAGTGGATCACGAGGCGTTGATTAATGTCTTCATGCACCCCACTCCGGTGATTGAGCCCCGACAAACGGACATCAATGCCAGCAATCAGATTACCTTCTACACGCACTTGAAACGCGGCGGCATAGAGAAGAGCGATACGAATTCCTATGAGCTGGTCAAATTTGTGGGTTACTTTCGTGGGTAGAGACAAGTGTACACCATACGACAGATGATTTAACTTGTATAATTGCAGGTAACGATGCCAACACCACAGCCGGTTCCAGTTCGGACAGCCAGAGTAGCCAAAACAACTTGCCACGCATCTTTCAACTGAATCCGAATATGGAGGTGGACAAAAAGTTGGTATTCGTGGGCACGGGACGCATACAGAGTCCACAGCTGGTACGTGAAATGAGCATCATTGATCCGACCAGCAATGAGTTTACTTCGAAGCATAGCATGGAATGGAAATTTCTATTTCTGGATCATCGGGCGCCACCGATTATAGGGTATATGCCATTCGAAGTGCTGGGCACGTCGGGATATGATTATTATCATTTTGATGATCTGGACAACATAGTGGCCTGCCATGAGGAATGTGAGTAGAAGAATCTTTCAATTAGCCAAAGTTACTGGGAGACCACCTTGCCGCGCTGCTAAGTGCCTATGTATGCATGCATGCATGCATGCATGTGTGTGTGTGTGTGTGTGTGGCCTATTCCCAACTTCTTTCAACATAAACATAGGCAGACATATGTACATATGTACATAAGCGTTATGTGACATGAACAATCCCAATACATACATACATATGTAGCATTGCATCACTGACCTTGGCTCAACCGTCCGCCGGAGTCTCACTTTGTTGGTGCTCCTGCAAGTAACAATGTATGTGGAAAGGTGTGAGTGTATGTGTATGCATGTGTGTAGGCAACTTACCAGCAGGCGGCTTTACTTCGCGGCTTCAGCAAACTTCACAGCTTCAGAGACAACACTAACACACACAATCACTCAAAAAACATAACGCAATTACAACAAACAATTAACAACGACAATTAACTACGCATTTAACTAAAGCAAACTGCATTTCAGCATTTTTTCCTTTTCCTTTTTCACCACACTCGCGAGCCGCGACGCCGGCAAACTGCCGTTAGCCAACGCCGCCTGGCCACAGCATTAAAAGCGAGGGCGCGATTAGTCGGCGAACACATCACACTTTACTTTACACGATTTTACCGTACGCATTGATAAAACAATAACAACAACACCAAATTACTTATTCACAATGGTACAATCAAACAGAATCAACCGCATGATCTTTTCGTTCTCCTCTTTGGCTGCTGCTGCTGCTGCTGCCTGAAATGCTTTTGGGCAGCGCTGCCGATGTTAATTTATCGAAAGAGACGATAGAGGGAGCTTGTGATCGTCGATGCATAAACTTGGGCGCCAGATTTGAATAATTTGTGAGGCAATTCAAGAAAATGTATAAAAATGACAAACAATTGCTAAATAATTTCTTTGGAAGGGCCGCCAATTATGAAAAATTATTTTGCAGTCAAGTCTATGTGTTTTTTTTAATTTTTTTTAATTTGCCTGTTTTAAATTATGTAAGATGATTTTTGTTACACAAATAATACAAAATTGGCATTTTTAAGAGACTTACTTCCCAAATTTAAGGCAACTGTGTATTATAGGTACCTTTGCTTCACAAATTTAAGAAGAATGTGTTTATTTTTGTTAAATAAATATTAAAAAATTACCATTTTTAAGAGACTTTCCGCTAAAATTTAAGGTAACTGTGTAGTATAGGTACCTTTGCTTGATAAATGTAGAAGAATGTGGTTTTTTGTCAAATAAATATTACAAAATAAACATTTAAAACATCAATGTCTAGTATAGGTAGTTTTGCTTTACAAATTTAGAAAAAATGTTCTACAATGGGCCTAGAATTTTGAATATCCATCAATGGGGTTAAGCTCAAATGACCTTTACGGTCGACAAAAACGGGTTTAATTGCTGTGTAGACTGATTGGTCTTCAAAAACAAAAGGATTTTGTGGTCTTAAGTCGCAAAACGATTTAAAGAAAAGTGTAGTAAACCTCACACATGGAACATAGAAAGGCTCTGGTGGTATTTAAGAGCAAAGTGTCGCATTTGGCCTTTAAAAAAACTACAATATTATATTTCAAAATATATCAATGTCAAAATATTTAAATTTGATGCACTTTTAACCACTTTGACCATTGATTTCTCAAAAACTTATGGTAGTTATACCCTTGCTGAGGGAATACATAGATGGATGCCGCATATCCGACCGCAAAAATTATATATATTCTGGATCAGCACAACGAACTGAGTTGATTTAGCCATGTCCATCTCTTTCAAAGCTATCTACTCCGTCAGTTATACTATCTTCACCCATATTTGCAATACGCTGCACATTTGTCGGAACCGGCCGAATCAGATGACTATAGCATATAGCTGTGGTAGGAAGAACGTGTCGAAAAACTAGTTTAAGTGAGAAAAACCTTTATTGTTTCCATACATTGTATTTCTAAGTTTGCTATGCTTTCCCATGATTCCACTAAATTTGGTCAAAAACGGACATCTATATAGTATGGCTGTCAAAGAAAAGTTGAGTCAGGAAAGTAATCTTAGAAAAACTTTTTTGTTTTTAATGGAAACGCCTCCAAACTTTGTATTTCTTAGTTTGTCATGGATTCCCATGATTTCACTAGTTTTGGTCAAAATCGGACAGCTATATAGTATGGCTGTCATAAAAACATAGAGTCTAAACGGTAGTTTTAGTGACAAAAACTTGTTGGTTTTCAATGGAAATGATCTTAAATCGGGCATTTATTTATTTGATATGCTTTCACACAATTGGCAATACTTTGTACAAAGTCGGATGACTATAACTTATAGCTGCAGTACGAATGATCGTTCGAAAATGAGGTTCTATTGAGAAAAACTTTTTTGTTTTAAATGGAAACGACTCCAAATTTCTTACATGTTCGTTTGTTAAACTTTTGCATGATTCCTCAAAATTTGGTAGAAATCGGACAACTCTATAGCAGCGATGGGCAAGCCCTTGCTCTTTTTGCTCCCATTGCTCCCATTACTCCCAAGAGCCACACACAGATTCTTTAAAAACTGCCTCGTCATGCACACGCTGTGTGCATGACTTGCAAAAATTGTCTCGCTTCGAAGCAAATCCAACAACAACGCCAGGCAGATGCGATCGCAAGCCACGCTTAAAAATGCTACGTCATGCACAAGCCGTGTGCATGACTTGCACAATATTTTATTGTTGTTGTTGGACTGCTCCCAAAATCAAATTTCGTGCGCACCGCTGCTCTATAGTATAGCACCCATAGAAAAGTAAGATCCCAAAAGAAGTCTTAATTGGAATAACGTGATGCAAGGCAGCCTCTGTTTCTTAGATATTAAAATGTGCCTACAAAACTTTGAACAGAAACAGCACACATAAGCAAAATCGAAGGTCCACATTGCAAATTTCCCTGTAATTCACTTTGATGGCCGTTATGCAGCTTATTGATTGTTATCTATGGTTTGAATGGACATTACCTTTTGTGTTTTTTTTTCTTGAGGTAGAATTTCCGTAGTCGGATGATCCCAGGCCGCTATATATATATTTTAACAGCAGTGTTCTTGATACCCTAGAACAATAAGCTAAGTAAGCACCATACAAGTCAAGCCTAAGGGAAATTTTCATTTGTGTAAAGTCTGACGATAAAACTTTGCACGCCAACAGCACACAAATGTTAAATCGAGGGTCCGCATTAAATATTTTCGCTCAAATTTAACTGCCATTCACTTTTAAGGGGTTCTAGGGTCTTTGTTTTAGCTAAAAGTTAAAAGAGCTGAACTTTTCCCAACAAAGGTACTCAAATTTTCTTCAATTTTCTTTATTTCCCATTGCAGTACGTCAAACCGGTGAGGGTAAGTCCTGTTACTATCGTTTCCTAACCAAGGGTCAGCAATGGATTTGGCTGCAGACCGATTACTATGTGAGCTATCATCAGTACAATTCCAAGCCCGACTATGTGGTGTGCACCCACAAGGTGGTCAGCTATGCGGAGGTGATTAAACAGAATAACAAAGAACGCCAACGGAAGGCCAACAACAGCAACAGTAACAGCAACAGCAACAACAACAGCAACAGCTGCAACAACACCAACAGCAACACCAGCAACAACAGCAGCAGTTGCAACAAACCGCAAAGCAGCAGTAAATCGGTGTCGGCAACAACAACACTGAGAGACTTTGAGCTGGGCCAATCCTCAGCAACATCGCCCACATTGGACTCCTCACCCATGTGGTCGAACACGGGTGTGACAGCGGGTGCTCAAGTGAATCCCTTGAAAACCTCCAGACCTCCCTCAAGTTATGGAAATATCAGTTCCACAGGAATATCACCGAAAGCAAAACGGAAATGTTATTTTTATAATAATCGAGGGAATGAATCGGATTCGACGTCAATGTCAGCGGATTCAGTGACCAGCCGGCAGTCAATGATGACGCATGTGAGCTCGGTGAGTGTGGTTAAGGGGGGAGGGGTGTGGGGGGGGATGGAAGGGGAAAGACAAATAGAAGGAAAGGAATTAATTTGGTTTTTCTTTTATAGCAAAGTCAACGACAACGCGCGCAACAGCAGCAACAACTCCAGCAACAGCAGCAACAACAGCAGCAGCAGCAGCAGCAACTCCAGCAGCAACCCAAAATGTTTCCCCTGCTGCCACTGACACCCGCCCAAATAGTGACCAGCAGCAGTGGCTGCCAGTTCAGTCAGCCAGCCTATCCCCTGCCCAGTCCCCAACTGGTGACACACACCTTCCTGGAGCCACCGCAATATCTCACCGCCATACCCATGCAACCGGTTATAGCACCATTTCCGGTGGCACCCGTTCTCTCACCCCTGCCAGTGCAGGCACAGCCGGACTTGCTGCCGGGTACGGTGGTGATGACGCCCACCCAAAGTCAGTTGCAGGATCAGCTGCAACGGAAACACGATGAGCTGCAGAAGCTGATCATGCAGCAGCAGGATGAATTGAGAATTGTAAGCGAACAATTGCTGCTGGCACGCTATACCTATTTGCAGCCCATGTTGCCCATGGGTTTTGCAACGGCAGCAGCTGCTGCCGCGGGCAGTGCCCAAAGAAATTTCAATTTTGCCAGCAGCAATGCGGTCGAACCGCAATTTAATCAATATGGATTTGCATTGAATTCGGAGCAAATGTTGAATCAACAGGATCAGCAAATGTTGATGCAACAGCAACAGAATCTACAGAACCAGCAGCAGCATAATATACAGCAGCAGCAACAGGGTCACAATCAACTGCAACAGCAGCAGCAGCAGCAGCAGCAGCAGTTGCAGCTGCAACAGCAACACCAGCAGCAACAGCAACAGGCACAAACCGACAGCAACATGTTGTCGCGGGAGGACATAGATGACATTGATGCCTTTCTCAACCTGTCACCGTTGCAATCCCTCAACTCAGCTAGTGCCAGCAGCAATCACAACCACAATCAGAACTTTAATCAACCCCACAGCAACAACAACAACAACCACAGCTCGCGCCCCCCACAAAATACCAACGAAGATTCGCTACTTTCCTACATGCAAATGGCCACCGAATCGAGTCCCTCCCTCAACTTTCACATGGGCATCAGTGATGATGGCTCGGAAACGCAAAGTGAAGACAACAAAGTGCCGCATCAACGCCAGCAACAGCAGCAACAGCAGCAGCAGCAGCAACACCTGCTGCCCCATCAACCAACTAACAACTTCTTCAACTCCAATCCCTTCCAATCAAATCAAAATCAATTGCCCAACGACTTAGAAATCTTGCCCTATCAAATGTCCCAAGAGCAATCACAGAATCTTTTCAATTCACCACACACCGCCCCCGGCAACAGTCAATAACAAACATAGTTGTAGATCTCAACAGACTGAGTATTGTTTTTAAATGTGAAAGCTTAAATTAGTTGTTAAAAAAAAATAACATTCTCAAATTTATTTAGTTCTTAATGCGAACCCATCGATTTTTTAAATGTTTATGTTGAAGACTGCATTTTAGGTTTAGATATTTGTACATATATCGATATATATATATCAAATAATCACTCAGGTTGAGATTGCAACTGCATTTTCATGATTCCGAAAGCTCGAAAACTATTTCTATCCTCACATCCTTTCTGTATTATCCTCTGCCTCATCTGATGATGTAATTAAAGCCCCTTGTGAGTCGCTTAACTTAAACTCAACTACAACTACCTTAATACGATTAGTATTTAGTTTAAGTACTTATGCAATTAGCCAACTGTACATACCTATATGGAGAATTAAGTTTTTGTATATGAATTGTACATATGTATGTAATGTAGATCGTTAATGTTTGTAATATGTATGTTAAAGCTAATCAAGTCAAAAAAAAAAACATGAGAGAATCCATCAAAGAAAACAAAACAAAAAACAGAAAACCAAAAGCTGTAATCAATAAAAGAACAACAGATGCAGAACTAAACAAAGATAGTTGATTTATTCGAATGGATCTTTGATGTGAGCAGATCTTCAGGTGTTTCAAACAACCATCTGAACTCATGCCGGGAGATCAGAGATCAGGCCTATGAGATGGTCCCCTATAATGCACTCGTCAAGCTCCATTTTAATGGAAAAGGAGTCTAAACTTCGCCGAATATGTATCAATCTTAGGTTTTGGAGTAGGTTGTGAAGCCTCTCAACACGAAATTCTCGGCAAATAAGTCCTGGACAACCCCCACCATAGAGGAAACCAAATATATAACAGCTACATGGAAAATTAAGGACTTTGACATATTTTGACAGGGATTTTTTACACCTTAAGTTTTTAGTGGCTTTCTATTTGCCTCGATTTGAACAGATATATAATACAATCAAAGTAATAACAACTTTTAAAAATTCAGTACTTAAACATGATAGTTTGGGGAGGCGGGTAGTGTGGAAAGGGAGAAAAAAGAAGGGGCACGGGAGGGCGAAGTCTTCCTTCTGAAAAACGTAGAGCTGAAATTTATTTCTTTACTTACCCTACCCGAAGTTGGAACTCACAGCTCACTTACCTCGTCCTGGGAACTTAAACATATAGTATTTGCCGACATCTTAGCCCACACTACCAACCAACACTCGCGCGGCATTGCCGCAAACCACTGAAAATAATGGAAAACTACGACCAACGATGAGCGAATTGCACCAGCAACACCTTTTGCTTATATAGTATATATACATCATTTGAAATCCTTAACTTTTATTTAGAAAATCTACATATCACTCGGAGAGTTGTTTTTTCACTTGTCTAAGATGTAGTAAAAGTTTCTGAATAGCATAATCAGACAAGTGTAATAGTCTACACTAAACAACTAAATGAATAGCTGCATGAGATGTGAACTATCTGATATCTCTTCTGAGTTTTCTAACAGACAACTTACAATAAACTGAGGTATTTTTCACCCATCTTATATGAGAAATAGACAAGTCAAAATACAGCTTTAGAAGTTCTTTGCTTAAAGAAACAAATAGAGTAATGTAATTTTTGACTCAGACGAAGTTTGTATACCCCTGCAGCACGTTTTTCTAACTAAGACGACTTTCCGAACCTTAATTTTCTATGGGAGCTATACTATATGGATGTCCGATTTCAACCAAACTTAATGGAATCATGCAAAAGCCTTACATACTAACATGTACACAATTTGAAGTCGATTCCATTTGAAACAAAAAAGTTTTTCTCAATAGAACTTAGTTTTCAACCGACCATTCGTACTGCAGCTATATGCTACAGTCATCCGATTTGGACATAACTTTGTAGAATTGTGTGCAAGATTATCAAATAAATATTTGCCATTTTTAAGGACATTTTCATGGAAAACAAAAAAGTTTTTCTCACTAAGACTACATTTCGGACTCAACTTTTGTATGACAGCTATACTATATATATGTACGATTTAGTAAAATCATGGCAAATCAAAGCAAACTAAGAAATGCAAAGTTTAAAGGCGTTTCCATTGAAAACAAAAAAGATTCTCCCATTAAAATGAGTTTTTCGACCGATCGAAAGCATTTTCGACCACATAAAGTATATATATTCTTGATCAGCATCAACAGCCGAGTCGATGTATGTATGGTATGGTACATATGCTTCTTATGTCTGCAATTTAGAAAAATCATAAATTGTCATATCTCCCACAGTTTTGAAGATAGATGGCTTGTTCCTTCTGGACATATTTAGTTATTAGGATAACTTATCGATCCGCCAAAGGAATGGTGAAGATTGGATGAACGGTTTTCGAGTAATGATCAAAAAACAATGATGATGATGATAATGATTTCTTGGTACAGAGTATGTTATAGTCGGGCTTGACCGACTTTCTTTCTTGTTTTACCTCTAAAATTGCCACATTCAATAATCTTACAAACTTCCCACTGGCTGTTGCAATCTTGAAAAGATTTGGCATCATATAAAAATATCAAATATCAATGAAAAACTAGAAGTGAAATACACATTCCACAAAAGTTCGTCAGCCGCTGACAGACCTCGTCTCGAAGCTTGAATGAAATATCTACGAATATCACATTTTCCACAGATCAAGGGGCTTGGAAACGCAAAAAAAACTAAGCTTCAATGTAAATGTCAGACAGGTGACTGAACTAATGGGGTTTTCACACACGCGCATATATATTTGTATATAGTATATATATACAGTGGCTCGTGCCCACTTTTTGAATGTTTTAGTTTATTTTATTGTTGTATTTACTACGGAATAATTGCGCAGAAATGCCGTTGAACTCGTTTGGTCAGAACTTGTCAGTAAAAATGATTATATATTTCTTATTTTTTTTTGCACAAAAACTAGTCCAATATTTTTTGGACCCCCCCCCCCCCCCACCACAGCACAGCACAGCACAGCATCCCCGATAAGCTGTGGATCACTTGAGCTGTTTAATAACAGTTTGTAATCTGTTTTGAAGAATAAAGCAAAGCAAAATGGACACATTCACAAATTGTTAGGCCTATCGATGGCCAGCATCGACTCCCGCCACTGATAACCCCACTTGGTAGATCTGGTGTGGATGCCATTTTATACGCTCGACTACTGGTTTATGTTTTTGTTATTGTCTGAAAGATGATTAGGTTCTAGTTTGGGAGACAAGCGCAAGTCTATTTAAGCGCGTGATTAAGTGAAAAATCAAATCAGTTCGAAGTCGTTCGCCACCCGGTTCGTTTGCTCGTTCGCTGTGCTGTACCACCAAGATGTACCAAAGTCAGGTTTCCTTTGATAAGGTAGTCCACATCACCGAATACATATAGAAAGTGAAAAATAAATAAAATAAAACAACAAACAACAATGATATGGCATATATGCCCATAAAAGTAGTGAACTTTCACCTAACCTTGAATTGATGAGGGATGTAGGAAAAGTTGTTAGAGGAAATTCCAAGTGTTTTTCCAATCGATTCTTTAAAAGATTTCGTTTCTTTAAGCAAACAACTGCGCAAATTTCAATCTAGAGATCTATTTTCTGTGCCTGATACAACATTTAATCATACTATATCGAGAATTTAACAAAACTCTGCAAATTCAAAGAAGAAACTTTCGTCACACTTTGAGCTTTAGTGGATTGATTTGTCTTTAACTAAGGAACAAACACAGCTTCTTCTCAGAAATTCCTAAAATCCTTGCATGATTGCAATCCTTTAAAAAAGGAAGCACCCTGATGCTGAGTTTTGTAGGTAATTTGTTTTTAATTCTTAGAGTAAAGTCAAAAACGGTTCGATGCCAAGTCACAATGAGGGCTGCTGAGTTTACATGGGTCTTAGGGCTTAAACCATTTAGCAGCCAGTGCCTGTTTGGCCTCTTAAAGAAGTCTATGTCTAGTGGAAAACAGCCTACACGTTGTCTTGTGCATACAGACAGTTTCCTTATAGAGTATAAAAAGGTTGCTTTCAGAGTCCTAAACATTTAATGCGATGTCCCAGAATCGCTTCTTATTGTTTCTGCTTATATGACCGCCTACTGCGCCACCTTTTGAAAAGTATCTAACAGAAATGTGGCTGCTTTGTTGGAAGGAAGAAGTTTCCTATAGACCCCTGACTAGTTTTCGAGTTCTAAGACATCAGCTTATATGTGTAGATATTTTCACTAAAACAAGAAAGAAAGTCGGTCAAGCCCGACTATAACATACTCCAACAAAAAATATACTTTCAGCTTTTGAACATAACTCGACAACCTTTCATCCGATCTTCACCACTCCCCTTAGTTGATCGAAAAGTTATCCTGTTAACTAAATATGTCTAGAAGGTACGAATCATCTATTTTCAAAACTGTGGGAAAAATTAGGTTTTTTCCAATTTGCGGGAGGGCGGGCAGTTGTTGGCGTAGTATGTTTGCATTGTTCGCACAATGATGCGTTTTACTTGCTGTTCTTGCTGACACTTTTTCAAAGGACATGATTTTCTGCTTGCGCAGTGGATTTCGACGACAACTAGTCTAGAAAATGGTTCTAAAATTTGAGAAAAATATCAAAAAGACATCGCTTGTATCCTGCATTTGGTGTATATAAGGCTCAACTGATATTCGTCTTATGCTTAGATTAACATTAGACTGAATTGTTTACTCACGCGAATGCTTGAGATAATCGAGTGCGATAAGAGGCCTTACATGTCAAAGTATTTCCGAAGTTCCGAGTTCAAATCCCAAACAAGGTACACTTAACTAGTTTTTATACCTTTGCAGCACGTTTTTTTAACTAAGATTACTTTTGGGACGTTACTTTTCTATGGGAGCTATACTATATAGAGGTCCGATTTCGACCAAACTTAGTGGAATCATGCCAAAGTCTAACAAACTAACATGTTCAAGATTTGGAGATGATTCCATTTAAAACAAAAAAGTTTTTCTCAATGGAACTTCTTTTTCGAACGATCTTTCGTACTGCAGCTATATGCTATAGTCATCCGATTTTGACAAAACTTTGTAGAATTGTGTGAAAGCGTATCAAATCAATAAATGCCAATTTTAAGGACATTTCCATGGAAAACAAAAAAGTTTTTCTCACTAAGACTACTTTTCTGATACTACTTTTGTATGACAGCTATACTATATAGATGTACGATTTCGACCAAACTTAGTGGAACCATGGAAATGCATAGCAACCTTAGAAATACAAATTTTGGAGACGTTAGCATTGAAAACAAAAAAGTTTTTCTCCATAAAACTAGTTTTTTGATCGATCTTTCATATGGCATCCATAACGTATAGTCATCCGATTTTGACAAAACTTAAAAGAATTGTGTGAAAGCTTATAAAATAATAATATGTCAGTTTTAAAGAGGTTTACATTAAAAACAAAAAAGTTTTTCTTACTAAGACTGCTTTAATTACCTCACTTTTCTATGACAGCTATACTATATAGATGTCCAATTTCGGTCAAACTTGTCAGAATTGTGAAGAAGCATAGAAAACTAGTAAATACGGAGTTTGGATAAGTTTGCAGTGAAAACAAAAAAGTTTTTCTCACTAAAACTAGTTTTTCGAGCAATCGTTCCTATGGCAGCTATATGTTATAGTCATCCGATCCGTCCGGTTTCGACAAATGTGCAGCGGATTTGTTCTACAAGACTTCGTGCAAAGTTTCGTAAAGATAGCTTTCAAACAGATGGAGGAGTTAGCATGGAAACAGTCGAACATATCTACATCAACTCAGTTTGTCATGCTGGTCAAGAATATATAGCATATATAGAACCATTTTTAAGGCGTATATTTAGGGGAATTTTGCATATATTTTGTATGATTGTAACTTTGGTACAGAGTATAAGGCGAGATCTAGAAGAAGCATTCGTCCTCAAAATCCATTCATTCATAATAAATCTATAAACTTAATCTAAGTATACTTTCAAAGCAACCCTCGTATTTCAATTAAATGTATTAAATTCTTGTAGTGTCTTTTTCAATCAAAATGAAAGCCATTAAGAGACTATCTCAAGCTTGAACCTTGTCAGAGAATTGAATGACCAAGTTCTAGGTCAAATTCAGGGCTACAAACTCAGCAATGAAATGCGCTGATTGCCATTGCGGTTGCGCATAAACCTTTGAGATACATTTTCAATGCAGCAAAGTATATCTAAGGCTTCGCCACAATATTTCTTAGGCCCAACGTTTGAAAAAACATTGAAATTTGAGATCAATCAATCATTTGATAACTGCAACTGTGTCGATGTTTCAGCCGACGCGAGTTGAAGACTCCGCCTACATAGTCGAGGGTGTGGACATACAGGAGGCGCGCAATACCTGTCTACTCTTCTCGCCCAAGGACTCGTCGCTGGCCAGCGGTGCCCTGGCCAATACCTTGTCCATTTTCAAGCAGCATGACATCAATTTGGTGCACATTGAATCACGTTCCTCGTTGCGTGTACCCGGCTATGAGTTCTTTGTGGAATGCGATGGACAGTCTGGTTCTTTGGGCAAGGCCATTGAGGATCTGAAGGCGCAATGCAGTTACTTTAATATCATTTCACGCGACTATAAGGATAATGCCACCGCTGTGCCTTGGTTTCCGCGTCGTATACGCGATTTGGATCGTTTTGCCAATCAGATTTTAAGCTATGGCGCTGAGTTGGACTCCGATCATCCTGGATTCACAGATCCTGAGTATAGGAAGCGTCGCAAATATTTTGCCGATATTGCCTACAATTACAAGCATGGTGAACCTCTGCCACATGTGGCCTATACCAAGGAGGAGACGGAGACTTGGAGCATTATTTTTCGCAATTTGAGTAAATTGTATAAGTCGCATGCGTGCCGGGAGTATAATCATGTGTTTCCACTGCTGGTGGACAACTGTGGCTTCCGGGAGGATAATATACCACAACTGGAGGATGTTTCCAATTTTTTGAGAGGTAAGAAAAGGGGCATGGGAAACTATTCCAAAGAGTTTTTTTTTTCTAATTTTGAAAAATTATCTTTAAAAATTTTAAAAAAATTTTTCTTAAAAATATTTTCCAAAAATTTTACTTAAAATTATTTTTCAAATATTTTTCTTAAAACAATTTTCAAAAACTTTATGAAAATAAGTTTTTTTTTGATTTAAAATTGAATTTAAATGGCTTTTAAACAATTTGTTTATTATTGAAAATTTTTTAAAAATATTCTAAAAATATTTTCCATAAATATTTAAAATAAAATTTCCAAAGAATTTTCGAATTTAAACAATTTGATTATTATTAAAAAATTTTCAAAAATTTAATTTAATTTAATTTTTAAAAAATTTTCAAAAATATTCTAAAAATATTTTCCATAAATATTTAAAATAAAATTTCCAAAGAATTTTCGAATTTTAACAATTTGATTATTATTGTAAATTTTTCAAAAATATTCTAAAAAAAATTTCCAAAAATTTTCCTTAAAAATATTTTCCAAAAATTCCAATTTTTTGTGAGGTGAAAAAAGAGGCAGGGGAAATTATTTCAAAGAGTTTTTTTGACTTTAAATTGATTCTAAATGTTTTTTTTTTAAGAATTTTTTTACTATTGAAAATTTTTGAAAAATTTTTCGAAAGAGAATTTTATAAATTAAAAGTCAACCAAATTTATTTTTCAAATTTTGTAAAAAATTTGAAAATTACCATTTTTCAAAATTTTTTTCCCAGATTAAAGACACAAATTTTTTTTAAAAATTTCAAAAAAGAATTCTAAAATTTATTCTTTATTCTAAATTTTGTTAAAATTTTATAAAAAAATTTCTAAAAATTTTATAAAATTTTTTTTTTTAATTTTCTCCTCAGATTGCACCGGTTTTACCCTACGTCCAGTGGCTGGACTGCTCAGCTCACGCGATTTTCTGGCCGGTCTAGCCTTTCGTGTCTTCCATTCTACCCAATACATTAGACATCCCAGTAAACCCATGTACACGCCCGAACCAGATGTTTGCCATGAGCTGTTGGGTCATGTGCCTCTCTTTGCGGATCCTGCATTTGCACAGTTTAGCCAGGAAATTGGCTTGGCCTCTTTGGGTGCCCCAGATGATTATATAGAAAAGCTGTCAACGGTATTTGATGGTCTTCTTTATCTCTTCCTAACAATCATAGCTAATTTCTGCAAATTAATTCATAGATTTTCTGGTTCACCGTGGAGTATGGTGTGTGCCGTCAGGAGGGTGAGCTAAAGGCCTATGGTGCCGGTTTGTTGTCGTCATATGGTGAATTGGAATACTGTTTGACCAACAAGCCGGAGTTGAAAGATTTCGATCCAGAAGTAACGGGCATTACCAAATACCCCATTACACAATTTCAACCCCTGTACTATGTGGCCGATAGCTTTGAAAGTGCCAAGGAGAAGACCATGTAAGTTTTTCGAATTTATAGAATGGAATTTCTTTTCTAATCTCAGTCTTATTTTACAGTAAATTTGCCAACTCCATACCACGTCCATTTGGTGTGCGCTATAATGCCTATACCCAGAGTGTTGAGGTTCTAGACTCGAAGCATCAGATTTCGAATTTGATGAATAACATCAATGCCGAGTTTCAGATACTACAGAATGCGGTTATCAAGCTGCGTGTTTAAAGAAGGTTACTTGAACGTTATTTTTTTTATATTCCCCCGTTTAAATTTATATTTTAAGACCATTTTGCATAATTTTATATAATAAATGTTATAAACTCACTGATTCTAGTCTTGAAATGATATTTAATGTCCAAAAAAGAGCTACGCGGAGTCAATTTGTAAAGTTGTGCCAGGTCAATCAGAACAGCCACAAATGTACCTTAAGAATATGCTCATCCAATTCTCCTAGGACCACCGATAGTACCAATATCAGCACAAGGGTTCACCTAATTGATACAAAAATTAAGTTTCCCGAAAGTAGGCAACATTATTTTAGCCCTAACTAACGACGCGTTACCCCACGTTTCTACAAGCTCAATTGTTTCACTTATATCTTCGGTGTTTTTCATCCGATCTGAGTGCACTTTTCAGAATATATAGACATTGGGGCCTTGCTTGATGTACATCAAACCACAAAGCTCTAACTTGAAAATTGAGAATCTGACGGTTTTTTGGGCTTAGGATCTGAGGGTTTTCTGGTAATAAAAGTGGAAAAAGGGGGAATTTTCCAAATCGGAGACAAACATTCATTTGCGTACGATATACACATACCTTCATGCAACAATTTGTGGCTCTATCTCTTAAAGTCTCTGAGATCGACGCGTTCTTATAGACAGACGGACGGACGCATAATCGGACATGGCTATATCGACTCGGCTGTATATGCTGATTAAGAATATATATACTTTATGGGGTCGGAAATGTTTCCTTCTCCCTGTTACATACAATTTCATGAGCCCACTTTTCCCATTTTTAACGGGTACAGGGTACCAAAATCGAATAAGAATAAGTTTGTATACCCTAGCAGCACATCTTTCTAGCTAAGACTTATATTGGGCCCTTACTTTACTATGGCAGCTATACCATATAGATGTCCGATTTCGACCAAACTTAGTGGAATTATGCAAAAGCCTAACAAACGCATATGTCAACAATTTGGAGTCGATTCCATTAAGAACCAGAAAGTTTTTCTCAATGGAACTTCTTTTTTGAACGAATATTCGTACTGCAGCTCTATGCTATAGTCAACCGATTTTGACAAAACTTTGTAGAATTGTGTAAAAGTATATGAAATAAATATTTGTCACTTTAAAGAACATTTCCATTGAAAACAAAAAAGTTTTTCTCACTAAGACTACTTTTCTGACTCTACTTTTGTATGACAGCTATACTATATAGATGTCCGATTTCGACCAAACTTGGTGGAATCATGGGAAAGCATAGCAAATTAAGATATACTTAATTTGAAGTCGATTTCATTTGGAACAAAAAAGTTTTCTCAATAGAACGTGTTTTTGCAACGATTATTCGTACTGCAGCTATATGCTATAGTCAACCGATTTTGACAAAACTTTGTAGAATTGTGTGAAAGTATATCAAATAAATAAATACCAAGTTAAAGGACATTTCCATTGAAAACAAAAAAGTTTTTCTCAATAAGACTACTTTTCTGACTTTACTTTTCTATGACTGATATACCATATAGATGTCCGATTTCGACCAAACTTGGTGGAATCATGGGAAAGTTTAGCAAACTAAGAAATTCCAAGTTTGGGAGCGTTTTCATTGAAAACAAAAAAGTTTTTCTCTTTAAAACTAGTTTTTCGACCGATCGTTCCTATGACAGCTATATGCTATAGTCGTCCGATCCTTCCGGTTTCGACAAATGTGCAGCATATTTGTACTGTTAGACTATGTGCAAAGTTTGGTGAGGATAGCTTTCAAACTGATGGAGGTGATAGCGTAGTAACGGACGGACATGGATGACCAAGAATATATATACTTTAAGTGGTCGAAGATGCTTCCTTCTATGTGTTACAAAAATTCGCATAATTTCATAATATAATCTGCAAGGGTATAAAAACAATGGGCCACATCTCAACAGCCCAATTTTTCGACTCCCCTTGATGAATAAATATGAGAGCTTTTATCCTAAATATAAATACAAATATCTGTACGACAAACAGATATCGATCAACTCTATAGAGTACTTATATATAAGTACCAAAAAATTTGTTTGCCAGTGATTTGCACACTATCTAATTAAATTATATATGCTGTTCGAATCTGTAATCGGTTAAGCCTTATTATTAAAAATACAACCTTCAACTTAAATGCTTTGTTTTTGTACTTACCTTGTCGGGGATTTGTACTCACAACTCATTTACCTTGTCTCGGGAATTAAAACTCAAGCGACAGCATCTTAGTCCATCCGAGTGTTAAGCATTCGCGTGGCAATATCACACTAATGAAAGGAAGCGACAAGCAAAGATGAGTATAATGGGATTATCCGCAAGTTAGTAGCATTCAGCATTTGAAATCCTTAACCTACATACTTGTTATGTGTCAAGTACAGTTTTCTGAAATGAAATATATAACTATTTAGTACTGACTTGAGTTACAATTTTGGTTCAGAACTGCCACAGGCGTATATAGGCTTTCAATGTGTAAGCGTTAATATAAAAAGCCCAAAGTATTCAGTTTACTGTATGAAAAATGTACAAGTTATTTGCAAAAAAGATGGTTTTCAAAAATGGAGTATACCTAACTAGGACTACGTATGTACACACCAAAATTTTTATGATTAATGCCCTTCAAAAGTATGAAAACTTTATTTCCTTAAGTAATAATCTATTAGAACGAAGCCATTGATAGTCAGCAAGCTAGGGGTATACAACAAATCATTGAGTCAAGACAGATATAGCATAAATAAACAAATTGATGATTCTTATTGAAAGTAGCATACTTAAGAGGGCAATTAGCATGATATATTTGGTGTGTAATTAACTTAGTATCAGGGCTACAAACCGGTTTTGAACCGAACCGGTTCGAAACCGGAATTCCGGCTTATAATTTACTATGAACCGAACCTTAAACCGAACCTCTTTATAAATTTACATTGAACCCGAACCTGTTCCGAACCCAAAAATTCGGTTCGCTTCAACAAAACTGACACAAAAATGTGACCTTCTGTCTACAGACTTCATCTGTTATTTGGTGCGACTGACTCCTAAAATGGGCAGGAGAGTGGAAAAAATAGTCTGGCAAAACGATTTAACTTCCTTATAAAATCCCTACCCATAACAGTCTCTGTTTTTAAAGCTCCTCGACTCTAAAGCTTCTTGAATAATTTACAAAAGCAAGAGTCTAACATTATTTTGTTATTATATTACGATGTAGACCAATTACGACCCAAAAACCACTCGGTTCCCATACAATTTGGGGAGTTGTTAGGTCGAATGCTGTTTTTGAAACACATAGAAGACAAAACTTAGTAATGTTGTATAAAACATGGACTGAACCAAGGTTCGAACCAAAACCTTCTCCCAAAAACCTCGAACCTTTTTTTTCCGAACCTTTACCATTCGTTAATTTGGGTTCGAACCAGTCTACCGGAGATTCGAATACTTTTTTTGGTTTGCAGCTCTGCTTAGTATATACCTTCACGAAGTATTCAACTTGATCCCATTCATCTTTAGATAAACAATTTCATTTCAAACTAAAACTATTTGCCGTTGCTTGTGAAGTGTCTTCAAAATGTGAGGTTACTGGATAAGAAGGCAAAAGATAGATTTCAAAATGACTATTTAAGGCCAAGTAGATTAAATGTTTCCTGTTTCCTTTGCTAAAATCTAGTAGCCGACATTATACTTGTCACTTTACATATCAAGTCTTCCTTGTTTAGTTCAAAGTTCAAACATTTATACGAAAATCTCTAAAGATTTCTGGAATGCTAAGCTTAACTTTATGTTTCTGCTTAGCAGAATGAACTACTTTTGTTTAAGGATTTTGTTTCTTCCATAAAAGCATCACAATACACATCTAATATTGCTCACCTTTCAATGGCTGCATGAAAATTTGATATGTTTTGAATATTTATTAAAATTACACATAAAATAGTATTAATTATTCGATATTTAGATTGCAAATTGCATTGCGCACACACATCATCATCATCATCATCATCTTTATAATTCTGATTATAATTTCATGATGCATTTGCGCTGCGGGTGTAAACTAGAATTTGGCAAACGGACGCCATAATGAGGTGAGCAGGCCACGTTTTATTTGCATTTGGGGACTCGTTTGGGGGCGAACATTCTTCAGAGTGCAACCCACGGGCAAGTTGACCTACATGGCATAATAAACATCAACTTTAAAGTCATCTTTGCAGTCTCTTAAACAATACAACTTACGGATTGTTTTGAGGTCACCTTCACCGGCTCCTTATCGGGACATACCACATAGGACTCATAACCGGAAAATAGATTACTAGTTGGGGTAGCATTTCGCTCCCGTAGCTCTGCAGGCGCCGAGCTGGTTAATGATTCTAGCTCGGGGTAACTAAGCTCAGCTTGATTGGTTGACGAGGATGTGTGCTTAGCAGCTGAAAAGACAACTTGATTAGGTAAGTTTCATATATATATATAAGCTGTTTAAGCCTACCCTTAACATAAATCTGAAAACTGCAGCTCATGGTCAGGCCCTCGGTGGTGGTAGCTTCATATTTGATCGTGTGATCACCCAATCTGAATAGAGCACCAGGGAACTGAAAAGATTTTGGACAAAAGTTAAGTTTCAGTTAGTAGGAAAAGATTTAAAATAAAGTTTTAACTAACCTAAGACTTATAGTTTATTCTTTCACATTGCACCTTAGAACTAGTTTACTATTTAAAGACCGATTACTCAAGGAATTAGTACCATTTTGTCTGTCTGTTTCTACGCGAACTAATCTCTCAGTTTTAAAGCTATCGAGCTGAAATTTTGCACAGAGTGTTCTTTTTGCTGCACACTACTAATATGTCGGAACCGACCGGATCGGATGACTATATCCCATAGCTTCCATAGGAATAATCGGTCGGAAAACTAGTTTTAGTGAAAAAAACTTTTTTCTTTTCAATGGAAACGTCTCCAAACTTTGAAGTCGTAGGTTTTCTGTATTTTTTTATAATTCTACCAAGTTTTATTAAAATCGGACAACTAAATAGTATAGCTGCCATACAAAAGATTGATCTGAAAAACAGTTTTAGTTAGAAAAACTTGTTTGTTTTTAATGGTAGCATCCTCCAATTTTGTTTTTGTTTGTTTCACATGCTTTCACATAATTTAACAAATTTTTGGCTAAATCGGATGACTATATCATATAGCTCCCATACGAACGATCGGTTGGTAATTTTTGAAAATATTTAAGCGAGCACTTGCAAGGGTATAAAAACTTCGGCACAGACGAAGTTGACTTAGCTTTCTCGTTTTTCTTGTTAACTATCTTGGACTTCATTATGGAAATAGTTAATAGTTCTACTTGGCCTTGGCTAGTTCATTTTATAGAATTGAATCTTAGAACTAGTTCGGTAATAAGATTTGTTTATTCAACGAGCTTTTAACGACTTCGGTGCTGAGCTTGTCTACTTTTTATACTCTGTACCGTAGGTACACAGAGTATTATAAGTTTGTGCAAAAGTATGTAACAGCCAGAAGGAAGCATCTCAGACCCCATAAAGTATATATATTCTTGATCAGCCGAGTCGATATAGCCATGTGCGTCTGTCTGTCCGTATGAACGCACAGATCTCAGAGATGGTAAGAAATAGAGGTTTGACATGTATGGGACATATGCTTCTTATGTCTGCAGGCAGATCAAGTTTATTTTCAATTTTGGCCAAGCCCCCTGCCGCCCCCGCAATTTAGTAAAAACGTCATATCTCCCACAGTTTTTAAGATAGTTGGGTCGTTCCTTCTGGACATATTTAGTAATCAAGATAACTTATCGATCCTCTAAAGGAATGGTGAAGATCTGATGAACCGTTGTCGAGATATGATCAAAAGACTGTTCGCTGCTGCAGCGCTGCTTTCAGCTGCATCAAAATTTATGCTGAGCGTATAATTTCGTTGGTACAGAGTATGCTATAGTCGGGCTTGACCGACTTTCTTTCTTGTTTTCGATAACATTGATGAACTTTGTTTGTTTTAGTGTTTTTTTTTGCATTATTTTAAAAACTTATTAACTGCTTTTGGCTTAAGTATTTGGAACTAGTTCATTATTTTATCATCTTTTTTTTGGAAAATATTTGTCTATTTAACAATTTAAAACTTTTTAAGGTATTCAGTTTCAATCGCAATAACTTTTGCTTCAATATTTGGAACTAGTTCTCTTTTACTTGGTTCATAATATATTCTTTCATATCTTCTAAAAAGTTAGGTGTGACTTTACTCTCTTATTTGTAAGTTAACGTGATAGATAGCTCTTTGTAATAGATGAGAAATCATCTCTAAATATTGGCAAATTGAATCAATGTTTTTAGAACTAGTTCACCGAATAGTTCCACTCCATACTTACATGTGATTTGAAGATTTTAAGCAGTTTGCCCTCAAAACGCGGCTCCTCCCAAACCACCGAACGCAGGTTTTGATTCTCCTTTAGATACACCTCAATGGAGGGTGGACAATAGTTGGAGTTGGACGAACCCAAATCTATGCGAGAACTTTCACTAATCGTACTCTCCGTGGGCCTGGCATCAATCAGTTTAGCAGATGCCTGATAGATTGGTGATAGATGGCTAACTGGTTTAGCTGCCGTATCGAAATTCATGAGAGGAAATGGAGCTGGCTTCGAAATGACCGTTGGCCTAAAGAGAGGAGCACGAAAACTGGATGATGCCTTGGGTGCCGTATTAAAACTGAACGAAAATGGCGCAGATACAGTTGGCTTTACCAAGTCTTTGATGGTAATGACAGTTTGACAGGCAACCGTTTGCTTGGTCACCGGATCATGTGCCCTAAAGGTGACCTTATGTATTCCCGCCTGGAGATGAGCCTGCAGTCGACTGGCCCAAGCGGGTTGAGCCATGATATGCTGCTCATTTAGATTAGTCTCGGGTCGCTGTAGTCTTACATGGGCCTTGGTCTCTCCGCGATTTAGTAGTATAACCACATTCTCAGGACATTTGATATAGGGCTTAATGCGTGGCACTTGCTGCTGCAGTTGTCTCTGTCTGAGGAAGGGCAATTGATTGCTAAAGAAACTGGCCCCAAATGGTTGACAACTGAGCTGATTGCCAAAGGACCAACCCTGCAGGAACATGCAGGAGGTGAGCATGGGACCCACAGGTGAGAAGCCAGCATTGCACTGCAGATGACAAATGTCACCGAAATTGGAGTTCCGCTGGGTACAACTGGCTGGAGAAATGACACCATTGCGAGCGGGCTGTAGAGGAGGACACTGAGCGCGGGTTTGAGTGGTTAAGGTACGATGTGGGGTAAGGGCTGCAAATAAAAAGAGGGAAAAGAGGAGTTTGATATTAATTTTGTAATACTTGTAAGGATTTCTAGTCTATATATGGGTCAAATCAGAGCTACAAACCTCTTAATAAAGCCATAGATTAAAGCTGTTAACCAAGATTGGATGTCAAATATTTACAAAGACGGATCGGCTGACTATAGCATATAGCTGTCAACGATCGGTCGAAAAACTAGTTTCAGTAAGAAAAACTTTTTTTTCTTCAATGAAAGCGCCTCCAAACTTGTCATTTCTTAATTTTCTATGCTTTCTCATAATTCCATTAAGTTTGATCGAAATCGTACATCTATATAGTATAGCCGTCATAGAAAAGTAGTCTTATTGAGAAAAACTTTTTTGTTTTCCATGGAAATGTTCTTAAAGTTGGCATTTAACTATTTAATATGCTTTTGCAAAATTCTATCAAGTTTGGTTCAAATCGGATGACTATAGCATATAGCTCCAGTACAAATGTTTGGTTGAAAAGAAGTTCTTTGGAGAAAAACTTTTTTGTTTTAAATGGAATCGACTCCAAATTTCATACGTATTCGTTTGTTAGGCTTTTGCGTGATTCCACTTAGTTTGGTCGAAATCGGACATCTATATGGTTTAGCTTCCATAGAAAAGTAAGGTCCGAAAAGTAGTCTAAGTTAGAAAAACGTGCTGCAAAGGTGTATACAAACTTCGTAAAGCTTCCCCTATTCTTATACCCTTGCAAAGGGTGTTATAATTTTGCCCAGAAGTTTGCAACGCATAGAAATGTTCATTTCTGACCCCATAAACCATATATATTCTTGATCAGGATGACGAGCTAAGTCGATTGGGCTTTGTCCGTCCGTCTGTCTGTCTGTTTATACGCGAACAAGTCTCGACCGGAAACTCGACTGTCAAAACCGACCGGATCGGATGACTATATCTCATAGCTTCCATAGCAACAATCGGTCGGAAAACTAGTTTTAGTGAGAAAAACTTTTTCTTTTCAATGGAAACGTCCCCAAACTTTGTAATCGTAAGTTTTCTATGTTTTTTTTATAATTTTACCAAGTTTTATTAAAATCGGACAACTATATGGTATAGCTGCCATACAAAAGATAGCTCTGAAAAACAGTCTTAGTTAGAAAAACTTTTTTGTTTTCAATGGTAGCATCTTGCAGTTTTGTATTTGTTTGTTTCTCATGCTTTCACATAATTTTGCAAATTTTTGGCCAAATCGGATGACTATATCATATAGCTCCCATACGAACAATGGGTCGGAAAATGGGAAAAAATTAATTTTTGAAATTATTTAACCGAGCACTTGCAAGGGTATAAAAATTTCGGCACAGCCGAAGTTAGCTTTGCTTTCTCGTTTCTCTTATGATAATGATCTCAATATTTGTAAAATATTTTGGTTGGCTCTAGACAAATAACATTCTAGAGCTAAGACAATATTAAATAAACCTTCTTACAACAATATTACAAATTTTTTAACATCCTTTTTTGTCCATTATTAATATATTAATATATTGAGCTTATATATAGAGCTTTTCTTTCTATCTTTAAGATTACTTTGTCTCTGTATCTTTTCCCTGTCTTCTACTTCTCATATTCTTTTCTTCTACTTCTTTCCTCCTTCTCCTTACCTTATATTCCCCTTCTCTTCTTCTTCTTCTTTTCTCCTACTCTATTCATTCCCTACTCCTGCTCTACTTCCTCTCATCTCCATCTCTTCTAATATTCATCTCCTTTCCTAGTCCTTCTTCTCTCCGTCTTTTCCCCACTGTATTCTACTTCTTGTCTCCTTCTCTTCTTCTTTTCTTCTTATATCTCCTCCTTCTCTTCTGCTTTTCTTCTGCTTCTCTTCTGCTTCTCTTCTGCTTCTCTTCTCCTTATATTCTCCTACTCCTTCTCGTCTCCTAACCAACTCCTTCTCTTCTCCTAACCTACTCATTCTCCTCTCCAAACCTACTTCTTCTCTTCTCCTAACCTACTCCTCTTCTCACAAAAGCCTGTTGTATATCTGGTTTAAGCGGTTTGTGCGGAGAGTCCATATTTCAGTCAGTCAGTCAGTTGAGCACAGGAGCGGATTCTCAATGTCCGGTTAATTAAACTCATTAGAGTTAGACACCCAAATTTAAGTGTATCGCCCCGCAAAGACAGAGTAGTCCAGCTACAAACTCTACCGCAGATTCATGCCTCGTTATATTCATCGATGGGCCGATCAGTGATCAAGGCATGTGCCTGCTGAATGCAACCACTCAATTTGCTTGCTAATAGACTTAAATTATTCCTGTATCTTAACGAAGCAAAATTAAGTTTACAAACTTACCCAGACACTTGTTCTCCAGACCCTCCCACTGTCCCGTGGAGCCGCAGCTTCTGATCTCCGAGCCTTGGAGCACATAGCCGGGATTACAGGACACTTTGCAGCGTGTGGTATAGAAAAATTTACGCTTATGACGATATTTGTTGCAGTGGGCCTTGCCATTCTTAGGAGCCTGGAAGCGTGTGCATTGATCTCTAACTTGAGGTGTTGACTGAGGTGTTTGAGGTACCACAGTAAGTGGTGGCCGTGGTGGTAGCTCTGGTAATTTGGGCAGCTGCGGAAGTCGTGATACCTTGGGAACCCAAGGAGAAGGTGGTCTTTGTGGCGGCAGTTCCGGAAGACGCGACACCTTGGGCACCAGTGGAGCTCTCGTGGTGGTGCTCACCTCCAGACAACTGAGCCCATCCAATGACAATCTGTGTCCCAGTCCACATTCACAACGAAAACCGCCAGCTTCATTGATGCACTGACCACCCAGACAGCCACCATTCTCCTTCTCACATTCATTCACATCCTGGCAACGTCGACGATCGCTGTCCAGGCGATATCCCGGCGGACAACTGCACTTGAATGAACCCTGAGTATTCTCACAGTGATGCGAGCAGGCGCCATTATTCAACTGACATTCATCCAAATCCACACAGGATCCTGCCGATCCCAGCAGGTAACCCAAGTCACATTCAATGGGTTCACAACCCTCTGCAGTTTTCTGGGTGCCACTGGGACAATTGACCACAGCGGCACGACAGCTGCGACCATCGGATTGAAGTATATAGCCCAAGGGACAGCCACACTCAAAGCTGCCGGGCTTATTGATGCACTCATGGGTACAGCCACCAGATAACAGACCCGCACACTCATCCACATCCTCACAGGAATGCTTATCGGGTTGCAACTCGTAGCCGGCATCGCAGGCACAGGCATAGCTACCTAGAAGATTAATGCAGATGCTGCTACAATTACCAAAATCCTGTGCACATTCATCGATATCCAGGCAGTCCCGGCCGGCAGGATTAAGCTCGTAACCGGCATGGCAGGAGCAGGCAAAGCCACCGGGTTGATTCAAGCAAAGCTGTGAGCAATTCCCATTGTTATGCAAACACTCATCCATGTCCAGGCAGGAGTGCGAGTCGGCGGCGAGCATGAAACCCAAAGGACAGGCACATTGATAGCCACCGGGTAAGTTCAAGCAGAAATGAGAGCAATTGGCGTTATTCAAGGAGCATTCATCTATGTCCCGGCAGTCGGCAAATGAGTTGGATGAGGATGATGAAGCATAGCCACTGGGACACAAGCAAGTATAGGAGCCATTGAGATTCTCGCAGAGCAGCTGCTCCTCACATTCGTGTACCCCACTCTGGCACTCGTCCACATCAAAGCAAATTTCGCTCCGCTGACCCTCCAGCTGCAGCATTTCAAAGCCCAAACTGCAGACGCATTCATACGCACCTGGCAGATTACGACACACCTGTTGACATCCTCCGCTCGCCACCAGACACTCATCCACATCCTCACAGCTCTTACCATCGCTGCTCAGGCGATATCCCTCGCGACAGGAGCACAAGCCTTGGCGGGCGGTTAAGCAAATCTGCTCACAGCCATTGTTGTTCACCTCACATGGATCCTCACCCACACAGGTGTACTCCTCCATTAGGTACATACCCGCGGGACACAAACATTGATAGCCACCCTCGGTGTTCAAACAGCTGTGACTGCACAGATGTGTCTCCTCCATACACTCATCCATATCCCTACAACTTTGCCCCTCATTCGTATAGCCCGGCGGGCATAGGCAACTAAAGTCCTCGTCGCCATCCACACAACTGCCGGGGCGACATTTCTCATGTCCCTGCTGCCTCGAGCAGGCTGTCTCCATCACCTCACAGCCATGCTTATCCTCAGCCAGATGATAACCTTTGGGGCATACACACTCATAGCCCAGCGAATCTGGCAAATTCACACATTGATGAGCACATCGGGTGCGATTCAGCTGAGGATTATCCAAGTCTTGACAACTATCAGCTGCACAATTCTGCTGATCTTCGAGCAAGTGATAGCCAGGTTGGCACAGACAGCGATAGGAGCCGATGGTATTCTCACACTTGTGCTGACACAAACGATGTGGCACTTGAGCCTCATCTGTGGCATCCTCCACTATAATGTCACACTCATTGATGTCCTCACAGGCGCTACCATCCAAGGACAAAGCAAACCCACTATTGCAGATCAGCTCCGGGGTGGGCAATGTGGTGGTGGTAGTGACTGGTGTTAGGACTTCGACTGCCACATCATTGTCCTCTTCGGTGGTAACCTCCTCCTCGAAGGTCTCCTCTTTAGTGTTTAGGGGTAGAATACAACGATAGGAACCGAGTGTGTTCTCACAACCGCTGGAACACTCAGCAGCAACAGCTGGCTCAGAGCACTCATCTATGTCTGCAATTTAGGGAATGAAATGAGAAAGTTAGAGGTTATTACTCATTCTATGGCATCAAATCCACTTCTAGAGCATCAAGGCATAAAGGAAGCATCTTTCATTAAAGGTAACTTTGTTACCAAATGTCAGTTTAACCATTTGTACTGAGCATATCATAACAGAAACTAAACTTAAGTGGGTATTTCAATAGACCTTAGGGCCTATAACGAAATTGGTTTCCCACAGTTTGGGATTTCCATTTCCAACAAGTGAGAAGAAACCCAATTGCTTCTTACACCCAAAACTGTTCAGGCTTCCGATGACTACAGCTTATTCCTGTGCAATCTATGAACTCTTGAGGGTTGCTAACAGACCAACACAGCTATAAACCCCTCTCTTTTAAAGATAAGTCCAGGTAAACTGGCCTTTACTCCTTGCTCTGCAGTATCAATAAGCTCTCAAACACTCTAAAACTAATAACAGAATACGGAAAATATCCAAAAAAGATACATTTGGATATGGATAGGTCTTTGATATACTTTTAACCATCCAACGGTAATTCCTTTGGATTATTTATATCTAGATCTAACGGATATTTTCCAGATTTTAAGAGGACAAAGTATTTTCTAAGATTAGAGAGGGTATGAAGTGAGAACAGTAGAGGCAGAAGTGAAAGGGACAACACCAAACGCTTAGTAACTGCTTGCTCTCATAAACAAAATGGTCCTTAACCATTTTTTTTTACATTTACTTTCCGTTGGTTCAACCAAAGTCATTTCTCTCTGAAAAACACATACAAAACCAATATCTTCCACATATTCTACACCTCTCTTAAGTCTCCTAGTGATGCCGAATAAGAGTTGAGCTCAAAAGGGAGTACTTTTCCACTAATAAGCTAAAACTTGCATAATAGATAGGGACAGTATGAAAAACAAAAATCAATAATTTATTTTCTAGTTTATAGAAATTCAACTTAAAATTCAAATTTAAGAAACTAGAGAAAATTCTGAAGTAAGTATGTAAGAAATTTGAAGTCGACAAAGAAGTTTTTATCTATAAAACTTTTTTTCGACTGATCATTCGTACTTCAGCTATCTGCCATAACTATTTGATTTTGACAAAACTTTGTAGATTTGTTTGAAAGAATATCAAATATATAAAAATCATTTTTTAGAACATTTCCTTGGAAAACAAAAAAGTTTTTCTCACTAAGACTTCTTTTCAGACTCTAATTTTCTATAACAGCTTTACTATATATTTGTCCGATTTCGACCAAACTTAGTAGAATCATAAAAAAGCATAGCAAACTAAGAAATACAAAGTTTGAAGGGGATTCCATGGAAAACAAAAAAGTTTTTCTCGCTAGAACCAGTTTTTCGACTGATCGTTCGTATGGCAGCTATCTTCGTGCAAAGTTTGGTGGCGATAGCTTTAAAACTGACAGAGGAGATAGCATAGAAACAGACGGATAGACGGACGCAGCTATATCGACTCAGCTCTTCATGCTGTTCAAGAATATGTATACTTTATGTGGTCGGAAATGCTTCCTTCTATGCGTTACAAACATCTGAACAATTTCAATATACCCTCTGCAAGGGTATAAAAAGTATTTTGTATGATTCGAGAGGGAATAAAGTGAGGGCAGTAGAGGCAGAAGTGGAAGAGACAACAACAAGATGCGTAGTAACCGACTGCTCTCTTAAACGAAATGATTCTTAAATATTTTTATGCATTTTTCTTGCCGTTGATTCAACCAAAGTCTGTTCTCCCTGAAAAAATAATATCTCCCACATATTCTACACCTCTCTTAAGTCTCTTTATGCTGCCGAATAAGAGTTGAGCTTAAAAGGGTGTACTTCTTCACTAATAATCTAATAGATAGGGACAGTAGGAATCACAAAAATCTCAAAAATGTATTTTCTAGTTTTTAGACAGAGTCAATTCTAGAGACAAATCTTATGAATATTGTAAAGATCAAATTAAAAACCGAAAGATCAGTTTTATACTCTTTAGTTTAGTATAGGAGCTAGGAACCCTACGTCAGATTTGGGATTTGGCATTACAAGTATCATATTGATACCAACAAAAAAACTATACCGGTTTTAGGTTCAATTTGAGACACCGTGTATCTCCCCCATGACTTACCCACACATGTCTGTCCCGTGGTTTCATCAATTTGATAACCCTTCTCGCAGGCGCATTGATAGCTACCGGGCAGATTGTTACAGATTTGTGAGCAACCACCATTTGATTCCAGACACTCATCAATATCTAGGTTAAAAGAAAAGAGATCAGTCAATTGATGTTTAGTTTAAAACATAACCTCGTAAACCCACCCAGACAGTTGACATAGTCCTGTGGATCCAAAGTGTAGCCCTCATGGCAACTGCACTTCAGACGTGGCTCATTTTCATCGGGAAACAAAACCCGTTCACATTTGTGCTGACAACCACCGCGATCTGCACCACAACTTTCATCCAAAATACGTGGGGTATATGGATCACTGGTGGGTGCAACGACTATGGGAATTTCGGTGTTGGCTGAGTCAGGTTCTTGCTTAAGATTGACCACTATCTCTGGCTCATCCACGGATTCAACTAACTCAACTTCTCCTTTGGGAGCAACTGCTAACTGCGGTTCCGTGTCCATTTCTTCCGCTTCCTTAACCGGAGGTGGTGGTAACAGCGGTGGTTGTGACTCTTCCACCACATTGTTCACTTCATTTAGGGTTTCAACAGCTGCCGATTCCACCGTTTCATATTCATCGTAGTCATCATCGCTCTCCTCACCATCGTCGTTATCATCATCGTCGGGATATTCACCCACTGGTATACAGGTGGGTATCTCACCCAGCCATTCCTTATTGCTACAAAACAGAGCCGTGGCATCCGGACTCTCCAGCTCGTAGTTCTCCTCACAGGCATAGTAGGCCACCAGGAATACTTTCTCAGCCTTGCGTCTCTTTTCATATTTGGCCACCATACCATGACTGATATCCGGTGCCTGAACCTTGGCCGGTATACAACTCAAGTCCAAAACAGCAGCCAGAGGTAAGGGCACCTTGGACTCCTCGGGTATGGCCAGGATTTTCTTGCGACGCTCAGAAAGATTGGTCTCTGTGGGTAATAACAAACAACAACAACAAATGTCATATGAGTGAGGTCCATCCTAATTCACATTTCTTTCACTTACCCTTCACACATGAGGGCGGTTGACCCTGCCATTCATCGGTATCCACTTGGCATTTCAATTCGCCTAGACCTTTTAGTATATAACCCGCCTTGCAACTGTAAATGGCCGTATTTATTTGATCCGTTATCAAAATCTCGGTTGTGGCATGCTTCACCGGAGGCGCCACCTCACAATCCTCGTACAGAGCATGTGTTGCTATAAAAAAAACATATATATATTATATATAGAATTGTTAGATCTTTTAATCTCTAAACACATGGTGAAGCTGAAATAAAATAAAACCATCCCAAAAGTCTTTGCCAAAAGATTTTTCATTGCCGCGAATGTTGATTTTCTTTTGCTTTTTTTTTATTTTCAACCAACAATTTATGAGCAAAGTTGATGTTTTCAGTTTTTAAATGCCGGCCGGTACTTAAGTGGCCTATTCGTATGGCTGTGCCATGATTCATTCAAAAATTGTACATATTTTGTGTGTGTAGGCATAAGTAGGTGACATAAAAATTAACGGGATGGCTCATTAGCTATTAAAGTAAATGATTTCTATGACATTGTTGAATATTTCTGTGAATCGTAATGAAAGATATATGATCTGAACAATGCGTTTTCTTTAATGCAATTAATAAAGCGTGATTTATTCAACTTCTTTATTAATGACTTTTGATTTATAAGATTTTAGGCAGAGCCAAAAAGTGGAAGTGCTTGAATTCAATTGGAATGGAATACCAATCCTTGCAGAATGTATCATAAAAATTGTCCGGATGTTTGTAACGCATAAAAGGAAGCATTTCCGCACCCATAAAGTATATATATTTCTGATCAGCACAACGAGATGAGTTGATTTCGCCATGTCCGTGTGTTTCTATGCCATCTCCTCCGTCAGTTTAAAAGCTATCTTCACCAAACTTAGCACAAAGTATTTTAGTGCAAATACGCTGCACATTTGTCGGAATCGGGCGAATCGGCTGACTATAGCATATAGCTGTCATAGGAACGATCGGTCGAAAAACTAGTTTAAGTGAGAAAAACTTTTTGGTTTTTAATGGAATCGTCTCCAAACTTTGTATTTCTTAGTTTGCTATGCTTTTCCATGATTCCACTTAGTTTGGTCGAAATCGCATTTTTATATAGTATAGCTGACATAGAAAAGTAGCGTCTGAAAGTAGTCTTAGTGCGAAAAACTTTTTTGTTTTCAATGGAAATGTCCCTGAAATCGGCATTTATTTATTTGATATGCTTTCGCATAATCCCACAAAGTTTTGTCCAAATCGGATGACTATAGCAGATAGCTGCAGTACGAATGATCGTTCGAAAAACAAGTTCTACTAAGAAAAACTTTTTTGTTTTAAATGGAATCGACTCCAAATTTCATACATGTTTATTTGTTAGGCTTTTACAAGATTCCAATAAGTTTGGTCGAAGTTGAACATCTATATAATATAGATCCCATAGAAAAGTAAGGTCCAAAAAGTAGTCTTAGTTAGAAAAGTAGAGGTAAGTTAAAGTCGACTCGGCCGAAGTTTGTATACCCTTGCAGCACGTTTTTCTAACTAATTTGAAGGACATTTCCACTAAAAAACAAACAAGTTTTTCTTACTAAGACTATTTTTCTGACTCTACTTTTGTATGACAGCTATACTATATAGATGTCCGATTTCGACCAAACTAAGTAAAACCATGGGAAAACATAACGAATTAAGAAATACAAAGTTTCCAGGCATTTTCTTTGAAAACAAAAAACTTGTTTTCACTAAAACTAGTTTCTCGACGGATCATTGCTATGGCAGCTATAACCAATAGTCATCCGATTTTGACAAAACTTTGTGGAATTGTGTGAAAGCTTATAAAATAAATATATGATAATTTTAAAGCGGTTCACATCAAAAACAAAAAAGTTTTTCTCACTAAGACCATTTTTCTAACCTTACTTTTCTATGGCAGCTATACCATTAGATTCCGATTTCGACCAAACTTGACAGAATCATGAAGAAACATAGAAAACAAGTAAATACGGAGTTTGGAAATGTTAGCATTAAAAAGAAAAAAGTTTTTCTCTCTAAAATTAGTTTTCGAGCTATCGTTCCTATGGCAGCTATATGTTTTAGTCATCCGATCCGGCCGGTTCCGACAAATGTGCAGCGTATTTGTACCAGAAAACTTCGTGCAAAGTCTAGTGAAGTTGGCTTTTAAACTGACGGAGGAGATGGCATAGAAACGGACAGACAGACGGACGGCTGTTCGCTTCTTTCGAAGAAACGGACAAGAGGCCAACCCAAACAATTATTGGCATTCGCCAAAACGTCAAAGATCCTTCTGGATTTGTAAGTCAAATGTATATACATAATCACCCGGCCTCATTAAGGATCTTAAGGTCTATGAGTGACCCCATGTGGGGTCATTCGGAACTACCTAACGTTACCTAATTAATTGCAAAAGGCAACAAGTTCTAGTTTGTTTAAGGATCTGCTAAAGATTCTGTATGATTTTATAGTGTAATGAACACGAATCTGTTTTCAAACTGGTTTATGGCTTCTAAATTTTTTGAAATATAACAATTTTGTGGTTTAAGATGCCCTCTTTTTATAATTTTTAGACGAATTCAGTTTTTTGTTTCACGTGTCTTTAAAAATATGAAACAAATAATACTCCTTAGCTTTCAAATAAACTATACGAAATAATTCTACGATTTTTTTTTAAAAGAAGATATATCAAGTTGAATACAGGAGTTTGAAATGCATTACTAAACTGTAGAAAATTTGTCTTTCTGCAAGATTTGGATGAAAAATGCGCTCTTAATAAAGCATTTAAATATGCACTCATAAAAAACGCCGTGAAAATTAGAAATTCTCCTATGAAATCAGTCCTACATATTTTTCTGAAATTTTAGAAAGTTTTCCATAAATGAGAAAATATTTTTGTCTTAATTTAAGGGTAAATCGCCTTAGGGAGGATGTCACAAGAGGCTTTGTAATATACAGGGCGATTTTTTTTATGAGTGTAGTTAGACTCTAAAACACAGAAGCTTTTGTTATAATAAACGAACCTTGAAAAGACAATTCTGCCTTTTTTGCTTTGCACAACAACAAAACGGCAATTTAGTTTGGTCCTTCGAGCCGGACTATGTAACTTTTGACTCTGATCAAGGCCTACCTTAACTTCAACTGATGCTTGAAGCGCAAGTCAATCACACTGCTGGATCCGTTGTATATATTTGTTTTGTATTTATGCTATTTAAGTGACAGATTTATGCATTTGTGCATATGCAGGAAATGCCCATATGTCAACAGTCTTGGTCTAAAATTTCCCCTTTTTTTTGTTTGTTTAATTATTTATGGTTATATTTCCTTTCGCCCACTTACCTGGCATAAGAAGGGCAACGCATGCGACTGCACATAAAACATATTGTGTGCCCGCCCACATATTGTTGACCTAAAATCCTTTACGATGCACACACAACTTCTGATCTGATCTGGAGATCTGTATGTATTCCTCTCTAGTTTTTCATTAATAAATTTTCACTCGTTTGTTTTTTTGTAGTTTGGTGACAAAAGGCTGAAAATACAAACACAGACACACACAGACACATGGTATAAAAAGCCATTAAAAGATTAACGCGTCTTTATAAATAGCAAATCACACACACAAAGTAATTCCTAAAAAAAAGGACCATCAAACGCAAGCAAAAGACAATTAAACAACAAAGTAAAGTTGTAGAAAACTTGGCTAAATAGTTTTTGAAACAATTTAAAGTTTTTGACTTAAGAAAACGTTTTCTTCAATTCTGATTTGGCTTTGCTTCGAAAGAAAGAACACGCACCGTTTCCGAACAGAGCGCCGGCAAGACTGAAAGTCCAAAAGAAAATGCCACCTTTTCGTGAAGGGAACATATTCAGAAATTTGTGTCTCCAAGAAAGATAAGTCTAAAGATATTTATATCATATCTATATATGTATATATGTATATGTATATATCTGCAGACAAATCAGGCCCATCATCAAACGTACAAGTGTCATGGGGAATATCTTGGGGAAGTGAACGCGAACGTGTGCACCTTCGGGCATTGTTGCATTGAACTTGATGCATCATTATTTTGTTTTTTTTTTTTCATAATGCAATTATTGCATAAACTACTCAATCATCTCTGAAATCAAATGCGCCGCTAATAATTGTAAATGTAATTTTTCCTCGTTACTCAAGTTAAATTGTTTTTAATTAAAACTAAATGTACGTATCAAACGACGCGTAGGTGTGGTACACACTCTTTAGACTTATTTGGCCAGCCAACAAACATGTTTTGTTTTATTTCATTCCATTTTATATTATACTATATATATATATAGATATAGTAAAGTAGCTCGCCCGACCCATATGGAGAGACATATGTACACACAGAGGCTCGCCCCCAGGCCACGGACAGACAGTTCTTTATAGAACGTTTGATTGACAAATTGTTTGGGTTTCACAAAATGTTTTAAGGTTGTACATAATTGACCATTTGATTGACCCAGGGATTGACAGACGAAAAGCAATTTCATACTATTTACAGGCGACAATTGCAAGCGTTTAAAAACGCGCGCGCGTTTTAAACCGCTTCATTTGATGGTGGGCGTGCGACTTTGTCACATTTTATGCTTTTGTTGTTTTTTTTATTTCCACTTTGTATGGTCATTTAACTGATCTGTTTAGCCAGATATAACCTATTTCTGTGCGCTTTCTTTCGCTGTGGGTTTTTAGTTTTTACCAACTTGGCCAAACTTGGCATTTGCGGAAATTGCTCAAGGGCGTGGTTTATACATATGTAAATAATTATATGTATTATATATATATATATATAATAATAATGCTGGTCTGGTCTAGACAAGCCGTTTGTCTTATGGTGTCAGTGGTCAATTTATGTTGACATTTTCCAAGGCATTTTTGGTTGTTTAATCTCAGGCCATTTGGTTCTATTGTCTAGACTTTTATTCAATGGACTTCCGTTGACCATGAGTACGGTGGGTGGGGGAGGGGGAGGTGGAGTGGATCTACTTAAATTAGTTTGAAAATGAAATAAAAACCAGTTAAAATGAAGCAAAAATTGTATGATGCGAAATATTTATTTGGTTTAATAGTCGGAAAGGTAAGTGAAGTGCAGTTTTTATTTGTAAAGGCCCGAAAAACGTTGGTAAAAGCCAAAAAAAAAAAAATGCTGAGTACATGCAGCCAAAATAAAAGCAAGTATACCCTTGATATCGTTTGATTTCATTTATTTTTTAGCCGAATATATACTCAAACATACACAACAAAATATAATATGATATGATATGACTTGCAGAGGGTATATATTGAAATTGTTCAGATGTTTCACCCAGAGAAATGTAGCACGAATCGGCAAGCACGATTTATGCTTCAAATTAGAATTTTTCTTCTTGATTTTTTTAAGACGAAATCTGCTCGAATGCAAGCAGACAAACGTTCTTGACATCGAGCTTGAGGGCAAGGGAAGTGCGGGGAGCCACGAGCGGAGAGAGCAAACAGCAAATGAGAATAATTCTCTCTCTCGCTATAAGCATTGCCGATGGCTGTTGCCTACAATTTATACTGAGAATTTGTCGTTGATTTGGCATAACGCGTTGTGGCGGTGTCGGTTGAGATGTCGGTGTCAGTGAGTGCTTTGCCGTCTTCGGGGCCCTGAGTTCAAGTCCTAGTTAAGGTAAGTACAAAATAAAATTATTTAATGGCTTTTAAAAATTAAACAGAATTAATAAACAAGGGGGGAGTGGCAGTGGCGTTGAGGTGAGGGTTTTTGAGGAGGGTGTGTGTTTTGCGATGTGTCTTCCGTGACACTGCGCCAATTCTTCCAAGAAGAACTAACACTACTCTTGGAACTCAAACTTTTTTATTTTTGCAACCAAGAAGAACTGTTCTTAAAATCAAGAATATTTATGCTTGCATCCAAGAAGATTTTTTCATCAAGAAGACTAATTCTAAGACCAAGAATATTCTTCTCGAAAATCTATGCTTGATTTCAAGATTTTTCTTCTTGGATCCGAGAATATTCGATGTTGCCGTACTTTTGACATCGAATCTTCTTGATATCAAGCATGATCTTCTTGATTTTTTCTCTGAGTGTTGTAACGCACAGACAGAAGCATTTCAGACCACATAAAGTATATATATTCTTGATCAGCATGAAGAGCTGAGTCGATATAGCCATATGCCTGTCTGTCCATCTGTTTCCATGCTATCTCCTCCGTCAGTTTTAAAGCTATCGCCACCAAACTTTGCACGAAATCTTATGGTACAAATACGCTGCACATTTGTCTAACCCGGCCGGATCGGATGACTATAACATATAGCTGCCATAGGAACGATGGGTCGAAAAACTAGTTTTAGTAAGAAAACCTTTATGGTTTTCAATGCAAACGTCTCCAAACTTTGTATTTACTAGTTTTTAATACTTCTCCATTATGCTGCCAAGTTTGGTCGAAATCGGACATCTATATAGTATAGCTGCCATACAAAAGTAGTGGTAGAAAAATAGTCTTAGTAAGAAAAACTTTTTTGTTTTCAATGTAATCCTCTTTAAAATTGGCACACATACATTTCATAAGCTTTCACACAATTCTTCAAAGTTTTGTCATAATCGAATGACTATAGGTTATAGCTGCCATAGGAATGATCGATCGAGAAACTAGTTTAAGTGAGAAAAACTTTTTATTTTCAAAGAAAAACGCCTACAAACTTTATATTTCTTAATTTACTATGCTTTCCCATGATTCCACTAAGTTTGGTCGAAATCGGACATCTATATAGTATAGCTGTCATAGAAAAGTAGAGTCAAAAAAGTAGTCTTAGTGAGAAAAACTTTTTTCTTTTCAATGGAAACGTCTCCAAACTTTGTAATCGTAGGTTTTCTATATTTTTTTATAGTTCTAACAAGTTTTATAAAAATCGGACAACCATATGGTATAGCTGCCATACAAAAGACAGTTCTGAAAAACAGTCTTAGTTGGAAAAACTTTTATGTTTTTCATGGTAGCATCCTGCAATTTTGTATTTGTTTGTTTTACATGCTTTCACATAATTTTACAAATTTTTGTCCAAATCGGATGACTATATCATATAGCTCCCATAGGAACAATCGGTCGGAAAACTAGTCTTAGTGAGAAAAACTTTCTTCTTTTCAATGGAAACGTCTTCAAACTTAGTAATCGTAGGTTTTAAATATTTTTTTATAGTTCTACCAAGTTTTATTTAAATCGAACAACTATATGGTATAGCTGCCATACGAAAGATAGGTCTGAAAAACAGTCTTGGTTGGAAAAACTTGTTTGTTTTTAATGTAAGCATTCTGTAATTTTGTATTTGTTTGTTTCACATGCTTTCAATTTTTGGCCAAATCGGTTGACTATATCATATAGCTCCCATACAAACGTACGGTCGGAAAAAGGGTTAAAAGATTTTTTTTTTTAAATATCAAAGCTAGCACTTGCAAGGGTATAAAAACTTCGGCACAGACAAAGTAAGCTTAGCTTTCTCGTTTTTTATAACTTAGAGCTCAGAACCTCGTGAATGCTTCAACACATGGGGCCACTTGAAGCATTCGACTAACTTCTTGAATTGTATATATAGAATAGAATATATAATATAATTTTCTCTTGTTTTCAAATGCTTAATTTTAAGATTTTTTTATACCTGATCTAGTAACCATAGAGATGGAGGTTTGAGATGTAAAGAATATTCAAAGTAATCGAAGTAGGCGATTGTTTGTGTTGTGAAATGAACGCCCTGAGAAAATGTTGAAATAATTTTAGTCTTGTTTCAGTCGTTCAGCTGAACCAACACAGCTCGACTGTCCTGCATAGTTCTTAATTTCTTATATTTTTTTTATATTCATGGCATAAATCTTCTTATTTTATCGAAATTCCAGTCTTCAAGTGCCCAGTTTTAGCCTTGGAGTCGAAGATCTTGGATTCTTTGTAGTTTGAGTTTCCGATATTTGTGTCTTCTTGTTGTTTCTTTTTTGATTTATTTTGTTCCTTTAATTGTCTGCCAATATTGCCATTATCATTTCACTCCTGGTCCTTTTATTGAATGAGCACTTGAACGCGTTTCGCCTGTCTTAGACTGTTTCGTTGCTTTTGTATTCTGGTTTTGAAAGGGTGACAATTTGAGGTCGATTTCTTACCAATCGATGAATGTGTCATATCGATTAGATAAGTTTGTTATAAGTTGAGTTGAAATTGTATTCTTTTATACTCTCTTCTTACCTTCTTAACAGCGCTCGCCCCTTCATAAAAAAGTGTTTAACTCGGATTTCATTAATAAATAAAACGTTTATTTTATTTAACTAAAAATCTCTTATTTTTTTGTTTGTTTTGTTAATTACAAAAAAAAGTCCAATTTGTTGTTCTTTACTTAAACATTAAAGAAATTATGTATATTATTTTGTGCCATTTTTTTGGAATTTATGAATTTTTCTTCCTTAATTTTTTTTTTGGATCGCTGATTTTGCTTCAGGTGGTGGGGGGGCAGTGCCGAAAAAACCAAACAGAAAACTGAGTAGCAAACAAATTAACACACAAATCTCCATTTCTTCTCATTTTGTTTAATTCTTGATGCTTAGATATGAGGGACCCACTTGACGCACATAGACGCTCCGCTCGTTGCTCAGATATGGGGGGCAGCGTACGGTCAGTATGCCATCCGAGGATAGCTCGGAGCGTACATCATTGGGATAATAGCCACGCGGCAGGACAAATCGCTTGACAATGTGCCGACCCACGAATGTGTCGCCATCGCGACGTTTCTCATGTTTGGCCTCCACCACCACCGTATCGCCGGTGGTCTTGACGGTTATCTCGTAGGGTTTGAACAGATGTACATCCACATTGGCCTCGAAACCATCCTTGCCCACAATCACACGACTCAGATCGGGGGCAGAGCCCACGCGGGACAAGGAACGCTTCCAGTAGGGCACCTCCCAATCGTTGATATCCCAATCACGCCACAAGCGACGACGATAATCCCAATAATCCCAATCCGTGTTGGTGTTGGTGGCCGGCACTAGAGCCATCTTTTTTTTTTCTATTTTTTTTATCTGTGTTTTAAGAATTCAGGACGCAGCAACGCGCAGCAAATGATTTCCGATTTCGGGTTACGTTTCAACGCGTTCTCTGGGTTCTAAACGGTCCGCACGCGATTTTCGTTCGAGGCAAATTAAACTCGCCAATGAAAGCAACGGCGACTTTTATAGTAAAGCCGCAGATACATTTACAGATACAGATACAGCTGAGCAGAGCAGAGCCGAGCCGAGCCAAGCCAGTGGGCTAAGCTTGTGACGTATTCAGCTGCCTCAGATGCGATTCAATTGTGTTTATCTTGGAAATTGTCGTTTATAGTTTTCTATGGGGCGTCTTTCTGTGGGCTGGAATTTGCTTCACTGTAAACATTTCCTTGAGGCTGCCACTGCTGGATAACTACACACAGCTGAGGCCCCCTCAGTCATTTCCGGAAATGATCTTCGAACGCATAACAAATGCATTTAGTTCATTTGTAGACTGAAGAAGTACGTAGAATGTTTGGTTGTCGTAGATTAATTCTATTTATCTTCTTCTAAGGTCAATTCCAATACCAAATGTTCTTGGTTTAAGCCCATAATATTCTTACAATACTCCCACTCTGTACTGAATCACTTAAGATTGGTAAAATTTAAAGAACTCGAAACTGGTATCAAAAACTGGTCATGTACTGTTTCACTCACTCAAAGTACAAAGTTCTCACCACCTTTAGAACTATTTTTGACAAAGCCAAGACGTGAATTTAGTTGAAATATTGTAGTTTTAGTTTTGGAAAATATTTCATTTTTATTAAGGTTGGTTCAGGCTATAAATGGACCTCATTTGTAGGAATCGTAAGCCGATATCATTTACCAGCTTACAACAGCTTCAGCAACAACCCAACAACCATTCTAACTGCCTTGGTAAATTTTATAAAGGCACAATTTTTTGACTTGAGAGAACATTTTTAATCTTATTTTAAGTTTATGAAATTTTAGTTTCTGAATAGATTGCTTCCCTTAGGCAGTTGGGAATTTCAGAATCAGATTTGCTGAAAAAATAGTGCGTATTAACAGTTTTATACGTTTTTATAAACGAGAAAGCTGAGCTAGCTTCGTCTGTGCTGAAGTTTTAATACCCCTGCAAGAGCTCGCTTAAATATTTTCCAAAAATACAGTTTTTTCCATTTTTCGAACGATTGTTCGTATGGAAGCTATATGATATAGTCATCCGATTTGGCCAAAAATTTGTAAAATTATGTGAAAGCATGTGAAACAAACAAATATAAAATTGCAGGATGCTTCCATTAAAAACAAACAAGTTTTTCCAACCAAGACTGTTTTTCAGACCTCACTTTTGTATGGCAGCTATACCATTTAGTAGTCCGATTTTAATAAAACTTGGTAGAATTATAAAAAAAATACAGAAAACCTACGATTACAAAGTTTGGAGATGTTTCCATTGAAAAGAAAAAAGTTTTTCTCACTAAAACTAGTTTTCCGACCAATTGTTCCTATGGGAGCTATATGATATGATCATCCGATTTGAACAAAAATTTGTGAAACTGTGTGAAAGCATGTGAAACAAAGAAATACAAAACTGCAGGATGCTACCATTAAAAACAAAAATGTTTTTCTAACTAAGACTGTTTTTCAGACCTATCTTTTGTATGGCAGCTATACCATATAGTTGTGCGATTTTCATCAAATTTAGCAGATTTATAAAAAAACATAGAAAACCTATGAATACAAAGTTTGAAGACGTTTCCATTGAAAGGAAAAAAATTTCTTATACTAAAACTATTTTTCCGACCGATTGTTCCTATGGGAGCTCTGAGATATAGTCATCCGATCCGGTCGGTTCCGACATATTAGTTGCGTGCAGCAAAAAGAAGACTCTGTGCTAAATTTTAGCTCGATAGCTTTAAAACTGAGAGACTAGTTCGCGTAGAAACAGACAGACAGAGAGACAGATGGATGGAAAAAGCACAATCGACTCAGCTCGTCACCTTGACCAAGAATATATATAGTTTATGGGGTTTGAAATGAATATTTCTATGCGTTGCAAACTTCTGGGCAAAATTAAAATACCCTTTGCAAGGGTACAAAAAGAATCATAAAGTTGTGTATTTAATAGGTAGAAGGAAACTTTCCGATAGAAAAAAATAAAATGATATTTTATATATACTTCAGAGTTGTTATGAACATGATCGACTATCCGTCCGTCTGGCCATATGAACGCGTCGAACCCAGAGACTTTAAGAGATAGAACTACAAACTTTTGCATATAAAAAGGTCGGTTAAACCGAACCTTAAACCGAACTTCTTTAGAACTCAAAGCTGATCCCTTACCGGTTCGAACCTAAAATATCGGTTTGGCTCAACAAAAATGGTAGACATCAGAGAATGTGACCTTCAGCCTTGCGATTCCATCTGTTATGTGGTTGGTTTTAAGGGACTGAGTCTTCAAATGGGCAGCAAAGTGAATTTAAGAACAACGTAGAATAATTTCAGAACTACTTGCAATATTTGCCATCTTTAGTAGCCTGTGTTTTTTAAGATCCTTGACTCCAAAGCCTTTTCAATGAATAACATGGGACATATTTTTCCACAAAAACTACGAAAATTTTATTTTGAATATTTCAATATAGCAATGTGTTCCACAAACCATTTTCGAGTCAAAAAGAACATGATTCCTATACAATTTGAGTAGTTATACTCTGTACCGTAGGTACATAGAGTATTATAAGCTTGTGCAAAAGTATGTAACATCCAGAAGGAAGCATCTCCGACCCCATAAAGTATATATATTCTTGATCAGCATCAACAGCCGAGTCGATATAGCCATGTCCGTCTGTCCGTCTGTCTGTCTGTCCGTCTGTCTGTCCGTATGAACGCACAGATCTCAGAGATGGTAAGATATAGAGGTTTGACATGTATGGGACATATGCTTCTTATGTCTGCAGGCAGATCAAGTTGGTTTTCAATTTTGGCCACGCCCCCTCCCGCCCCCGCAATTTAGAAAAAACGTCATATCTCCCACAGTTTTGAAGATAGATGGCTTGTTCCTTCTGGACATATTTAGTTATTAGGATAACTTATCGATCCGCCAAAGGATCTGTTCTCTGTTCTTGGTACAGAGTATGTTATAGTCGGGCTTGACCGACTTTCTTTCTTGTTTTAAACACCATTTCCTTTACCAACCTATAAACTTTTCCTATTTGAAGTGGTTTCCTCTTATATTTTTCCTTTGTTGAAGTTTTGATACATATAAAAGTCCAACATTTTTTTTTACCAAAAAAATTCACAAAATCTTGCTTGAAATGTTGTCTAGACTAGACAACCCAGTTCAGCTAAATATTTATTTATATTGGTTATATAAGGGCTATTCACCTCTTACTGCCCCTCTCTGTTCATATATAATATATACATATATATATATCAATTGCTCTGCATAGTAAATTCATTCTCCCATATCGCCAACGCCTTTTTACCTATTTCAGTTGGCAAATGTTTGCTTACAGCTCTTAATTACGCCGTATTTCCGCTTCAAATCTAAAACAAAACTCAAATTAAAAACATTTCTTTAGAGGAAATCCACAAAACAGCAACAACAATAAAACTGCGCATAATTCTCTTTTCACTTTTTGACCAAATTTGGACCTCGTTTTTTATGCGACGTTTTCATTTTTCAATTTATCCACTGCCGATATAAATCTGAATCTGGCAGATTCCAGTTGCGAGTTGGATGTTTTGTATGTTGGTTGTCATAACAAAAGGCAATTTGTAAACAGCTTTTCGGCAATGTGATTTTGCTCTGAAGATTAGCGAAAAACCAACATTTATGGGCCTGACCTGCCCCTGTTGTGCCCACATGACAACACACCCGTGCATCGATATCAATGGCCCCCGAGTTGGGTGGTGGGGGTGTTGTGTTAAGACCCACCCTATTTGTGTTTTGTAACATTGTTGTTGCCCAGCCATTGATTTTGCGTGTGTTTGATAATAATTATAACAACATCAGCAGCAATTTACATGCCAATTGAGTTTAAAATAAAAGTATTTGGCTTATAAATGTGTGAGTGTGAGTGTGACTTAGCTTAGAAGAACAATGCTGTACATTTAAATAAGCACACCATATTGAACGACAGTCAATTACAGATTGAAGATTTTGTTGAATATTTAATTAGGAAACAGTTGGTTAATGGGTAAGGCTTAAGCAGATTATATACTTTTGGCATAATAAAGTAATAAATCTGCCAAAGACTAGAGGGATGCTTACACCTATTTGTATGAAGCAACCACATAAAAGAGTGGCAGGATTCACCTACTTGTGAGTGCCAGATGCTGAGCATATGTTTTCGAAAGCCTGTCCCATACCTGTGTGCATTGCAAAAACAATTGTGCTGTTGGTGTCAAGACCCTGTAAATCTCAAAGCTAAAAGGCCCACTTAAAATTGTATATTTCCAAAATATTTAGTCAACAATATTGCCAGCAAATCAAATTAACTGTATAACTTGCCAAATTTCGAGAGTTTTTGACCATTTTCCGGTCATTAATTCAATTTCCTTCTAAGGCTTCTACGGCTTCTTATTCAAACGGTCATCCATACTCCAATAAAAGATTTGACCAATAAGAAGCACCATAAATTCCTTTTTAATGTCTCTAAAAACAAGACACAAAATTAATACACAAGCCCACAAATAGTATTAATATCGTTCAATAGTATTAATATCGGAGCTTTGATGCACTGATGGTGATTTTGTATAAGTTTTGGAAATGATCTATCATGGTTAAATTATTGGTAAATGAAACTTAAAATGCATATTTTGACACTATTTCGTCACTTTTTTGTGGGGAATCTTACCACTGCTCTATGAGCAATATTTCTTAGCTTTAAGGGGAGAATCTGGTCTAGAGGGTAAAAAAAATGGGCACAATTTATGAATTTTTTGTGACTCAACAAAAAGATCAATCGAAAATCTGTGAAAGAGGTTTCATAATTTAGGTTTTAATATACAAATTCAAATTTGTTCGGACAGTTCAAAAAAAGTGATTTCGAGAAAAACGCTTTTACATTTGAGACGCTTTTAAAGCATACCTGAGAGGCGCTGCCGTGTATAATGGTAAGTTTAGGCATTTAGACATTTTTACCGGCATCCATCCTTTGGTATGTTATTTTTAAGAACTTAAAGTACCTTTTAAGACAAAAAAAAAATTTCGGTTTTTTTTTTTAAATTCTAGACCAGTTTCCTCCCTTAACATAAGCTTCACCAAAAATTTCTGTAATTTTTTAAGTCAAGATGTACCATTTCATGAAAAGAACCCCCACGAAACGGGCATTCAAAGTGAGTAAAAACGAGAAAGCTAAGCTTACTTCAACTGTGCCGAAGTTTTTATACCCTTGCAAGTGCTTGCTTAAATATTTAAAAAAATAATTTTTTTCTCACAACGACCCATTTTCCGACCGATTGTTCGTATAGGAGCTATTTGATATAGTCATCCGATTTGCACAAAAATTTGTAGATTTGCGTGAAAGCATGTAAAACAAGCAAATACAAAATTTGAGGATGCTACCATTAAAAATAAAAAAAGTTTTTCTAACAAAGACTGTTTTTTAGACCTATCTTTTGTATGACAGCCATACCATTTAGCTGTCCAATTTTCATGAAACTTGGCAAAATTATAAAAAAGCATGGAAAACTTATAAATACAAACTTTGGAAACGTTTCCATTGAAAAGAAAAAAGTTTTTCATACTAAAGCTAGTTTTCCCACCGATTGTTTCTATGGGAGCTATGAGATATAGTCATCCGATTTGGTCGGTTTCGACATATTAGTAGTGTGTAGCAAAAAGAAGACTCTGGGCAAAATTTCAGCTCGATAGCTTTAAAACTGAGAGACTAGTTCGCGTAGAAACAGACAGACAAACGGACGGACAAAGCTCAATCGACTCAGCTCGTCAGCCTGATCAAGAATATATATGGTATATAGGGTGGGAAATGAATATATATATGCGTTGCAATCTTGTAGCACTGAGATGAAAATAAATTCAAAACTTCTGTGCAAAATAATAATACTCTTTGCAAGGGTATAAAAATAACTAGCCATGAAAAAGTAAGTAAGTGAATTAACTAGTCATGAAAAAGTTGCATCCAAAATTTAATACACCTGCATCCGTGACTTTTGGAGCAGTGATTCGACTTCTTAGCTTTAAAATAAGATATCTGCAATTTTTGAAGCCAAGATTTACCATTTCAAGAAAAGGACCCTCACGAAATATGCATAAAAAAATGTGCTTTAAAAACTTGCACACCCAGTCGCCTTTATTAGCTGTTAGCGCCAGCTGTGCAGTAGCTAGCCATTAAGAAAGTTGCATCCGAATTTTATGCACCTGCATCCGACACTTTTCGACATCTATAATAGCGCCTTTTTTAACGAATTGTTGTCACTAACAATGAACTAGAAAGAGTTTTGATCGTTGAAAAGGCAACAACTAATTCCAAATCGCCTTTCTTTAAGTACACAGAGGGAAAAAACCGAAGGCATTGGACTCAATATGAGCACATTCGTGCTCATTGAAAGGATTTTCTCACTTTAGAAACAATTTCTTACTTCAAGAACTTTTTCTGAGTACTTAAAATCTTGACGTGAGTCAAGAATATGTTAATATTCAATAATTTCTATACATATATATAAAATTGAATGTATATTTGTATGTTTGTATATTTGTTCCTTATGGGCGTCTAAACCGCTGAACCGATCTTCACAAATTTTTCACAGTATGTTCATGTCGATCAGGAAATTGTCATAGGCTATGTCTAATGTCTGTGACTCGGTCCAAAAACCGCTAAAATTGCATAATTCAACCGTTCATCCAATTGTGTTGATGAAGAGGTTCGCCGACCCGGGCAAGGCCGGGTATTCAGCTAGTTTAATATAAGAATATTTTAATTACAAAAAAAAATCAATTCCAAGTCTCAGTCCAATTTCAGGTCCAATTTCTGGTCCCATTCAGTTCTAATTGCAGTTCCAATTCCCTTCCTAATATCTTGGTTACTTTTTTAAAGAAATACAAATTCGTTGGGACTTACTGGGAGTAGAGCCCAAGTTCACTTCTGAAGCCGCACTTCTGAATGGTATACTTTTCGTGTTGAGCTGAATTGTGCTCATTTCAAGAACATTTGTTCTCCTAAATTTGACAGTACATTCTGTTCACATTTTCAGATGGAATAATCTTGCTTTGTGAACACGACTTTTACCTCTGTGTAGGAATTAGATGCAACTGAAAACACGGAGGTTTGCATAGAACACCTAATCTCTATTGAAGCTTTGATAAGGGGATATGCATATATTTACATGTGGGGTTGCGAAAATGCTTGCCTTCTATAAGGAAATCGCAGAAAATATAAAAATATTCAGGCAGGTGGAAAATTCCAGACTGCAGTTAAACTTAGTAACTTAACCCACTTTATAAGTAAGTAATTATTTACGGAATGCTTGGTAAAACCAAAATGCTTAGTTATTCAGTTTGTAATTGTGTGCTAGGAAACAAGATTTTGTTCTTTCATTTAATTACCTTCTCTTGCATTTATATTAAAGCAATATGTGCCACCATATTTCCACCTTCACCCTCCCAACTCAAAAAGAAAGCAGCTTTCGTTGAACAATTTCCATAAATTATGCCTCAGCTCTCTCAACACACATGACTTTTGTACCTCTCAAAAATTGATAATTCTAAATGCAAAATGTAATCCTCCTTTCAAATGAAATGACTAAATGGTCACCGTGTCAATGAAATTTATGGCAAGTTGCATAAATTAAGTGGCCTCAATGTCTTGTGGAACGATGACACGATGTATTTTACGAAGGAAGCACATTTACAAAAATAATCAAAAATATAATTTATAACGAAACGTTGAGCTATAAATATAATGTTTAGGGAACAAAGAGCAGCAAGCAGCGGGGAGGCATGGAAAATCTGGTTTGAAAATCAATCGAAGCTGCCGACTAGAACAGCAACAACAACTACAACAACAATGCCAACTAGTGACAATAATGCAATGTAATTAAAGCTAAACAAAACATTCCACTAATTTGTTTGATTTTATGGCAAAATCCAACCTGGCCAGCTGACGGGGTGTGGGTAGGCTTTCTTTGTGGATATTGTTTTTGATTTCATTTTTTAAGGGGTGAACTTTCCATCTCGAATTAGCATACCGCCTCCATATGGCCGGCAATTAAAGGCACGCGCTGCAGTTGGAGAATGCGCCTGCAGCTGCCGGTCCCTGGGGAGCACCAGCTCAAAGCATTTCTCTTTCTTTTTGTTTTTTTTGGCTTTCGTGTCGTTCATTGGGCAAGTTGCCAGAGGGAAAATGAAAGAAAAAACCTCACCTCAGAACATCTTCGGCCATTTGTTTGATTAGCGCAACAGTTTTCTTCCGATTTTATAGGCGTTGACAGGGGCACAAATACCTCCTCCGCAAAACAAAAAACGAAAAACGTAAAACAACCTGCCCAATAAAAAATTAAGCACAAAATTCTAAATCATATTTTGTGAGAATTAATGTGGGCATCAAATCGTGTTGTGTTTCATATTAAAAGGTGTTAGGAAATGTTTTTAAGACTTAAGCCCCAAAGAATTTGTGACAAATGACGAATGGTTTTTTTTTATGTTCCGCCTAAAAGTAGACTTTGCCAGACGTAACCAAACGCCGCGTATACTTAATATATTGAATTGGCTTACGTTAATTAACAGAAATCAATAAGCTTCGGTTTCCCTTTTCAAAATGAAGTCAAAGGGCAACAGTTGTTGGTGTTGTTGGTGGTGTTGTTGCTGTTATTGCCACAGGTGCAAGCGACCTGAGACGTACTAAAACAGGCCACTGCAATGCGACGAAGACAGGCAAGCAGCTAGGAAAGAGCCACAGCCAAACTGGAGCTGGAGCTGTGGCAAACTTAAACTGTAATTGGCCATGCAAGTGAACACCCAAAAAAAAAACAAACAAAAAAAACAGCAAATGGCTAAAAAACAACCCAACCCAGTCAGCACGTAAATAAGTTTCCCTTTTTCCCCTTTCTTGGCCTAAAGAACTCGAAGAAGAAGAAATCAAGTAGAACAAAATGTTCTATACGGAAAGCCGCAGAAGGAATGCGCTTTTATCTCAATCTCATTCTTTTGCTCATAACTTCACTATTGTTCTTCTGATCTTTACAAATTCAAAGGCGTAAAGATGGCTAGAAGGTATGAACCATTTATCTCTACCGAACCTCTATTTCATACCAACTGTCTGTTGTTACAGACTGACAAAAGGTATTGGAAACTACAAAACTTATCCCGCTTCAGATTAGTTTTGGGATTAGTTATTTATAAGTAGATGAACAAATGAGCGTTGTTCTTTGCTCAGTGATTCTTATTCAGAGATTCTTCTTCAATAAATCTTTTTTCCTGACTCTTTTCGAGTGACTCTTGTTCAATGTCCTTTGTTAAGTGGCTCTGGATCAATGGCTCTTGTTCCGTGACTCTTGTTCAATGTCCTTTGTCAATGGCTCTTGTTCCGTGACTCTTGTTCATTGTATCTTGTTTAACAATGCTTATCTAATGACTCTTACTTATGTTTATTGCCCCATATTCATTGGACGCAACTCTGGTTCAGTGACTCCTGTCTTCTCTTTCTTATTCAGCAACTCTTATTCATTCAACATTCATTCTGTTTTAGTGATTTTTTATAAACAACTCTTCCCTTCCCTAAAATCTATTAGCGCACTTTGATATTGTCACTTAACTTATAAAGTCCTTCTGGTTTAGTTCAAAGTCCGAACATTTATACGAAAATCTCTAGAGATTTCTAGGATACCCCCATTGTATCATTTGCATTGGCTCTAACTCTTGTTAGAGTCTTGTTCAGTGATTCTTATTCAGCGACTCTTCAAGAGTGGCTCTTATTTAGTGACTCTGGTTCCTTGCCTCTTGTTCAATGAATCTTATTGAGTGACTTTTTTGTAATGACTCTTCTTTCTTCAAAGAGTTTTTTCAGTGTCTTCCTTTCCTAAGTGACTCTTGTTCAGTGACCATTATTGCGCTTTTCTTGTTCTGTAGCCTTTGTTCAGTTCTGTTCTGTAGCCTTCAATCAGTAGCTGTTATTTAGTTTCGAGACTTTTGACTATTATCCGTGATTCTTGTTAGTCAGCTTTTGCTTCTTGTATCTTGTGTTCAGTGACTGTTGCTCCGAGACACTTGTGACACTGTGACTCTTGGTAAGTGACTCTTGCCCCAAGACTATTGTTCAGTGACTCTTTTTTCCTGAAACATTTACCTTGACTCTTGCTAAAAGTCTTTTGTTGAGTGAGTCGGACACTTTTCTTCAGTGACTCTTGGTTAGTGATTCTTGTTCAGTAATACCTATTATTTTCGTGAGCTATGCTTGATGACTCTTGTTCCAAGACACTTCTGACATAGAGACTCTTGTTCAGTGACTCTTGTTTCTAGACAATTGTCCTGTGACTTTAGTTCAGTGATTGTTGTACACAAACTCTTGTTTAATGACTTTATTCATGAATCTTTTGTTCGGTGAATCTTGTTCCGAGACACTTGTGACACAGTGACTCTTAGTCGGAGACTTTTCTTTGGCGATTTTTGTTTATAGACTCTTGTTCAGTGACTCTTATTCGATGACACGAGTTCAGTAATTCTTATTCGGAGACTTTTCTCCGTGACTTTTGATCGTTGGCTCTTGTTCAGTGGGTCTTATGTTCAGTGACTCTTGTACACAGAGACACTTGTGCCACAGTGACTCTAGTTCAGTGCCTTTTTTCGTTGACTCTTGTTCAGTGACTCTCGAGTTTTTTCTTACACTTACAATGAAGTCGAATATAAATAAAGGAAACTGAACAATTGATTAAAATATTCGAGTTTACTCACTTAAAACTGAAATGAAAAACACTTTACCAACACTATTGCAGATTAGAGATTTCGGTAGCGCTTCCTTTCGACACACTCAGTAAATCGAGTGTTTGATAACAGGTGTTAAAAAGCATCGAACCCCATGTTAAAATATGAGTCATGTTTCTTAATTCGGATCAATAAAAGTTTTTGAAGCTATTTTCAGTGAGTTGTACATTTTACTAGCTGTTGGACGTGATTATCAAATGTCGAATTTATAATTTTAGCCCATTTATTTTGTGTTACAATTTTTATACTCTGTACCGTAGGTACATAGAGTATTATAAGTTTGTGCAAAAGTATGTAACATCCAGAAGGAAGCATCTCCGACCCCATAAAGTAAAATGGGAAATGGAAGTAAAATTTAGAAAAAACGTCATATCTCCCACAGTTTTGAAGATAGATGGCTTATTCCTTCTGAACATATTTAGTTATTAGGATAACTTATCGATCCGCCAAAGGAATGAAGAAGATAGGATGAACGGTTTTCGAGTTATGATCAAAAGACAGATTTTCTTGGTACAGAGTATGTTATAGTCGGGCTTGACCGACTTTCTTTCTTGTTGTAAAGAAAAATTTTCAATTTCTTATCTAAAAATGTGTTAACATTTATTGAAACTGAACCAAATCTTAGTCCAAAACAGTTTTAAAAAAAATAACCTTTACAAAGCTCATGGCAAAGTCATAGCCAACCCCAACTAATAGTATACCAACTCGCACACACACACACACACAACATGAACAGCCCAAGTACATTTCCTTTATGTCCATTACACCGCCTTGGCCACGCCCCCTCGTCCATGCTGGCAGTGCACTTGTTTGCATACGAATAAAAAATTTATTTATAACTGACGGCGATACAAAATGCTCGGTCTGCCCCCGGCCTATTAGTCTATTTTTGTTTTGGTATGTGCTATTGAACCCAATAGACCCGAGACTGCAAAACTGTGGAAATGGAAAGTGGTCAGGGCGGGAGTGGGTTTGTGGGGGGGAAGGGGGGGGGGACTGCGCCACTGTCACTGCAGCAGCAGCTAATTTGAAATTCCAAAAACGAGAAAGTATAAAAAAAGTGACGACACGTTATATCCTTGATGTAAACCAGGGCCAGGGCGTTTTGCTGCAAAGGTCACCATTTTCATTTTTTGAAAATGCATTCTTCTGGCGCCGCACTTGAAAATGCAATTTCTTTTCATTTTTAGAAAATTAATGCAAGTGTCAGAAGGGCGAAGGCCGCGCCTAATGACCTTCTGTAATTGTCAAGACTGAGAGGGAAATGGTACAAAAAAACTAAAACAGAAACAGAGTATTTCCATATATTTATTTATTTGAATTTCAAGTTTAATATGTATTTAATACAATGTAGGCTGAAAATTTTGGGTTGTTTTTTAATGATATGCTTAACGTTCTTTTAAAGTATGTAAGTTGCAAGAGGTTTTGGTATTGCTATGGGTTATATGTAAGTATATAGTCTACATATATGTGTGTGTGAGTGGCAAAGAGTTTCTGGAGAATAAGGTTGTGTCAGTGGGAGGGATTCTGAAAGAGAATTTTGGAAAACTCTTCAAGAACCTCCAGGCTTTAATGACTTCTGAGTTGTTCAACTATATTTATGTATATTTCTTCAATGAATTCTGTGAAATTTTGTTTGATCATAGATTTCTAAGAGCTTTTCATCTTTACACATTTAAGTACTTGCTAAGTAATTTGCTGTTTAACAATTCTACTTGGTAATTTGTGTGTTGTTCTTGTTTGGTTTTTGAGAGAAGAGCTCTTAAGTTGTCCATTAATGTTGTTGTATTCGTAAAGCTATGAGTTGTAATTTCTAGAATTATAACATTTATGATTTGGCTAAACTCTGAAAAGTGCAAACAGTGTTTTACTACTAAGTACAATATATATATATATATATGTATGTATGTAAAAATGCTATCTTGTAAATATGTATTTAATTTCTGCAACATTTAGAATACATTTAGAACACGGAAATACATCTGCTTATCGAGTCTAGTATAAATGATGTCTGTTTGGGTGTGTGTTTGGGTGTACCTGGCTAAGCCCCAATAAAGTTGAAACTGAAAAACGGTACCAAGGCCTCTCTTGCCTCCTTTTATGAGGTTTGTCCTTAGCTGGAAAATTGAAAACATGTTTCACTTTCCATAGGCCTGAATACAAAAAAAAAAACCAAACAAAACAAAAATAACCAACAAACACTTTGCCGACAATGTCGAAAAAGTTTCAAAGCTTCCTTTTTTTATTCTTCTTCTTGTTTTGCTCTGCAATTTGGGGAAAAAAGAATTGGAAAACAAACTTTTTCTGTGTCTGTGAGAAAATGAAACATTGGCGTATATATAGTAAGTAAAGGGGGTGTGTGACTCTGTCTATGTGGAACTGTGTGTGTTTGTGTGTATCTGTGCTATTGAATTAGCCAGTTCGACTGTTGACTTGAAATTAATTTGCAACAAATGCAGCTTAAAACTGAACCAAAAACTCAAAGAGAATATATAAAGAAACATTGAGAAGGCTAAGCTAACTTCGGCTGTAACGAAGCAACATTTTACGGGTATTTTACTAAGACCATTTCGGACGATTTTCCACAAATTTTTCTAAAACCTTTAAATTCACCAAGCAAGAGTTTTGCAGCGCTAACATTAAATACAAAAGAGACCCATTTCCCGACCCATCGTTCGCATGATAGCTATAACCTATAGTTATTTGATTTTGACAAAACTGGGAAAAATTCTGCAAAAGCCTATAAAATACATATATGCCAATTTTAAAGAAGTTTACATTGAAAACAAAAAAGTTTTTCTCACTCAGACTATTTTTCTAACCTTACTTTTGTATGACAGCTATACCATACAGTAGTCCGATTTCGTCCAAACTTAGCGAAATCATGCAAAACCCTAACAAGCGAATATGTTAGAAATTTGGTGTCACTTCGATTTAAAACAAAAAAGTTTTTCTCAGTAGAACTTCTTTTTCTAACGATAATTCGTACTGCAGCTATATGCTATAGTCATCTGATTTTGACAAAACTTTGTAGAATTCTGTGAAAGCATCTAAAATAAATAAATGAAAATTTTAAAAACATTTCCATGGAAAACAAAAAAGTTTTTCCAACTAGGACTACTTCTCAGACTCTATTTTTCTATGATAGCCATACCATAAAGACGTCCGATTTCCACCAAACTTAGCGAAATCATGCAAAAACCTGACAAACGAATATGTAAAAAATTTGGTGTTGTTTCCATTTAAAATAAAAAAGTTTTTCTCAATAGAACTTCTTTTTCGAACGATCATTCGCACTGCAGCTATACGCTATAGTCATCCGATGTTGACAAAAATTTGTAGAATTGTATAAAAGCATTTGAAATAAATAAATGCCAATTTTAAGAACATTTCCATTTAAAACAAAAAAGTTTTTCTCACTAAGACTATTTTTCAAACTCTACTTTTCTATGACAGCCATACTTTATAGATGTCCAATGTCGGCCAAACTTGGTAAAATCATGTTAAAGCATAGCAAACTGAGAAATCCAAAGTTTGGAGGCGTTTCCATTGAAAACACAACAGTTTATCTAACTGAGACTGCTTTTTAGACCTATCTTTTGTATGGCAGCTATACCATATAGTTATATGATTTTAATAAAACTTGGCAGAATCATAAAAAAACATAGAAAACTTACGTTTACAAAGTTTGGAGAAGTTTTCTTTAAAAAGAAAAAAGTTTTTCTCACTAAAACTAGCTTTCCGACTGATTGTATCCATAGGAGCTATGAGATATAGTCATCCGATTCGGTCAGTTCCGACATATTAGTATTATTAGACTCTGTGCAAAATTTCAGCTCGATAGCTTTAAAACTGAGAAACTAGTTCGCATAGAAACAGACAGACAGACGGACGGACAAAGCTCAATCGACTCAGCTCGTCACCCTGATCAAGTACATATATAGTTTATGGGGTCGGAAATGCATATTTCTATGTGTTGCAAACTTCTGGGCAAAATTCTAATACCCTTTGCAAGTTCTATTTGGCTTTATACATGGCGGACACAAGAGACAAAGCCGAGCTCTTCTCAATCTATTGGCTTATAATTTAAGGAAATTCAAAGCTGTCGCCAATAGCTAGTGAAGCTGACCAGGAATGTAAATATTTTTTAAGGAAAAACTAGTTTTTTAGATGTCACCAGGCGGAATCGAACCCTCGAACTCTGGCAGGCACACACACTACCTGCTTCACCACACCTGGCCCTCACTTTTCATAGAGAAATATAAATGAAAATATAAAATAATAATATAAAAAACCTTGGAATCTCAACTAATTGTTCATTAAATTAACCTTCTTTGGTTTTTGGTTCAGTTGTTAATTAAAAATTTATGATTTGAAAATTCCTTTTCTGCATAGTTTTGCCCAATTTATAGTAAAAATATATAAATATATATATATTTCTTTTATCTGGTATCAAAAAATTGTATAAAAAATGTTTACTTAACAAAGTTGTGTACTCTTTGTATGTTTGGTTTTTGTTTTTTTATTTTTTGTTAGTAAAAAACTGGCTTTAAAAATTGTGTGGTTTATATATATATTATATATTTATATTTGCTGTTTGGGGGGTTTTGGGTTTTGTTTTAGCAAAAAATTTTCGGTGTTTCGAAATATTTTATAAATTTATTTGTAGTTATTTTTTTGCAATTTAAGCTTTTTCGGTTGCTTTTGGCCTGTAGTTATGTTTTTCGCTCTTCCTCTCTCTCTCTCTCTGTCTCTCTCTGTGTGTGTCAATGGTTTTTACACTGGGATATGGAAAAAGGAGTAGAAGAAAGCTAGTTTCAAAAACTTATGAAATAAGACTAACTGTTCAGTTGAAAGCTTTCAGTAGAAGTTTCAGTTATTGAACCTATTCAGTTGATTTGTAGTTTATTTAGTAGAAGCTTCAGGTTTTGAAACTTTTCAGTTAAAAGGGGGTTTATGTAGAAGTTTTAGGTGTAGAACCTATACAGTTAAGAGGGAATTCTTATAGTAGAAGCTTGAGGTTTGGAACCTTTTGACTTAAAAGGGGGTTTATGTAGAAGTTTCAATTGTAGAACCTAAACAGTTGAGAGGGAATTCTTAGAGTAGAAGCTTGAGGTTTGGAACCTTTGCACTTAAAAGGGGGTTTATGTAGAAGTTTTAGGTGTAGAACCTATTTAGTTAAGAGGGAATTCTTATAGTAGAAGCTTGAGGTTTGGAACCTTTTGACTTAAAAGGGGGTTTATGTAGAAGTTTCAGTTGTAGAACCTAAACAGTTAAGAGGGAATTCTTATAGTAGAAGCTTGAGGTTTGGAACCTATTCACTTAAAAGGGGGTTTATGTAGAAGTTTCAGTTGTAGAACCTTTTTAGTTAAGAGGGAATTCTTAGAGTAGAAGCTTGAGGTTTGGAACCTATTCACTTAAAAGGAGGTTTATGTAGAAGTTTCAGTTGTAGAACCTATTCAGTTAAGAGGGAATTCTTATAGTAGAAGCTTGAGGTTTGCAACGTATTCACTTAAAAGGGGGTTTATGTAGAAGTTTCAGTTGTAGAACCTATTCAGTTAAGAGGGTTATTCTTATAATAGAAGCTGAAGATTTGTAACCTTTTCAGCAGAAAAGAAAGTTTTTATGGTAAAAGCTTAAGGTGTTGAACCTATTCAGTTGATTGGGCACATATCCCAGTGTAGATCCTTCCTTTATCTCTCTCTCTCTCTCAAATGAAATCTGTTAATGCTAAATTTAAGCAATGTTTGCCTTGAGTCGCCTGTGCTGTTGCTGCTGGGTTGGCTGCTGCTGCTGTTGCTGGTGTTGTTGCTGCTGCTGTTGCTGCTGCTGTTGCTGCTGCTGCTGTTGCTGCCGTTACTTTCTAGTAACCAATCCTACCCAGTCGTGTGGCCGGCAATGTATTGGGCTCCGTGCTGGGCAATTCACCGCAACGCTGCAACCAGGCCCATGCCTCACCACACAGCACACCGACTCTGGCCAACATTCAGAAGCAATTGCTGCGCCTCTTTGTGGTCGTTGTTAGGGTTGAGGCTGGCAGCAATTTGGCCGCGTTCTATGTCTTCTTCAGCTGTTGCTGACCTTTTGCCGCACATTTGGGTTGGCGCGATTTCTTCACCAAAAAACATGTAAGAAACTCTATGGGCGATGGCATTTTCTGTAGGGATTCCTCTGAACTGGAACTGGACTTGTGACTCTCGGAGCGTAGATTACTGCATTTGGCACGGGCATGGGCCTGTGTTATGCCCGGACCGGTCTCCAAGGCATGACTATAATAGTTCTTACAGCATTTCTTGGATAGATTATACATGCGTACCGTACGATCAATATTCTCATCATCCTCCTCATCCTTGAGATTAAGACCCAGTCCACCTACACCCACATCGTGTGACTTGGATTGAATCATGCCCAAACCTTGCCTGGTGGCAGCGGTCGTCTCTATTCTGCTCAACTCCGCCTCGTGCTGCAACTGCTGCTGCTGCTGCTGCTGCTCCTGTTGTGTGGTTGGCTCTTCCTCCTCCACATTATTCTCGGTATCATCATAAAACTTGTAGCTACGATAGCTGCGTCCATGCCGTTGACCCTGCCAATCCCGTCCGGTCCAATCCGTGCTAGCCGGCAGCGATAGCTGTATGGTTGGTGTGCGATAATACTGACGATGCGGATGGAAACCCAAACCAAAGTCATCCATATAGTGACTGGACTGGTGTATGTTATCCAGCTCGTCGGCCACGCTGAGCAAAAAGGGAAGCGTCGACATGGTTTCCTTCTCCAATGTTTTGCACGTTTTCTGTAGGTATCTATGCTAGGCCAGGCAGCCAGCCAGCCAGCTAGGTAGGTAGCTAGGTAGGTAGGTTGGTGGAGGCGGATGAATCTCCCCACTTGCACTTGTTTACTTTTATTTTGTGAGTGTGTGTGTGTGTGTGTGTGCGTGCGGGTGTGTGTATGTATGGGTGTATTCACTCGTCACTCCGTCGCTGCTCCGTCGGACTCGCTGCCTACTGCACGGACTCGAAACTCAAACAGAACTGAAATGCAATTTTATGCTGCCTCGACCACGGACCATCATCATGATGATGACTGGGAAACTCCTTCGTTCGTTCTCACACTCTCTCTCTCTCTCTCTGTGTAGCTCTCTCTCGGCTCTGTTTTGGTCACGCGCTCAGAAAATCCGATGACGCTGCATGGCCACGAAGTGCAACTACCACCACCCCCCCATCCAACCAACCCTTGGCCACTTCAGCCCACAGCTGGTGCAGGTTTTCGGTTTATGTTTTGATTTTACCCGCGTACAACGCGGCGTATGCGTGTTATCAGGCAGTGAGTGCGGGTGGGTGTCACTAGTTTCTGCTCGGGATTTGGCCTCGAGCGTCTGCAGCTTGCAAAACTAGCGCTCACATTGTTGCTGTGCCCGCACGTCCCTGGGCATGCAAAAGGATGAAGGACAAAGAATCGCCCTGCAGCCAAAATGGTGGGTGGGTGGGTTGGGTGGGTTTTTAGTGGGTGGTGTGAGAAAACTAAATGCGCATTAATTCATTTTATGAAAGCTGCATTTCATTTTCGAAATTTCCAGCAAAATTCAATTGGAAGGGCAGTGCTTGGTGTTGGTTGGATGATGATAGTTGGTATAAGGAATGCTTGTTAGGAAACACAAATGCAAATGGGAAGCTCTGATATGATGTGAGATGAGAAGTACGTGACCAACCTTCAGGATAAATGTCGGTTTGTCTGAGAGTGTTTGAAGACAAGTAGAGAGTTTTAAACTAAGGCTATTCCCTTCACAATAAAGTTAGATTACAACCTGCCTTTTTCAACAATACAACTCCATATTTTTAGAGGAGAACAGCACGAAACACGCTTGCATTACTGACTAATGATCCTTACATCGTTTTGAATCTATACCAGCATTCGTTTTATACCTTTGCAAAGGAGTTTGCAACGCATAGAAATATTCATTTCCGACCCCATAAACTATATATATTCTTGATCAGGGTGACGAGCTGAGTCGATTGAGCTTTGCCCGGCGTCTGTCCGTCTATCTGTCAGTTTCTACGCGAACTAGTCTCTCCGTTTTAAAGCTATCGAGCTGAAATTTTGCACAGAGTCTTCTTTATGCTGCACATTGCTAATATGTCGTAACCGACCGGATGACTATATCTCAGAGCTCCCATACGAACAATTGGTCAGAAAACTAGTTTTAGCATGAAAAACTTTTTTCTTTTCAATGGAAACGTCTTCAAACTTTGTAATCGTAAGTTTTCTATGTTTTTTCATAATTCTACCAAGTTTAATTAAAATCGGACAACTATATGGTACAGCTGCCATACAAAAGATAGGTCTGAAAAACAGTCTTAGTTAGAAAAACTTTTTTGTTTTTAATGGTAGCATACTGCAATTTTGTATTTACTTGTTTCACATGCTTTCATCTAGTTCTACAAATTTTTGTCCAAATCAGATGACTATATCATATAGCTGCCATAGGAACGATCGGTCGAAAAACTAGTTCTAGTGAGAAATATTTTTTTGTTTTAAATGCAAACGTCTCCAAACTCCGTATTTATTAGTTTTATATGATTCTTTATGATTCTGCCAAGTTTGGTTGAAATCGGACATCTATATAGTATAGCTGTCATACAAAAGTACAGTAAGAAAAGTAGTCTTAGTGAGAAAAACTTTTTTGTTTTCAATGTAAACCTCTTTAAAATTGGCATATATTTATTTTATAAGCTTTCAAGCATTTTTTTAAAGTTTTATCAAAATCCGATTACTATAGCTTATAGCTGTCATAGGAACGATCGGTCGAAAATGTAGTTTTAGAGTTAAAAACTTTTTTATTTTCAAAGAAAACTGATCCAAATTTTGTATTTCCGTAGTTTGCTATGCTTTTCCATAATTCCACTAAGTTTGGTCGAAATCGGACATCTATATGGTATAGCTGTCATACAAAAGTAGAGTCAGAAAAGTGGATATGTCCTTCAAATTAGTTTAAAAAGACGTGCTTTCCTCTATTTTATTTAGGTGATTTTCTTAAAACTAGAAAATAAATTGAATGTGTGCAGGTTAATGTGCTCAGCGCTCCAATTGAGAAGAAGCGCTTTTCGTTTTTCTTATCATTGGCCCCAGACGGCTTAGAAGTTCAACTGCAGCGAACTCTGGACAATCTAAAGCCACCTAAATTTGGCTCTAGAAAGTCAACTGATCTGCTCGCTAATGGGTGGTGGGATACAACTCTCTGGACCAAAGGAGACAAAAGGCTAACTCAAAACAAAGACTACAACAAAAACCGTTTTATCTAATGCCATTAACATTTTCTCATTAAAATATGCATTCCTCTCAATTCCACCCCCAATAATTCACTTTGAATTTCCACCTAACAAACTTTTGTAGCGCACATTCTTCATCACAGCAAAGTTTCACTTAATTTGGGCAGCTTCTGGCACCTAGATAATCTACGGCTTGACTTTTCTTTTACTTTTCTCCTGAGCCAAAATCCACTGCATAAATCTGCCAATCCAAGCAAATTGCACACAAACACACACAACGACATGGGCAACTCTATGTCCTTTCTGACAGTGTTTTGAGACACTTAAGCCTGCGGTGAGCGCTCCACTTATTGAGAGCCATAGACACAGAAAATGGGGATAGTGAAAGGGAAAGAGCAAGTGTGAGAATGAGAGCGAGTGAGAGAGAGCGAAAGAGAGCGAGCGAGTTGGGAACGAGGTGCAGGCATAAATCTTTTACCACTTTATTTGACACAGTTTCACAGTCAGCCCCAGCCAGGACATATACAGTTAGTCAGTCAGTCAGTCAGTTAGTGCAGAGGTCGCACTCATCAATCGGTCGCTCACATTCCACATTTCGATGTCCATGCACCTTGGAGAGGCTTTGCCACTGTCTCCCCACACCCAAACCCTTTCCCTCCCTGCCTTGGCCACATCCTCTTGGCAGACGATGACAGTTGACGATAAGCGGTCGAGTAGTTGAATTCTGGTTTAAGCCTTTTGTGTGCACATGTTGTTATTGTTGTTGTTGTTGTTGAGACTGCCTGCCTGTGTGCAATTGTTGTGCCAACAATACAGAGAGAGAAAAATTTGTAAATTTGTATAAATATATCTGAAAATGTGGCTAATTTCTTTAACATTTTGTTTAACTTTCCAAATTGAACAACTTCCTAGTTTCTCTCAGTGACCTGACCTCCCACACCCCTCCAATTTTTTTTTTTTGGTTTAGTACCAGCCTTTGCCTCTGGCCTCATTTACCTTAGAGTCTGCTCCTCTTTTTGCTGGTTTTAATCCATTTAATTGCATTTTTAAGCTCTTTGTTATTGTGCATTCTAGTTGTTGTGGTATTTTTGGTGTTCCTTTAACTAGAACATGAGCACAAATTACGCATACGCCCCGCCATCCCTTCCCACGCTCAGCTCAATGGCGTTTAAATAATCATTTGCAATTTGCTAAAGAGCATAATAAAAATTCGTTAGAAATGCATTTCAATTCAAAGCAACAACAACATTGCCACCGGCCGGCATGTCCTTGTGCCACTTTGAGTGAGTGACTGACTGAATGACGTTTCGTATCAAATTATCTATAAATTGCCATTTGCCCGAGCCTGGGCCTGGGCCTGGGCCTGGGCCTGGGCACGCCATCGATGTTTCGTGTTTGCCTGAGTTTCGATTTGATTGTTTTTCATTTGTGAGCTGTGTGAAATTTCATACATGCTGGCATAGGTCCTTGCCTCCTGGCAGGTGGTGCACACTATTTGCCCGAGATTTGAATTTTGAATTTTGAGGTCACTCCCCAACCCCAGTTGGAGTGGGGTTAAGTCAAGTGGCAAGTGTTCTATAAAAAATGCAATAAATATTTAAATTACGATATCAACGTGAAGCACGCAAATGGGGAAAGGCAAATGAAAAATAAATATAAGAAAAAAAAAAAAAAACCAGCGAGCTGGAGAACCAACTTGAAAAAGTAGGCTAAATGTGCATAATTTCACAATATAATTACAAAGGGGGCAAGGAAGAGGCAAAGGCACACAGAATTTGCAATTAAATTAAGGGTATGAGTGTGTTGTTAGTAAGTTCTGACCTAACCCATTTCCATTTCTTGATTAAAGGGAACTTTTTTCGTGGATTTAAGAATGATCCATAGTACAAATGTTTACTACAAAGAAGTACAATCTACATATTTTAGTGTAAATAGGTTCAGAGTGGACTCATTAAAAATTCTTGATTTAAGAGTAATAATTCTTTGATATAAGCATGTCTCATAGTCAAATTAAGAAAGAATTGATTTGAATGTCGATTATTAAAGTATCAAATACTAATTCTTGGATTTAAGTGATACTAGATAGCAAGCAAAGTCCAAAACCTTTTGTAGTTGTTTTTGAAACCAATAATCAGAGCTGTAGATCGCTATTACAATTACAATTAACCTTATAATTTCCATTACAACTGCCATTATAATTAACAGTAGAATTACCACTACAAGTATAATGTAAGTATGACATATATAATTATATTCAATATGTCATTATACTTATTATTCCAATTTCTATAACTATCACTAGCCTCATAAATAATATTTTAACTATGATTTGACTTCATTGCCATTATAATTTCTATAACAATTACCATTACAATAACATTTACAATTACAAAAACCATTATAATTACTATTACAATTACCTTAACAATTAATATAACAATTTCCATTATAATTACCAATACAATTACCATTATAATTTCCATACAGCAACCATTGTAATTACAATAGCACTAGAATAAACGTTACAAGTACAATTACCACTGCAATTACCATATTAATTACCATTACTTTTACCCTTACATTAACCATTACAGGTAACATTACAATTACCAATACAATTTCCAAAACAATTATCAATAGCATTTATAACCATTAAGAACACAATTACCATTGCAATTACCATAACAATAACCATTACAACTACCATTACAATTTATATAGCTAAAACAGTTACGTTGACCATTACAATTACCATTAAAAATTACCATTACAATTACCTTAGCAATTAAAATTACCATTTTAATTACCATATGAAAGCCATATCAATTACCACTAGAATTACCATTGCAACATAATAGCACTACAATTACCGTTACAATTACAATTATCATTGGAATTACCACAACAATTACTTTTACAATTACCATTACCAAGTTGTCGTGGAAAACCTCTATAGCAATTACCATAATAGTAAGCAGTTAGTATTACAATTACCATAACAATTACTATTACAATTACCATTACAATTACCTGGAAATCTTTATGGACTTTCATAAAAACGATTACGCTGAAACTACTTTACTTGTAAATTGACAAGAATAAGTTCTGGCAATCGATCATACGGATACTTAATAAGTCAACTTGGCTTTAAGCAGTCGGCTTTAAATTGCTCAGCTTTGACATCTAATCTAGCAATCAGGCATATTTATATATATCAGGGATGCAAACCGGTTCTGAACCGAACCGGTTTTGAACCGAACCGAACCGCTTATTCCAGCCGGTGAACCGAACCGCAAACCGAACCGGCTTCCTTTCAGAATTGCTGAACCGAACCGAAAACCACAAATAAAAACGGTTCGGTTCGGTTCAGTTCTCTGACTGAAATCATGCCTAAAATAAACTAAGGTCATAAAATTCATAAAATGATGTCATGAATTCAGGACCAGCCCTTTCATTTCTGAGCTGATTAAGCTATAATTCAGTTCTGAGCCTAACTTAAGAGATATGATAAATAGATTAATTAAGATGCATAGTACGTATTCTTTTCTAGCAAACATTCTCAATTTTCGAGAGTATTCATCTAGGAACTTATAGACGACTCCTGGAAATCCGACATAATAAGCATTGGACATTCTTCTAAAGATTTTAAAAATATTTAAATGGAATATAAGAATTAAATATCAAAAGCGTTCGACAAGTCACATTACTACAACAATCATAATATTTCATAATGTGCCTTTGTGAATTACTGAACCGAACCGAAACCGCGGTTCAGCCAGCTCCAAAAACCATGTAATGAACCGAACCGGCGGTTCAGAAACTGTATGAACCATTGAACCGAACCAGTCCTTATTTTTGAGTAGTTTGCATCCCTGATATATATTATGCAGTTTAAATTCGAAATATTAATGCCTAAACGAGAACTTCTAAAGATTTCGGGGCACACACCCTGTAATGCAAACTGCAAAGGATATTACTACAGTTATTTCAAATAAGTATTTATCAAGTTTTCAGGTACAATTATAAAATAAAAATTCATAAAAGAGAGAGTGTTGATTGTAAGGTAACTTTCGACTTTTAGCTCTGTTTAATACTAGGCCTCTGAAGAAGGCAGTTGCAAATAAAAAATTATCTCAGTAGAAGGTAGATCCCGAGTTTTCTCAAATCTAGTACGAAATTACTAAAATAAGTATGGAAAATTTCGAGCTCATTGAACTTCATTTAGTCATTTTCGGACTAATGCAAAAACTCTAGGACTGATCCAAGTCGTACTTGAAATTTCAATTAAATTCGTTATTTATTTACATGGAGATATAACACTCGATTCAATTACCAAATTAATTTTATTATTTCAAACTGTGTATTTTTAGGCTTCCCTTAACCCATTCAGGTCACGTAAACACCCCACAGCTACATTTAAACCAACAACTAACACACATTTGAAATTTATTTGATTATTTTGCATTTGTTTAATATTTAAAGCTTCACATTTTTGCACAACAAAATCTACGAAAAGCAATTTATAATACACATGCAACAAAAACAAAACAACAACAATTCGACGGGCAGTCAGCAATCGTGTCAAGTTCAACAAAAGCTTCACCCGCTGCTCTTTTCAATTGATGTTGCCGTCTTACAAGTTTTACACCCAAAATTCATGGCACGCAAAGATAAATTCAAAAACCTGTTAATGCGTTTGCCCAAAAATATATATGAATATACGTACTACAACAACAACTGCACCCACGCGAGCTTACAAAGAGAGGCTGCCACAAGCTTAATTTTGACAGAGAAATAACAATCGAAGAGCAAGAAGCCCTTCATTTGAGCAAGTGTTTAAGAGTTGACTATAATAAAATGGGGGGCTTTTTTTTAAAGGGCTATTTCAAATGTGTTAAGCGTTTAAATACCAAAATTTTTAACTAATTACAATGATCAAACTGAATGGCATGAGGCATGAGTAAGCCGAGGCCCTAAACTATATATGTTTGCAATTAGGTGGCAAGAGGTCAGCTGTGTTTGAAGAATGAATCAGACTGAATTTGAAACTTCCCAAGAACTATGCCAGGGTTTCCGTGATATTGGGAACCATAAATATTTGGAATAACATTTTTACATTAACCAATTATGAATTTATGATTCGGTTATCAAGATCCCATGATGTATGATGGGTTTACTTAAAAAACAAAAAAATTCCCATGCTCAGGTGACTTCATCCTTCATAGCTAATTTGAATAAATTTTCAAATTATCAACGAAAGTGTATGCACAGTATGAATTTAGATGATTTAAATTATCAAATCCATTAGCTGACTACAAGCTTTAGAAACATCTAAATACTTGGCCATACAAAGCCGAGACGGTCAAGCCGAGCTTTTCTCAATCTGTTGGCTGATCCACAATCAAGAGAAAGGGACCTAAAGTTTAAAGCCGAATCCAAACGGCAATGTGTGAGAAGATTTTTTTTAATTATGGTTTATTAGTTACTTCAAAGCTAAAGCCAACAGCTAGTGAAGGTGACCGTGTGTGTAAGTCTAAAAAACAAACAAAAAATAAAGGAAAGCTAACTTTTGCTCGTTTGTATATCCATGCAGCATGTTTTTCTAACTAAGAATGGTTTTCGTACCATACCTTTTTATGGGTCCTATACTATATAGATGTCCGATTTCGACCAAACTTAGTGGAATCGTGCAATTGCCTTGTACGAAATTTGGAGTCAACTCCACTTCAAACAAAAAAGTTTTTCTCAATATAACTTCTTTTTCTACCAGTCATTCGTACTGCAGCTATATGCTATAGTCATCCGATTTTGACAAAACTTTGTAGAATTGTGTTAAAGCGTAACAAATAAATAAATATCAAATTAAAGAACATTTCCATTGAAAATAAAAAAGTTTCTCTCACTAAGACTACGTTTCAGACTCTACTTTTCTATGGGAGCTATACTATAAAACTGTCCGATTTCGACCAAACTTAGTAAAATCATGGCAAAGCATAGGAAACTAAGAAATGAAAAATTTGAAGGCGTTTCCTTAAAAAATAAAAAAGTTTTTCTTACTAAAACTAGTTTTTCGACCGATCTTTCCTATGACAGCTATATGCCATAGTCAACCGATTCGCCCGCTACCGACAAATGTGCAGTGTTTTGGTACGTAAAAAATTTGTGCAAAGTTTGGTGAAGATAGCTTTCAAACTGACGGAGGAGATAGCATAGAAACAGACGGACATGGCTAAATACACTCAATTTGTTGTGCTGATCAAGAATATATATATTTTAAATGGTGGAAAATGCTTCCTTCTATGCGTTATAGATATCTGAAAAATGGTATAGTACCCTCTGCAAGGGTATAACAATTTTCAGGCTTTGCTGGAAATGGAATTGTTTATACCAAAATCAGCAGAGATTTCCCACTTACTTTCTTAAATTGGTTAGGTGTTTCAGTTTAGGTTCTGATTCAAGAAGGCGAAAACATAAGGCCCTTGTTTTATGGTTTGGTCCACGAACCCCAGAATACCCGAACCGGTTTTGATCCGCAGTCTTGATTGCAATACATTAGGAGAAATAACACAAGAATTAAGACTTGTGATAACAATTAATAAAATTAACAAAATATATCAGTTTAATTTTAAACTTAAAAAACGAAAAAGAAATTAAAAATTTGATTTATTAAGTATTCCAAATATTATCATCTTCAGCAGGAATATAAAATGAAGTACCAGAAAACTAAACAGAAAAAAAGAGTCTGAAATCAATCCGAAATGGGATTGAAAACAGGGTAATCCCGAAACAGGATTAAAGTGATCCTGTTTTTTGGGATTAAAAAAAAAGTGTGAGGCAAATCAATCTTTTCTCGGATCGGTTCAAGAGTATCCGGGATTACACTGTTTTCAATCCCGTTTCGGATTGATTTCTTTTTTCAGTGAATCAAGTCTTAACAGGATAACCCAAAAGCAGTGGCGTATGCAGGACTTTTCGAATGAATAGTTTTAGAAACATTAAATATTTGAAAAAGCTTTCATGAATATTCTAAGAATGTGAATATATTGTAAAACTGAAACAATAAAACCAAGAAAGAAAGTCGGTCAAGCCCGACTATAACACACTCTGTACCAAGAAAATTTGTCTTTTGATCATAACTCGAAAACCGTTCATCCGATCTTCTTTATTCCTTTGGCGGATCGATCCTATCCTATCATAATAACTAAATATGTCCAGAAGGAACAAGCCATATATCTTCAAAACTGTGGGAGATATGACGTTTTTTCTAAATTACGGGGGCGGGAGGGGGCGTGGCCAAAATTGAAAATAAACTTGATCTGCCTGTAGACATAAGAAGCATATGTTCCATACATGTCAAACCTCTATCTCTTACCATCTCTGAGATCTGTGCGTTCATACGGACAGACAGACGGACGGGCGGACAGACGGTCAGAAGGACATTGCTATATCGACTCGGCTGTTGATGCTGATCAAGAATATATATACTTAATGGGGTCGAAGATGCTTCCTTCTGGATGTTACATACTTTTGCACAAACTTATAATACTCTATGAACCTTCGGTACAGAGTATAAAAATTGTGGTTTCAATGCTCTACCCATTTCTCTTACTAACAAAACCTTTCACATCGCTGAATCAACTTATTATGTGCTTGCATTCTTCATTCTTAAAAAAAAAATAATAATCTTTACATTTTCACTTCACTTCGTTTTCCCCCAGTGTACTGAAACCATTCATCATCTGTGGCTGTTAAATTACAAACTGAACTTGCACCCTCAACTAACACTCTAAGCTTGCCTCACAGTTAACCCACAAACCAACAAAAAATTAACGTAATTCAAAACAAAACTCAGAAATATAAAAAAAAACAAAAAAATAACAAAACTTGCACTAATTTGCTAATGGGTCGCACCACAACGAACCAAAGTTTCAGCTCTTAGCTTAACAGCTGCTGTCAGCGTTGCCCCGCTCTTGATTTTGTACGTAGTTTTCAGCTCTCTGCAGCCAGCTGGATGATGATCGCTCGCAGGGCTCGCGACAACACGAAAGCCATAAGTCAAGTCAAAGCATTTTGCTCCAAGCTTGTCTTGAACTTTGGCAGTTGTTTGCGGTTGTTCAAGCGGTGCGTTCCGGTGACTGTTTTCTTTCTGGGGTAAAGCGATCCGTTCCAGTGCCACCACCCGCGCGCGCTGTCATTAGGAGAAACTGGAAAACAACTCAATTACCGAGTGAAAATTGTATTGCCGCCATTCGCGTGCGCCATTAAAACAAATGTGAGCCGATGTTATCGCCCAGCCCACCCACTCTTAGATTCAATCTCCTCCGGCTGACGTGAACAATAATAATACGAATAAAACAAAAATCAAATAAATATGTGCCACAACCATCCTGACTTGTCCATTTTGCCGATGAGTCTCAGTGCGGAAAATAGTTCAAGTTCTTCGCTGCGCTTCTCTCGACCCAATTAAATTAGGCAAAAATATTTGAATTATATTAGCTGGTGGCAAAAAAAAATATAATATAAGGCAAAAAAAGCTTTCACTTAAAATATAAAGAAACCAGTTTGTGTTTGTAGAAAAACAACCAAAAAAAAAAAGCCATACTTTAAGCACAGACAAACAAAAAGCCAACGCATCGCCAACATCAACATCAACTTGTTTATTTCAAAATTATATATAACAAAAACCAGAAACGAGTCTCTTATAAATGCTAAGCTTTTGTTTCGGCTCAAAATAACAACAACAACAGCAGCAACAACAACAGGCGGCTCTTACTTGACGTAGGTCAGGCCAATCAAAAATCCAACAAATATTCAAAGCTGCTTGGATCAGCTGTGCCGGCGGCTTATGGCAAATATTTTTAAAATTCTTTAGCAACAACAACAGCAACAACAAAAAATTCAATACAAAATGATTGTTAAAACCAAAATGCTACACTGGTCACTAATAGTATGCGCCTTGGGTGTTATTCTGGCTGCTTTGGGTGGATATTGTGGTTGGTTTCTATTCCCAAATATGGTGCACAATAAAGTCGAACAGGTGAGTGAAAGAAAGGAGCTTAGAGTTAAGCCACAAAATGCATTTGAAAGCTAAAAAGAAATGCTCTTAGCAGTTAATAACTTATAACACAGAAGAGGCAACTCTTAACCTTGTTATAAGCTGATAGAATTCCAGAAAGAATAACTAAGGAAAGCTAAGCTAACTTCGTCTGTGCCTAAGTTTTTATACCCTTGCAAGTGCTCGCTTAAATAATTTACAAAAAAAATTCTCTCTTTCCCATTTTCCGACCGATCGTTCGTAAGGGAGCTACATGATATAGTCATCCGATTTGGCCAAACAATTGGTAAAATTATGTGAAAGCCTGTGAATCAAACAAATACAAAATTGCAGGATGCTACCATTAAAAACAAAAAAGTTTTTCTAACTAAGACTGTTTTTCAAACCCATCTTTTGTGTGGCAGCTATACCATATAGTTGTCCGATTTTAACAACACTTGGTAGAATAATAAAAAACATATAAAACCTACGATTACAAAGTTTGGAGACGTTTCCATTGAAAAGAAAAAAGTTTTTCTCACTAAAACTAGTTTTCCGACCATCTTTTGTATGGCAGTTATAACATATGGTTGTCCGATTTTAATAAAACTTGGTAGAATTATAAAAAAACATAGAAATCCCACGATTACAAAGTTTTGAGACGTTTCCATTGAAAAAAAATGTTTATCTCACTAAAACTAGTTTTCCGACCGATTCTTCCTATGGGAGCTATGAGATATAGTTCATTGGATAATTTAGACTGCATATGTCTTATATCTCCTTTGGTCTTCAGAGATATTCCTTGGTATTGAAATTTCTATAAATCGTTATTGTATCCTTACCCGACACTGAAATCATCAAAGGCTGAAAATCATCCAAGCAATATGAAAAATTTTCATAATTTGCATGATTTTTAGCTCCCTTGGATATTAAAGATATATCAAGTCCAAATAGTTGTTTTCTACATATTTTTTTCTGTGCAGTACATCAAATAGCTACTCATACTCAAGGAAAAAATCAAGAATTCTGCATTTCAATCGAGTGAAAAAGTAGTCCATAGTTAGGTCCATAAAATACCACCTGGCTCAAGTACTTAATTCTTATTTTAAGTAGTAATTTTAGTCTCATGATTCAAAATCGTTTCTTGGCTCAAGTATTTAATTCTTATTTTAAGGTCCAATTAGTATATCTGAATACTTGATATACTTTCTGGATATATTAGGTACATTTCAAAGAATTTTAAATTTTTATCCAAACTTACGTTGAAGTTCCAGACTTAAATCAAATCAGATTAACATTTTAAATCAAGAATTTTCTTACCTTAAATAAGTACAAACTTTTGCATTGAAGTCCAAAGAGCTGTAATAGTAAACACAAGCCAAATAAGTACAAAATGTTCAAAACTTAAGACCTTAAAATGCTAAAGCTAACTGTAAAAGTAAACACAAGCCAAATAAGTACAATATGTTCATGGTTTAAGACCTTAATATGCTAAAGCTATTCCCCATGTATTCTTAGAAGGAAGTCTCTGTACTTAAACTATTTATTTAGTGTAACCGAAAGTAACCAAAAACCCAAGAAATATTCCATCAGTCGCCAAGCATAGTGTTAGAACCGGTTGGGAATTTGAAGAACATACTTATTTTAACAGAAAATCGCTTAACCGTTGCCTACTTTAAGGATGTTGTAATGCAAGTCGTAATAAACATGATGAAGCCAAGTTCATGAAGGTTTCTTAATGGATAAATTAATAGAACTGAAAACCGAAAGATAAAGAAAAGAGTTCCCCAAAAAGAGAGGCTCTCTGTCTATCTCTGAAACTTACTATTGCCTTTCTTCGGTTAGCATTCGGTGTCAGTCGCAAAGTGTGTTCGGCCCCCAAGGACTATGGCTGGTATAGAATCTTCGCTGATTAAGTTGCCTACTTAAAAATGTTCCAGAAGTTTGCTTTATTGTGTAATTCCGATTGTTAGGGCTGATTTGACATCTTCTACAAAGCACCATCAGCAACAAATACCTAAAAATACGAGTAGAAGAGTAAATTCTGAGTAAATATGACACAAGGCAGGCCATCTAAAAGAATAGAAATTGGTCCTAAGTTCATGTTGTACTAAGGTTTATTCTAACCAGAGAAAAAAAGACATTCCGTTAGATGATTATTCTTAGACTTATACTTTGATGTGATTAAGACTGGATCCGTCTTAAATATCCTTTTATCTTCGAACGAAGCTGAAGTCCATCCAAAAGTTATGAAAAATTATCATCTTTTGGATAGTTTTTCAGCTCCCTTGGTTGATAACAGGATATTAACGGCATACCCAGTCCAAATCACATCCAAGATCACATCCAAGTATAATTATGAGTATTAAATCACTAAAGATAAAATGTGTACAATATTCTTGTTGATTTTTCAAGTTTAATCACTGACTCATTGACTTGCCAAACGCTTTGGTAAACATTTCGAATCGACAGATTCTAATTCTCGCTAAATACAAATCTGGGAAGGGCCTGCTAATTTGCACATTTGCCTAACAAAAACCAACAAAAAATTTCAAACTGGGTAGAGAATGTTTCAGCTGTCATAGAGCTTTCCTTGTTTAAGGTGTGAAATTGAGTGGACTTTAGGCAAAAAAAAAAAGTTATGTAATATAAAAATAGGTGATTTAAGGTGGGTAATGCAAACACTGAGAGAAAATCATTAATATGAAATCCGAACTAAAAATAATTCTTTTAAGAAGCATTCAGTCTGGAAAAATTGAGATTTAAATACCTTGAAATAGGTTGAAAAATCTCAAAAGCATGATATATCCTGCTTTATAAACTTCCTTCGAAGATTCTATTTACAAACTATTAATTATAAATATTTTAAAAAGAAATTGATTTCGAGCAAATGCTAATCTTAATTGCAGAAGTATCAAGAAGCTAAAATTATCGCGATGAAAAATCTTAAAAAAAATGTATATATAATATATGCTTAGAATCCAACTCTTGCCGTTTTTACATAATGAACTTATCTGCACCATTGAGTTTTAAGGCACCCTTTGCTATTTTCTTTTGCATATTTTATGGGAGATATGTTCACCCTATTCAATGAACCAAGCTTTAACTCAAATCATTAAATTTGATAAGTAACGCAACCGGTTTAAGAATCGAAACTCAGACTTTCCAAAAATAAAGGGGTGTGAACCCCTTTTTGATCCTCAGTGAATGCGGAATATTAGGTACGAGTCAAATAATAACTTAATTCTCGATTATTCTAACAGATAATTGTTACACAGACGGTAAACATACCGAAAGTTGCCATGAACTGTCTCACTTGTAGCACAAAGTTCTCACTTCAAGAACATAATAAGTTGAGAGTGCAAAAAGTAGCTTTCAGTTTAATTTTGCCGTTCTTGAGTACATTTTAAACTCAATGGGATACAAAATTTAATAAAGTTTGAAGCAAAGAGCAAGTAGGATAAATGAATCTCCTATATAATCGAATCGGGGGTCAAAATTATTTATAAGCCCTACCATATTTCTTAGAATCAGAGACACTGCTTGTGAGTACAATTACTTCAGCGTATGACCCACCCATCCCACCTCTCTTAGTTCAAATTATAAAAAGAAAGAACATTTTTTGTTGGACTTGTCGGGGATCGAATCAATAGAACTTTCCCAAGCAAGAACAGCGGCGTGTTAGCTAGTTGCTAGTTGAGCAGAGCTGTGCTCATTTCAAGAACATTTGAGCTCAACAATCTGAGCTAACATTTTGATCATTTTGTTCTTAGTAACAAAATATCAATACCGAGAAATAAATTTTACGTTTCGAAGGAAACTGTCATATAGATTATTTTAATGTGAAACAACTTTAGATTCTATACTATGATACTGGTCTCAGTGTACTTGTATTTCGGCATTAATAAGAATTAAACGTAATAACAGAATTTTCCATTGTCCTTGTGTAAGCTTAGTTAATTACAGGTAAATCATATATCAATTTGTTATTTTTAATTTTGATTGTTAAGCATTTTTGGGATTTATTTTCTTAGCAATTTAATTACAAAATTTGTAGTTTTTCGATTTAGAAAGAAAAAGTATATATTTCAGAATCTTCTTCTCTGATCTAAAGACATTTTTGGTTTATTTTCTTAGCAATTTAATTACTAAATATGTGGTTTGATGGTTTAGTAAGTTAAACTTTATATTTCTGATGGTTGTTCTCAAATCTAAATTCATTTGAAATACAAGTATAAACTGTTTTCAAAGAGAGTTTTGTTTATAGATTTCAAATCATTCTTTTCCCTGTTGGTTTCTTGTGGCAGGCATTGTAATTGATTATATTTTTTTAACACTAACTAAACCTTTTCATTGACCTTGTGAATAAATTCGCTATTCATTTAATTAAACGCTATTCCCTCAGAGCAGCTTATTACCCAAATGATTACCCAAATCGTCGCATTGATCTAAATACATACATAATATGGTTACATATTGTATATATATGTATTTACATGCCCCCAAATGCACCACATGCACGACATTTGCCCACATTTTCATCATTATCCACATTATAATAATTGACATTGCTGGCATGAATCAGCGGAATCCCCCCCCACCTTCCACCTCCCCGCCACACTTTTGCCAGAGTTTAATTGCTTTGCCACAACAACATGGCCAGATAGAGAATCTATTGAAATGGAATTGAAATGCAACGCAGACGCTGACAAAAATTTCAAAATGTGAATGCAGCCACGAATTCTTGGCCTTTTTATTTATTGCACAATTAATTTGAATATATGACAGAGACCTGAATGTGTGAGGGCGTGGGGCGTGGGGCGTGTCTAAATTTAGTTAGGATCAAGCGTGACATCTGCAGTTCACCGTGGCATCAAGGCGAAATGTATTTATGTAGAAGTACTTGGGGTTGACTTTGAGCTTTAGTTTATGGCAATTAGAATGTTTTTTTTTTTTTTGTTTTAGTTGTTGTTTTTATTTTTAATTGTGTTAAAGTTAATGGCACTTTTAAGGGGGGACCTTGCGCTTGGGACAAATGTTTTATGAACTCTGGGAAATTGTTAACAATAATAATAAACTTCCGTGTCGAAAAGCCTTTGAGAATTTAAGTAAGTGCTGAACCTACTGAACTCCCACACTCTGGTCGCACTTATGCCGCATTTTAGTCACGTTTTTGCTCTATTTCGCAATAAATTGTTTATTTTTTAACGATTTTCTTCAATGAATTGTATGCCACGGCGACTCTTGGTCTCTCTTTTGGCAGCTCTTAAGGTTAATCAAACGTTTTGTATGCTCTTCTCAATGCGACGGTCGATGCGTGTGCATTGACCTTCGATGGTATTTTGTTGTTTTTTTTTGTAACTTTGAGATACAATTCTTCAATTGTATATGCGATGGGGCGTACTATAAAATTATATTGCTGGTCATGTATGGGAACTTGTTTGTTTTTCTTTGCCAATTTTTTGTGTTCGGCAGCGAATTGTGAATACTTTTTTTTTCTTTTTAAGGCAAGGTCAATGATTGAGAAATATTTAGGCAAAATATATACATATATATGTATATCAAAGACAATTATTGTTTTGATTTTAATTGGTCATTGATCCTTTTGAATGAGAAATTGAATATTTTCGTCTACCATCTCTCCTCCAATCAATTGTACTAAACCGGTTGTTCATGGTGATGTTTATGGCCAACAACCTGGCATCATTATGCCTCATAAATTTGGGGCTAAGACCAAATATGATAAACACAATTAAAATGTTATTAAATAAATTTTAATGTAATTATCAGATTAAGAAGTGTTTTGATGACCACAAAACCATGTCAAATCAATTTAGTATAACTTAATTAATAATAAAAAATTATAAAAAAAAGTTTTTCTTACTTGAAAATGAATGATAAATATCTAAAATGTTGAGAAAAATTAGTAAATTGAAAATATAGTAACTATTTAATTCTTTTGTTGTCAATAAATTGTAAAAAGTTGTGGCTTTCTACTACAAGCGTAAGTGGCTTACTCTTAAACGAACTATACAAGCAAGTTCACTCACAAATTTTCATTTGTAGTAAAGACAACAAATTAACAAACATACAAAATTAATGTAATTTTTAAAAGAATTTCGGAAAACGTAGCTTCAAATTTCACCAAGTTTTTGGTAAGTTTAATGGCATTTTGGTTCGTTTTTAGTCGGAGCACCAAATAATTTGCACGCAAACATTTTGGTCCAAATATTTGCCCAGAAACCCCTATGCCAATTCGCATAAGTGTTTGCTCTTGTAAGCAAATGGTAAAGAAAATCACGGCCAAGGACAAATTTCTTTGGTAAAAGTCCTCGGCTTATACCAAATGTAAATATGTTTAAATTTCCTGAATTTGCCATTGTTTGTGCATCACTTATATTATCCATTTTAAACACATCCGAGCACATTTCTGCAAATTTGTTTGCCAGTTTGCGCGTGCAAGCAAATTGTAAATACTTCTTTGGTCAAAGTCTTTGGCCAAAACCAAAAGAATATATTTTTTTTAAATTTCAGAGTGAGTCGAAAGTGATTTCTATAAACTAACAGGCTTTAAAAATACGGTCATTAAAGACAAATTTATTTGTTCAAAACTGTTTTGCAATAATACGCTATGAAAAGGGTCTTCGGTAAAGTTGTACCGACTTCCCCATGAAGCATAAAAGATTATAACATATTTTGGTTCCATATATGCAAATACGAAATAGTTTGTGCGCAAACGTTAGGCTTTGCCTACGCTTGTGCTGCAGTTATTTGAAGCATATATATACGCACAGTGGGACCTTTTGGGAACCTCCGTGTACAAATTTGCTTGCGTGTTTGCTCTTAAAAGCAAATTGGGCAAATAAATTTGATTAAAAAACTTTTGAGAAACTTTTATTTGGTTACGGGGGACAGCAAATTATTTTTAGGCAAGCATTTGTAGGCTAACTACTTGCACCATGTGTAGAAATTTGACTTGCCTAACCGAATTAGCTTAAGTCAATCAATCTTAATAATGCAATACGATTTCAAACCCTATGTATTGCTCACCTGAGTGTTAGCTCTTTGGTCTTAGAGGTGTTTACTGGTATGACAGAATTTGAAGTTTTAATTTTAATTTACTTACAGGTAGTCCAATAAAAGAAATGCTTCTTTCAGTTCACTACGACTTTCTCCAGTTTTTCAAACACTTTACTATAACTTACGCTTAAAGTAGCTCTTAAAAAATAGCTTATTTCTGTTCATTACGACTTTCTCTAGTTTCTCAAAGACTTTAACAAAACTTTAGCTTAAAGGTTGTACTAAATTCGATCATAAGAAGAATCTTTAACGTCCTAGAGCCTAAGGCAGAGTCACAAAACTACGATTTTCTTTATCGAAATGAGGCAGCAGCATCTCAGCAGCATTATGTATATGTTTTTCTTATGCAAATGCAAATTGTTGTAGGAATTTATGGCAGAGTTTGGTGAAAGAAGTGTACAGGTTTCCATTGGGAAGAAAGCAAGGCAGAAATGAAGGGAAGAACGAATGCTGCTGTACTGCTGCTGCCTCTGGAAACTAGAACAGTCTCTACCAAAATGTCGTTTAAAAAAAGAAACCATTCAATAAAACTAAATATCGTAACTCGAGGGGCTCTAGATTGACGTATGAGATTATTCCACTTTTCTAACCACCCATTTCTCTCCGTCTCTCCCCACCCAGAACGTCATCTTAGCGGATGGTTCGGAGCAATACAAACGATTTGTCAACCTACCACAACCGCTCAATTTTAAGGTTTATATTTTTAATGTCACAAATCCCGATATGATACAACAGGGTGCCATACCCATTGTCAAGGAGATAGGTCCTTATGTGTACAAGTAAGTAAGTTGAAAATATGAAATTAAACAGAAAATTTTTAACTAAACTCTGTTCATAACCTAGACAATTTCGTCAGAAAAAAGTGAAGCATTTCTCACGTGATGGCTCGAAAATAACCTATGTACAGAATGTACACTTTGATTTCGATGCAGATGCCTCGGCTCCCTACACGCAAGATGATCGCATTGTGGCCCTCAATATGCATATGAATGTGAGTATGAGTGTGAAGGGAAATAAATACGATTCTTAATCACAAATATATATATATATTTATATATACAGACACACAATAATGATAATAATAATTATAATCAATTTTCAGGCATTTTTACAAGTATTCGAAAGAGAAATCACAGATATTTTTCAGGGTTTTGCGAATAGATTGAATTCGCGCCTGAATCGCACGCCTGGTGTACGCGTTCTGAAGCGTCTAATGGAACGTATACGAGGGAAACGTAAAGTAATTTTATTCACTACTAATTCTATGGAAACGCCAGAAATAAGAGTAGAAAATGAGTAAATGTAGCTGAAATGGTTGGTTGGTAAAGGGTTTTGCTGGGTAATGGACTAACTAATTAAACATTGACCCAAAACAAAACATACATATGAAGGTACACATATTTGGTTAATGGTAATGGCTTTGCTCGGATTGCTTCTAGTTTTGTTTATTATTCAACAATTACGCTTCTCTCTCTTTGTTCTGGCCTATGGAGCTTATTTGATGACTTTTATCGTGATTAATTAATAATTTCGTAATGGAAATGGAATATGTGTCCAGAAGCTGTCAGGTTTTTGTTGGTTTTTTTTGATTAATGTCAATCGGTGAGAGGTTTGAGTTAGGTCAGTTATTAAATCTATGAAGATTTAGAGGGGGAATAGAAATATTTATATAATTCGTGGATTTTCAGAAAGAACTAAAACTGAAAATCATTTCCAATCCAAAGAAGATTTGTTTATTTGAACTCCGCTGAGCTACAACTTTGCACCTTTAAGTAGCATTCCAAATCCAAAGAAGATTTGTATATTTGAACTCTACAATGACAGTTTTTAACAATGTTTTTATATTATTCTCAGAGTTTATCTCTGTAAACTGTAACAATGTAACAAATCACGCTAAATCTACCTAAATCAAGCCCATTCGTTAGTAAAAGTAGAGACACACCGCCTTTTCTTCATTAGTAAAAAGTGCTTTTAGAGAAAAAATATAGAGAATTTTATAATTGGCTCCATAACGTTCTTTTAGAATGAAAAGTCTTGTTCCAAGAGCTTAATTCTTAGCTCAAGTATGAGTTTTTCTTACCGTTTTTCTTGATGCAGAGTTTCAATAGTTAAACCAAGTACCAAACATTCACAAATCTAGCAGAAAAATTCTTGAATCAATTGTTAAAATGTACTCAAATTCAATATGCCTCATTTTTGAACCAAGAGCATAAGATACTGTTAGAAACCAAGAATGTTCGTTCTTGTTTCAAGAGCTCATCTGGTGTACTCTTAAATCGAGAGCTTAACTTATTCCAAAGTACGCCTTATTCTTGAATCAAGAGCATGGGGCATTATTAGAAACCAAGAATGTTCGTTCTTCAATTAAAAGCTCAACAGGCTCACTCTTAAATCAAGAACTCCACAGATTCAAAAGTAAGCGCTCCCGTTTTTTAAATAAACAAACATATAAGTTAATTGTCAAACTTTGTAGCAAGTTTTAGTCATCTCAAGTAATACACAACACCATAAAGCAGCAGCAGTCTTGGCCTTGCAAGTGTCAGTCCAACAGCCCTCTCTCCATGTTAGCTATGCCATAACTGCTTGGGAATTTCAAAGCAACATGAGTGCAAAATCGATGGCTCTCTCCGCTTAGCACACCTCACCCATAAAACACGAAACTGTAAGAGCGAGCTCGACTATATGCTCTCAAATGCTCACTTAGATTCTTCACCTTACTCCTCTCGGGTAAAAGCACCAAACTGAGACGAATTTTGCTTGATTTCAAGAGCGAAATTTTGAAAAATTCAAGAAGAAATAGATTTGTTGCTCCAAACAGAGACGAATTTAGCTTCATGTCAGGAGCGAAAATGTGGAAAATTCAAGAACAACTAGATTTACTAACTAAGACTAACTTAGCTCGATTTCAAGAGCGTTTATCTGGAAAACTCAAGAATAAATAGGATTCTCAAGAACGTTTGTACTTAAACTAATCGTATTGCCTTATTTTAAGTGTGGGTTTCATTTTCTAAACATTTTGTGCCTACTTTATGCATAGTTTGGGTATTACCTAGACAATCTTTATACAGCTAGCTCAAATCAAGTATTATATTAAATATTAATTAAAGTTAATTTAAAAAGGAAAACCTTTTAGCACATATTTTGTATCAGTTGACCTTCCTTCTCTGAGAATTAAACTCGGAACCTACAACTTACCTTAAAAGTGGTCATCTCAACGCAAACGACTGTTGACCTCTCGCATAACGAAATCGAGTCCACTCGGGCTGGGTTTTTGGAAGGTCTTCTTATAATCTGTAATTAAAAAGGACACAGAGTAGATTAAGGTTGTGCAAAAGATTGTTACAGACAGAAAAAAGCATCTCCGAACCCATAAAGTATATATATAGTTTGCTTGATCCGCATCAACAGCTGAGTCGATAAGGCCATGTCCGTTTGTCTGAGTATAAAAAGGTTGAACTTCCCGAGAACACTTTTCAGACCTAACTTTTCAATGTTCCCTTTGGTATATATGTAGTAGTTGTCAGATTTTGTTCAAATTTTGAGAAATCTGGGAGAAAGCTGGGAGATGTTTTAAATTAACACAAAATTGAATTCTTAATACAATAGTTCGAGACTTTTAGCAAAATTTTGTAAGAAGAGCTTACTTAGGAGATAGACAGACGAACAAACAGACATGGCTATATCAACTTAGCTCGTCACGCTGCTCAGAAATACATATACTTTATGTGGTCTTCTATGCTTGAAAAAGTGAGTACTTAAAAGATTGAATGATTGCTCTTTAGTTTTGAGCTCTTTTGATTGGAATTTGTAAGCATAATGAAAAGATTTTGTTTGTTTTGACAAGAGTTACTTGCCGAGTAAATGCTGAGAGCGCGAGAGAGTTATAGTGGGGCAAATTAACTCGAATTAACTGTCTTGTCTATTGTATCAAAGCCTGAGTAAAGAATCGGGTTAAGCCACAAATTCCGCATGCATTATCAATCATAACTTCTATACGGAAAATGCAGCTTACATTTAAGAATTTAGAAGATAATAGATTATTATTTTTTACATTTCCCTAACACTTGGCAGGGGCGTTTTACTAAACCACCTTGACATTTCAGCACTTAAACCAAAATGCTAATTGCTCAAATGTCAGTTGATTGATATTTTCTTAAGAATTATAACTAAATTGTAATTAACTGCTATACATACAATTTATAGCGCCCTTTAGCTGGGTATACGGCATCTTTATCAACCTAATTGAAGATGTTAAAGTAAGTTAACAAACAACAACAACAAAAACCATAAATCTGTTAATTTTTATTAATTACAAAACTTAAACAGCATAAACAACATTTTGATTGGCATGAACCTTGGTGTTGAAAAATTCTGTATAAATCGAATCGTTCAATTGATTGATTGTAACAAATTACACACACAAATATAATACACGCTTCTCTTGAACCTAACAAATGTGTTGGCCTACTAACTTTTTGCAGCTTCTGCTCCGCCTTATAAACTGCTTAATGCTAATGCTCGATTATTTTCTCAAATTTCAATTTATACGCTAATAAAATTTGATTTGCGAATTGTGCAACTGTTTTTCAGTCGGTTTTGCAAATTGGCGAGAATGATCCTGGCCTGGCCCTGCTGCTGGTACACTTGAATGCCAATCTGAAGGCGGTTTTCAATGATCCACATTCGATGTTTGTGCACACCTCCGCCCGGGAGTATCTATTCGATGGCGTCCGTTTCTGTATTAATCCACAGGGCATTGCCAAGGCCATTTGCAATCAGATCAAGGAGAGTGGCTCGAAAACGATTAGAGAACAAAGTGATGGCAGTCTGGCCTTTTCCTTCTTTGGACATGTATGTTGAGTAAATATCTAACACAAAATTATTGATATTAATTTTCCTTTCTTTTGTTGCAGAAAAACGGTTCGGGTCACGAACTGTATGAGGTGCACACGGGCAAGGGAGATGCCATGAAAGTTCTGGAAATACAAAAACTCGACGATTCACACAATCTACAAGTTTGGCTAAATAATAGCATTGATGGCGAAACTTCTGTGTGTAATCAAATCAATGGCACTGACGCCTCCGCCTATCCGCCATTTCGACAACGCGGCGATTCGATGTATATTTTTAGTGCCGATATTTGTCGTTCGGTTCAGTTGTTCTATCAATCGGATATACAATATCAGGGTATACCCGGATTTCGGTATTCGATTGGAGAGAATTTCATTAATGATATTGGGCCAGAGCATGACAATGAATGCTTTTGTGTGGATAAGCTGACGAATGTGATTAAGCGAAAGAATGGATGTCTATATGCAGGAGCACTGGATCTGACTACCTGTTTGGGTAAGTAGGATTATCGGAAGAACAAAATTTGGAAGCAAAGAACAGCTTTACTGGCTTAAGGACTTGCAGGACTTGCAAGCTTTTCTAGAAAATCAGATAAATTCATAATGTCAAGATTCGACTTAGCAAACGAAACCATATCTTATAAGTTACGGGAAATAGTTCTGTTAAAGTTAAATCAATTACTATTTGTACTTATTTCTGCATATTGAATCAAACTGGAACTAGAAAACGAGACACAAAAAGCTGGTTAGTTAAGGGTTTTATTAACCCTCGAACCCCATACCATAGAGAAATTCCATTAAATTGAAAATCACCCAAGAATTCAGTTCTAAAAATAGAGGAAAGTTAACTTCGGCTCGGCCAAAGTTTGTATACCCTTGCAGCACGTTTTTCTTACTAATTTGAAGGGCATTTCCACTGAACACAGATAAATTTTTCTCACCAAGACTACTTTTCTGACTCAACTTTTGTATGACAGCTATACTATATAGATGTCCGATTTCGGCCAAACTTAGTGGAATCATGGATGAGCATAGCAAACTACGGAAATACAAAGTTTGGAGGCGTTTTCTTTGAAAACAAAACAGTTTTTCTCTCTAAAACTACATTTTCGACCGATCGTTCCTATGACAGCTATAAGCTATAGTAATCGGATTTTGATAAAACTTTAAAAAAATGCTTGAAAGCTTATAAAATAAATATGTGCCAATTTTAAAGAGATTTACATTGATAGCAAAAAAGTTTTTCTCACTAAGACTATTTTTCTAACCTTACTTTTCTGTGGCAGCTATACTATATAGATGTCTGATTTCGACCAAACTTGGCAGAATCATGGAGAAGCATTTAAAACTAGTAAATACGGAGTTTGGAGACGTTTGCATTGAAAACAAAAAAGTTTTTCTCACTAGAACTAGTTTTTCGACCGATCGTTCCTATGGCAGCTATATGATATATTCATCCGATTTGGACAAAAATTTGTAGAATTAGATGAAATCATATCAAACAAACAAATACAAAATTGCAGGATGCTACCATTAAAAACAAAAAAGTTTTTCTAACTAAAACTGTTTTTCAGACCTATCTTTTGTATGGCAGCTATACCATATAGTTGTCCGATTTGCATCAAACGTGGCAGAATTATAAAAAAGCATAGGAAACATATGAGTACAAAGTTTGGAGACATTTTTATCAAAAATAAAAAAGTTTTTCATACTAAAACTAGTTTTCCGAACCATTGTTTCCATGGGAGCTATGCGATATAGTCATCCGATCAGGTCAGTTTCGACATATTAGTAGTGTGCAGCAAAAATAAGACTCTGTGCAAAATATCAGCTTGAGAGCTTTAAAACTGAGAGACTAGTTCGCGTATAAACAAACAGACAGACGGACGGACAAAGCTCAATCACCTGATCAAGAGAAGAATCGCCTGATCAAGAATATATATATTTTATGGGGTCGGAAATGAATATTTCTATGCCTTGCAAGCTTCTGGACAAAATTATATTAACCTTTGCCAGGGATGCAAACCGGTTCTAAACCGAACCGAACTGCTTATTCCAGTTGGTGAACCCAACCGCAAACCGAACCGGCTTCCTTTCAGAATCGCTGAACTGAACCGCAAACCACATATAAAAACGGTTCGTTTCGGTTCAGTTAGCTGACGAGCTTTAACGGGAATCGCTGTACTCTAGCCAATGATTTGTATTAATTTGGAAATTTGAATCGTTTCCCGAAAATAATTTTTCAACATTTCGATCGACCCTCTACATATTTAGCGTTTTCGGATCGGTATTACTTTTAAGAAAATGTTACAATTACCTGCCGATATCTTAATTTACCTGTCATCAATCTAAATTTGTTTCTTCATTAGACAATATTTTAAAATTTTTGTGGTACTTGTTAAACTTAATTCAATCTTAATCTGACTATAAGTAAGGGCACTCCTCTAGGAACTGATAGACGAGTCCTCCCAGGACCAACATAATTAACTTTGGACATTGCTCTACAGATTTGAAAGGAATCAAATTTCAAACATCGTCGAAAAGTCACATTACTACAGAAATCATAAAAATTGTATATTGTGACTTTGTGAACCACTGAACCGAACCGAAACCGCGGCTCATTTAACTTCAAAAACCATGTAACGTACCGAACCGGCGGTTTAGAAACAGTGCGAACCACTGAACCGAACCATTACTTATTTTCGAGTGGTTTGCATCCCTGCCCTTTGCAAGGGTATACAAATATGTATAAAGTTCATGGGCAACACTGCGTATGAATAATTTGGTAGGTCCCTCCATTAAAACATCACTTTACGAACTTTTTCTTTGTGGCGATTTAAGAGGCAATAAGTGCACTTTAGTGTAAAATGCATGAAAACACATATAATCTAGGGTATATTGTACAATTTTTCTTCTTCATGTTTAACAATATATTTACCACCCAAAGACTATAACCAAGCATCCCTGTTTTTTGAACCTTCCCAAATGATACCTAAATCACCAGTTGGTTCTTTTTGTTTTTTCAACTTGAATCAGATAACCAGATAACCAGAGATTGTGTTTCTATACTAACTTGTTCACCTCTTTAAGAATTCCACACAAATTCTTCTCTTTATAAACTTTTAATAATTATCTATACCCAATCTTTAGTTCCTCGTGTCATAGTCTTGTTTTTGACGGTTTCAACAATTAACTTTTATTATTTTTGTCTAACCATAAATAAATCAGATCGTAGACTTCTGTTTTAATTTGTTTTTCATTAATTAACCCCACCTTAACTTTTAACTACCAGCTTATTTATGTTGACAGTATCTTTTGGCATTAATTTTAAGCGTTAACGTTTGTTTGATCAATTAAAACTTGATCTCGTTTGTCATAGCTAAAAATATCAATAAACTTTCAACATTATGTGGACATTTCGAGAATTCACTGGCAAATATTTATGGTAAATAAGCGGAAATGCTTGGAATCATGTTTGAGGTACATGTATCAGCGTTTGTCGGTTGGCTTCTATGCAAAGTGTTTTTTTGGTTTTATGGCTGGGATGGGATGGGATGGTCTCGAGCTGCTCAAATTACGCATTTTAAGCTTTCATGTTACTTCTATGCTAATTCAAGACTTCGAGTGCAAAACTAAAGGCGCAAGATCGCAGCTAATCAAATTTAAATTATGCAGCATTTTGGCCATTAAAATTTGCATAAAATCGGAAAAGGTGACGGCGCTTGCGCAGAACCAATTGCATGTCAAATTTCGCGTGTCTTGGCAGAAGCAGCCGATTTCGGCTTTGATCTTCATTTCATAATTAACACTTCAGGCCTCCCAAAGCAAACAAGAAATAGAATATAGATTTTTTTTTTGGTTTTTTTGCCATTGCGCATTTGAAATCAAAAGTGTTGTCTAATGACTTGATCATTATGATGTTACTCAAGTGCCACAAATTGAAGCATTAAATTTGTCTACAATTTGTGTTGTGTTGGGTGTTTGGGTGTTTGACGTTGGAGCGTGCACGTTTTCGACTTGAGATACTTTTTGCGGCTTGGCGGTGCTTTTTGGTTCGCTGCTCATTTAATTAATGAAACGTGAGTTAACAATTTTCTTTAATGAGCTGTTGAAATATTTGTCTTTGCCTATCCATATACAGGAAATTCTAACAAATTGGTTCAATGTTCTTTGATAGCTCAAACATTCCCCTCTGCTTTTGCAGCAATTGAAAATTAGTTGAAAAAAAAAAACAAATGCCAAACGTGATGTGTTTGAAGAGCTTCCGCGTAAAAAGTAAAGATTTAAATTAATTTCAAGGGATTTAGGAATGCCAAAGGGGGTCAACATAAGATTGGTTTTCTTGAGTTGAGCACTTTTTGAAGGATTGAAACGGGAAGTGGTTCAAATAATGTTCTAATGGATGGCTCTATACCATACAAGTTAGTCGGTTTTGGTTTTAGAAACTTTTTGATTTAGATTCACTTTGATTAAAAGAAATTTAAGGCCAACAGAGTTTAAAAATTCTGCTAGATATGCAAGATAATAGCTCAATACCCACTAAGAAATAAAGTAAGCTACCCTTCCAATGTTGTCACTGCTCGAAAAGCAATCTAAGATGTCACTTTTCACACTCTGAACATAAGCAGTAACATTTATTTGACTAGGCAACAGCTTGTAGCCCCTTTATGATAGAACCCAAAGACTATTTTAAGTGTATGTAACAGGCAGAAGAAAGAATCTTCTTAGTTTGTCTGTACAGTAAAGTTTCAAGTTCCTCCCAGCACTCCTCTCTTCAGCAGACTTCCTTACTGTCACACTCCAAGTCGTTTTGCATGTTCTCTTTATAACAACTATCCACGGAATTAGTACTTGGGAACTACCAGCAACGCTACATGAAGCGCTCGCTCAAACAGAACACCACTTCATAATGCTGGAATTTGTTTTAGGGAAAGCAAAAAAATATGCTACGTTTTTGAAGGTTTTCAAAGGCGTCACTTGGCTAACAGGTGCTGTTTTCATTATACCCTTGCAGAGGGTATTATGAAACTGTGCAAATGTTTGCAACGCATAGAAGAAAGCAATTCCAACCACTTTAAGTATATATATTCTTGATCAGCAAGACGAGCTAAGTTGATATACCCATGTCTATGCTATCTCCTCCGTCAGTTTGAAAGCTATCTTCACCAAACTATGCATGCTACCTTAAAATTCATATACGCTGCACATTTTTCAGTACCGGCCGGATCGGATGACTATAGCATATAGCTGTCTTAGGAACAATAGGTCGAAAAACTACTTTTAGTGAGAAAACATTTTTTGTTTTTAATGGAAACGCCTTCAAACTTTGTATTTCCTTGTTTGCTATGCTTTCCCATTATTCCTCTAAGTTTGGTCGAAATCGGACAACTATACAGTGTAGCTGTCATGGAAAAGTAGAGGCTGAAAAGTAGTCCTAGAGAGAAAAACTTTTTTGTTTTCCATGGAAACGTTCTTAAAATTGGCATTTATTTATTTGACATGCTTTCACACAATTCTACAAACTTTTGCCCAAATCGAATGACTTTAGCATATAGCTGTCATAGAAATACTCGGTCAAAAAACTAGTTTTTGTGAGAAAAACTTTTTTGTTTTTAATGAAAACGCCTCCAAACTTTGTATTTCTCAGTTTGCTATGCTTATCCATAATTCCACTAAGTTTGGTTGAAATCGGACATCTATAAGGTATAGCTGTCAAAGAAAGTAGAGTCTGAAAAGTAGTCCTAGTGAAAAAAACTTTTTTGTTTTCCATGGAAATGTCCTTAAAATTTGCATTAATTTGTTTGATATGCTTTTACACAATTCCACAAAATTTTGTCAAAAGCGGATGACTTTAGCAAAAGGCTGCAGTACAAATGATCGGTTGAAAAACAAGTTTTAGTGAGAAAAACTTTTTTGTTTGAAATGTAAACGTCACCAAATTTCTTACATGTTCGCTTGTTAGGCTTTTGCATGATTCCACTAATTTTGGTAAAAATCGGACATCTATATAGTATAGCTCCCATAGAAATATAAGGTCCGAAAAGTAGTTTTAGTTAGAAAAAACGCGCTGCAAGGCCTTTTAACAGATTTCGCTTCAAATATCGTGTTGTCAAGAGCACTTTTAGTGAAATAGTTTATAAAATCAAGTATAAGTACTGTACTACCTCAGGAGAGTACTCTACGAATATGAGTTCTATGGTTAATGCTGACGTTGCTCTACAAAAACATGAGCTTCGCCTTGTTTGATTTAAGCTATCGGAGTATAGTTTGGCCAAATGATGGGAATATATCAATGCTTGATATAGGCAAATGAATTTGATAGCAAATTATACACAACCGGTCAACTTCAACAGCTAATGCATTTATTTGTCATATTTGTTTCTTTTAACTTAAGTTTTCAAAACTGAAAGGTTATTCAAAATGATTCACAATTATAAAATTTCGATCAATTTACTGAAGCAGAGGCATTACCCTGAGACAGCAATCAGTTAATGGATTATCCATTATCAACTAATTAAAATGTATATCGGTTTTTTTTTTTTTAATTTTTTGTAACTTGCTTCTCCACCCGCTTCACTTATATTGATTAGCCGCCCTAAGTGTACAATTTTGGATCAATAAAATATCAGATATATTTTTTACAATTAAAGCTTTGTTTTCAAATTGACTTCTGCTGGCTTCCATTTACATTTTAAATGCCAAAGGAGCAAGAATCCGGTTATTGTAAATATTTTTTTTTGCCAGTAAACAAAATAATTAACACGACAAGCAACGACACCTTAATTAACTTGCACTGCATATTAAACGATAAAAAAACACACACAGAATGCATAAACCTACTAACAAATATTTCATCAACAGACGCCCCCGTGATCTTAACTTTACCTCATATGCTGGGCGCCGCCAATGAGTATAGAAAAATGATACGAGGCCTCACGCCAGATGCCAAAAAGCATCAGACATTTGTGGATGTACAAACGGTAAGTACTTAATACTATACCATAATCCATACCATAATCTATACCATAATCCTTAGCTGACCGGCACACCCCTGCAGGGTGGCAAGCGGGTACAGTTTAACATGTTTCTCAAGAGCATTAATCGCATTACCATCACCGAGAATCTGACTACAGTCTTAATGCCCGCCATTTGGGTGGAAGAGGTCAGTGCTTGTTGTAAAAACATAAATTTATTAGTCATTATCATTCAAAATCATTAAAATTCCCTACCAGGGCATTCAACTGAACAACGAGATGGTGGCCTTCTTCAAGAAGAGACTCATCAATACCCTGAAAACCCTCAATATTGTACACTGGGCCGCCCTTTGCGGTGGCATAGGGGTGTCTGTTGTATGTCTACTCTACTATCTGTACCAGCGAAATCGAAAGGTGGAGGCCCCGGTCAAGTGAACGAATTTGGTGGGGGGCGGGGCGGGGACGAGGGAGAAATGTTATTAAATGTTTAAAACAAACACTCAACAGAAATTAATGTATTTTATGTATTACTCGGATATATATGAATGTTAACCATTTTTTGCTCTAAATGTCTACGAATTTGTATATAATTTATTTTTTAAATGTGATTCTATTGTATTGTGATTTAGCGCTTACTAAAAACTAATCTAAACAAACACAAAAACTGTTAAATAAATGTAAAGAAATTGAAATGAAGGTGGATTGTGGTTTTAAGGGGGGAGGGAAGCTAGCTGAACAGACGAAAATGGAAGGTTTGAAATATGTAAAAAACTATGTAAAGGATGGGACATAATTATGGAACCTTTAAGCAAGTAAGAAAGCCTGACGATATGCTCTGTTCCTTCCTAAGTTTGTATTTATCACACAAAGTGTAAAGTGCTGTCCAGCACTGTGTCAACCGGTGTTGCTTAGCACGACCTCTATTTACTCACACTATAACTCGACTATCATTCCAATCTTCACTATTCCTTTGGACAATCAATAAATAATACTAGATTGACAAAATATGTCCAGAAGATATTGATACCTTTAATCCATAACTTAACCATTATAGCACATATGAGTCCCTCTTGAATGGCGGCAGCGAGAGGCATTTTTGAAATATACCAGCTGACAAACTGAACCGAATTGAAACATTCAAAGCAATACGATTCGGATCGGTTGATTTAAGTGACGAGCTATATGCCTCTATCCGTTCTCCATATCGCTCTAAGCAACTTGACATATCTCTGGATGATTCTAGTGCTTTTCCTAAGTAACGTTAAATCCAACTCTTTAGACTTTAATTAAGAATGCTACTTAACGAATAGAATCTAGACTTAGTAATACTCGCACTAATTAATGGCTTTTAGGGACCAACGAATATAAAATTTGCGACAATTCAAAAAAGATTTTTATACAGATGCTATCCGACTGCATATCCTTCTTCGAGTGGCTTGTGGTGTGAGCTATAGGAAATTGGCGATCAGGGTTCAGGTTAAGAATTTGCAAACTTATATGAAGGCCTCTTAGTAGGCGGATAAATACAAAGTTGCAAAATCTACTATTTATTATAAAGGAATGTTTTCGAATCTACGCCTGTTTCTCAGACTATCTTATGTAAGTTTGCTTCACCATGTAATTATCCAGTCTTACAAACTCAAATGGATTAACAACAATCCTGAAAATAGTATCATCAGATCCGAAGAGGACCAACTTCAAACTCGGATCCGTTGAACGTTAAGAGTTTTTCTCACTATAACTAGTATGTTCCGATATGTATGTTCCTATGCCAAGAGATAAGAGTAAAAGAATCCGAAAGCGAGAAAACCTCTCCTCACCAATTCTATGAAGCTAATTGGTGCAGCACACAGCACACATTCGCGCATGGCTTCAACTCAACTCAGCGTTAATTTTTGTTGTGCATGTATGACCTATGAAATGATCCCAAGCAGTCATTGCAATGCTGTGCATGATGAAGGATAGCTGATAGTCTATTAAACATCAGAACCGAGTGTCTCAATGCGCAACAAACTAATGACGCATAAGACGGATAAAACTTGCTGGCTTGCAAAAGTATAATAAGGGTTGTACAAATAAGGCTGATGGGCTCTTGTGGTAAGCTTGTTTTTTTGGGTAACATAAAGCTTATAAAATCGAAGTATATGTCTATCTCTGTCATTTTTATAGCCAGTCCCGAATATCGAGCTCAACTTGATGTAGGGCAAACCTGCACCAAACCGATTTCAAGCTCAAATTAAGCACGAATTTCGAGCTAAAATCAATATTGGGGCTTTTTGATTTGATCCTACCAAGGGATCGAAACGAAATCGGATAACAAGCTTAAACCAATCCCGTGTGTGATTGAATTAATAGCCCAGATCGAGCCGAAATCAAGCTCTCCCGAGCATAAGTCGGGATTAAGATAAGAATTCCGGGATTGCATTTACTTTTACATACTTGCATTGATAAAATCTGGAATTAGCTGACTTCCGACATCGTTTGAGATTGATTTAGTGCTGGATATTTCGCATAATTATGTGTAAATGTTTAAGATTAACATTGATTTCGCGGGTGTTTGCAGGCTTATGTGAAGATTATTTGTAGAAGATTAGAAATCGGTCCTAAGGGTGCTTTCAGACATACTGGCAATTTGTTATATTGTTGCTGCCATACATGTATGAACAAATATCAGGCAGATTGACTTATTTTGTGGAGCCAGTTGCTGCAATACATGCGTGTACACCTGCCAGGGGCAGTGCTAGTTGACTGGTGTCATGTATGTAAAGAGTAGTCAATCCATATGTTCAACTATTTTACTCAGTGTGAACAGACTGCCATATAACTGTCAGAAATATGTAATTTAGATTCCAGAAGCTGTAAAATCGTCCCTAAGATTCAATGCTTTATGTATCTTCGTAGAAGACATAGTTTGAGTGCAGCAAATGTCGCTTTATGATCATTATTAGTCACATGTATTAAACAAAATCTTGTTTACTAATCAATTAGTTTCACAAATACCAAACAAAAACAAAAAACTGAAATCTCAAATATTTTGTTCATTCAACAAAATATCGACGAGTGTTAACAATGGCCAAATGGTTGCCTTGATCCAAGCCGCCTCAAGTTCAAGAGCAACAACAACACAAAAAAACACACGCATCAAGAAAGGTGCCAAAGTAATATAATTAAATTAATCAATCAACATGTTTAAGTCTTTTGAAAAACTGCAGAAAATTGCAAAAAATAAAAAGACGGGGGAACAAAAAAGAAGACGCAATTTTTCCAAATGCAAACAACAACAAAAGGCGATTGACCAATGCAAACAAATGGGATTCAAGGTGGGGGGGATTGAGACACAACAGCCAAGACAATTGATTGACATCGCACGCGGCCACTTGGGAAAGGGTGGGGCGCGTTTAAAAACGCGTGAAAAACGCGCGCCATGAAATGTAAACTAATGGCAGGAAATTAATTGCCAGCTAATGGACTAAACTTTCTAAAGATTTGGCCAATTTGCGGGTTCTTTTGGGTGAATAATTATGCAATATGTTTGAGACAGACAAGGGCCTAACTTCCAACCAACCAGTTTCAACTGTCAAATGCTGTCGCTGCTGCTGTTTGTAGTTGCTGCTGCTGCTGCTGCTGCTGTTGCTGTTGTTGCTGCTGCTGCTGTCGTCATATTCAAATTGAGTTTGGGGCCAGAAGATGAGCCCGCCGACCAGTTCAGTCGTCTACGAAACGCGCTAACGCACGCCAGTGCGTTCCACTTGCCAAACGCGTGTTCAAAATTTCTATATAAAAAGTGTAACAATATTGTTTCCAGCTTCAAATCATGTCGAAGCTTACACCAATCCTCCTGCTGACCCTGATCTTGGGCTTGGAGGCCAAGATCTTTGAACGTTGTGAGCTGGCAGCTTTATTGAAGCAACGCTTTGGTTTACCTCCTAGCCAGGTGGCCACTTTGGTGTGCATAGCTCAGCATTCGAGTGATTTGAATACGGCCGCCTTTGGTGGTGGTGGTGCAGGATTGGGTGGTGGTTCGCATGGCCTCTTTCAAATCAGTGATGTCTACTGGTGTTCTCCTCCCGGCGAGGGCAAAGGTTGTGGTCTAAATTGTGCACGTTTGAGAGATGATGATATCCATGATGATGTTGCATGTGTCAGAAAAATCTATGCTGAACATCAGAGAATCAATGGAGATGGTTTTTCGGCATGGCAAGCGTACGCAGCCTATTGTAAACAGGATGCACAGGCATATGTACAGGATTGTGGACAGTCGACAACGTTAACAGTGGCCGCCTCGTATCAGTCCAGGCCAAGTGTTATCATACCAGGCAAAATCTATTCCCGCTGTGAACTGGCCCAAGAGTTGTACTATCAACATCAAATTCCCATGCCACAGATACCCACTTGGGTGTGCATAGCACAGCATGAATCTTCATTTAATACAGCAGCAGTGGGTAGACTAAATGCAGATGGTAGTGCTGATCATGGTCTATTTCAGATCAGTGATCTATTTTGGTGTACACATGAAGCCAGGCGACCGGGTAAAGGATGTCAGGCTTCGTGTACACAATTTTTGGATACAAACATTAAGGATGATGTGAGATGTATAAGGAAAATACATGAGGAACATACTCAACTGACAGGAGATGGTTTCAATGCTTGGACAGTGTATCAAAGGAATTGTAGGAATCAGCAGTATGAGCATATAGCTGCATGTTTTGCCAAACCTCAGCAACCTGCCAAGCATCCCAATGCCTTGTTAAGTACAAACAATAAACCCAAGTTTAACTATGGATTACAGCTTCCCAGCTACTATCAAACTAAAGCTCCTGCACTCAGCTATCAAAGAAAAGAAGCTACTGTCCCTAGCTACTATCAAAGAAAAGAACTGCAATCTAACTACTACACAGCTGCTCCTGCTCTACTGACCTATCAAAGAAAAGAGCCACCGCAGTCATACCGTCCTGCTCCTCCCATACTCACATATCAAAAAAAAGCCCCCATCCAGGCCTATCAACACAATCCCTTCTTGAAATCCCTAACACATCCCAATGCTCTGGCACCAACTTCCTTTGCAAATCCCTTCTACAAACAGCCGCATCTACATCAACAGTTTACACCAGCGGGTAAAGTTTACAAACGTTGCGAATTAGCCCAAGAGTTGTTTTACTCACATAAATTTCCTATGCAGGATATAGCCACTTGGGTGTGCATCGCCGAACATGAATCACGTTACGAAACTGGAGCTGTGGGTCGTCTGAATACGGATGGTAGTGCGGATCATGGTCTATTTCAAATAAGTGATCTTTATTGGTGTACACATGATGGGAGTACAGGTAAAGGTTGTCACCTGGAGTGTGAACAGTTATTGGATGCGGATCTGACAGATGATGTGGAGTGCATTAGGACAATATATGAGGAGCATACCAGAATATCGGGAGATGGTTTCAATGCCTGGACAGTTTATCAGGGACACTGTAAGGATCGGAGTTTGGCACAATTGAGTGATTGTTTTGAGGGAAATGAAATTGAGGAGGCTTTGAAAAAACCCACCATCTTGGAGAAAGCTGTGGTACATTCAGCTCCCTATGCCTCTAATCCTTTTCTGTCGAAGCTGAAACCTCAAGGAAATCAGGCAATTTCACAGCTTTCTAAACCAACTGTATCCCCCGCTAATAATTTCTTGAAAAATCCTGAAAATATAGCTAAACCACAGCCTGTTATATCCCCAGTTGCCACTTCCAACTATGCAAATAATCCTTTCTTAAACAAACCCGGAAACTTGGCTTCAAATCTGATCAACTCTGGGACTCATATAAAATCTACAAAGGATCCTCAAGCCAATTATGCTGGGAATCCCTTTCTAAATTCACTAAGCAAGCCTGTTAAATCCACCATATCCTTTACAAGCAGCGAGACCGACTACGCTTCAAATCCCTTTCTAAGTCTACTAAGTAAACCGCTTATACCCACGAATAAAAAGCCTGCTTTAATTACACCCACAAGGGCGAGTATTAAACCAACGAGATCCTATATAAGTAGCGATAGTTTTCGTCAGGAATTAATCAAGTTTACGGCGAGCACGAAAACTCCTACTGACAGTCACACAACAAAAGGAAATGACTACCCTCAGACAACAGCGAGACCAAAATTAACAGCGAGTGCCATATTTCATACTACTACAACGAAACTAACAGCAAGGCCCATAACAGCGAGTTCTGCTACAGCAAGAAGCACAACAACGAGGCCATCAACAACTGGTTATACCACAGCGAGAGCCACAACAGCGAGACCTACTACAGCAAAATTTACAACGAGGCCCACAACAGTGAGACCTACTACAACAAGATACACAACAACGAGACCCTTAACAACGAGTTCTTCTACAGCGAGAACTACAACAGCGAGTTTTACAACAAGAAACCCTTTAATAACGAGCTCTCCTAAAGCAAGAACCACTACAACGAGACCCATAACAACTACTTCAACAACAGAGAGACCTACTACAACCAAATTATCAACCACAAGACCCACAACAGCGAGACCTACTACAACAAGATACACAACAACGAGACCCATAACAACTAGTTCTACTACAGCGAGAACTACAACAGCGAGACCCAGCTCAGCGAGATTCACAACAAGAAATCCCCAAACAACGAGCTCTACCACAACAAGAACCACTACATCGAGACCCATAACAACTACTTCAACAACAGCGAGAATCCCAACAACGAGACCTACTACAGCAAGATTCACAACAACGAGACCAACTATAAAGGGCTCTAATGTAGCGGGAACCACCACACAAAGAGCTATTTTAGCGAGTTTTACAACAACGAGACCCACTAATCGTTATGTAAGCACTGCAAAACCAGCCTCACACATTCTATCTGCAAGTCAAACTTATGCCACAGCGAGAACAGAGTCCACCGTACCAACGAGACCCACCATAAGCACAACAACGAGAACCAAATCTCCTTCAAAAGTAGAATCGAGCTATACAGTCACATCAAAGCCTGCAACTCAATTTATATCAACAACGAGACCATATTTTACTACAGCGAGACCAACTAAAGAGAGATACACAACAACGAGAACTACTTCAGCTAGATCCACAACATCAAGACCTACCACAAGTACAACAGCGAGACCCACCACACCTGCAATGTTAGCAACGAGAACAACAAAAGCAAGCAACCTATCAAATCTAACGAGAGATACTTATAAGACTACATCAAGCTTAACAGCAACGAGAACCTCATCGAAAACAGTTACGAATCAAAATGCAGCTTCAACTGCAAAAATTACTAATTACTCAACTACAGCAAGACCTTATACAACTACTCGTTGGACTACAACAGCAAGATCCACAACTGCAAATGCATTCCCAGTAAGAGACTCAAATCAAAGTGTAGCTTCAGCAAAAACAACGAGACCCACAATTGGTTACTCAAGCTATACCAAAGCCACTACCACTCGCTCACCCACAACGAAATACGCTTATAAGGCGGTTTCCAGATCAACAACAACGAGACCCACAATTGCAAATTCATTTACAACGAGAGGGCTTAATCAAAGCACAACAGCCAGACCATTCTCAGCGAAAGGTTCTTATCAGAGTACAACAACGAGACCCACAACTCGTTATATATCCATCAGCAAAGATTCTACCACTCGTTCGCCTTCTAAGCAAACAAATACAGCCTCAACAACAACAGTAAAAGCCAACTCTTCAACAACAACAACGAGACCTACAACCACTCGTTACATTTCCCAGCATAGCAGCACCACCCCCCGTCCTTATTTGTTCACCTCCACGACCAGCTCTCCCACCACCAACGATCCATTTAGTCATCCATTCTTCCAGAAGTTCAAAGCAAGATTTGAAAAATCATCAAGCAGCAGCACCTTCAGCACCTCCACCACACCAAGTCCCTACTACGCCAAATACCAGGAGAACAAACACAAATTGTCAGCCCAAACCGTCTACTCCTATAATTTCGGTCACCCCGATGCCACTACACAAAAACCCAATATCTTTGATTTATATTTGAATTGGAACAAAAACTAATGGCAAACACTGATTCCATGCGGGAATGATGTAAATAATGTAAATTGATGATGTATCTGTAGCATAATTCAAAGAATACTCATAAATAATTAATATTAAGTTCTCTCTGATAAATAGGATTTTAGTAAATAAAACAAAATGCAAAATGCGAAACACGAATATTAATTCAGAGTCGAGGCAAGACCAGTCTCTCGTGCCAAATGTCGCCAAGTGCCAAGCGATAAAGCGCCAACATTTTCGATGTGGTTTTTTCAGTTTGATTAATTTTTCATTAACTCGTTTTTTTTTTTCCTTTCCGATTCGCCGAGTCTTCTTAGCCTTGTTAACATACAATAGATAAATGCTAACCACAGCTTAGCCAAAAAACAAAACAAAAAATACAAATAATTGTCCAAAAGGCGTGAAACAACTAGTTTTGAATGGGGTTTTAGAAGTTGTATTTAAAAGGAATTGTATTAAACTTTAATGGGTGCAATATTTCTATTGAAAAAGCTTTAGCAGGCTATTAAGGGGGAAGTTTTGGAATTCGGAAACTAGTTGACATGTTTTTCTAAGTCATACCTTTTCTTATGGACTCATTGGACTGTGCAGCCGAGGATTGTTCAAGTCCAGGATTATACATTAAGATGAGTCTGGCAATTCTACAGATCTTAACATGGCCTGCCGCTAAACTTGTTCTACGCGGTGGTTCTCTAGTGTGCGATATGTACTAAAAACTGCTGGCGTCGATTGCTTGCCTGCTCTAGCGTTTCTGCAGATCTCTCATGGGTCGCTTAACTATTTGGGCGAGTGTTCGGAAGTCTAAGAAGATGGGGTGCCATGTGTTCACCACATTATTGTCGTCGATTGCTCGCCAGCTCTGACGTTTCGTCGGCTTTCCACTTGGTTTTCGATTTTTAGGCACATATATTAAAGAAAATCGTATAAAAATACAAATTAAGACGCTTATGCTCACAGAAAATATTAAAATCTTTGTAAATTTCTTGGTTTTTGCGAAAATTTGCAGGTTCCATATAGATTTTGGATCCCATTCAGTCAGTAAACCATTGAAATTTATAGTCCGCAGTCCCCAAAGTATTTCTCAAGGCTTTCGTTAAACATAATGTTCAATTTAATCTGCTAAAAACTCTAAAAATCAATTAATCAAAAATTATCAATCTTTAAAGTGTGATTTTTCTATTTAAATCCAAAATTAAAAAATTTACCATAATTTCTTTTTAGAATTAAACGTTGCTCTACGCTTTGTTAAGGTTTTTAAACCAAACGAATCAATCCCCTCAATAAGCTTCCATTGACTGTCGATCTTTAATTCCTAAAGCTTAAAGCTGATATTTACACCTTATTTCCAAGCATTTTATTGTTTAAATACTGGCGCCTCTTTCTAAGCGATATAGTTTCTTATCGCTAGCAATTATAATCGAATCGAAAGAGCCGCAACATGGCCGCTTCGACTAAGAACTAGTTCAGTCTAATTGAGCTACCACACAACCGCCGTGCATCATTTTCACATTCTCCGGCCCTCAGAGCGCACTATTTAATTCATTTGAATTTAATCTCTTGAAATAAACTCACCTTAAAAACCAACGCCAGCCAAAGACTCAATAACAATGCAGCCACACCGATAGCCGATTACATTTCTATCAGATCACACTAATAACACTTTTTTTTTTTTTTTGACTTTATCGCTGCGCTAGCGATGGGGGTTGGTCGATTGGACAGTGACCAGGTACGGATATCGATAATGTGCGCGACAAAATCGATTGATATATGATGTTTAAAAATGAGATGATGAGATCGTGAGTAACTATGAAGACAGTCTGGTAACGTATTGAACACGGTTTCATATGACGTGTTTTACAACGGGTTATTAAAGAAAAGAGAAAAAAAAAATCAAAAAGTCAACTTGGCTTCATGAACAAAATCAGCTAGTTCTCTCATATTTTGGAGAACTCCTGATAAAAGTAACTCTTTTGTTGAAGAAAAATGCTTAAAGATTGAATGTTTAGTTCTTAAAGAGCTAAGTCTTGGACACTTAAATAAAAGGTGATCAGCGGATTCAGTAATGTTACATGTTAGGCAGTTTGCAGAGTCAATAAGATTACATTTTCGAAGGAAGACATTGTCATAAGTGTGATTCGCCATAAGTCTGTTAATTATTTTAATATCTTCAGCGTTCCATTTAATATTCTTATGCCACGGAGAAGTTGGTACATTTGGAAACAATTCAAAAAAGAAACTTCCAGATATTGTGGAAGCCTCCTTGTAATGATTGTTCCATAAACTATATATTTCTTTTTTAATCTCTCTAAGTCCCTCTCCGATTGAGTATTTTAACTTAACATATGTACCATTTGTAATGGCAGATTTGGCAGCAGTATCAGCTTGTTCATTAATACTAATGCCTGTATGTCCAGGCACCCAAAAGAGATCAACAGCAACAAGGTCCGGCCATGTTAGCAAATTATGAATGTCGGCAACCATATAAGACTCCGATTTGGGAGAATTTAGTGAGAGCAGGGCACCCAGGCTGTCCGTTAGGATGGCCAGCTTTCTAATATTCAGTCTTTTGGCTAAGTGACAAGTTAGGTTTATGGCTACTAGTTCAGCCATTGTTGACGACATTTTAATACTAGATTTGTACTTAAAGGTTTTATTTCTTATGATATCACAGATACCAATACCAATCATATTATCGCAGATAGATACTGATGCATCTGATGCAAACATGTAATACTGTTCAGAACGGAGCTTATGCACTATTTCATTATATGTTGATGATATTTCTTCTTTTGAGATGTTTGATTTGTTGTTTTTGAAAGGGCTCTGATGAATCTTAATGCGGTTATTGAAGATGTATTTGCTTGGTGCTTTAATGTTATCTAAGATGCTTTTGAACTGATTGGCTACAAAGGCGTAGGAGGAATTAACATTGGAACCTGTGTATTTCAGATACAATTCTTGATTTATACATTTAATCTTGAGCAATTCCTTGACGGTGAGATACATCGCCCTATATTTGGGGGGCATCTCACCGGCTAGTACAAAAACTATGTGCTGCGGCGTGTCTGGGGGGAGCCCAACACACCGCCGAAGTGCTGTAGACTGCTTTGCAGCCAGTCTTTTATGATTTCCAGTGTTGAAATTAGCCATGGTGGTGATAGCATATTCTGATTTAGACCTGATGTACGAACGGTAAATGTTAGTGGCAATATGTGGTCTTAGACCACTTTTTATATTTGTGGCCATTTGTAAGAGCTTAAACCCGGCTTTGGACTCAGTTCTGATTTTATCCACTTGTTTTTTATCAGACATGTTTGACGAGATAATTCTACCAAGAAATTTTACTTCTCTAACCATGTCTATGTCCTGATTTTCAATTTTGAGTTTAATACAGGTCATTCTATAAGGTGTGAAAGGCATTACAGAGGATTTGGAAGCATTAAAACTTAGTCCAATGTCCTTACAGAGAAGGTTAAAGTCATCCAACTTCGCTTGAAGATTTTCTTCCGCAAGTTTGAAAGTTTGCTTGCTCGACATTATAATAAAATCATCCGCATATTGAAAAATCTTCGTATTGGGATCCTCAATCTGATGTAGTCTCTTCGTATAAATGTTGAAAAGAACAGGAGAGAGACAGCTGCCCTGCGGTAAGCCATCTCTCACATTCTCGATTTCACGACCTAGCTTTAGATATCTGGTGGACAGGAAGTTAATAATCCAAAAAACAAAATGTTGCGGGACTTTTTCAGCTAACAAGATTCGATACAAAAGAGCCAGATTGACACAGTTATACGCATTCTCTATGTCCACACAAGCAACTACCACTTTAGCAGATCTTGATTTCAAATGTCTCACTGATGAGATTAAGTCATTTATGCACATCGCTGCACTCTTCCTTTTCCTATATGCATAGCATCTGTCTGGCAAAATTTTCTGATCTTCCAAAAAAGTAGTAAGTCGATTCTTTACCATGCCGTTCAAGGTTTTGGCAAGAACAGATATTAGCGAAATAGGTCTGAAATTCTTGATATCTTCAAGATCTTTTCCTCGTTTGGGAATGGGGCAGATTTTAATTGACCTCCACTGTTCGGGTACCTCACATTTCGAAAACAATTCGTTCAAGCATGCCAAAAGCTTTTCTGCAACATCTTGGTTTAGCGCAGCAATCATCTCGTACGTAACACCGTCAAGACCTCCAGCTGTTGACTTTTTGTTTTTGATGACTATCGCCATCTCATTAATAGTGAAATCGGGCTCCTTATAAAGGAGACAGTTGTTATTATAAAGAGATGGAAGTGTCAGAGACGAGACTGGAACTTGACTTTTAAGAAAGTCAAGATAGTCCCTACTCATTGACACAGCCCACTCTGATTTTTGGGACTTGCCCAAACCTTTGAGGTTAGAAAGAAAGCGCCATGCTTTCTTTGAAGACGGTTGCTCATTGATTTCTTCAATTTTGTTATGATATGATTCCCGCTTAGCCTTTTTAACAGCCTTGTTCCAGAGCTCCCGATCCTTAATGGCTTGTTCAAAATTTTCAATAAATGGAAATTTGATTGCCTTGGATTGAGAGGCTCTGAAAATCCGATTTAGACGTTTCAGATCTTCATTCCACCAGAATTTTGGAGTTCTACCACTTAGTTCATACGTAGATGACTTGATTTCATTCTTGATCTTGCTCGTTAAGTCTTGAACATCACTGAAGTCCACGATATTGGATAAATTTGTGAGAAGCTTCTTCTTGGAAAGGAAAAATTGCGGCTTGACTTTGACATTGTCAATAGTGAAACATATGGGAAAATGATGACTCCCACCAATCCTACAAGGCTTGACACTCCAGTCTACAGATAAATTTGAATTTGTGAAAGTGAGATCCAAAACTGAACCTGAGTCTGTATCAAGAAACTGTTTAAAAGTTATGCTGCCGTTGTTAATGCACCTAAAACCAGCATTTGTTGCCACGTCTTCAAGGAAGCGACCCCTTGCTGTGCTTATGGTATCACCAAATTGGGCATTTCTGGAATTAAAATCTCCACAAATGAACACATCATCCATATTTTCTAGTAGGTCAAACAAACTTTTCATATCTTTTTTAAAGTTTTCAGTGTGACATCTGGGATCACAATAGACCGAAGCAAAAGTTAGATTTGTTGATAAATTTATAGTTTGGGCGACGATGATATCGGCGTTTGATTTGAAATGAATTTTTTTTAAATTGATTGAATTTTTAACTAATAGTGAAACACCACCATAGTTATCGGTCCGAAGCTTTTCTATTGCTTTATAATTGACGATGTTTCTGAAAGTCGGATCATCTCCATGAGAGAAAATCTCCGACAAACAAGCAAGGTCATAATTTTCAGTGTTTAGCATAAATTCAAGGTCGTTTTTGTGAGATTTCAAAGATTGAATATTGTGTTGGAGAACTTTAATCAACATTTGTGTTTCTTTGATTGATGTTTATATCAAACGGTTTTTTTGAGGTTGTGTTAAGTCTATTCTTTCTATTAGTGTTGATGAATTTATCCTTAAGATCTTGAAAGGATGAGCACAAGGTCTCATCCATATCAATGAATGGCTTAATTAAACCAAAGAGCTGAGCACAGATATCCTTGATCTCTGTGAACTCAGAAAGCTCTTTGTTGGGGAACTGATAGTTCCAATCGCTTGTGTCATTTGTATATGGCGGTAGTTTGAAATGTGGTTTTTGTGGAGGAGGCATTGTCTTCCGCTCCACAATTTTGCTGTAACGGGATCTGTTAATGGTATTATTAACAACTATGTCATTGTTGATTGTGTTTGGTCTGTTAGATTTAAGACTGGGAAAGGCATCTTCATTTTCAAGAAGGATGTCGAAAGAATTGTTGAGAGAGTAGGAGGACAGCACCTCTTTTCTGGCCAGTTTTTTCACTGTCATAATTTTCATAAAGTCCGCTTCTCTTTTCCACTTAGGACAGGTCAGTCTGTCACGAGAGGAATGATCATTGGCATTACATAGAATGCATTTCAAGATACCACATTGAGAATCATTGCAGTTTTCAAATCCACAGCGTAGACAGCGCCGTTTAGACTTGCATCGATTAGATGAATGACCCAGACGTCCACAATTGAAACATTGACGGACGGTGGGTAAAAAGTGAGAAACCTTGAGAAGGCAATAATTTAGAACAACAGTTTGGGGTATCTCATTATTTGAAAATCCTATTTTTACTGCCAAGGTAGGTTCATATGCGAGGTCGGATTCCCCACTTGTATTGGTTTTGACTCTGCGCATTATACGAGAGACTGATTTCACTTCAACGTCTGACTGAATAAATTCCATGATCTCATCATCGGATATGTGTTCTGGGATGTTTCTAATGACACCATAAGTCTCAACAAAATTTCTGGGAATAAAGGCATTTATATTCATATTCTTAACACTATCATTTTTAACTGCCTCATTGGCATAAACTCCGTTCTTAAAGTATATTTTATAAAGAGACACTCCTAGAGCAACAATGCTGCTGAGACCCTTTAGCTTAAGATTTTTAATTTTTTCGTAGAAAAAAAGACCGTTTTTAATGTTTATGTTTTCCATGTTGTCAACCTTGCTTGTATCAAACAGCACACTTGCCTCACCAATATGATTGCCATCATAGAAAAAGTCCGTCTTTTCTTTCTCATTTGTAGACACCCTGTTTTCGAGGTTAGAAGCAACAACACTAGTCTGCTCGTTTTTTCCTGTAAGCGAATTTTGCTTTGCCTTATCTTTGCTACTGGAAGCAACCTGGCTTTCCAATGAAACGCACACTTCAGCCTTTCCATCCGACAACATGTCTTTAATGTGACTGATTTTGTTCGATAGTGTACCCCTATCGGCACGAATATTTTTGGCTAGGCCTGATTTTTTGTTAGATTTCTGAATGTTATTAGCAATCTTGTTAACATCGAATTTCTCACGATTTATATGATTCACTTCTCTTTTATTTTCCGTTGTGTCGTCAAATTCCATATCAGACAAAACGGTTTCATTTTCCTCTTCTACTTCTATGCACTGCCTCTTTTGGCAAGACGCGTCTGCGTCCGCCATCTTGGCTGCCGTCCTGATCACCTTTGCAAGCGTCCAAGACTTACCTGTAATGCCTTGAAAAAGGAGTAAAAAGCAAACGAAAACAAAAAACCAAGTTTACACTGTTGATTACTTTCCAAATTAGACTATTTCGAATTTTAAAGTGATTTTATTTGAAGAGCACGGTCAAACTGAACCAGTCCGCTTGGGAGCGCAATGCGAAAGTGCTTCTTAACCCTTCTTATTAAATGGCGGCGCCCGGAACACGGCAATGGGCCAGGGCTGTGTGGTGAGTTTCATGAGGACTGGGGAACGCGCCCTCTAGAGAAATCCGAAGTCGTTTCGCTGTGTGTTATTAAATTTGTCGAAGTGATTAAAGTAAAATTACTTTATTTTTCGGTTATCCATTTGGTTTTATTTTAATATATTTTTAGTTTGTAATTTTGTATTTTTGGTTACTCCTCCATTTTATCTTTAATTAGAGTTGTATGCCTGTATTCCTCTCTGTATTTGAAAGCCTGAATTTTCGTATTCTTTTTTTTTCGCATATGAATGAAAAATGAATGAAAATGAAAATCGAACGATTTTGCGTTCTCTGTTCTGGTATTCGACTTGCAATTTGCATGTTTCAGTTCCAAATTGTTTTTTTTAACAACTCGCTAAACTTAATCAGTTGGATGAAACAAACAAAATACAAACTCTGAAAAAATCAATAGTGCTTTAATACACCTGTTTAATATCTCGCTTTATTTTAAAAGCATTCTATGAAAATTACGAATTTACTTCTGATTTCACAGGCTCGAAGCAATGTGAATTCAAATGGAGTAATTCTATCAAATTATGAAAACCAGAACAGGTAGCCAAGTCGAAATAGAGAAAATTGAGTGATGTTAATTGGTTTTGTTAGCTCTAATATCGACTTTGACCACAACAGGCCGTGAATCGGGACATAGCTGGCCGGACCTGCAATTGAAAATCCCCCACCGACCGAGTCGGAGTCGTTATTAGTTTATTTTGTAATTTTGTTAGGCTATCTTTTTTATGCAACCTTAGTAAATAAGCCATTTTATAAAGTATTTACAAATTTATTGACCGCCTTTGTTGGCCGACGATTAACAAATAAATAAATTAAATTATTTGTACTTTACTTTGCGCCAGGGACCGTTATCATTATGAGTTCTATTATAAAAATCAAAATTTTATGAGTATTTTGGACTTTTATTTTAATATTTAAAAAATAATAATTTAATTGGATTTTTCAAATAAAACTCAGTAATAATAATGACAAATATTACTTAATTAATTACGTCGTCTTACACAATTGTATAAGGAACTGTGGCAAGTTTGATGCATATCCCAAGTAAGTGAACAAAGTCATTTTTTATTCATTTTACTAAAAAAAAATAGGTATCATTATCGATTGAGCAATAAAATAAAACTCATTGCGGAAATGCATAGATTAGCGAAATAGAAACGTATTTAATTATGAGCATGAAAAATGTACAAATATGTACGGTCCCTGCTTCAGATAAGTTTTGATCTTAAAAGTCAATGCCATTCTCAGTACCAATAATCAATTTTGCCAAGCAACAAAATAAAAATAAACATATCACTTTGATATGTTCGAAATGTTGGAGTGATATTTTCGAACATATCATTTGGGTATTTTTCAGATGAAGGCCGATTCGATACTGAAAAATACCCGATTGATACTAAACATCGCGATCTTTTTTTTCTGTGTGAGGTTATCTTTGATTGATTGATTGATGAGTTAAGCGGTTTACTGAATATGTCTAGAAAGTACGAAGCATCAATTTTTAAAGCTCTGGGAGTCATATCTTTTCCAAATTGCGGGGGCAAGAGGAGTCCTGGCTAAAATTGAAAATAAACTTGATCTGCCTGCAGAAATAAGAAGCATATGTCGTATTCATGTGAAACCTCTATCTCTTACCATCTCCGCGTTTAAACGGACATACTGACGGACATGGCTATATTGACTCGGCTGTTAATGCAGATCAAGAATATATATACTTTATGGGGCCGGAGATGCTTCCTTCTGGCTAGAACATACCTTTTCACAAACTTATAATACTCTATGTACCTACGGTACAGAGTATAAAATGCTTTGTGCAACAGCGAAGTTTAGCAGTCTAGAAAGACATTAACCCAACCTTGAGAATCGCGTTCAACTTAATCTAAAACGTGCCGAAACTAAACACTTAAAGTTTAGTTACTTCTGAATTCTCAATTCATGGGACATTTATGAGTAAAATACATGAAAAAGTGTTTTGTTTAAGAGTTTATTGTATTTTCCTTTTGCATCGTGAAGAGTGCAGAAACTTTGCACTGCAAACTTTGCGGTACTCAACATTAAAAGCAGTCCTTGTTGAATTTTAAAATAGGTTATTTAAATTAAGTTTCATACAAATTTGCCGACATTTTTCACTTTCAGCATAAACTAGAACTACTTACCACAAGTGCAACAATTTTTGTTGCATAATACCAAAAATTCAATTAACAAAACATTTACAACGCAATAGACCATCCAAGGCTAAACTGGTGCCCTTGAAACGTAATGGGCGAGCTAGCTGTACGTACCTAATTAAAGTTTCATTAATTCCAGATTATCAATAATTTATTCAGCGACCTTTTTTTGACTTGATGGCTTAATATAAGTCCTATAATAGAATCTGCCGAACAAGGTAATCATTATAAGAGACTGTGAGATTTGCCAGCACTGCATTATTAATGGAAACGTGCAACTTGGGTTAAAGACTACCACTAAGGTACTTTGAATTCCCAACAGAACGAACTGCAAAATTTGCAGTAAAGTGATATATTTCTTCCACCAGACGCTACCCCTGAGATGAGGATAACGAGCTGTAAAGAAGTAGTAGAAGTACATGACCATATGTACGAATGCGTTAAGAAATCCAATCGTTGAGAATTGCCCGCCGGGACCATATAAGAATATTGTTACGCCAACTGCACTGATCATCATACAATGATGATAGACATGCAGTGTGGTGATCTGCTTGAAGCTTCTGCGCAACACAAAGAATACAGTGTCCATCAGATCCATGATCTTGTTCAAAAAGTACAAATAGGCGAACAGGCGTTCCATATTCTTCTTGGGATGATCCAGCGGTAGTGTTTCCATGCAAGCCATATCATATACCGGTGGCATGAGGAAGTAAAAGACTGCCTAAAGAAACATAAATTAAGATTAAGATCTACAAAGCATATTCCATACGAACTGTGAAAAAAATTGTCCCATTGTAGACCACCTGAATGAGATTGTAAACAAGCATTGCCTTCTTTACATTATACGGCTTACGGCACTCCATCCAGTCTATGCCCAGCTTCAGCACGAAGTACAGATAGGCCGAAAGGATGAGTAATACAGGCCATGGCGAGATGAGCAGCGGCAGTCTCACAGGATCTTCGGGGATAAAGCAGCTGTGAGGCGCATTCAATACTGAAGCCCACTAAGACTTACCCGCTGGTGTCAAGTCAAAAACTCTGGAAATTGAGGAGATCATTTTGTTAGTGTCCGTCGTGTAAGCGTACAACTACTGTCGGGAAATGATATCGGTGCACTGGGGAGAAGCTTACAACAAGCAGCTTAATTTAGCAATGCCGAAATGCATTTCTAATTAAAATTTGTAGACTAAACCTTTGATGTAGCCCTGAACTTAGTACTAATGGGTTCAATGCTGTTGATTAAAGTGGTTGATTGAGTTTTAGTTGTTTAGTGCATTAAGATTGAGAAATCCGGAGTGGTGGTTTGGTTTGAATTGGTAATTTACATGGGTAAAAGGGATATTTTAATGGATTTTTTTTGTATTGATGTAAAAGGTATAACCCGTGGCTTATATTTAAAAATCAGCTTAATTGAGCAAGTATTAGAGGAAACAAAGTTAAGGTTTCTAGCTGCATACTTTTTGGCATTTCCATAAAATAAGTTTGTGCCATCTTTCCAGTTATGTATATTAGGGCCAATGTATGTATGTCTCATGATATTGAGGTACTTAACGCTTTAGTGATAAGAAGGTACACTTATGTAGCTGTGGACCTGTGTGTTTCATAAAATCGTCTTCTTTTTACAAATATCCGTTACAGCTTATGTTATCGGCCAGCTCCGGGTGAACTAGTGGAGCCTATCGAACTAAGTCCAGTTCGATATGCACAGCTCTAACGGAGGTGCCGATATTAGGTGGCCTCTGGTTTTTAACCCACAAAGTTTAAGCCAAACCATAGCAAGATCCGTCATGGCAGTAAAAAACCTTTAGTATATGTTTAAATTATTCCGTATTTATTTTGTCTATTATCTTAAACTAAATACGCAACCTATATGTTAACTTATTAATGTTAGTGTTCATCCCAGAGGTGGTGGTTTAGAGCAGAATAAAGTATGTCTCTTGTAGCTATTGAATCAAAAAATATATACATGTGGAAAAGAAATTAAATAAAATTAATCACAAACTGTAATGTATGCATCAGAAATTGTTTTTGCCCTTCTTTATTATTGCCAATAAGATATCGATATATCGTTATATCGATATGTAATGCCCATCTCTAAACTCCACGGACAATAAAAAGACCGAGGCTAAATAAACTGGCGGTGGCGAAGGTGAGTAAACAAAAGCAAACAAACTGTTGTAAATTTTGCACATTCAGTTGTCGCTCGGCGGAAGGCTGCAAGAAGCTGGCGGCAGATGTAAGTCTGCCCTCCAGTCAATTGTTTATGCGTACACTGGCGGCCACCCACAGTCAGGTGGTGCAGCTGCTTGCTGTCTGCGCATTATATAACGTCAGCTATAAAAACGCACATTAAAAATGTGAAATAAGATAGTCAGCTTAAAGTAACCGAAACTCCAAGGAAAAAGAAGCGCCAAATTAAAACTGACACCGGCCAAAGTTCGCCTGCAAAAAGAAAGACCAGTTTGACCTTCACAGTAAATTTTCATGCGATTGGCCAAACATTGCGTCAATATTAAGCAAAATTTCGTTGTTTTCGCAGATACACACTTGCATACATAAAGAGGGATATAATTAAAGCAAGTCATGTTGACCGAATGCCTCCAGCTTCAAGACCAGACAATGAGAATGACGCTGTGAACGGAGCTGTGCACCCAACACATACTGCCTCTCGTACTGGGCCACGCATGCAAGCGTCGCTCCCGTTTGGACCTACTGCCTCCGACAGCTGCCACAGCTAGCACACCATGTCGGATAGCAATATCACTCGCTTGACCGTGGCCCCAGGCGGGGCCATCAGCGGAACGGACAGCTCCTCCTCCTACATACGCACCATCGAATGGAACATGCTGAACAAAACGAAATTCTTTCCGCTATCCATGCTGAGCTCCTTTTCGGTGCGCTGCTGCCTGTTCCCCTTGACTGTGATTAAGACGCAGCTGCAGGTACAGCACAAGAGCGACATCTACAAGGGCATGATTGATTGTGCCATGAAAATCTATCGCTCGGAGGGTGTTCCTGGATTGTATCGTGGTTTCTGGATTTCCTCAGTGCAAATTGTCTCCGGAGTCTTCTACATCAGCACATACGAGGGTGTGCGACACCTACTTACCGACCTGGGTGCTGGTCATCGGGTAAAAGCTTTAGTTGGAGGCGGTTGTGCCTCCCTGGTGGGTCAGACCATCATAGTTCCTTTCGATGTAATATCACAGCACGCCATGGTGCTGGGCATGTCGGCGCATGCTGGCGGCAAAGGTGATATCAACCCATTGGGCATTAAATCATGGCCCGGGCGCAGTCGCCTGCACATCTCCATGGACATTGCACGTGAGATAATGCGTCGCGATGGACTGAGAGGATTTTATAGAGGCTACACAGCCAGTCTGATGGCTTATGTGCCAAACTCAGCCATGTGGTGGGGCTTCTATCATCTGTATCAAGGTGAGTCTGACCATCTTTGATTATACCTACGATGAGCTGACTTCATTTCCGTTCAAATTTTTTTTTGCAGACGAACTTTGTCGCATCTGCCCCATATGGGTGTCCCATTTGTTCATACAATGCGTGGCCGGCAGCTTGGGCGGCTTCACGACGACAATACTAACCAATCCATTAGACATAGTTCGCGCTCGTCTACAGGTAAGCATTTGGTGTGCTGCTTCACACAGGAAATAATATATTTTTGTCTCCCTTTAAGGTACACCGCTTAGACTCGATGAGTGTTGCCTTCCGCGAGCTATGGAAGGAGGAGAAACTCAATTGCTTCTTCAAGGGCCTGTCCGCCCGCCTAGTGCAGTCGGCGGCCTTCTCGTTCAGCATTATCCTAGGTTATGAGACCATCAAGCGCATTGCCATCGATGAGCAATACAAGCATCAAATACGCTGGTAGAGAAACGCGAGCGCACAAATCCAACTAATTAATGCATTTACGCGACGTACTGAGAAACCACCAAGGAGATTCGTTACGGAAACGCAGGCTCTACGATTGTATATAACGGACGGATAGTGTAGCAGAGAAGCACAGGTTAATTAGCTGAATCACTAGCATCCAAGGCGATGACTAAGTATGTACTTTTGTTAGGATATTGAAAAATTAACTTACATTTAGTGTTCAAAGGCAGGCGCAAATCCAAAAACGCAACGTTATTGTTTTCACATATTTAACGCAATTTAATATTAAAACCCCCCCCTAAAGTGTTTTAGCTTAAAGTGTACATTTTTTATGATTTTAAGTTATTTTTATACAATTTACTAAAAGAGGCGAAACGGCAACAGCCCCCCAATGATTAAAAACTTGTGCGTAATTGATGATGATGTTGACGATGATAAAAAACAATCGTGTAATACTTATACTCACCTAATACAGCGAGGCTAGCAATAAGCCAAATTACTGCACAGACAAGTACATACCGATATAGATCTTTTCTCAAAACAGGGCCAATCCATGTTAGGCGCTTAGTACATACAATATTTATGCAAGTGTGTGTGTTTTGTTGAATGAAACAATTAGTTTTAGTATGCATTGTAATAAAGTACAAACCAAGAATTCTTACATTTTTGGCACAAACCTTAATTTCAAGAGGTTAGAATTTTTTTAAGCCATGAATTAAGGAAGGAAACAATTCTGCAAATATCTTGTATAGTTCACTTTACCCATAATTGTGGGAATTATTTTTCCGATTTGGAATTAACTTGAAGAAACTACCTGACGATTATCCATGGTAATTTGTATTTTAATTTTCAAGTTGCTATTGAAATTATGCTTGAAAATGTTATATAAATATCTGAAAAGTTATTAACTCTGAACACGAATTTACTACCCATATCTTGAATAGCAGTAGAGATTAGGGAAGAATACTAAAGCAAACTGAGAACAAACTTGAACGAATCGAACTTGTGGATCGTATTCTTCAAACGCAACTTTATGTCTATAGTATAGATTTGATTCACTCATCAATGTAAAATCTGGGTTATGTTGCTCTAGAAAAGTTTTTAGCTCGTGTCTTCTGCTGACACTTGACACTTGGCACATTTGGGAGGTAAGTAGCAGTTGGATGCACTGTTGAAAAAACCTTGGTAGTTTCTGCAGTGGGTGATTTACGGCATTCAGATATTTAACCATCGTACAAAAAAGTGAGGTAATCTTTTTTTGGGATTCAGTTTGTGGATGTATTGGACGTACAGCGTTATTAGCCGTAGAGCGCTTCGTTGTAAATCGTTGAACTTTTACAAGTTTTAGTTCTTCGTTTACTCTCTTTTTTAATGCTAATCCGACATCTTAACTTCAGCTAGACCTTTTAGTCACAGCAAACATTTTTTATCTCGGAAGATAAGAACGCGATTCGCCAGAAGGTATCTCTTTACTATCGCATTCTCATCTCCCTACGGGAAGAAATGTGACACTATGCGATAACTTCCGGTCGATAAGAAAGCGACTCTTCAGGGAGATAAAATACTTCTGGGATGGGAAAAAGTCTCTTTTGAGCGATTTTGAGGGATATAAAGCCAATTTACCGAATGGACGAAAAAAAAATCGTTTTGTGTTAATCGTTTATTTTTCCCCTTTTGTGATAAATCGAAAAAGCTGAGCTAACTTCGTCTACCCTTGCAAGTGCTCGCTTAAATATTTTCAAAAAGTACTCTTTTTCCCATTTTTCGACCGATCGTTCGTATGGGAGCTATATGATATAGTTATTCGGTTTCGCCAAAAATTTGTGAAATTATGTAGAAGCATGTTAAACAAATATCAAATTGCAGGATGCTACCAGTAAAAACAAAAAAGTTTTTCTAACTAAGACTGTTTTTCAGACCTATCTTTTGTATGGCAGCTATACCATATAGTTGTCCGATTTTAATAAATCTTGGTAGAATAATAAAAAAACATAGAAAACCTACGATTACAAAGTTTGGAGACGCTGAAAATAAAAAAGTTTTTCATACTAAAACTAGTTTTCCGACCGATTGTTCCTATGGGAGCTATGAGATATAGTCATACGATCCGGTCGGTTCCGACATAGTAGTAGTGTGCAGCAAAAAGAAGACTCTGTGCCAAATTTCAGCTCGATAGCTTTAAAACTGAGAGACTAGTTCGCGTAGAAACAGACAGACGGACAGACGGACGGACAAAGCTCAATCGACTCAGCTTATCAACAATATATATGTTTTATTGGGTCGGAAATGAATATTTCTATGCGATGCAAACTTCTGGGCAAAATTATAATAATCTTTGCAAGGGTGACACCTTAGGTATTTTGTTTGTGTAAATCGGCAAACTATCCCCTAAATCCCCAGCTATCTCCAAGGTCTCCCCTCAAGCTATCGCCAAACTCTCGCATTGTCGAGGGAGATAAGTAACACGACAAAATGTTTGCAGGGGTGGTATCATTTTTAGTTTTAGGTTTTTGGGTGTGTCTGTGACAGATCTGCAAAATATTGAAATCATTTTTATTTCAAATCTTGGGTTTTTTTTAACATGGTGATTGAATTCAATTTGCTTTAACTTAGTAAGTTTTAAGTCCTCTTGAAAACTTTGATGATTGCTCTATGGTAATTTATAATTCTATTAGAGAAATCAAATTGAATTATCCTTTGATTGCATTAATTTGTCTTAAATCTAAATGAAACTATGTTGATTTACATGTGAAATTTGATCAAATGCATGAAATTTTGTCTAATTTAAATGGCAATCGAAGCTATTTGCGTACGTTACCGACGGTTCAAAGATGTTTCAAATGCTCAAGAATTATACTTTTATAAAGAAAGCATTTCTGAAGTTCAATTGTCCGCTGCCATCATTAGCTGCAGCTGTGGAAAGTCTATTTTCCCATGCATCTTTGCAGGCTGCCTAACTGTCGAAAATTTTGAGAAATTGCTATAAGCAATAATCATTTATAATCATGGTTAAATAAATGCGACTTTTCATTCATCCTGGGTTCATATCCCCCTTGAGTTTGAATTCCACTACTAAAATTTTAGATCCTAGTTGGTATTTTTTCGCTGTTGAATTATTTCCCAGTCTCTGTAAAATGCACTGATACATTCTTTATGCTCTATCTGTGTTCTTCATCATTGATCATCCAATATATATATCGCGATTAGTATTGTTGTAATTAAAGCTGGTTAGTTCTGTGTGGCCATGTGTGAAATGTAGTTAATAAACAACGTAAGAAGGTATTAAGCGGGTTTAATGGTCATGGAGATCTCTTCACAGTAAATTGCGCGTGTGCATTGATCCTCACATGATTTTCAACTAGATTAAGAGTATATTTTTAGAGTATGTATTAATATTTCGTTTGCTCTTTGGTATTTTATCGCGATTTAATAAGTTGGCAGTCATGGTATACAGGCTTTACTTAACTCACTTACCACAAAGTAGTAGTTACTAATCAACTACAAATTTCTGATGTTCTAGGACATAGTTGGAACTAGATCAAAATTAATATATCTATGTGCCCATTCAAGATTCCATCACTTGGTGATTTAAATTAAACAACATTTCACTCATTAGATTTAGTTAAGAATTTCACATGTAAATCAAAATGAATAAATTGAATGATTGAAATCATTTAGATTTAATACAATTAATGTTATCAAATTATGTTTCAAAATTAATGCTCTCGTCGTATAGATTGTTAAAGTAGATAGCTTTTTCTTTGTTTTATTTCCAAAGAACTCTTTGATTTTAAAGTGTGTAATTTTGAAGCCTTCTTTCATAAATGTAATTTATGTTTTGTTTGTTGGGACATCGATGCCGATTATTGGTGGCATATTTACGGAATCGCTCTTCTAATATGCTGTTGCTTGATTTTCACCACACCCAGAAAAAAATATTGCCTAGAATGGCCCAAAAATACCTAAAATATTAAGTCATTTTGCCCAAACTAAGGGCTTACGATTTTTGGACTAGAATTTAGGACACCCATTGCCTAAAAAATTTAGAAAAATTGATGGTGGAGCGGGACACACACACACACACCACAACCAAACCAACTCACACTCCTATTACTGTGGTGGTATTGGTTAACTTTGATATAACAATTAACGATTTTATTATTGACTTACCTCAATTGGGACTTGAACTCACAGGACCTCAGCGGGCACTGCCACAGCGCTTCTATCCAAAACATTGATGAATTCGCAATTTAAAATGTAGCGAGAGGCCATTGGCATGTTAGCATGAAATGTGACAGAAAGGGAGTAGCTCAGTGGATGTCTCAAGTTCAAGTCCCCGAAGAGGCATCGTTTTTAAATTTATTTTTAAGTGTTTTTAGCATTGTCTATATTAACAACAATGCAGTTAGTCCACAAATTGATTTGTATACTCTGTACCGTGGGTACATTATTGTAGGTATTATAAGTTTGTGCAAAAGTATGTAACAGCCAGAAAGAAGCATCTCCGAACCCTTTAAGTATACTAGTATATATAATATATTCTTGATCAGCATCATCAGCCGAGTCGATATAGCCATGTTCGTCTGTCTGTTCGTATGAACGCACAGATCTCAGAGATGGTATGAGTTAGAGGTTTGACATGTAAGGATCTTGAATCTGCAGGCAGATCAAGTTTATTTTCATTTTTGGCCACGCCTCCTCCCGCCACCTCAATTTGGAAAAAACGCCAAATCTTCCACAGTTTTGAAGATAGAAGGTTCGTTTCTTTTAGACATATTTAGTAGTTAGGATAACTTATCGATCCGCCAAAGAACTGGGGAAGATCGGATGAACAATTGTCGAGCTTTAATCAGCTGCTTTCAGCTGCTACTGGAGCATCAATTTCGTTGGTACAGAGTACAGAGTTATTGTCGGGATTGACCGACTTTCTTTCCTGTTTTAAGCACACAAATTCCATAAACTTTTTTCCTAAAATTGAAAGTTTTATTCTGTATTTTCCATTTCTAAAGCCATTGTTGTCCAAAAATATTTAAGGTCATAAATACCAGTTTCCTAAAATTCTGGGAGTCACTTTTTTCTCAGTGCAGGCTTGGATTTTAAGGTTAACAGAATGCCCTAAGATCGTATAATAGATAATGGCCTTAACTTTACCATTTGCATTGCTAGATTAGTAATACAAAGCCCAAAATAAGTAAACATAATGGGCTAAATATTTATATAGAATGAATTTCGATAATTTATTTAACGTAAATTTATGTTAGAAATTTTAGTTTTTAAATTTGAGCGCCTTTTTCACGATCCTAGACAATGTTACGAACGAGAACGGTTTTTTTTTACGAAGCATTGATATATTGAGTTCCCCTTAAGGTGGTCAGTAGACAAATTGTTGAGTGTACGTATATAGACCACATAATTCAAAACTTTGACATATAAACAAAATTCATAGTTTCATGAATGTGATGTGAAAAAGACTGCTAACAGGTATAGAATCCGGTCAACCCAAATACCATGGAAAACATTCATGGAGGTCGAAAAATGTTGAAGTAAAATGGCGCAGAGAAACTAAACATTTTATCGGTACTGTTCCGATTTTGAGTGCAAAAACTATATTGCTGAGCAAGCACCTTCACTGCAGACAAATATCGAAGTCTTTAGAATAATGCCTTTGCAAGAATTCAAGAATTTGTAGAATGCTCTTAGGAGCGCTACAACGTCCTTAACCTTCTATTGATCGAAACTGAAAAACAGCAACTGAAGCTCAAATATTTTTAGAATCTCGAGAGGAGGCCCAACTTTACCAACTTGCAAAATATCCTACCATGATAGCAACTTATTCTTGGCTCTGATAAAACTCCCTACCAACCCAGCGACTGACTTGAATGGCCGCAGAACACAATCTAACTCCAATAGGGAATGGTTTTTAGAATAATTTCTGGACAAAGATATGAAAAAATTCTTGTTGGTCTCAACATTTTGAAATCTACGCCTCCATATTAAATGTAAGACATATTCAGTCCAAATGGATTTTGGAAATCATCCAATGAATATTGTTTACAGTCTTTATCGTCGTAGCGTCGTCCTTTCATGGGCCTCTCTAGTTTTGGGATGAGAAAAAAGAGACAGGGGCTTAGCTCGAGGGAATATGGTGGTTGGTTAGAGTTGTGTTTTTGGCCAAGAATTCACTCCCAATTAACGAATTGTGAGCAGTGGCGTTATCATGACTCGACAACCAAGCGGATAGTAATCCTTAGTGTCTGTTTTCCTTGTAACACGCCCCATCATCGATTTCCCTGTATGGAACAGATTCAATACAATCAGCCACCTGCGAACCAGACTTGTTGTCAACACATTTAACACCAATCAAATTTCATTTTGGGCTTTCAGTGCCAAGCTTAGTCCTCCTCCTACCCTTAAGTTAGAGAATTTTCCACTTTATTGCAAGTGTTTTCCAAATAAATACATAAATAGGTAAATAAATTAAACTAACTAACTAATTTGGCATTTCTAGTCAATCTCTGCTGTTGCCACAGTTGAAGAGGAATCCTCTTGCTTCTCGATTAATGTAGTGGTTTCGCTGGACGTAGACACCTCAGTGGTCGTGGAAGCTTTTAACATCAATATATCCAGCACATTCTGTTTGCGCCATTTATTCTGCAATCCTCTAATGGGTGTGGGCACCTCTCCCGTGGGCGCCACATCCATGCTGATGGACGGCGGTCGGGGTAGGGGAGGCTCCTCGCTGGCCTTATTATAGATCACCCAATTGTCAGGTCTATAAAATTGAAATTGGGTTAGCCTAGGATTTGCTGGACTTGTAGGAAACCTTACCTGTCGGGCTTGGTGAGTACGGTGATGGGTGCGAAGGCCACATGGGCCAACTGTTGCAGTCTTGTGGTCGGTCCCACTGTCCGTTCGTCATAGTCATCTGTCTCGGCCAGTATCTCGTTGCCTAACTGTTTGGGTACACTGTCCGGAAATACGGTCACCTTACTGTTCGTCGTACTGCGGGAGGAGCTGGACAGCAAGGGCTTGGGCATCTCTGTCACATATGTCTGCGGTTCGTTCTTAAGCATGGGTAGCACATAGTTGTCGTCCAGGTAGCTGCTGTTCGTGGCTGTCGAGTCGTTACTTTGGCTGTCCAACATCAGTTCGGGTCTGAGGTAACCGTCCTTGTCGTACTTCCGGGTGGGCGTTACTAATTTGTCCAGGTCATTGTTCGTCTCGTATTCATCGTACACATAATCGTCCGTGGTGTCGTCCGTGTTGTTGCTCTCGTCCTTGGTCAAGTTGGCCAGGGTGCGGCTCAAATAGTCATAGTCTTGTATGTCAAGTTTGTGGATCGGACTTGTATTACTGTCCGCGTCCGCCTCCTTTAGTTCGGGTCTGCGTGCGTAGTATGTCTGCGTCTGGGGTCTGTTACTGGAAAAGGGACTCGGACTGGAAGCGCTGTCCAGGCTTAGCTCGCGATCGTTATAGAGCTCGCTATGGCTATATGGATAGTCCGGCTTGTGGGCCGATTGGGTGATCAAACCGTAGCCACCCGCTGAGCTTTGGGGTCGCGCAAATGAGCTGAGAGAAGACTGACCAACCTCTGGACGTGGACGTATGTTAAAGCTGAAAGTGCTATCCGCTCCATTGGCGCTAGCCACTCCCGAAATACTGCCAAAATGTCCCGAGCTCACGGCACTACTGGCCGCATTTAGATAACCCGACTGCGGACTTAGGCCTATTTGGGAGCTGGTCGATACGGGATATGACTGTGGCGACTGTGGTCTGGGTGCATATGAGACACCGCTGCCGCTGAGTGGGCTGTTAATAATGTAGGTCTCCTTGTGTGGCACCGAAATGGGTGCCGGAGGGGGCGGTGTAGGTCGTCGATTGGCGTTCGGATTAAAGCCATTTGTGGCAAAGGTCAGCAAGTTCTGGAAAATGTTCGGTGCCCTGGTCGTGGTACGTCTGTCGTCGTTGTCGTTTAGGTAAATTATGGTCGGCGGTTTGGTCTTTTGTGACTGTTGTGACGCGAGGTCCGTCTGTGCGGGATAGTAACCGTAAATGGGCGTGGTACTGGCGTACTCCGCATAGTGTGGAGCATAGTTACTGTAGGGCTTGTAGACTGTCGTATAGTCGGCATAGTCCGAGGTCAAGGGTCGCGTCACAGGACTTTTGTTCGTCTGTCGTATATTGATTTCAATCTCATACTGATCGGCATTGGGTCCACTGACCACCACTTTTTGTGGACGCGTGTAAAGCGGTCGGCTGTGATATTGACTGCGTAGCTCTTGGGTGCGTTTGGTGGTCTTGGAGAGCTTAGGCATCGGGGTGGTAAGAGTGGAACGCGCCTTGCTGGTGGTGGTCTTCGACGTAGTGCGGTTTCTTTGCAAGTGTAAAAGTCTCAGTTCGGTCTTGGGTTCTGTTAGTTTCTTGGAGTCTCTAACGGTTACGTTCTGTGTTGGAGTCGTCTCGGTTCTTAGGTCAGTACTGCGAGTTTCGGTTGGGTCATCCAGGCCAGTCTGGTTGCTACTACCCTCCACCGCACTTCTTAGCTCTATGGGTATATTGTTGATGATGACCGTGCGCTTCGGTGTGGCTCCCTTAATGTTGTGTGTTATTTTGGGTGACTTGTCCAACTTATTGTTGACACCACTCACTTGTTTGCGGTTCGAAGTAGTCTTACGGTTGTTGTTCGTCTTAGTCGGGGTCGGAGTCTTCCGTTTAAGGTCAAGTTTGTCGCTTACTTTGGTGGCATTGCCACTAGCGGGTGGTCTTTGAAATCCAGTGGCCGCATTGGCACTGAACTCTACTTGAGGTCTGGCAGCGGGTTTCACTCGATTCGAGAAACCCGCCTTGTCCTCCTTGATGATTTGCACAGCGTCCAGAGCTCCTTGCTGTGTCTGTACCGCCTGCAATTGGGGTGCCACAAAGGGATCCTGCTCTAGCCAGGGACTAAGATCAATGGGTGCCAGTCCTTCAGTGCCACAAGTCTGTCGTTCATTGTCCGTAAACTCGGCGGGTATGAAAATGTGAGGTTGGAAAGTGCCGCCACCCACGGCACGACACAGTACCTGGGCCAGGGACACACGACGTAGGGAGTGCAGCTGGGCGGGTGTAAATGAGCTCTCAAAACCTCCATTCTCATACCAAAAACGATCACCACGACGGGAATTGCTAAACTGTTGGGCAATGATGCAGGCAAAGGTGGGTCCCACCAATCCACCCACCACGGGACGTTCGGCTATGCCGCCCACAAACAAGTCAATGTCGTGTACACTGCGATAGGCATGACCTATGCGCTTAGCCGACTCCGGACCCACCACATTGGCTAAGGAAAGGACAAAAAAAAAGAGTTAAGTGATTATGGGAAAGTTAAGATTGTCAGCCTTGTTCTCATTTTCACGTACTTTGGAATGAATTCCAAAGTAAAATCAAAAATCTAACGACGAACATTTCATCTGTATAATCGAATGTTTAAGCCAAAGTCACAACATTCAACTGTTTTTCGCAAAAGAGTTTACCCTTACTATCACTAATTATATCAGACACTATTATAAATATACGGTATATCAAATTGAAACATATTTTTAAGTAAACCTTTATTTTGCAGAACGTGCCATAGATTTTCGTAATGGACTGACAAAACAAAACTCCCCCAATGCTGCATCACTGCCTTGGCAACCCCCACTGATGAAGAATATGCACCTGAAGATCGTTGTCAGAGACTAAGAAGCACTCAAGACTTAGGAACAATGAAAACCAGCGACAACAGCATCTGTCTGTAAGTCCGAAAAAGAATTACTTTTGCAAACCGATCAGGGAGTTCAAGAGCAAACTCGGTGGGGAGTTTTCATCCCAGTTCACTTCGGCGCAGAAGCACGTAGGACAAGTGCTTCGGATCATTTATGGACCTCCAAAAGTTGGCGATGAATTTCGCAACCGAATGAACCATTGCCAGCATGAGCTTCAAATCAACAGCGGTTGAGGGTGAATGAACAAGATCCATTAAAATAGATGAACACACGGAATGTTAAAAACTTATGGAAAAAAGTCGGGAAGGGACAATCGAAACTGATATGATATGAAACCATAGCACGCCATGAATGTTGTTATTGTACATTTCAATAAATATTGACTTACGCCAATGTTAGGTCAAGTAGCCTTTTTAAAACTCCTATACAAATTTGGGGTGGAAATCTATTTGTAAAATTGAAGTCTTTATTTTCAGGCATAACACTTTTAACACTTTGCTAATGATCCTGTCAAAAATGCAACATAATATGCATAATTAGTGCATAGGTAGGCTATATGATTAGATTGTGTCAAAAAATATCTAGCAGATGGTTTAATTTCACATAATTGCTATTAATCAAGTATAATTTGACTTTGAAGGTCAATTTCGACATCATTGGCATTACAAATACCGCGTGTTACATTTTTCTCAGATGCATTGATATGTCGACTACCCTGGACGCTTCAGAAAATTAGCAATTAATGCGTACTGTGGCCTACAAAATTTGTTAAACGGTCAAAAGTCGGTAAAATGGGTTTTCGCCAATATCTTGGAAACGGAAACTAATATTTAACTGTGACGTTTCATCTCGTATTCAGCATGGGTTTGTCTACAAGAATTAGTTAAAGATGCTTGGGAATATTTTTAACTGTAACAAAGTTATCAAAGTTTCAACTGTCGCAAGAGTAGTTAAAACGTCAACAGGCCTTAGAGTAGGAAGAAATTCTATAACGCAGTTCATGGCCAAGGTAACAAAGAAATCTTCTTGACTTTGTTAAGCTAAGTACTCAAAGTAGTCTCTAAGAATGGCAAGAGCAAAAAGTCAGCAGTGGTTTGTATAAAAACTTAAAATTAAGTCACTAAGTAGAATTAAGAGGTCAGTGGCAATGCCAGGGTTTTTTTGCCCATTGCCCATTGAGACGGTACTCTGAGAATATTCTCCAAGCATTCTCTAGGCCATGTAATTAGATCAGACCACGATGTAAATGAAGACGACAGAAACTTGTGGCTGTGTTGGTGAGCACTAAATACAGCAGTCGATTTACTTGATATTTTGTGCATCTCTTTCACAAGGACACAAGTTCGACTAGAGTCTGTGTGAAAGAGCACAAATGACCTAGGCTCCGCAGTGCCACTTAATGGCCAGGTCTGGGTTCGGCGAGTATTCTCAGCGATATGGCTTTGACTGTTAAAAAACCATCGAATTGCTTTCTTTTGAAACCAAAGCTTCCAATTTAACAAGTCTGAAAATGACTTCATTCGAGTTAGTCAACTCTTGTTTCTTATAACTCCAAGCAGTTGAATCTGCACATAAATACTAACTCCAAACATATTAAGTTTTTTTGACCAGGCAAGTCAGATAATGCGTCGTCGACTCAGAATATTTGGTTTAGAAAAATAAAATTTTTGAGTCTTTATCGACACTTAAACGTCAGCGATGAATTTTGTAACTGTATCAAGTCATATCTGCAACCACAGTGACTGCGCTGTGAAGGACATGTTACCCGACGGGATAATGAAGCTTCAGTAATAGCGACAGACTAAAGAAAGCCACAAAGAGTTGATAACCTACTCTGAGATGAGGAGATTAGGTGCGAAAAAGTCAAAACATGTGACTTACCAAGAAGCTAATATAATTTTGAAGCAAAAACAACCACAAGAAAACGAAAGAGAAACCGTTTATTTCCTCTTGCTGTGTGAGTGTGCTTGGAACTGACTGATAAATGTAGAGAAAGGCTTAGGCAAGCAGAGTAGGAGAAGAGAGACATCCACGAAGTTGTTCTTGATATTTTGCAATGCGCAAGCCGCTTTACGCATTACGAAAAGCAACAACACATGCGGCCGATGTGTATTGCTTGCGGGCACCCCCCCAATGCTTGATATAGATCATGACTTATGTCTGTAACCTTAGTTCAAAGAAGCAATCATTATGTGAGCTGTGATTCGAGGTTCTTAAAGAGATCTAATGAGTAACAAAAACAAGCAGGGCTCTATTGTTAATGGAAGGGTATTATACATTTGAAATAATTGAGAAATATAATACTTTCCGGGTGGTCATCCTTTAAGCAACGATAGACAACTTTCGATTGATCTATTTAGTCGGAGCTTTTGCGACAGGTTTTAAATTGGAGAATGAATGATGATTATCTCTAATTTCATCTCAATTGAATCCTCAAAACTCTATATCGATTTATCTATATCAGAACTCCTAGAACTATGAGAACAAGGCTTCATATGACTCACTTACCAAAATCATCCCAGCTGTGTATGGGGCTCAGGCCGCAGGGCACTCTCCAGGCACTGTAAGGAGCTATGCCATGATCACGTCCACGTTGTATATTAATGGCAGCCAGATCCAGGCCAAATGGAAATCCGGGAGTTTGGAATAGATGATTGGTCAGCTCCGGCGTTATGAACTCATCACGCTTAAGCGCACGTTGCGAGGCCAATCCCCGGATCAAACGGTGCAAAGAACCCGCCGAGCCTATATCTCCGCGCTGGAACTCCTCATGCAGGCTGACGTCTGCCAAACGAAATGGATTACCTTCTAGCCTATGGATCTGTACCATCACTACTCACTGTTATTGATCACATTGTGATGACGATCGCAGCGTGTATAGGAGTTCTGCACCAGCGAGTGTCCAAAACGAAAGGCTGCCGCTGCAAAGGAATTGGCCACCGTGGGATTTACCTTGGCGTCGTAACCCTCGTAAAAGCCCGTGGAGAGTAGCTCCAAATCAAAGAGCTTGCACACCTCTCCACCCAGTATGACAGGCAAGAACTCCCTGTAGGTGATATGCTGGAACATGGCACCCACAATACGTCGCGTCTCTTGATACACCTTCTCGTCGCTCCAGTGCGGATTCAGCTCGCTCAGCTCCAGAGCAATGCGATTATGCTCTCCCACCCAAACATGGTGCATGGCCAAAAGACCTGGCTGCTCACCGCTACGTCCATCTCCGGATCGTATGCATTTGGTGGCAATGGCCCCTCTCTGACACACATCTTCTGAGGGATTACCACGGCCATAGATCAACAGGCCATTGCGAAAGACACGGGCATTGTCCGCAGACTTGGCGCTGTTGGAGTAAATGGGTGATGCATCTATGTAGGAGGTAACCTGATTCGTTTGCTCTCGCCAACTAAGCACACAGTCACGACGCTGGGCAGGAGCCGAGCGTAGAAACTCCAGGCAGCGCACCTTGAGAGGCGCCAGCCAGGGATCGTCCAGTGGCACTTTGATGGGAAAGCAGGAGGGATGGAAGTCCTTGCCACCACAGCAGCTGGGTATCGAGCCGTTGATGGAACTAGAAACCACAATTCAGTGTCATCTTTCCATGTCAAGCCTTATCAATATCTTACCGTGGCTGTGCCGTGGAGGTCATGTCGTGATCCAGTAGCTGTCCCCATTGGGCTATCATCAGTGTCAACGGTGCCTCACCCTCGCGTGCTCCATGCACCAGCAGGCTAACAAAACGCGATGAGGACAACGTGCTGCCATCTGCCGAGCTGCGCACACTATCCACTCCGTCTCCGTATTCCGGTGGCAGGAACCGATTGAAGGGCATCTGAGAGGTACCCCAGCGTGGACGCCGCTTATTGTTGCAGGTGCCGTCATGGGTGCGATACCGCTCCGAAGCCGGCATACAGGCCGGCGGATCACGTGGCGGACAAAGACCCTCCAGCGCCGTGCGGCGCAGTGAGATCTTGTGCGCATGCGACTGGCGGGCCAGCTCATCTATAAGCTGGAAACTGTAACAGATCAACAACGGGGGTTAGCTCATCCTGGCCAAATGCCGGCCGACATGGCTCTGTTCAAACTTCGTTTTCGAGTGCTGTCTGCCAAGCATGTTGGCTTCTATTTATAAAACGATGGAGCAGCTGTGCGGAGTTGGAAACGAGTTCGTCATCGCTGGTGACGCCAAGATGGGATCCACCAGCGAATTAAAGCCAGTTGCGTTGGCTCTGTGGCTGCGCGCGTTTGTGTGTGTGTGTGTGTGTGTGTGTGTGTGTGTGTGTGTGTGTGTGCGTGTGTGTGTGTGTGTGTGCACGCATAAGAAACGCCGACTTAAATTTACTCGCTTTTGCTTTCCATTTAGTGCATGTGTTAGCAAGTTTCTTAGGATGGGTATAATGACTCGATCATGAAGTATGGAAGATATATATGGTAGAAAGCACAACTCGAGATCATATCGTTAGCATTGATTATTGTACTTTGACTGATTTATAGAGATAGAAGGGAAATAACATCAAGAAATTGTGGGAAATTGTGCAAAACAGATTACTAGGAACTGTTTTGTTCAACACAATAATGAAATATTTAAATCGGCGAATAGATTTCGTTTATATATTGTTGTAGTTCACAAGATGATCGATTTAGTTTAAAAGATCTACGGAAATTATCCATTTCATCTGGGTCCTTTCTCCCTAACAGTATCCCATATTTTGTTTCGAACTCGCTTTAGGGACAAATTTTGAAAGATCAGTTGGAATGTAATGTACTACTGAAAAATTCGTTCAAGACCGACTATAATATACTTATTACCTCCCAAAGTTTGATCAAATTTAAATTATTTGCCACACAAAATGTTCAGCTGTTGAATAATGGATAAAACCGAGAGAATTGGACTCAATATGAGCACAATACCTCTCACATTTAGTTCAATTTTCCCACTTGAAGAACCTATTTTGAGAGTCCATAAACTTGATTTGAGTAGAAATTTGTCGGTCTAGTTTGGAGTCTATTTCCGGACCTTTTGCATTCAACTACTTATACTTTCCTTTGGTAAGTAAAGTTGACTTAAATTGTGCTCATTTTAAGAACATTTTTCAGCTGCGCAAATCGGCAATACATAATAGATTAATCATGCATTAGTTGGCCTTCAGTATGACGGATATAATCCCATACAGTCTGATTTAATTTGCCCTCTTTGTAGACGGTTTGCGCACATCTTGCATAACTAGTAATTAAAGATGTAAGCAAGAGCCGAACTTCCATCGGATTCCGATGACAAATGGGTATTAATATTTTTGAATTGTAATGCGGATTGTGCGCAGTCTGTTTACTACCTCTTTACAAAAGTTCAGCACTTGTTGATGTGTAATGCATACTTTCGACAGCACACATATAGATGTGCTCCGCTGGGTTGTTCATAAGAGATTATCTTGTTCTTGATTTGATTTGATTTATACATCTCTCTATAGCCCGAACTAGGATTAGTAAGAATTATCATTTATCATTTAGAATTTTAATCAAAAAATGTTAAAAAAGACATGATTGAAAGTCGATCAAGCCCGACTATAACATACTCTGTACCAACAAAATTATACGCTCAGCATAAGCTTTGATGATGCTGTAGCAGCTGACAGCAGCTGATAGCAGCAGCGAACAGTCTTTTGATTATAACTCGAAAACCGTTCATCCGATCTTCATCATTCCTTTGACGGATCGATAAGTAAACTAAACTAAATATGTCTAGAAAAAACGACCCATCTATTTCTAAAACTGTAGTATATATGAACTTGATCTGCCCGCAGATATGTCCCTTACATGTCAAACCTCTATCTCTTACCATCTCTGAGATCTGTGCGTTCATAAGAACAGACAGACGGACATGGCTATATCGACTCGGCTGTTGATGCTGATCAAATATATATATATATATATTATGGGGTCGGAGATGCTTCATTCTGGCTGTCGCACACTTTTGCACAAACTTGTTATACTCTATGTACCTACGGTACAAAGTATAAATACGGGCCTCCAGGCAACTGTTTTAGCAACTGTAACATCGGGCTGAGAGGTTTTACTCAGTTTCATCGCCGCGTCTAGCATTTTACTGAAAGCAGAGCGGGTTAAGTTGCTATGCAAGTTAGTGTTCAGTCTTATGAATAGTTTGAGGAAGAGGAAAATTTTGTAAATATAAACAAGAAAGGGTGCTGCAGTCAAGTTTTCCGACTACAAAATACCCTGTTCATTTGTTTTCATTTATTTGTTTTTGAATTTTTGAAGATGAATGTAACCGGTTTGTGTAACAGCTATTAAATTGTCATCCTGAATGAAGGCAACATTTTTTTGACCTTTCAGCGGTGCTAGTCCTGACTAACAACTGGGAGGGTGCCCTTATCAGCTCAATTGTTTCGCTTATAACTTCGGTAATTTTTGTCCGATCTGATTGTACTTTTCAGAATAGATAGATATTGGACCTAGCTTGATGTGTACTAGAGGCTCTAACTTGAAAATTGTAGATCTGACGGTTTTTTAGGTCTAGAATCAGACTGGTTTTTTGGGGATAAGAATGGAACAGGTGGGAATTTTCCAAATCTGAAACAAACTGGATTTGCATTCCAGTTGTTAGTCAGGACTAGAACCGCTTAAAGGTCAAGATAATGTTGGCTACATTCAGGATGACAATATAATAGCTGTTACACAAACCGGTTACATTCATCTTCAAAAATTCAAAAACAAATAAATGAAAACAAATGAACAGGGCATTTTGTAGTCGGGAAACTAGACTGGAGCGCCCTTGATTTGATGATAAAACAAGAAAGAAAGTCGGTCAAGCCCGACTATAACATACTCTGTACCAAGAAAATTTGTCTTTTGATCATAACTCGAAAACCGTTCATCCGATCTTCTTCATTCCTTTGGCGGGTCGATAAGTTATCCTAAAAACTAAATATGTCCAGAAGGAACAAGCCATCTATCTTCAAAACTGTGGGAGATATGACGTTTTTTCTAAATTGCGGGGGCGGGAGGGGGCGTGGCCAAAATTGAAAATAAACTTGATCTGCCTGCAGACATAAGAAGCATATGTCCCATACATGTCAAACCTCTATCTTTTACCATCTCTGAGATCTGTGCGTTCGTACGGACAGACAGACGGACAGACGGACGGACGGACAGACGGACAGACGGACATGGCTATATCGACTCGGCTGTTGATGCTGATCAAGAATATAAATACTTTATGGGGTCGGAGATGCTTCCTTCTGGATGTTACATACTTTTGCACAAACTTATAATACTCTATGTACCTTCGGTACAGAGTATAATGATTTTGATTTTTATACTCTGTACCGTAGGTACATAGAGTATTATAAGTTTGTGCAAAAGTATGTAACATCCAGAAGGAAGCATCTCCGACCCCATAAAGTATATATATTCTTGATCAGCATCAACAGCCGAGTCGATATAGCCATGTCCGTCTGTCCGTCTGTCTGTCTGTCCGTCTGTCCGTCTGTCTGTCCGTATGAACGCACAGATCTCAGAGATGGTAAGAGATAGAGGCTTGACATGTATGGGACATATGCTTCTTATGTCTGCAGGCAGATCAAGTTTATTTTCAATTTTGGCCACGCCCCCTGCCGCCCCCGCAATTTAGAAAAAACGTCATATCTCCTACAGTTTTAAAGATAGGTGGGTTGTTCTTTTTAGATATATTTAGTAATAAGGATAACTTATCGATCAGCCAAAGGAATGGTGAAGATTGGATGAACGGTTTTCGAGTTATGATCAAAAGACTGTTCGCTGCAGCATCAAAATTTATGCTGAGCGTAGAATTTCGTTGGTACAGAGTATGCTATAGTCGGGCTTGACCGACTTTCTTTCTCGTTTTTGATAAAATAGAGAAAAAATATTTGCTAATAAAAAAAATTGTATCCAGCTCTGCAAAACTGCCAATATAAGGCAGATAGGATATTTATATAAAGCTACTATCGAAATGATGTGTATAATTGAATTTTGCTGTGGTGTAGCGTGACCATAATTTGGTTACTGAACTTCACTTAATCATCAAAGACTTTCTATTCCAAACTATGGTCACTTTAAACCACAGCAAATTACAATATGCACTTTAATTAGAAAAGTTGCAATAAAACACAGTTTTTTTTTTTAAATCCATGGCTTCTATTGCCATATTTTGAAGAGAGCTAGTTCAAGAGAGGTTCCCTTCTTTTTTAAGAAATTGAGGTTGTCATTTTAAGGGCTAATTCACACTTTCAAAGGTTAATTTTGGTTTTAGAAAAACACGCCCTAATTCAAAGAAAAATCGGTCCTTTTCTGGATTTATGAAAAGATTTTTCTACAAAATTTTGTTCATTTTGATTTATGAAAAGATTTTTCTGCAAAATTTGGTTCACGGCATATTTTTCTAATTTTTTTGAAAACATGTATTGAGACAATTTTTCTAAATACCAGGGCAATTTTGAAAATAAGGCGAATTTCTCAAATTATTGGCAAACTTTTTTCTTAGTGTACTCGACAACCAAATAAGTTTGAAGTCTTTGAAGCGCGCCCTTGTCCAAGCAGTGGATATTTTTGAAATGCATGAGGTGAGAAGTGCGATGGATAATTGGCCAGAGAGACTTCAGAGTTGCGAACATTTAGTGATTGAAAAAGTTTTGAAAAATATTCATTCTAAAAACCAAAAACCCTGGTCCAAAACAATTTTGAATATTGGTGGGCCAACTCTCCGAGTTCGTTGATATGCATCATTTGTAGAATGGTTGAGTTTCAAGTTTTCAATCAACAGCTTTGTAAATCAACTAACCTACACTCAGAAAACATTCGCCCCGAAAACTAGAAATTCTCCTATGAAATCCGCCCTGAAATTAAGAAAAATATGTTCTCTTTAATGGAAAATTTTCAAAGTTTCAGAAAATTTTTCCATACTTGAGAAAAAGTTTTCTTAATTTTAGGGTGAATCGCCATAGGACGGATTTTATAGGAGAATTTCTAATTTCCAGGTCGAATTTTTTTATGACTGTATCAATTTAAGAACTAGCTGTGAATGGTTTTAAAAGGAGCGGCTCAAGAAATCTCAACAGACTGAACCGAAACGGTTCTAAGTTGTGCGGCACTGTTGTGGCTTGCAGCATTGCGTTAGTTTCGGTACGTTTGTAGCAGAGATCGTTTGACAAGTGTATAAAAGTTTCCACTAAGCTTTTACACTTTTTCTGGCCAAACGGGTGAAAGTGGAAATAATGATTTTCCCAGGCTTTCAGCTTCGCTTGTCAGAGCTGTGAAAACTATTTTCAGTTGGTTTTAAGTTAAATTAAATTTATTAAGTTGGACGGGTCAGACCTCAGCCGCCCTTTGCTTAAGGTTGCAGCCTATGCGCCGTATACGCAATCTCCAACAGCCGCGCAGCCGGAGAGGCAAAAAAAAAAAAAGCGCAGCAGCAGCGGCCGCTTCGCTCCGTTCAATGAACTCCGCCGCCGACTTTCGTACGGGCTGGTAGAGCTTGAGGCCGAATTCGTGTGGCGCTTGACGCTTGACGCTTTGTAGAAAACGAAAGTCGTGTCATGTTTTGATTTTGTTTCTTTTATTTTTCCGTTTCTTTCTTTCAGCATATCAGCTACAGCTTTGTGTTCGTCTTGCCTTTCGCTGCTTTTGTTGCTGTCGCTTGATGTAATCAAATGGCGAATACTGCGTCGGAGTCGGAGTCGGAGTGGGGGAGCAATTTTGAAGCTATAGTTTTTTCTAACGTTTCTTGTCGCCACATGCTGCACACATGCCCCTAAGCGCATACACACTTACATATGTATAATTGCAGGCGCTGACGCTTACTCGCTTTCTTCTAATTTGGCTAAATGCTGCTTTTGGCAATGTTAACGAGCTCAACTCTTGGTCACATCATCGGCTCCAGCTCCAGCTGCTGATGATGACGCTGATTTTTAATTAAACCAAACATGTTGATGATTTCGTAATTTGATTTTGAGCAACCGAAAAACATTTAACGTTTATGGACAGCATCTTTTTTTGTCAGCAATTACATAAAAGTCAATTCGACTCGGTCAGAGCTCATTGCACCTGAATAAATGTCGCCTTTCTTGGTGATTCGGGTGAAAGTTCTGGCTTTGTCTCATTTAATACACATTGAGAGTGTGTGTGTGTGTGTGTGCGGAAAATCGCATGGATTTTCACAGTCTCTTCAAACTTAAACCTGCACCCAAACTCGAACCCGTTGGGAAAAGTGAAAACTTGCAAACTGGAAAAACGACAGCCGCAGCAACTTTTCAGTTTTCGGTGGCGTCTGCCATTTCCGTTGGCCATTGGCCAAAGAGGTCATTTAACCCAGCCGGGCAGCTTTAATTTACCATTCGGCTTAACCTGCACCGTGTAATTATGTATTTGTTGTATGTGGCATTTCAATGTCAAAGTGAAAGTTGACTCTTAGTCATGACCAATCGCTGTCTCACATGGGTTTTGGCTACGATATTTTTGGAGCACTTTTATGGCGGAGCACTTCAACTTCCAACTCATTAGCCAGACATGGCTGCCATGGATGCCGATGCCGAGGCCGTAGAACTCGTTAATCAAGCGAGAAAGTTGCCAACGGTAATTGGTAAGGAAAGGAAGAAGGTGGACGGAGCATTTTAGTGTTTATTTGTTGTTGTTGTTGTAGCATTGAATTGCCCGCGGGCAGCAGTTTGAGTGTCCGTTCGTGGAAAATAGACGAGAGCCTCAAAAATATTGAATTTGCTACAAATAGTTTGAAGTGAGTAAGACCAATATTAAAAGAGAGGCTAAACGTTTTCCAACCGAAATGGTTAGTTCTTGAGTTGTTGAAGTGAAAATCAACCAGCCAACAATACCAGGGGTGTCCTGCAAAGAGATACCCACAGACATTGTACTAGGAGCACACATGATGGTGTAAAGCACAAGGCCTTAAGGACTCTTCCAGCACTCTTACATACAAAGCAACCGGCAATAAATGGATTTGGGAGCCTGTAGCTTTAAACTTGTGCCATCTACTCAACCCAAGTAATTATTCACTCATTTTATAAGCTCAAAAAGGAAAGAGTATTTTGCTTTTAATACAAAAGATTTAATATTTTTTTTATCGAAAGACAACATCTTAGCTTTCTTAGTAAGCTTTACAATCAATATTAAAAACACTCAAAAAGTAGCTGTCATTACAATGTGACTAAATAATCAATTTGAATCTACTGAGTATCAAATTCTATCTAATTCTCCAATTATCAAGTTGATAATTTGGACAATATCAAAATGATATTTCGAGGATATCAAATTGATACTAACTTGAATCAGGCTAACACATTTTACATACCCTTGCAGAGGGTATTTTAAAATCCGAACACTGAAAGTATCTATACAATCTTGATCAGCATGACAAGCTGAGTTGATAATGTCGGTTAATGGTCGGTCTCTTACCGGATGACTACAGCATAAAGCTTGTCATAGGATTTATCGGTCGGAAAAAAGTTTTTGTGAGGAAAATTTGCTATACTCATTCAGGGAAACATACTCTGATATTTGATTTTAAATTTGACTTAAATAGTTTCACTGTTGACTTGGCGTTAAATTATATTTCTGGAAATCTAAAGTGTGCACACTTCAATTTGAAAACGAAAGCTTATATTGAATTCAATCATAAATTTCGTGAATTTTTGCAAAAACATGACCGCTCGTAATTCTCAAGTTGGAGTTCCCGAAGTGACAATATAAAAGAGGTAATTGTAATTCGCCCTTTTAATATGTTTTTAGTCAATTCAAAGTGCTTGTTACTTAATTTAAATACAAAATGTGCAAAGGAAAATCAAATATGATTGTGTTCGGTTTTTACTATGCGATTTTCCCTGAGTGCTCTATAGCATAGATACACATAACACTTTGTGTGATAATCTCAAAGTTTGGGAGGAACAGAGTATGTTATAGTAGGGCTTTACCGACTTTCTTTCTTTTTTTTTTCATAATTCTTATCGAAAGTTTAAATACGAGTCCATCTCGATCGAGTCAAACAATCAAATCACCCTCAGATCACATCATCGCCCCTGTACAATTTAAAAGAAAGATGGTTCGTACCTTCTAGACTTATAAGGCAATCAAAATTATTTATCGATCCGTCAAAGGAATGGCAAAGATCGGTTGAGCGGTTTTCGAGCTATGATCAAAAGGCTGTTCGCTGCAGCAGCGGAATATCAGCGTATAATATTGTTGGTACAGAGTATGTTATGGTCGGGCTTGATCGACTATCTTTCTTGATTTTTGTTTGAAATTGAAATTCCCAAACAATTATAACAATGCAGTAATGACAAGGAAGCTGAAGTCGATTAAAGCTACAAACAGGGGTATGCAAACATCTAATGACCTCGAGCTGGCAAGATCTTACTGGTTAGAAAATCATAATGGTCTTTAAAAAAAATCAGATGGGCTCTTGTAGGAAGCTAGTGCTAGTGATGATTTATTTATGAACCGGGGCTCAACATAATAGATCCTGATATCAATAAAAATCTAATATTTTCAGTTAGATATGCTCGAAGCACATAAAATCAATATTTCAGGATCAAATTGATATTTTATGAAGTCATTTTGTCTTCATAAAACTTCATTATTAAATACAGCATGCACTTATAAATAATATTAGAGAAAAAGAAAACAACAATTTCATAGTTTTCATTTAATTATTTCCTTTAGCTGTCATTGACTGGCGATCCAACTTAGGACCACTTGCACTTAACACGAATGAAATGATGTTTTATCTTATCTCTTCCATCTTCACATTTTCTATACGTCCCTGTACGAGTTTCGAGCTTAAATCTATATCGAACCTTTTTGATTAGATCCTACTAAGAGATCAAGTCGAGTTCGGATAAAAAGCCAAAATCAAACCTATTTGTAGCTAAAATCAAACTGCCCCGAAATAAAGACTGGATAAAGACAAGAATTCAGGGATTGGCAAATCCGAGCTCAAATTGAGAATCGTTGACGATTGGTTAATGTTGAAATTTGTATTTCTTTTGTGAAATGAAAACTGCTATTATCTCCACAAAGATTAAGTTGGTTTCCGTTTCTAACCAAAGCTCTTAACCAAGGTGTAAAAATTCTGAAGTAATATTTCGAATAATAAAAGGCAGATCTATAAAGGTTATAAAAAACGTTTCATACTTTTCACCGCAGTATGCGAAGCTTGCTAAAATACTGGTGATATGTTTACATTAATGTTAATACTCTGTTGACTCACATAAGAAAAGGCTATCAAACAATAATTCCACTGAGTAGAGGGTATATCGAAGTCGAACGCCCCTGTTCCCTGTTTTACCGTATTTTATCGTTTAATTTGAATAAGAAAATTGCCTTAGGAAAATATTTCTAAGCTGAAGTTTTATAGACAACTGTGGGAAGGTTGATAAATTAACTTTTTATGTGTGCGGCAGCCCTTAAAAAATTTCAATCTCACTTCAGGATATTTCAACCTGTTTTTGTTTTCAGATGGGTTTTGGATTGTCTGGAACTCATCGATGACATTTCAAAAGCAGTCAAAGGGTCGATTTCATCCTTGAACTTGAACTTACTAACAAAAGAGTAAACTCAAAATGTGTCTGACACATAGCAGCTATGCAGACTCCCCCCCCACTAAATCTAAACAACAAATAAAATCTTTCATTTTCATTTGAAATGACTTTGACTTTCAATGTCAACTTTATGTGGTCAGTGTACTGGCCCAGCATAATATATGTGCATATCCTTTTCCTGCCAACCACTCCACACACACTTCGACTTTTAATTATGTGCCCACTCTTTGCTAATAACTTTTTTCATATATCCTAGCCACTGGGACATTTACTCACTCAACCAGGATGATTGAATTCGGGGGAACTCACTTTTTACGAAATGCCTTGGTGGCGGTTATAGTTGCATAAGCGGCCATCTCTCGTCGCTCTGTGTCCATGGTGGGTGCATTAAAGCGAGACAACATTGCTGCCGGATGATTCTCCTCTAGGGTTTGACCTTTAGTGGTTTATTAGGGTGGGGGATTACATCAAGGTTAGCAAAAAACTTGTCCATCCACATACACACCATTGCGTAGCATTTGCGGTTGAATTCTGCCATAAAGTTCCGCCATGGCGTCGAGTCCCTGCCGCACACTCTGCTGCAGTGCCACATCCATCAGCGTGGGACGTCGTGAGCGTGCATTCCGATGCCTGAATGTCAGCAACTCTTTGAGTGGGGCGAGCGGATGAGGTAGCTCGTCTGTGGGCGGCTTACTGCTGGCCTTTTCAGTGTCCAGTTGCTGGTCCTGAGCGCCACAGGTGAACACCAGCAGTACAAGGACTAACGATAGCTGAAACATTCCAGGTGTCTGTCCCATTGGCGGTGGCTTCTGGAAAAGTATTATAATACTCAGTTTGTTGTTGGTTGCTAACTTTTTTTTAATAATGCGCCAAATGGTTAAATGGATGTAGGTAAATAAGACAATTGTCTTAGCACTGATAATGGGACGGTAGTGTAGAATTTTTGGGGAAATCATCTAGAATTTAGTTTAAGCCTTTACGATGGAATTTTTATAGTCAGCTTTCGGTTCAGTTCACTGAGGAGCTTAAAAGTTAAAGATTTTAACTTTAGGCAGATATAAATGCACAATTTTCAGACTTATAAAAAATACCGGCTCTGAGTTGAGCAGCAACGGAGTCGGAGACTCCGGGTATTTCGGGGAGTTGGAACCGAACCGAAGCAAATAATTTTTTTTGAAACCTGAAAAAAAATTAAACAACACAGAAAGTCGGTCAAGCCCGACTATAACATACTCTGTACCATCGAAATTATACGCTCAGCATAAATTTTGATGCTGCAGTAGCAGCTGAAAGCAGCGCTGCAGCAGCGAACATTATTTTAATCATAACTCGACAACCGTTCATCCGATATTCACCATTCCTTTGGCTGGTCTATTAGTTATTCTAATAACTAAATATGTCCAGAAGGAATGAACCATCTATCTTTAAAACTGAGGGAGATATGACTTTTTTTACAAATTGTTGAGGCGGCAGGGGGCGGGGCCGAAATTGAAAATAAACTTAATCTGCCTGCAGACATAAGAAGCATATGTCCCATACGTGTCAAACCTCTATCCCTTACCATCTCTGAGATCTGTGCTTTTATACGGACAGATAGACTGACATGGCTACATCGACTCGCCTGCTGATGCTGACCAAGAATATATATACTTTATACGGTCGGAGATGATTCCTTCTGGCGGTTACATACCTTTGCACAAACTTATAATACTCTGAGTACCTCTGGTACAGAGTATAAAAGTTTACACACACTTTAAATCCAATTCCCAATTATATTTTTAAAGGGGTTAAATTTTATATATGAAAGACTCACAAAATCGTTAAACTACTTTAGTTGGAAAGTTTTAATAAACCAGTGCAGCTTCACTCATTGCAATTCGAGTTACTAAATGTGCAAGTGCTTTCTAATTTTGAATGAAGCTTGTATTTTTCATATAAAAGAGTTGCGATTAAAGTCATCAGAGTGCGATTTAGTTTAAATTTTGTGTAAATTGTTGCATCTAACTCCTTCGCACCCAAGTTCTGAAGGCTTCACCACTTTATTAAGGTGTTTAAAAAAACGTTCCCACATTTAAATTTAGTCCTACTTTTCCCTTATTTATTGATCCAAGAACTGTTTGCAAAGAAACGAACGGAAGAATTTAATAATCATCAAAGGTCATAAATGAACGAAAGCCTATATGATTCTTTAACATGTTCAGCTTCTGATGATGATGAAATGGATTCTTCAGCTAACGAGCTAGAAAATAATGAAAAACGGCAAATATAATATGGGTAAATATTTATTCCTAATGACTTAAAGATTTTAGATTTAAATTTAATATTTTTGTATTTGCTGTACCTGCAACTAGTATCGATCGACCGCCCTTTTTTATCTCTTTAGTTTGATTTTCCAGCCAAAGAGGAAAACTCATTAATGATTAACTTTAACTTAGCTCAAATTCTATTTCCATGACCAAAATGATAATTTGCCTTCAAGTTATATAAATATGTTCTAAATTAGCGTAAAAGAAATATGATGATTGAAAACGGCTACGAACCTGAACCTCGGTTCAGAGATCTTCTGACCCGGTCTGAGAGCCCGAACCCAGAGCGGGAAGTGCTTGTCGAAATCTGCGCACCAATAGTATCCATTATTGTAGCAAACTTTGCAATATTCGATTGTTACGCACTCATCCCTTAGCCTTGGCTGATTGATTTAAAATGTAGCAAGCAGAATTAAAGGAAACTACATTGCTGCGTGTGATATTCTTCCAATTTTCAGCATTGAAGCAGCAATTCCGGCAGTTGCCAGAGATAAAGCAATGTTCAATTCAATTATAATTCTAAACGTGGCGCAGTAGGCGGTCATTCCATTTGAGAGCTCAACATATATTATTATTTTGATATGATTTTATTTTCCTGTTGTTTTATTGCTAGTAAATCTTGTCATTGTTCGATTCCTTAACTTGGCTATTTGAAAGATAAATTATTTATAAGTATAAAATTTACTATAAAGAAATTATCATTTATAGTTCGATGTTTATTTCACGGATTTTTACGAAATTGGACTGTGTTCTCAGAATATACCGCGATGTCGCATTACTAAATTGATTTGGTTCGAATAGGAATGATTAAAGGTCTCGAACGCAAAATTAGGTATCCAATTTGGTCCAGTCGTTTTCAAGTCTTAAGTACACTTACAAACCACAATTAATTTTTATGTATTTATAAATATTTTTATCACTGCTCAAGTGTTTTCTTTTTAAGTCAGGCCTCCATAAATTTTAAAACAATTTAAGACTGAACCACTGGGCCGAACCGCAACAGCGATTCAGTTAGCTCCAAAAATATGTAATGAACCGAACCAGTTCTTAAATGCGAATGGTTTGCATTCCCGTAAAGGATTCCTTCTAATGGTAGGAGAAGATGCAAGAGTCTATAGAATTGGCACAGAAACTAAGAATACCATTAAATCCAGTAAAGTGAACAGTTGTTATTAATGTTATGAGTCTTCAATGATCGCTTGACAAAAAATACAATTATATTTTTTGACTCAGGATCAGTCACAGCAAACCTTTCCAAGAATAACAAAAGGGCACCGCAATTTGTAATTTTCTTTTATCTTAACGCTTAACAAATGACATCTCTATTCCTTGTTAGTTAAGAAAATATTGACTTTCATTTGTATATATTACAGCTTCAAGTCATGGCTAATTGTAGACTTTGATTTCATATCATCCGCGGGGCAAAGTTGTGCAAAAAGAAAAAAAAACGCACTGAATCAATAAATTCACAAAATGGCCATAATTATTAAAGTTACGACGCTTTGTAGCGGGTCTCCAATTTAATGCCAATGTTGATATATCATCGATTACATCAGCAGCAAAAATGTACCAATCGAAACAGTTTTCTTTATGCCTAATGCCATTATTTAATTTAGTTTCGTTAGAGACTGCCCACAGGCTAATTACAGCAATAAAGGCCGATTTTAAATGCGAGACTTACATAGAGGAATGTTTGTATGTCTGTTTGTAGGTAAGTATTATAGTTATTGAAGCTTGTTGTGGTTTCTCCCGTATTCTTCTTATATTTTTTTTCCACTTTATTGCATATTTATGGTATGGACAAATGATTATTGTGCTGGTGCACAGTTTTACCTCTAGCAAAAAATATAAAATTTGTGAAAACTTTACACAGAGAATCTTAAAATTAGCTACAAGCCGCGCTTGAGCAGAGTAATCCCAAACGATACGCAGTTCTTCATCCTAAATTTCTTACGAGAATTTCTGTACAAATCTGAATGTTACATGTGGCATGTAGAAAAACTATTTGCATTAAAAAGTCAAATGACGCTTGTAGAAAAGTTAAGTGTTGCGTGGACTCAGGCAAGAGCACCTGACACACGAAAGCTTAAGGTTTATACTTATACTTGGATATTGAAAGCCTTACGCCGAGTGAAGAGATTCTTAACAAATATTTTAGCTTAAAATCAGATTTCAAATGCTGAGCCGGTAACATAAATGCACAAAGCAGGGAAAATCTCGTCCCAAAATTAAATCACAATTTAAATCTTAATTTCACAATCTTGGATAATGATCGCTTACAGGACTTTAAGAAAAATCAATCTCAGTTTAAGAATAAAAAAGAAACGAAACCAAATTTATTTTTGTAATTTTTTATTTATATTTACTTAATTTTTTCCTGTTCCTGAAACACTATATGAAATTTCTATTTTCCACCTTCCCCGGTCTGGGATTTGATTTAGGTGCCTCAGAGCGGACTGAACACTAATTTGCATTTCAACTTAACCCGCTGGGCTATCAGCCAAATGCTAGACCCAGCGTTGAAACTGAGTAAAAACTCTCAGCCCGAACTGGCTGAGACTCACAATCAAATGCAATCACAAAAGTAGAGTAATACCGCTTTTTCTTGGATCCGTAAACAGAGGAGAGATTTCATAAAACATTAAAAGATTGATTAGACACTTTTGGTGTTCTTTTAGAACAAGTATGACTTCGTTTTGTAATTACTTTGGGATTATATTAGGATCAACTTAAGTATCCAATATTTTTGGATAATTTTCAAAACATTTATTATATTATTAATTGATGATATATTTTGAAAAATAAACGCATAATACTTGAATAACAAATCAATTATTGACTTTACACAGTTTAAAGGGCCAACACGAGTTGCTTTCAATTCTATTGCCATCACGCCGAATCCAAACGGCAATGTTTGAGCAATTGAAAGCAAAAGCAATTGAAAATAGCTAATGAAGGTGACCGGGTGTGGAAATTTTTAAGGGAACATTTTTTCCCTTAATGTCCCAAAGCGGGATCGAAGACACGACCGCTTCCACAGCAGGCACACACACTACCCGCTGCACCATGCCCGAAATTTATATGTGATCTAATGCAAACATCTCATAGGTGCAAATAGTAGAGTGGAGTAGAATGTCCAAAAAATCGACCAAAATTGATTTATCCTTCATATCTTGGAAACAAGTGCTAAGACTTTGAACAAACCCAATGATACAGTTTTGTTCAGTGAAATCTATTAAAACGCAATCGGATCCAAATCTGAATCGAACCGTTCAGTCAAGCTTGCAAACTGAACCGCTAACCGAACCAACATCTATTTGAAAATGCCAACTTGAACCTAAAACTGTAAAATATAGCCGCTTCAGCTCGGTTCATGTTAAAAAGTCAGCATTTATTTAGGAAATCGAATAAGAAATAGCGTTGTAGAGTTTGTACAATGAATCGAACTGAATCCGCAGCTTGGATTCATTTTAAATCCATTTAAAAAACCGAATCGCTGGTTTAAAACCACCATCAACCACTGAACCGAACCTGTCATTACATTTATAATCTGTGCTATATTTTTTTGGGAAATTTCGGGGCCTCTGGTCGTAAGCACTCAAATCAACCTCTATTAGTGGAGGGTATTTCGTAGTCATGCTCATCTCACAGCAGCTTACACTATTATAATTGTTGTTAAATTTTCATCGAAATAAATAAATTACGCAATTACACAAAGTGCTTGGAGCTTGCATAAGGCCCTTTTTAATATGAAACCACTCTGCCCACACCGCCCCATCTGCTGCCATGGGTTGGCTTGCAGCCAGGAAGTCGTTGGCCAAGAGAAATTTTCCACTAGGCTTTATTGAAACGTTTTGTTTTGCAGAAGAGACCTCTCCGACTCCGACACGCTCAATCAGCCAGCCAAGCATTAAGACTAATCAGTTTTTATGAACGGAAATTGATTTACCCGAAATGCAATTTGAAATTTGCAGCTGAAGTGATTGAATGATTAACACCTGCACCTGCAATTAGTGGGAAACTTTGGTGCTAGCTCCTGCCGTCCTGTCACTGTTTCGTATGCCGCACTCACCAAATAGAAACTTTTTCGCGTTTGTATCTATGATCGTCGTAAACCGAACTAAATCGATTCTCACCTTACAGCTGCCATTAGAAGCCAAAAGAAACAGTCGCAAGCGAAGTCAGAGCCATGCCACAGCTTCCATAAAAAAAGAAGAAAAAAAAAAGCAGAAAAAAACACCAGCGTCAAGACCCAGACTTCCAGGCGAACGACCAGTTCTCTGGTGGCTTTCATTCACTGTTTCGTAGTAGCAGTTTTTTCCCACTCTTCTACACTTTTAAATATTTATTATTTATTTTCAACTTGTTGGCGCTTATCGCCACCGCCTCCGCCCTCGCCTCCGCCTTTGCCGAGCTGTGACTTTTTTCTTTTCTGTATTTAAATCAAGAGATAAAATGCCCGGCGGCTGCATAAAGTTCCCATTACTACACATTGTGGGCCGCTGCCGATCGTCATTCATGCGCCACATCCACACAGCCGGTTCGTCATCACAAGACGCCCAGCTGGATGCCACCGCAGCCACTCGCTTATCGTCCGGCACCATCGAACTGCTTTCAATTAGAAGAGAAAGTTCTTGCCACAAGCGCATGCAAGACAAGAAAAAGTGAAAAAATCAACAACAATCACAACGAAATGCTGCTGCCAGCGGGCCAAGATGCTTTTACTCTTGGCCCGGGCCAAAAGGGTTGGCGGAGATCGTAAAAATTGCACCTCATAAATACAGAAGGTGATGTATCACCCGCCGAGTGACAATAAAATAATAACACAGACACAGCCAAAGATCAGCAATATCTGACACAGAGGCAGACCCAAAGGCGATCCAAACGAACTGTGCGGTGTTTGTAGAGGTGTGTGTGTGTGTGTGAGTATGTGAGTGTGGATGACATCAGCATTGCAAAGCTTTTTCTAATAGAAATGGAAATGCGTTTTGTTGGGTCATGACTTTGTTTACACACCGGGGGAAACTATTTAGACTTTGTTGTTACCGCTTTTTAAGTAGCATCGTTGGCCACAATTGGTGCAGCTCTCTCGCTGCAGTTGAGTCCAACCCGACTCCACAGTCGACTGAAGATAACTTTAAATTTGAAGCTAAGATCCGTACAGCCCAGTCAGTTTTGGGCAACTGAAATCGATATCGAAACGGGAATTGCAAAACGTAGCGATGATCCCAGGTATTTGATAGTAAGCTTTAATTTCACCTGATTCGAACTTTCAAAAACATCCAGTGGTACAATGTCATACCGTAATATCAGCTCTTCTCCCGCCCAACCGATCGAACGGTGCTAGGTCAGAATTGGGTTACGATAGCGGACGGACATATAATCCTCTGAGCTGAATCTCTGAGGAAATCTCTTCAGGTAACGCAAAAAGAAACGGAAATTGATAAGAAAAATCATGCAAAGGCAAAGCAAACGAATATGTAAGAAATTTTAAGTCGATTCCATTTAAAACATAATAGCACTTCTTCTTCGACCGATCATTTGTACTGCAGGCTATAAGATATTGTCATCCGATTTTGATCAAACTTTGTAGAATTATGGATATTTCCATTGAAAACAAAAAAGTTTTTCCCAGAACGACTACTTTTCTAAGACAGCTATATGGTATAGATGTCCGACTGCGACCAAACTTATTAATATTATGGGAAATCATAGCAAACTGAGAAGCCGTTTCCATTGAAAGCCAAAAAGATTTTCTGTCATAAAACTAGTTTATCAACTGATCGTTCCTATGACATCTTTATGCTATAGTCATTCCTGCATCCGGCGGGATCCGACAAATGTCTAGCTTATTTGTACCAGAAGACTTCGCCAAAAGTTTGGTGAAAAAAGCTTTTAAACTGAAGGAGGAGATAGCATGGAACATATGAAAGGACGGACAGACGGACATGGCTTAATCAACTCAGCTCGTCGTGCTAATCAAGAATAGATTGACTTAATGTGGTCCAAGATGTTTCCTTTTATGCATTACAAACAGCCAGACCATTTTATAATACCCCCTCAAAGGTTATAACAAGTAAGAAAGAAAAGTTAAGCCCTACTATAACATACTCTGTACTTCCGAAGATTTTATTTACCACACAAAGTGTTAAGTGCTGCCCAACGCTCCAGCCAGTGCTGCCCATCATACATGTTTACTGCTCGGCTATCGCTCATCCGACCTTCACCATTCCTTCACCGAAAGTCACAAATGTTTTAAGTCGTACTTAATTCTAGTTCATTTTTCTTAGTTTGCGATTACTAATATATAGTTCGTCCTGTTTTTTCTCTCTGTTATAGATTTAAAGTTGCTTGATAGGAAAATTTACTAAGATGTTTAATACAATAAAAAGGTAATTCCTCAACGAAGAACTACGGATTTTAAATGTTTAAAAACATTTATTTATTTTGTATGTGATTCTACGACTTGTTCTAATTCGAAATACTTATTTTAAGAGCGAATCATTAACTTGACTTGACTTTAATCATTTCATGAAACTTTAAACTATTAACTATTAAAAGAACCGTCAGAGCTTGATCATTTTTAAAACGCAATATTAAACTGGGTTTCTAAAACTCTCAGTAATTAGGACAGGTTGGGTTTTTGACATGAAATTTGGTGTTGATATCAACTAGTTTTGCCAGTAAATGTTTCGATTAGAAAACAATTTAGATTCAAATTATCTAAAATTTGTAACATCAATTAGTAAATACTCTTTGAAGTTCATAACTTTTTCCCCAATGGATATATTTAATCTTAAGGCCGGATGAGTTGCTTAAAAATGTGCGACTTAGGTCATTTTTGATTTGGATTTTTCTGTTTTCACACAAATTAGAAATATTTTAAGAATTCGGAACAAAAATGGATAATTACAAACGTAGTTACTGGAATTTTTCAGCGTTGGTCAAGTCTTTAGTGAGCATTACGTATACGTCACGTAAATAAAGTATACGTAAGCAAATAAATTTGCTTGACAAGAGCCACGCACTTGGACAATTGAATTCAATTGAACTGAGTGTGTGTGTGCGCCCTCCAAAAGAAAACAAAAAACCAACAACAAATCTACGCAGCGCGAGAATCGAACAATAAGCCGCTGACTTTGATCCATAAAGGCGGAGAGCGCCATCTGGGTGAGTGAGTGAGTGGAGAGCGAAATGAAATGGAACGTTTGATGACGACAGTGCCAAAGCAGAGTCCGAGTCGAAGATGGAGACTGGGTCACTGTTACGAGCATAAGAATCGGCTCACAGCTCGCTCACACACACACAGCCACACTTAATTAGAAGAGAGTGAAAGAATTGTTGGTGTCTTTCTGCTTCTGACAGACTTCGCTTTCGTTTCGCATATTTTACTTTTCTTTTTGCTGCGACTGGTGCGGGGGAGCGCTGGGGCGGTTGTATTGTTATTTATAATTTATTTGGATTTGGATTTTTTTTTTTGTCGGATATTTCTTTTGCCTCCAATTTGACTTTCACACACAATAAATAAAGGTGGAAAAAGGCTTGCCAACGCCCACCACTGATGTGGTTTTGGCACTTACCTCCTCCTTTTGGCATTGTTTTGCCAAATAATTGAGATCTCGTTAAAAGTTTTGGAATTGTTTATTTGCATTTCTGTTAAGTTTAATGTTTATAAATAGAGAGATGTACAATAAATATATGTAAATAAATTTATTTCTGATGCATTGCCTTGCCATTTTAGTACAAAAGAATCACTTGAGCAAACATGGAACAATAATTGTCGAGTTTTGTTGCCAGCATAACATAAAAGTACAATAAGATTAACGAAAAAGTATAACAGTTGTATAAGTATTAGTGCATATGCATGGATGTATTTATATATTTATGTATGTGTGTGTGTGTGGGTATGTACGTTACGTGCTTGGCATTTTGAGCTCGCAGCACCTGGAAGTCTCCAGAAGAGCCGCCCAAAACGGGCAACGTTGTAAGGTGTGTGTGTGTGTGTGTGTGAGTGAGTGAGCTTAAACCTAAAACAAACCTAAAGCTATGCATATGCATATGTGTGTATAGCTAAGATATTGCACTATATATATATCAATATATAAATGTACGTATAAATATGATAAACAATTTACATCAAATTTGTTTTTACCCTGGTAAAAATGTTGTTGAAATCAGAAGGAAGCAGCATGCGCTGTTGATAAATACCCAAAAATCCATAATTTACAAAATAGTAGCAGAGTGGAAGATAGAGAGATTCACAGGTCCGAGAGATGTGATGTTGGAATGATTCTTGCTTGCCCCCCGTAAACCTTGTAATTTTTTGTTTTTTGTTTTTTTTATGTTTTTCTGTTGTTTTTTTTGTTTTTTTTGAAGCCTCTAACTCATGACCCACGCGGGATTGCGTGGTCAACATTTCACCCCCTTCCCTTCCTCCCCCCTCCCAACCAGCACACAGCACTTTTGTTGTTGTTGTTGATGCTCCTGCTCTCACTTTCAGTTGCGCCGCTCGCCGGCCCTTGTGGCCGCTGCATGCCTCGACTGCTGCTGCTCCTTGTCGCGCAGCTCCTTAATGGCACCCACCGTACCGAACATCACCTTGGCCGTCAGCTGTGTGGACTTGCCACCGCCATTTGCATTGGCCTCGCGATCCAGACCCGTGTTCGCATTGGCATAGGCGCTCGTATAGGACACATAGTTGTTGTTGAGATCGCGACCGCAGCTGCACTGATGCGACATTTTGCACACGTGTTATGGAAAAATCTCAGTTCGCTCAATCGCAATCAATGTCCAGTTGATCCGCCTGTGGATTGCCAATTGAACGCGCGTGTACAAGTAATATAAGACGTCGTCCGATAGTCGCAGTCGCTCACACTTTCACAGACTCACTAGAACTAATTTCGAAAAACTGTGGTGTTGTTTTTGTGGCCAGGCCCCAAGCCAGCCACCGCAGCAGCAGCAGCAGCGGCAGAGACAACGACGACGACGATACGATGAGCAGCCAGAGAGCGCCAGAGAGCAGTGGGCGATCTCAGTTGAGCGAGTGAGCTCCAACTGGCTGTGTGTGTTGTTGCAGTGAAATGATAAATTTCTCTACACTTTTGCAGCCGCCGCAAGATCGTGGCTCGTGGCTGGGGACTCGGTTTTCGAAGCTCTGTTTGCGGCTGCGGCTGCGGCTGCGGCTGCGAGAGCTTTCTTGATTGCAGCCGAGTGTTATTTCTAATGCCGCTTCCTCCCACTGATCCCCCACTCTATGTACATACATACATGTGTATATAATCGCTGACGCTGCGCTTGTGTAATCTTTACGTCGTCGTCTTTGGTATTTTGTTGTTTTCTGTGTTTATAACAATTTGCAAATTCCAAAGGCACGCTCACCACAACAACAACTCAGCCAGACAGCTGAAAATCCATAGGCACATGCACTGGCTCACCTGTTGCTGGCATTCGTGAGGTTTCATTCACCTTTCGAAAAAAAAACACAGAGTTTTGTTTATGTTTTTACGTAACCATCGTATGCATGTGCTCTGCACTTTGAACCTGACCCCAAAAAGAGAGAAGGGGAGAGAGAGAATTTTCTAAACGCCATTCGCTTTCGATCGCGTGTGGCCAAAATCACTTTCCTTTAGACCTGTACCACCAGTTTTCTACTTCAAGAACCTCACGCTGACCCATAAACACACACACACACGCACACACTCAGCCAGTGGGTGGACAGAATCAGTATGGGAGAGCGAGAGAGCGGCTGGTGTGTAGAGTTCGAAAAGAAAGCGAAAAAAGAAATTTCAATGCAGCCAAGCGTAGAATGAAGAACGTGCATACATACATACATACGTACATACAAACACATGTACTCACTCACTCACTCACCTACTTCTGGGCCCAGCATAACGTAAAAGTGTGTCACTGAGTAGGGTAGAGAGTGGAGAGCAACAGCAGCAGCAGCAGCAGAAGAGAGTCGCATTCTTGCGCTGGCTTTCTGCCTCTTCTTCCATTTCCAAACTGACTGGCGGCGACTTTGCTGTGCGCCTTGCCTTCTGCCTGACTTTTCTAAATATAAATGTACTCAAATGTATGTATGTACGTATGTATATACATCTTGTTGTGGCGGCTGTTGTTGGCGATATCTAACGCCACATAAGTTCATCTGGATCTCAAGTGCACATGGCACACTGCATTTTTCTCAGGCGCAGAATCAATTAAAAATGAAGAAAAAAAAAACTTGTTGTGGGAAAAATCTCCGAAAACCTGCATAAAAATCGTGATTTTCAATTTTTTCTTTACTTAAATTTGTGTGGCTGCTTATGCATTTTTAGTTTTCGGTGGGAAGTTTGCACTAGACGTGTGTGTGTGTGTGTGTGTGTGTGCGAGTGTGTGTGGAGTAGGTGTGGGCTAAACTGGTTGGATGCTTGTTGTCGTTGCGCAGGTTTTTATTTTTGAGCCGCCGCAGATGATGATTTATAGCTGAACTTGTCTTCTGGAACACCAAATGGCTTGAGCGCCAATCTGGTCGCCTAGACATGTCTGTATGTATGTGGACTCGTTGTATCCTCCATATGCCAGCTGGGACCGCCTAATGAGCCCAGCTGTACGATTAGACCTCTGGGAAATTTATTAACCTGTTCCGCTGTGATGACGCGGCGACCTTTCGAGATTAGTCTGCGCCGCGCTCTGGTCATGTTTTTGTACATATGTCATTAGCCATTTGGTTGTTATCACTGGGTGATTTATGATCGATTGTCCGACTGTGGGTGTGGTGGATTCCATCACCCACTTCTTTCACCTTCCCAGAGCAGCTCATTCGCAGAATTGCAAACGCAAATGAGCGCCAGCGTGACGTCATTCAATAGTTGTATCGCTTTTATTGACAGCCATAAACATATTTGTTTTCTTGTAAAACAGTAATTGCTCCACAAATCTCAATGCAATTTCGGCATTAGGTTTTCCCCTCACGCCCTAACGATTTCAAGCTGCGCTCCTGCCAACCAAATGACATTGCGTATACGCCCCAATGCCGATTAGCTGCGCTAAATTGCTTAGCTCTGCTTTTAGCACTTACGCGCATATTTTCACAACATTTTCCAATTAGCAAGCGATTTTTGTTTGACATAATTAAACTATTTATTGCTTAGCGTCTCGACGGGACTTCAATCGCTGATGGCTGCTCCTGCCGATGGCAATTAATGGATAATGGAATGTAATGTAAGCAGATTGATGTGGAGCGGGGATTAAATGTCCCAAACCTAAAGGTGTCATGTTCTATAGAAAGACACTGCACGTCCTAAGACTCGGATGAAAAGCAAAAAAAGTTTCATTAACAACACTGTCTCTGACACATACAACATCCAAAATGCGACACACCTAAAAAAGAAATTGACTACAGTAAAATTGGAAATGATGAAAAGCTAGTATCTATTAACTTCATCTCATTCTTTACGAACATACCTGTAAAACTAGCAATTCAAAATAGGGAAAAATAGACAAACACAGCACAATATACGAAATAACAAAGAATAAGCTTAGGGAAATAATAGATTTTGTTCTTATTGAAAATAATTATGTATCATTTCACCCAAATATTCGGCAACATAAGGAAACTATTTACAAACACTAAAGTCCAGCTAACCAAGGAACACCAACAAAATGGAAAGAATAGAGAACCTTGGGATGGCCAAAATATGATATTGAATTGATCTTTTTTATTCATTTAATGGAGCTGAAAAAAGTAAAAATATATAAATCGTAAATTAAAATATAATATATATGGGCATTTCCACAGAAAGGTCCACCTAGATGAAAAGTTCTTAAAAGCAGCATGTTGTATTAAATTTTAAAGTGCACTAAGCTAATCTTACAATTATAAGCCATATCGAGATTTTCGAATGGAAAGTCCCACAAACCCAGTTTTTCTAATTTTTATCGTTGTTTTGCACTTTTTTTTTATACCCTGTTCCCATTGAAAATGGGAAAAGGGGGATCATGAAGTTGTGCGAATGTATGTAACAGGGAGAAGGAAACATTTCCGACCACAAGTTAGAGCCTCGTTTAGTATACATCAAGCTAGGCCCAATATCTATCTATTCTGAAAAGTACAATCAGATCGTACAAAAAACACCGGAGTTCTAAGCGAAACAGTTGAGCTGATACGAGCACCCCCCCCCCCCCCCCCCCCCCGTTGTTGGTCAGGACTAGAAAAAAGTGTTGCCTACATTTTGGATGATAATTTTGTTACATTCTTACAATCTTCAAAAATTCACATTAAAAAATTCCCTCAGGATTTGTTGAAATCAGCGTTTATATTGCCGCCCGCGAAAACCACTTCTATATTTTGCGACCGGCTTGCCATTTTGCAATTATCTCGAAAACTAAAAATTCTCATAAATCAACCTTTGCTCCAACTATAGGTCTAACTGAGAGGTATACGTTACGCATATTGCAAAAATAAAAGTGTGTTTTTTCCTTTTTTTTTTTAAATTTCAATGCCTACGACTTTTCCGTTTGACACCATAGAAATGCCCATATTTCGAATATCATTTGTACCAGGGATCGTTTTTTCTATGTAACAACAAGCAGGAATCAATTCCGATCCCATAAAGCTTGTATATATATTTTTGTTTTGTTTAGCATTAACAGACGAGTCGATATATCTTGAATAAAGTCGGATGTCCACATTGCAAAATTTCCTTTCATATATTCTTGACGTTCCGTTACGCATTTTGTAGCTGAATGTGATTATTTGTAAATAAATATTAAGGCGGTTGTATCATAATGAATGGTTTGTGAATGTTTTAAGCTTACAATGTCGCTTCTTTTTACTTAATATTTAAAATTTCACTTTAAAGTCTCATGATTGTAAAAAACTTGCTCACCTATTCTTTTGCTGTTGGGGGGTGCTTGGAGGATTGAAGTTGGGTTGCTGGCGAACTTCATTTTACATTTTGCTTTACTGACAGGGATGAAAAGCTAATGGAAAAGTATGTTGGGCGTGAATGTAAGCTTGGGGATCAGCGTGTAGATGCATTTCCTTGGTGATTTTATGTCACATATAGGTAAGTATAATTGTGATTACATTCCGTAAAGGCACAAAACTTTCCAGAAAGACACGCACATTACAAATTATTGAAAAAGAAACGATACTATTTCAGCATGCATTACACCAAAGATTAGCTATATAGATATCGCTCACTTGCTTTCATGACGTTGAACACAGCGGAGCATTGAAGTTTAATATGTACATACATAATGCAACAACAACCCAAAGCAGACGAATAATGAAATATTTCCTTCTATTTTGGCAATTGCAGAAAAGCCTAATTTATAAAGTAAAATCGAATTTGAAAATTGCACAAAAATGAATCAAAAATGTGGATGCGGGAAAAAATGCGCCAAAAGCTAAAATGTGAAGGAAAAATATGTTTAGATAAAAATATCAGACATGGGCGTAATTATATGCTAAACAAAATGAGAGCGTATTACTGTGGGCAAAATGTAAGGTGAATTTGTTTGTAGAATGAAAAATCTTTATTTATTCTTCTAAATCAATTTCATCCCCTTCAAAGTAATCCCCTACCGATGAAATTCACTTATGCCAACGTTTTTTCCAATCCTCGAAATATGCCAAATAGTCCCTTTCCGGTATAGCCATCAGCGCTTTCTTCGATTCAGCTTTTATCTCCTCAATCGACTCGAAACGCGTTCCCCGAAGTGGTCTCTTGAGTTTTGGGAATAGCCAGAAGTCACACGGAGCCAAATCAGGCGAATACGGTGGTTGCGGAACGATATGCGTCGATTTTTTGGCGAAATGGTCACGAAGAACGAGTGCGGTGTGAGACGGTGCATTATCGTGATGCAAAAACCAAGAGTTGTTGGCCCATAATTCTGGTCTTTTTAGACGTATTGCATCACGCAAACGACGCATAACGCTCAAATAATATTCCTTATTAACAGTTTGGCCGGATGGAAGGAATTCATAGTGCACCACACCACGAAAATTGAAAAAAACTGTCATTATGACTTCCAAGTCATCCACACGTTCTCGACCCTCTTTGAAGTCCTTGTACCACTTTGTACTACAAAATTTGATGGCACTTCTCTGCTCAATTAAATCAGACATTGTAAAAATCGAAAAATGCACTCTTGGTCGTTTGGAAAAAACAAGCGTAAATATATTACTGATAGTGACATTCACATGACATTTGGCCCAGATGTCATCAACAGTCCTACCAACTCAAGAAAAAAAGAACTAGCCCGAATTGTTAGGCCCGCGAAGTTTAAATTGAAAATTCACCTTACTTTTTGCCCACAGTAGTAAGTTAAGGTCGGCCCTGCCCGACTTCGATATACAATTACCCAGAAGCATTAGTGTTAAATAACCTTCCTTATGTTAATTAACAGATCATTAACATTAATTTGAATATTTCGACTTTATGTAAGCAAACAGCTCATGTGGCTCAGATAAATATGCAACGATTTTTTTCCTGTGTAACTCTGCCATTTATTATCCGATCTTTATGAAAATGTGTGAGATTGTAGATGTTGGACACATACACTACACTGCAACATACGGCATCTAATCGATTTCTTAAAAGTTGTAGGAGATATTCAACTTTTTAAACTCTGTACCGTGGGCACATAGAGTATTATAAGTTTGTGCAAAATTATGTAACAGCCAGAAGGAAGCATCTCCGACACTAAAAAGTATATATACAGGGTTGCCCAAATTGCCCATGTTTTTTTTTAAAAAAATCAAAGAAAAAAAGAAAAATTTGGCGGTTGGCAATCTTAATCATTTAATTTGTTCCAAGTAGATTTGTTTACATCAATTTTTGAATATGATATCTCTCAAATGGCCGCCTCTGGCGTTGATGGCGTATTGTGCCCTTTTTGCAGCATTTTCCATCGTTTTCGCCAACATTTCGGCCGGAATAGCGGCTATTTCTTCACGAATGTTGTCCTTGAGCTCTTCTACGGTCCTTGGCTTGTTAACGTAAACCTTTGACTTCAAATATCCCCACAAGAAGAAGTCAGGCGGCGTCAAATCGGGCGAATTCGACATCAAACGGCCCGGAAACAATTTCTTCAGAAAATCGATTGTTATGCGACTTGTGTGCGGTGGAGCGCCGTCTTGTTGAAACCAGAACTGCCTCATACGCTTTCGACGAATAATTGGCATCACAAAATTGGTCATCATGTCGCGATAACGCTCCTGGTTGATGGTAACAGCATGGCCATTTTCATTTTGGAAGAAAAACGGCCCAATGACCGCTTTCGCACTAACGCCGCACCAAACTGTGACTTTTTCGTCATGAAGAGGCACTTCTTGAATCTCCTGAGGATTTTCAGTGGCGTAAATACGGCAATTTTGCTTATTTACGGTCCCATTCAATGTGAAATGGGCTTCATCGGACATGATAATTTTGTTTTCACAATTGACTTGTTCTGTTGAATGTAAATTATTGTATGTAACTATTTCAGAGCGCTCGCGTGGCGTGTATTGTTCCATGTTAAAAATCTGATTGGACTGACGCTTCAAACGCGGTATGTCATTAAGCGATCTGACATCTCTGTCAAAAGTTATGGCGTTGCCAGATGGGTCCGTCGAATATGGACAACTCTGTATTATATATATTTTTGACCAGCATCAACAGCCGAGTCGATATAGCCATGTCCGTCTGAACGCACGGATCTCAGAGCTGGTAAGAAATAGATGTTTGACATGTATGGGACATATTCTTATTGTGTCTGCAGACAGATCAAGTTTATTTTTAATTTTGGCCACGCCCGCGTTATAGCTCCTACAGTTTTAAAGATAGATGGCTCGTTCCTTCTAGACATATTTAGTAATCAGGATATCTTATCGATCCGCCAAAGGAATGGTGAAGATCGGATGCACGGTTTACGAGTTATGGTCAAAAGACTGTTCGGTGCGGCAGCGCCGTAGCAGCGCTGCTCTCAGCTGCTGCTGCAGCATGAAAATTTATGCTGAGCGTATAATTTCGTTGTTACAGAGTATGTTATAGTCGGGCTCGACCGACTTTATTTCTTGTTTTTATTGTAAGGGGGTCTCAAAATTTGAGACAAACTTGATCTGCGTGCAGACAACACTAGTCAACATTGAAAATTTGTTGGCTCTTGCTTTGCTAGTCTCCGATATCAAGGTGTTCACATAGACAGACGGTTAAGGTTAAGAATATCAAGAATATATATAATTTATGGGGTCGGAGATGCTTCTGTCTGCCTGTTACAAAACATTTGCAGGGCCAAATATAGTTGAAACGGAGTAAATCCCAAATCGGAGCAGCAAAACACTTGATGCTTCTTACTGTTGCCTGGAACATCGTAAGTATACAAAGATACCAGTCGGGTGGCCCCTGTTTCAGCTGTATCTGTCGTGTCGAAAACTTTTGCAACTTAAGCTAGATCTAATTCTGCCGAATTCTAGTCTTTTTCCAATATATCTATGTAAATTAAATATGCAGAACTCTCTTTAATATTAACCTCTTGCATGGCCACATTTCATAAGCAGGCGGCAGTGGGACATTTGTAAACGCAAAACGGAGCGCAGAATAAATGCGACGACGTTCGCATTGTGAATTAGATGTTTTGACATTCAACATAAAATTCCTTGGCGTTTCGCTTTTGAAATGTTACAGTTAAAGGATGCGCATATTGAGAAAGAAAGGGCAAGTCTGCTTGCATATCGTTTGAGCTGTCAGTTGCTCCCCTCTCACCGCACAAGACCACAAAGCCAAGGAAAGTCGCTTCCAGGCCCAGTGCCTGTGACTAATGTGCGCTCGGCAAGTTGACAATTTTCAATTCGAAATGAGAAATAGTTGGACATATCCATATATTGTATGGCGTGGGCAGGACTTGGTACGTAGGCGAGACCAAGTGTCCTTCGTGGCTGAATTACACAGGAAATGTAAGGAAAAGGCAGGTTGCTTAAGCCGAAACAGCAACACTTAAAGGTGAAGATGGAGAGTGAGTATGTTGTTTCGCCATTCCAATTAACACATAAACCACGAACCAGAATCGGCGTCGCGCCGCCAAATCGGTGCACGACCACGACCACTTGTTACATCCCAGCCCAGGGCCATTAAAAGTACACGAACTACCACCAATCCGTGTTCGTGTTTCGTGTTGAGATTGGCAGCAGCAGCAGCACCACCACCACAGAACTCACCACACATTGTCGTCATCTACCGTTAGCCGTGTGGGTGTTTCGGCTGATAACAGCCCGCGAAAACCCTGGCCTGGCGCTCATATAAGAGCCAAGGCTCCAACGGATGTGGATTCAAAACATAACCGACATTTGATCTGTCAACGTGAAGCGGCAGCACCAGAAAACCAAGAAACACAATTGCCTTGCTGGGCACAATTAAAGTGCGTTAAAGTTGAGTCAAAGTTAATTCCATTCGCAAAAAAAAAAACAACGACGCGTGTCTGTGATTAGTTGGTGGATTTTCACTTGAGACACTTGACAATTTCTGTAAGTTCTGCTCCAAGTACAAGAGTTCTGAAGTTGTTAGTTAAGATAGTAGTGGAATTTGGTTTCAAAAATTAAAATTTGAACATTAGGAAAGAAAAGATTTTGATTGCCTTTTTGAAAGCAACGTTTTGGAAAGTGTTAAGTGTAGTGCTCGAGTGCTGGTACTCTGATGAAATGACTAAGATAATGGAACATTGCAAAGGTCCTATTCTTTTAGCCAACAAACTACGTAGAAAGGTGCAGTATATTAAAGGGTTGGTGGTAATTCTGAATGATTTTTGTGTGCTGTACAGAAATCTCCTTTACGGTTAGACTGTTTTTCATTTGAGTTTAAAGTTGCTTAATCTTTTCACATTCGTTTAGTGGGGAACACTTTCGATTACTTTGATATTATCGTAAAGTACCATATTTTAATTTCAAAGTTAACTATTTCAAACAGATTTTGGACTTGTTAAGCGAAAATGCCATTTCATTTCAATGTTCTAATTGACCATTTTTTTTAACTCTCATTGGTATGCAATACAATACAAATGACTAGCGTACTTTTAAGCAGTAGACAATTTAAAGATTTTGAATACATGTTTTCAAAATGGTAAATCATCGCTAAAAAAAAGCACAAAAATGTTTGGGATTGTTTAATTTTATGATAAGAAGTATAACTTTACGATGTTATCAACACACAAAATGTGCAAATTTAAAGCAGCTTTGGGTTGATTTTATTAAAAATGTGATGGATCATATCCAAAAACAGATTAGTGTTCAGCACACGAATCCCTTCCAGAATTACCATTAGCCCTTTCAAATACTGAAAAAGATTTATTTTGTTATCTTGAGTTGTTCTTTGCTGCAAAAGCCCAAAAAATAGAATCAAGTTTGCAAAGCGTTAACCATCAAGCCACAAAAACAAAGATTGCTGCTGAGTGTTCATCAATAAGTTACCATCAAAGACAATCAGTCTATTATCTGGAATTTAAACTTGCAAGACACTCAAATCGATCTCGTTACATGTAGAGCTGTGTAATAGCAATAAAGTTTGATTCAGCCCCCTATAATTTTGAAAGTGCGCACACATGCTGCTGAGATGAGCCTTCAGCTTAATTGTGTTGGCACGTTGGTTCAGTAGAACTTTTTCGAATAACACAAAGATTAACCGCTAACTGAAATATTCAAAATAATGATATGTGGAAGCGTAGATTGATACATTCGGCTTCGTATCTAAAAAATATTAGTTTCAAAAATTGGAAAATTGGAACCAATAATAACCAAATATGCCATTTCCCTAAGAGCCCGGGTATGAGCTCATGGATTCAATGCCGCCTCGGGACATCTAATGAAAGAGTATTTTCTTTAAAAACTTACACACACGGTCACCTACACCTGCTATTGGCGCCAGCTAGAAAGTAACTACACAAAGAAAAAAAGTATATTTAAAAATATTCATTTAGGAAGGATATGTCCTAAATATCCTTTTAATCATCCAACAGAACTAAAAATCATACAAAGGATGTGAAAAATTATGATCATTTGGATTATTTTGCTGGATAATTAAAAGATATTTAAGACAAAATATACCTTTTTGGATCTAATTTTTCCATTAAAAAGGCATTTAAAACTTTGATTTTCGTATTCGGCGTTTAACTGAAGGTCCCTTTCTCTTGTGCGAATTTATCGCTTGTCCCTTTAGGGATGTAAATAACTAACATAGGTTCATTATATCAAAGATTTATAGATATTTTAGATGACGAGCCATCGGATTGATCCAAAAATATGCTAGTTCAATCAGCAGACGATTAAAAACTATGGCCGCTCCCGTCCAAAAAATATGGAAAATCTCTGAATATTGATTGATTCAAAAAGATGAAATGTTAAATATAAAATGGAAACGCCATTAAAAGATCGTTTGTTGGTTCCCCCAAAAGGCACAAAGTTGGTCTAAACTTTATTTTAGTAAGCATGTTCTTATGTACAGTAAAAAGTAAAAGAATATTCAAGAATGATTGATCGATCGTACAAAGCTGAACTTGCGGCTGCATTGATTTAAAATATATAAACTAACAAGTTTACAGAAGCCAAAAATTGAAAACCAATAAGCTTTTTTCAATAAAACAAGATTTGAAATTTGGTCTTGAAATCGAGCATAGTTCATTCTCAGTAAAGTGTAAAGTGTGAGCGTTGAACTTGCTACCTCAGTTTGGGAGAGGGGTGTGTGTGGAAGCTATTGAGCGGAGAGCGCAATCGATTTTTGCACTAAAGTTGCTTTGAAATTCCCAATCAGTTATGGCATTGCTGCCATAACCAGTTGACAGGCAAAGACTAAAACTGCTTTGAGGTGCCCCGTTTTTAATCCCGTTTCGGATTGATTTTTTTTGAGTGTATGTATTCCTCGAACCGTCTATAATTTGCCACATGGTTTAACAATAAGAATTCCATAAAATAAATTTAATCAAAATGGAAAAAACAATTGATTTTAAACTGTTTTATGATTGGATTCTGTAAAACTTTTGATTTAAGAGTGACCTATCTTACTCTTGCATCTGATGAGCTCTTGATAATAGGAAGAACATTCTCGGTTTATGACAATGATGTATGCTCTTGATTCAAGAATGAGCAATCTTAAATTTCATTATGTTTAGCTCTTAATTCAAGAACTATTCTGCTTGATTTAAGAATAGCCCGTACTGGGATCAATTGTTAAAACTCTTGTATCAAGAAAAACGGAATCAAAAGTCATACTTGGATTAGGAATTTCGCTCTTGGATCAAGAATTTTTAATTCTTATCGAAATTCTGACCTCCAATATTCTTGTTCCAAGTATGAAATTCTCTATTTTTCTCTGAGTGCAGCTAAAATATATAGTTGTCCAATGTTGATAAAATTTGTTGGAACCATGGAGACACATAGCAAACCAATAAATATATAGTTTGGAGGCGTTTCCATTGAAACCAAAAAAGTTTTTCCTACCACGTTCTGATCAGGAACATTTCTACGGTATGTGTTCGGAGATGCTTTCTTCTTTGCGTTACAAACAGTTGGAATATTTCAATGTAGCCTCTCTGCAAGGGTATACAAATAATTATCTATTTTGTATGCTTAAAAGGAATTTCAGTTCATAAAGTCATATCAACGAATTTGGCTTTCTAAAAATTAACATTTCTGTAATGCAAAAATTTATGCAATCAAAAACACGTATGAGATTTGCATGAGAAATGAGCTTATTTAATTCGTCTGTACCTATACATAGCAGTAGAGGAGCATGGACACCTCTACCAATGCTCGAATCAATGTTCTTAAATATATGAAAGTTTGTCAGAAATCCGGGAAATAATCTTTTGAGAAAATGTCAGCCTACTATGGGCTTTCATTCCAAAGGGCATACAATTTATTAATAATAGCTTTATATGTTTGGGACAGAACTGCAAAAGAATCAGTCTTAACAAGATTGATTCACGAAACAAGCGCAGCCTGATAGAAAATATTTGTATGCATTTATTTTGGTCTAAGTCCTGAAGTTTTGAAACTTCTTTAAATCATTACAGATTGCTCTACGGTGATAAATTGTTCTTTTGGAGCAATCATATCGGTTTGAACTTTGATTAAAATCAAAAAGATTTCAATCATTGAAATAAACTAGAGATTTACATTTTGATTACCAAGTAAAATAAGCAATCATTTTGGACAGAATTAAATAATTTTTGGGATTTCTAACTTGTAATTTTTGTAAAGTCTCTTCAGAACTAAGTTTCTTATAAATAAATATTCGGATGATAAGTTGGTCATATATTTGAAATATGAATTGAATCTTCATTAAACTTATACTTGGATCGTTGAAAATACTTTTAAATCCGTTCCAATCGAAGAGAACAATTTTTTTTGTTATCATTTCAAGAAAAATTTTCGGATTTTCACTTTGTATAGTTTTGAAAGTATTTTGGAGATTATCATTTAAAAATTAATTTTACATTTTTCTAAAACTTTAATGTTACGTATTGAATATTTTTGTGTGTGCAGCTCTGAAAATGAAATTGGGACCAAACACTCGGTAACTAAACTATTGACTTTAAGCAATATTGGTACGCAGTCAATGTTGAATTTTAATGTAGTTTTTTTTTTGAAAATAAGTCGACTCCATAATCAAGTATGTAAGAAAGTCGGTCAAGCCCGACTGTAAAATACTCTGTACCAATGAAAGTTTACGACCAGTATATATTTTGCATCTGTTAACAGTGCCGCAAAAACTAAAAATATAGTTGATCTGCCTAAAAGTAGAAGAAGCATATGTTGCATACATAACAAACCTCTATCTCTTAGCATCTTTGACATATGTTTGTTCATGCGGACGGTCCAACAGACAGACTATAGCTGTGAAAAACTTCTGTACAAACTTAATAGAGATCTGTAATCTGTAGAGTATGAATACATCGAGTTATCCTTATTTCCTTAGTTTATCACAATACTTTACATAAATTAAAAAACGTTGGCTTTGTCTTCAGGCTTATGAGCTGTTCAAAGGTGTTTCTAACTAAATTAGTTAATGTGCCGCAACTTGTTGTCTCTTCTGGATACTAGCCCTAAGATTACACGTCTGAAAACAGTTCCGATTTCTATCTCTAATAGTTTGCGGTAGTCAATCGTTAATTAGTTAGGTTTGAAGTGTTTAATATATTCACTCAGAAATAAAGACTGCCGTCGTTCTAGACCAAAAGGGATACATTTCTTACGGATTTGTATTTTGAATTTCAAGTATGATTCGTTCTTGGGTGTAATTAAATTGAGTAGGAAGCATTTTAAAACCGACAAACGACTGTTAATGTTATTTAAATGGGAACAAACGTCATTGAATCAAGAAAATGTTATACTGACAGCGGAAAATTGAAGAAAAGCGACTTGTTAACTCAAATACAAAATTTGTTAGTTTAACTGGAATAGACTTATTTTGTAAGCTTCAGCAACAAAAGATTGTTCTTAAAAATCCCAAGCGTTTTTATGAAATGATGGCAAATTTCTAACCCAAAGTAATTCTACTTGGACTTTGGTTAAATCAAGGCTCTTGCCTATTTCCAGCTATCTTTGCTTCAAAATATTTAAAACCAATTTGGGAACAGCTTTAGAATTTGTTTGGTCTCAAATCCAGAGCATTTTGAACTTTATTTTCTTTTTTTTTTGGGTTGACATAAGAAAGTGCGAATAGGACAAAACCCACTCTACCGTTTAGAGGCGTGTTGTATGAGGAGAAGGCAGCTTGCAGCGTATGAAAGATAGGTATGAGTTTGATATGCTTGCTTACAAAGTTAAAACGTGTGACTTTCCCTTAAGCCCCAAAAAGTATGCCACATTATTTCACATCCTTGGTTCGTTGACCATAGATCTAAAGAAATTGTTTTAAATTCAATTGAATACCAATCGCAAACAAAATTTGATTATATAAACTGCTTAAAGCAACACTTGACATATGGCAAACAACAACAGCGAGGGGCGCACAATATGTCACAGCGAACGCATTTGAAATCCCAAACAAGAGACAAGCCTCAATCGAATTGCAATTACATCAAATAGCAACATAAAGACAGCAGAAAAGACAGAAACAAAAATATTAAATAATCAAATCAAAAAACAATTGTTGATTGATGACATGGCCTGGGGGTGGGTAGGAAAGATCTAGATGTAACTGCTGCCGCAGGGCATATCATTAAAGGGTTGATTTGATTTCAAATTAAAGAAAAACATGCGTCAAACTGGATCTGAATCCGGCTTTATACAGCCAACAAAATGGCCGCAAAGTATGGCTAAACAGACCTTCATAAATTGAGGTAAAGAAGTTAGCCACTTCATTACCAAAGCGTAACTTAATTAAGGGTGGGCCATTATCAGTGTCTTTTTCAATTGCAAAACCAAATTTGTATGCAATTTCGCCCAGGTGAAAGCTTCCACCTGAGGCTTGCTCTTTGGCTGTCCCGTAATTTGCCACATCAGCTGAAATTGCTTTGTGCTGCTGCCCTTTTTTCTGCTCTCCTTTTGTTTGCAAATTTTCTCATTGCTCCCGCAAAAAGTTTGAAAACTTAATTAGAAAATAGCAAAAGCGACAACGTCGTCTTTGAACTTCCGTTGCATTCGCGCTAATCGCCGCGGCGGATATGAGAAAAACCTGGGGGCAACAAGTTATGGCCTGACGCTGGAATTCATAAGCAGATAATGCCAACCTGAAACTCATTTTCCACCCAAAGGGCTTACAGCAAACCAGTTTTTATTGCCAGATGGTGGATGGCATTCAAAAGGTGTTGGCGCGCTTTTTTTCCCCTAGATTTACGATTCGGCCGGCGCACAAGTCCTGCTCTGCTCGGTTGATAAAGTCTAACAAATGTGACGATTTTCCGCCTATTATCTGTTGACTGTTGCTCGCTGCTTTTATTGTCCTGTGTGGAAAATGCACAGCTGGTGCAGGGCAACACAATTGTAAATCATGGCAGTCGCTTCTGGCCTTGATGTCGCTTGCGGTTGATAGTGTTGGACCTGTTGCATGATTTGTAGTTGCACTGTGTGCAATTTATGACGAGGCATGATTTCCACTCCCCCCCACTACCAATTTTAATTGGACACTGTTGTTTACGCATCATTATGCGCGACAGCAAAGCAGATCGAAAAGCCTTGTCAAGTCTTTATCGTAATGGAAAACCGAGTTGTCGCGAAACTAAGCGGCGACTTTGCTACTTGCCTAAGCAAACAACAAGCGGTTGGCATGAGATTATTTGTGCGTGCCTCAAGGGCCGAGGACTCGCTGGAAACTGCTCAGTCTTTGAACTATCTCTGAGTCATGACTGGGAAGTGCACCACATTTGCACTTTCTATTGATGGCAATGTCATTGCGAGTGCAGGCGTTTTATTGACAGGGCAACAAAAGTTAATAACCATTAAATGACCCACTGACACCCTTGGCAGACTAATGTAATGTTTATTACTTGTCCAGCTTATGGCGCCAAACTAAGGCCAAGAAGAATTTCAAGACATGGAACCCTGATCAAGTAAACACAGTAGAGTCGTTGACTTAGTCACCTCGCCTCCCGTTATTATGAAATCTGTTTTAAAATTACTGACTTATTGAATTGTTATTAACAGCTTCGGTGTAGGCAAGAGTTAACATTTGGGAAAACTTAGGGAAATGTAAAAATCAATCAATTGTTCAAGTAGCTGAAAAAATCGAGTTACATCTTTTATATTAAAATTTCAAAACTTTAATTTGTAGCATGTGTATATTGACTCTCACTTATCAGGATGACTTTTAAAAAATAAGAGAGAGTAGGCAAGTAGGTACGTATTTCACGTATTTAACTACTTTTAGTTAAAATAATCAGGATTACTCAAGTCATGAAAAATTAATTCCCGATTCTGATTATGAGGTAGTCGTAATCGTTACAAGGAATTAGGATTATTCAATAAATATGACAAAATTGAAATACTTTTACAATTACTTGAATAATTGTACCTGGAATTGTACTCAGTAATTATGCTTGAAATTTTGAAATTATTTTCAGAATTTTTCAGAATTCAGAATTTTCAGAATTTGATTTCTAAATAATATCTTAATACTGGCAATTTTAAAATGATGTTTAGCTATTTTGGTATTTTTGAGGCGAAGTTCTATTGAATTAGCTTCAACCTTAACATTCTTTTTTATAGAGCGTTCCCTAAAAAAGTATCAAAAGTGAAACTCAGAGTGTTAAGCTATGGCATAACCCAGGGGTGAAAATCAAAATACATTTTGGGGACATTCCGTTTTTCATGTTCAAACCGAAATGTACCAATGGTTTCTAAATAGTAAATTGAAGGCTTATTTAAATGATACAAATATTTAACATTGAAAATTCTTTAAAGGATCTAAGGGCATTGATATGCTCCGATTTTATACTTTTTTTCTACCTGATACCAAAGAAAACCCCTTGGACGTAGTTCAGAATTGGTTGATTTTTGTCTTTATCTTTACTTCACATTAAAAACAAGAAAGAAAGTCGGTCAAGCCCGACTATAACATACTCTGTACCAAGAAAATTTGTCTTTTGATCATAACTCGAAAACCGTTCATCCGATCTTCTTCATTCCTTTGGCGGATCGTTAAGTTATCTTAATAACTAAATATGTTCAGAAGGAACAAGCCATCTATCTTCAAAACTGTGGGAGATATGACGATTTTTCTAAATTACGGGGGCGTGGCCAAAATTGAAAATAAACTTAATCTGCCTGCAGACATAAGAAGCATATGTCCCATACATGTCAAACCTCTATCTCTTACCATCTCTGAGATCTGTGCGTTCATACGGACAGACAGACGGACAGACGGACATGGCTATATCGACTCGGCTGTTGATGCTGATCAAGAATATATATACTTTAAGGGGTCGGAGATGCTTCCTTCTGGATGTTACATACTTTTGCACAAACTTATAATAATCTGTGTACCTTCGGTACAGAGTATAAAAATATGTCAGAACTCTGGGTTCATAGCCGACTCGCGGCCCTGACATGTTTATTAGAATTAGTTAAATTCATGTCCGAAGAGCAAGAAAAAAGGTTTGATATCAGTACCAACTTATTCGATCTATTTCTACCGTGATGTGATGAATACATTCAGAGTGTCGTCAGTCTTAGTATTTGTTCACGGAAATGGATCCATTTTTAATATGCTAAGAATATACAAATAATTCTGAATTGGACGAAATCACTAAGCTGCGACACATCATTATTAATATTAAGACCAGCGTTTTTTGTACTTTTAGGGGAGATTCCAATTCCATATTGTGTTTCTGACAATTTTTATAGCATTTTCTTGTCTTAGTACCTTGAAGAGCTGTTCGAAAAGGTTTCTCTTTATACGAAAACCAGGCCTTAAAATAATATTTTCTAAACAGAAAATAACTCAATGCAAGTTAAAACTCTAAAAAGTTTGTAAGTGGAACTACTTTGTTAAATTTGCCTAATGTTAAACAGTGGACAAATTTAATTTTGCCATCTGTCCAAGGATTAAGCCACTCAGTGGACTTTAACATTTAACTCTTTTCATGGGCAAAATGAAACTTTTTACGAGTTCAACTAATTTAAGCACCTGCAAGGCCAGCAGAAAACTCAGCTTTGTCTGCTGTTACCGCTGCAATTGGACTTTGGCAAAGACTTTCCGCATGGCAACCAACCGCTGCGGCACGTAGATAGACACAGTAGGTGGCTAACCTCGAAGTTAGGACACATTTTTGGGCATACAACAACGGAATATTTGTTTTATTTTTTTTTAGCTGCTGTCAACATTGCGAAATTTGTTGCCGTTGACACATTTTATGTGTGTGTGTGTGTGTGTGTGTGCAAATTCCTATTGGATTTTCTTTTGTTTTGCATACAACAACAACCAAAAAATGGAGCCGCGAAGTATGCTGCGTTTTTTGACATGCGAATGTGAGGGCAATGATGCTTAAAATTCTATTTTTTGCAGCAGCCGACAACGCACGTGCCACCAGTCACAAAATGAATACCATACACACCCATTTCCTATTGCTGGCCCTATGCTGTGTGGGCTACATCACCTGCTCACCGGTCATTGGACAGGAGGCGCGCAATTCGGGCGATGCTGATGGCGCCGAAGGGGTTCTACTCAGTGCCGATAATGGCGATGAAATGACCGATAATGGCGGTGACATCGAAAAGCGAATGGAACGATATGCTTTTGGCCTGGGCCGACGAGCCTACATGTACACGAATGGCGGCCCCGGAATGAAACGCTTGCCGGTGTACAATTTCGGATTGGGCAAGCGATCACGTCCCTACTCCTTTGGCTTGGGCAAACGCAGTGACTACGACTACGATCAGGACAATGAGATCGACTATCGAGTGGTGCCAGCGAACTTTTTGGCCGCCGAACGTGCAGGTAAGAGATAAATTAAACAAGAATGAAAGTCGATCCATCCCGACTATAACATACTCTGTACTATGATACCACAATAAAGGTACGGTTGCGTCAGTCTGAGTTCTCTGCAAAGTACCTTTACGTGCAGTGCTGCGCGTACTCTTAAAGCGATAGCTTTTGGCAAAAGTACTTGTCACACTGACTCCGCCCCAACTTTATTGTTGCATTATGCTCTGTACCAACGGAATTATACACTATCAAGTCTGAACGGCTATTTTTGAGAAGCTTTTTCATGGCTAATACCTTAAAAGCTGTCGCCAATAGCCAAAAAAGGTGACCGGCTGTGTATGATTTTTTAATCATTTAATATCCCGAGCGGGATAGAACCCATGACCTCTTGCCCAGCATTGAGGTTAGAGAAATTGCTAAAGAAGAATTGGGGCAAACATCTTACCCCCGGAATAGACCTTACCTCCTCTTAGTAAATCATTTGATTTCTATGAATCCAAATCCTTAGCATTAAACATTTGAGTTGTTAAATCACATCCGATTTTAATGACTTGATTTTGTGTTTCAAGCACGTTTTGGCTTCGGGTCAGTGGTCTAACCAATCTGAAGACCTGTTAATGATTTCCGTATTTACAAATTTCTTTGCAAAATTTCATTTTATGATCAAAACTAGAGCTTTGAGCGTTAGCGAATATTTTTTACATCACAAACGATTTACGAAATAGCGAATATCGCACGTGATTTGCCAAGCTTTTAAAGTCACTCATGAATCATGCACAGTGTTAAAACACATTAGTAAAATGGAAGTAACAAAATACAAAGCAGTTATACACATGCACACTCTGCCAATCTTAAGCTCAATGTAAGCTCAATTTCCCTTAGTTCAAGCTGAATGCATCGGTGTCACAACGATCAACGTGTACCGCACTGAGCACAAGCTGTTTTCATTGATTTTGAGTGTGCCCCCTGCCATTTTGTCTGATAAATACCATACAAAAAATTATGCACATTTCCATGTGATGATACTTAGTAGTTAAGAATAAAATGTTGGTGAATTTAAAACTTTCTTCCCCATTTTTTCTTTTAGTGCATAATTTAAAAAGCGAACAAACAGACTGATAGGAAATTAATAGTCCAAGTCAAAGTCTATCGGGAAACCATATATGTGCAGCAGATTAATAAAAAATAATAATATATGTCATTATATGTCAAATTGTTAATAAGATATTTACCCAAAGAAGGGTTCACCGATTTTCTATCATTTATTACATAATGACAAATATATTTTTGTTTTTTCCTAGGCTCTAGCTTAGTATGCATACCTTTCATACTTCTTTTTCACTAAAGAAGTAGTTCCTAGTACTGAAAAGTTTCATTCGCTTTTGTTAGGAAGTGAACCCTCAAAGAATGCCATTTATAGAACGTATTTTAGCATGGGTTTTTGTTGTTCCTTTCAACGCTCGTTGTTGATGGTTACACGTCACAAAAGCACATCTCAGGGAAGAGATGGTTTCATGTTAAAGTGACTTTTAGCCTTCCAAGCACTTGAAAAAACAATGTGGATTTGTTAACTTTTATCATACTTTAAAGAAGTTTTTAAAACGGCATTCTCTTGGGAACCACATTCTTCAAAGTCCGACTGGGATGCTACACTTTAAAAAAAAAAAAAGTATTCTAAATTTTACAACCGGTTTTCTCAAAGTTTCCACACTCCAAAATAAAAAAAAACTTAGAGAAAACTCCATACTTTTACATTCCAAACTTGATTTTCTGAAAAGCAAAGCAAATCCGCTCTAAAACACATAGCTCACACTATAGAACACGAGTGCCCAACAGCACCGAATGCTCGCGCATTCACTAATACAAGTAAATAAGTGTGTGTGTGTGTGTCTGTTGCACAACAACAATATCAACGTTGTGTATAGAGCACAGGCAAACCTAATATAGTAGAATATTAAGAGGAAATAATGAGCCAAGTGCCAAGTGAATTGCGAGGGGTACTCTTATCGCAAAGATGCCAAATGTAAGAAAACAAACAAAATTATACATTTATGCTGCTATTTTGTAAAGGTGGTCCCAATTTTGGCACAAAAAGCCACATCAATTTCAAATTGTTTACGATAATCTATTTATTCAGCTCGTGAGTCGAACCGAACAGCTAATTCATGGTCGTAGACCAAGCCGCGTGCGGAATCAGCCTCTTTATGAAAATGCAGATTCGAAAAATCAGCAAAACTATCCACTGATTCCCTGATTTTGCCTAGTTTCTGCAATCTTCATCTCTTTTCTTTTTCCATTCTTCTGAATTCTTACCATGGATGTTACAGTATGCATTGTGTGACTTTTCTTAATTATATATGTAAAGTATAAAGATATTCTTGACCTCCTTCTTCTTCATGTTGCTTTCCTGAATGGCCTGATGATAGAATCCCATAGATCCTTTTAGAAGTTTCTTACAACATCGACTGCATTCCGGATCTTCAATATAGTCCCAAAACGTATATAAGTCGTTGGCATATCCGTTATATATAGTATAGTAGGAGTATTTTTTTTAGCAGTATATAGTTCTTTATTTGAAAATAAGAACAATTTGCTTATTTAGGCATGGCATTAATAGCTGTCAGCCTTAACTGATGTATAATATTATACTATAGTAATTATATTATAGTAATTAATCCTAGTAAGCTATAGGAAGACACACCCTTCGAAGTTACACCACCTGCCTTCCCCGCTCGTCTCGAGATAGCAGATCTTTCACTCCTAGGGGGCCGTCTCAGGCTCTTAATATTATTTTATAGAGAGACAGTAGAGAGTGGAATATTTATCAGAAAGTTTGCTTGCCCTAGGGGTTATATATATAAAAGTCATATTAATGTTTTTTACGACTAAAATTTCGAAAAGCTATGTATATAAAAAAAATAGCTGCTTTTTTAATCAGAACTTGAACTATTCTAACATCAAAACATTTTTAAAACATTTTTTTCTTTACATTTTCATTAAATTTCCAGGTAGACTGGGTCGACAAAACAAGCGAACGACGCGTCCGCAGCCCTTCAACTTTGGCCTGGGGCGGCGTTAAGTACATCCGCTAACAAAATGGCACACACAATTACTATCCAGCCGTGTGCCATTTGTTTACGTAAACCGCTTACATCAAATTGTCACAACATAGCAAAAACTTCTCCCAACTTATATCGGATACCAGCAACTAATCTAAATGTCTTTTGAAGAGAAAACTGATTACTTTGTGTACTTTAAATGAAAAACTTCAAACATTATTTTCGTTTTCAACTTTAGTTTTTAAATTGAGGTGCTTAACAAGTTTTTTGTTTAAAAGGCAAAGAAAAATTGATGGAGAAGCAAGAAATGAAAACAAAACTGGCATGTGCAACTATCAAGATACAAAAATAAAAATATATATATATATTCCAAACGAGTTATACGAATATAAAAATGTATTTTAAACTAAATGCTTATTCAATCCAATTTACTATACAAACAAACATTTTAAAGGGGCATAAATAAATACATATACATACATCTATATAATATATCAAATCGTATAGCTACTTATACATAGTTGGGGCACTCTCTCATAGAAGGAGCAACATAAGACAGCGAGTGGCATTCGTTTTGGAAACTTTGAATATATTGATGTAACTAAGTGTTTGTTTGAACAAAGTGATTATTACTTTTAACTAAAAGAAAATGTAATTGTTTTGTGTATAACAGGCATACATTTTAGCATACCCAAATAAACGAGAAACTTGGCACAGCAAAATTGTGCAAAATAAGTTCAACATTGTTTGTGTAACGCACGTAGGCATAGGGTGGGTATACTTCTGATCTTAATGTTGGTTTTTGCTGTTTGAAAACAAAATTGTCCATATATTTACTTACATTTTACTTTAATACCTTTTCCAGTAACGATTTGGTTGTAAGTCGCATAAAAATATTCTGTTTGAGTCTGATTTAAAGCAGTTGTGGGCAGCAAATGTGAGCTTGAAAGCAATATCGATGACAACATTAGCGAGTCTCGATTCGAGACGCCAGACACATATTACATACCTAAACGAGTCAATTTTTAATGAGTCTGCATGGCGCCACTTGCCGTACGATAACTCTCGGAACAATGGAAGAAAGGGCTTGCCGCTCGCTGATTAAAATTTTTAAATTTAACGAATGCGATTACTATGGAAAATCTAGTTTAAAAGAAATAATTATTCAAACAATTATTATACTCTGTACCGTAGGTACATAGAGTATTATAAGTTTGTGCAAAAGTATGAAACATCCAGAAGGAAGCATCTCCGACCCCATAAAGTATATATATTCTTGATCAGCATCAACGGCCGAGTCGATATAGCCATGTCCGTCTGTCTGTCCGTCTGTCTGTCCGTATGAACGCACAGATCTCAGAGATGGTAAGAGATAGAGGTTTGACATGTATGGGACATATGCTTCTAATGTCTGCAAGCAGATCAAGTTTATTTTCAATTTTGGCCACGCCCCCTCCCGCCCCCGCAATTTAGAATATCTCCCACAGTTTTGAAGATAGATGGCTTGTTCCTTCTGGACATATTTAGTTATTAGGATAACTTATCGATCCGCCAAAGGAATGAAGAAGATCGGATGAACGGTTTTCGAGTTATGATCAAAAGAAATTTTCTTGGTACAGAGTATGTTATAGTCGGGCTTGACCGACTTTCTTTCTTGTTCTCCTTTTTTTTATGCTAAAGGTAAGTGATAGAGGGCTCCATTAGTGCACTCGAACTTTTATCAACAATGAGTTGGCAAAACACCCCTTAAAAATCGCCTTGAATGGAAGAATGCCATACTTTCTTATTAATTGGTCTCGATATTTCCAACATGCAATCTATGAATTGGCTATACCATATATATCGCTTAACAATCACTAAGCAGACCAAATTTTTAACTGGCCCCTTTTTAAATTGGGAGTGTTTGGAATCTATGCTTGAGAACTACCAGTTGACTAATCTATGTGATATGCAACATATTTATTGATAAATAGACAGATAGTGGATTCATTTCAATATAAGTAGTATTTTGACGCATAGCAACCGGCGTTTGCGATTTCGCTACTGGTTGAGAAGGCATTAATAAAGCCCAAAGGACCCTGGTTGTTTGTAGTTTTGGCGAATATTTCGGTTAATAAATAAAATACTTATAACGAATCTATTGTGAGTGAATATGGAGATAGAATACGAGTGACAGCCGAAATAGTTAAAACCAACAACAATTTTGAGATCAGAGCTTGAATAATAATAATAATAATAAATGCTGGGCTGCAAATCGGTTTTGAACCGAACCGGCTCGAACCCGGAACTCCAAATTTTAAGACCCCGAAATCTTATTCGCTAATATTCTTACTAATTGTGGTTTTTAGTAGAAGGTTGTGGTTCGAACCTTTATTCAGTCCATGCTTAATACAAGTTTATAAAGTAAACGTTCCAAACACGACACAAACTGTATGGAAATTGCGTCGATATTGGGTCAAGAGTGATTTGTAGAGCACATCACATGGGATTCTTAAAAAAAATACGGTTTACTATTAAGTAAAACTTAATTTCGTAGTCTTCATATATCTGAGCTTTTAATTTTTGTGAATTATTTATTAAGCTATTGAGTCGAGGAATTAAAAAACACAGAAGCTAATTTAAAGGGATCTTAAAGGTAATTCTCCAAAATTGTTTATGGATTTCATTAGTGAACTTTCCTATCGTCAGGATAACAGAAGAACTCTGTAGGTCAAAGTTGTTCATGTCTATAATGTTTCGTGAAGCGAAACAAATTTTAGGTGCGGAACAGGTTTAGGGTCAGCTTTTATACCCTAAGAGTTTCGGTTCACAGTAAAGGAATGACGGAGATTCGAGCTTCAAGCAGTTCCGTTTAAAGCCGGCTTGTAGCCCTTCTCTTCGGTTAGTTTTTAACATAAAGTTTAAGCTGGGTATAATTTGTAATGTTTCCATTTGGCATAGATTTATCATGCTTTTCCACAGCTCTTGTAATTTCATTGTTAAATCAAAGTTTATCAGCTACTTTCACAGTTTTAGAATTGACAGTCTCAAGAGTAGGCCATGTATGCCTAGCTTTGTCGACCAGTCTTTACTTGTAATGCCACTCCATCTGATGGTTAGGTGTGTCCGAAAGTATTGACCCATTGGCGGTTGAACGTTGTTGATTACGGATCCCAGATGAATCGTCGCTAATTGTGTTATTGCAGCTGACAACTAGATTAGAGTTGACTCTAAACGTAAAAATGCGTTGCTGCTGCATCAGGCTGCTCTTCGGTATCTTTTAGACGATGCTGTTGTGTCCTTTGAGTATCCCAATATAAGTTGTAGTTTAAAGTTATTTTAAAACCAAAACTGAACCAAAAGTAGGTGAACAAATTAGTATTGAAAAATGGCCCAGCTTTCCATGCTTTATTAACAATATATTGAAACCTTTCTAATTGTACCAACTTCTTCTGTGAATAACTCAATTTTTGGCGCTTCAAATATTATTGCATTATTAATGCCACGATTCTTTCGGTTGTAAATTGCGTTTATTATTAAATTACATTTGCTTTCGTTCAAGTACAATTAAATTAATATTTTATAAAACTAAATTTGGTCACTACACTTAAACTTTCACACATACAAGATTAAAAGATTCTTAATCAGTCCTCGACAATTTTGTTCAACAATTTAAGACTAAACACAAAACAAATATTTAGAAAAGAGCTTAAAACTTTAACAAAACTAATCTTAACTAATAATCAATGCCCAGCTTACACAGAATGGTGTCAAAGGCAAACACTGACGACACAAAAATGTAGGGTCTGTAACGTATAATTCCGAAATCCGGCTCCAGGCTAGGCAGAGCGCGTGCCGAGAATGTGGGCGTCTGTGGTGCGGTATGGCGTCCAAATAAGTCCACCTGCTGCGGTTGCTTACGTGCATTTTGCTTCATTTTTTCCTTGCGAGCGACAAGTTTTTTAGTCTCACGCACCATATAAATTGCCTCTGTGTTGCTCATAAAGTTGTGAATGATCTAGCGGAGGAAAATTATTATAGAACCAAGGAATCAATAGTGAATTCAATCAACTCACGCGTCGCTTCTTGGGACAGTGGGCAAAGACCCAAATGAGTGTGCACAGTGTGTTGAATATCTCACAGTCCTTGTCGCACCAACGCAACAGCATTTGGGCAATTGTCACCAGACCGCTCTCCTGGAATGTGTTGATGGTGCTGCTGTTGTAGCGCGCCAAGTTTAGTATGATGCGGCTGCAGCGCTCAATAAGTTGTTTATCCACCTCCGAACGTATGGCCTGGGCCATGATGCCATAGCAGAATGTGGACATGAATTCAGAACACCACATGAGCAGGTGTGGTACAGTGCGAGACAGACGATCTGCAGAGAAGAATATAGCCAAAAAATAATGAAAATAAGTAGCTTTCATCATATATTGTTACGGAATAGAACTTCGAAGAACACCCAAACCTCCCACATTCATGTTACGAAGCTGAATTGAACCTCTTCATGTGAAAAACATCCATTCATCAGTTTCTATGCTACATCCTTATCCTTTCTCTTAACACTTTTCACAGATTTATTTAAGATAAAAAATGTTTTATGCAATCCAATCCAATATTCAAATTGGTCAGTACATGGATACCGCAGATTGGTATATGACAAAGCTGTAAACTACAATTACCATTACCATCTATAAGATAACTAAAAATCCTTTTATCGTAATTGTCACTTGAACTTAAGAGTATTCAATGATTATTTCAAATTGTAATTACTTTTCCAATTACTTCAATAATTGTACCTGTACAGGGGGATTTTTGAGTGAGTATTTGTGCTCGAAATTATGAATAATTCTTGTATCTCTAGGTGTAAATTAACATTATTTTCCCAGCTGCTTTAGTGATAATCATCGAAATCATGTTGGGGGATTAAGTGTTGTCTTGAAACCATTGTATTCGCATGTGCCATAGCATATTAAACTGCTTCGGCTAAATCAAATTATGCACAATATCGTGAGTTTTACGCTCAGTAATAATACAGATCGCAAAATCGCTCCTTGACTTTATCTTCTCTTCAACTTCATTACCAGGGTAGGTAATGCCACAATGTAAATTGTCCTCTTTTGTAGAACATTATAATGTTGTTGCTTTTGGGGTCAACAAAATGCGTTATTTTGTGAAAAATCATAGTTTTTATCTACAATTACATGAATAATTGAACTTTTCAAGCAGAATTACTGAATAATAATTATTTGAGGCATTTTTAAAAAAATAATTACAGTTTGAAATCGTTGAATAACACAGGCCGACAAAATGATCATCTTTGTGAGGTGCAGCCTTGTCGGTGTAAAAATACGTCAAATTAATGTTCACTGATTCTAAAACTGGTTTTGGTTTATCTCTATCAGCTCTTGTTTCCAAGATATGGCGGAAAAACGGGTTTGTCGAATTTTTGACACTCTAGGAATAACGGAGCTATATGCGACAAAGCACTTATCAAGGCGTCCTTAAAAAAGTATATAAGTGAAGCGGAAAGTGTCAAAATTTTCCTCTAAATTCAGACTATTTTCGATTTATGGCAATTTTTTTAAAAACAAATCATCACTTCTAAGCTATCGTTGGTTTTGAATTAATACTTTAGCCATTTGAACATATAGCCAAACATTGGAGCCAATAATGTGATTTTTATCTCACTTTCATCAGCATATTTGCCAAAGTTACAGCCTGTTTAAAATTAAATACGTATTTATTTTTATGGGAGGACAACTAGACTTGTACTTAAAATTTGTATAGGAACAATCAAATGGCTACTTGATTCAAAGGCAGCGTACTTAGGATTTCCCATTCGCCATCAAGATAAGCAGTGCGTAAGACCACACATAGTGCGCAAGACTTGTAGTGAATGTTATTTGATTAAAGCTGCCTTTCTTTTTCACAAATTCTATGATGATTCCTGTGTAATCATAGTTCTTAGTAACATTTACGGTTACTGAAAAATAGTTAGGAATTGTTTTTCATTATCTGAATAATCGAGATTATTGTAATGAAAAGTAATTAAATACGGAGAGTAATGATTACATTACAGCTATGTAATGAGCTATGTATAAAATTAAAAAAGATTTACGAAAAAGTAGGCGGAAGTTTTATTTTTTTTTAGGCCAGAAAGTGAGAAGTAGAACAGATGGCAGAACAATGAACAGCTTTTAATATGAATTTCTGTCAGTCGCATGTGTCATTAATCAATTTAATCATCAGTCTCCATATCCACATGACAAGCAAAATAAAGTATGTGAAACATGATACAAAAAGTCGTATCATAAGATTCATTGTTTTCGGTTACTCATGGATAGAAATAATATATCACAATTGTGAAGGTGACAGACGGTGTAAATGGGTGTTATGTTACTGAAATCTATCTGCGCTGTTCTTCGTTTTCTAGGATTTCAATTTCCAAGGTGAAAGCGAAAAGTTGTAAAGTAACCAGAAAAAGTGTATACATTCCTGATCAGCATCAACAGCCGAGCCGATATAGCCATGTCTGTCTGTCTGTTCATATGTATGAAGATCTAGAAGTATGACTTGTGTGGGACACAAATTTCCTGAATTTGCGGGCAGATAGTTAATTTTTGGTATGCATTCGTTTCTAGGGTTAGCAAGTCTTCCTCTCTCTCAAGCTTCTTCTCGTTAATTCATTGAAAAGTGAATGGTACGAATTGTTTTCGTACCAAGAAATGCGACTACATCGATTTTGCCCATTAATATAAGGATTCTAAAGCTGTTCTTCGTTTTCTAGGATTTCAATTTCCAAGGTGAAAGCGAAAAGTTGTAAAGTAACCATAGAAATGTTTCATATTATATGGATGGTTGAAAGTCTCCCAACGTAAACAACTCTCCAATGGGCTCTGCAACAGCTTAAAGAAGAACAGCTGTTTTTGTGCCAAATTTGGTTCATAATAAACATAATAACATAATATTTCACTTACCCAGCTGATTAAGCACGGCCAGCGCTTCGGAGGCAATAAAACGACCCCTCAAAAATCGCACTGATTCCTGAACCTTACAACGCACCGAATTAACCATCGTGGCCTCATCGCGCAACTGCTTCAGACGCTGCCGTATGGCCAATAGTCCCTGATGTCGTTGACGCTTACGCGTGCAATAGCCACGCCAGTAACGTTGTATCACCTTGGCCGCTTTCTTCTGGCTTCTCAGCTGCATCATTTCGGGCGTCATCAGAGCCTGGAAAGATTTGCGCGCCAAATAGCCTCGTGCATGTGCCTGGAACTGAAGGGTGGAGCCACACAGCAGCCGGAAATGCTCACGCTGCACCAACATCTGACGCTGGCCGCGGAACTTTTGCTGCAAGTGTATGGTTAAGCAACGCAGCCGCACAAACTCACTGCGCTCCAGGCGCATGCGGCGTGTGGCACGAAACTTGCGCTGCACAAACAACGTGCAGCTCCGGAGAAGCTGGTATTGTGCTCGCTGCTTCAGCATCAGTTGGCGGGCACGAAATCTTTGCTGCAAAATCAAAGCGGCCTGCCGTTGCCGCTGGTAGAGTAAACGCTGTTCCCGCATCTTAAGGGTGGCACGTACAAAATGTTGGATTAGACGTACTTTGTGAATGGTCTGCACAAAGACTTTACGCTCACGACGGGCCACCAAAATGGCACGCCATTTACGCTGCAGTGTCAAAGAGCCGGCTCGAAGGCGGCGATAACCCTGCCGCAAGCGACGCGTTTCGAGTAGGTTACGCCACCAGGTTTGTAAACGAATAATGGCCAGACGCTGCTTTTGGTAGAGGGAACGTTGCTGGCGCATCTGCAGAATGGCGCGATAACGTCGTTGTACTTGAATGATGTAGAAACGTTGCTTCTGGTACACAACAAGTTGTTGTTTCATCTCCAAGCGGGCACGGTAGCGTCTCTGCAGGATCAGGGCACTCTGCTTCAGCTGTTGATATTGCCTTCTCTGAGCGAGCAGGGCCAGGCGTGCCCGATAGCGACGTTGTATTAGAATGGTAGCCTCACGTAGTTGTAGGTATTGAGTTTGATGCTGTTTCTGCAGCACATGGGCACGCCAGTGCTGTTGCAAGCAAAGGACAGCCGCCCGAGTGCCACGATATTTGGCACGCCAGAAGCGCATGGCTTTGTGGGCACGGAAACGTTGCTGGAGCCGAATGATGATCTGACGTTGATGAAGATACTGTTGACGCTGCTTACGCATCAGTTGTAGGCCGCGCCAGCGTTGTTGGACGACCAAGGTGGATTTTCTTAGTTGCAGGTAATCCCTATGCTGTCGCTTGGCACGGTAGGTTCTTTGCACTAGGCAGACCTGGGACTGAAGTTGTAGGAACTGAGAGCGTTCACAACGCATCTGTAAAGTGGCACGCCAGCGAGTTTGCAGTTTGATGAGAGTTAGACGCTTTTGTACATAGTTTCGACGCTCCTTCAGCATGTGCAGACGCGCACGATAGCGTTGCTGTACAATCAGTGTGGACTGGCGTAGCTGTGTAAAGTAAAGACGATCCTTTTTCATTTGCCAGGTGGCCCTTAGGCGGCATTGTATCAGTAAAACACTTTGGCGTATCATTAAATAATTCTTCCTTTCCGTTTTCATCTGCTGTTGAGCTCGCCATTGCAGCTGCAGCTTCAGCACGCTGGAACGGATCTGTAGATAGCTCTTACGCTGTTCCCTCATGGCTAACTGGGCACGCCAATGTTGCTGTATGCTACGGCAGGCTGTGGTTAGTTGCACAAATTGTTGCCTTTGCCGCTGCATCTGCCATTTGCCTCTTAGACGCCGCTGTACCTTGCTGATTAGCTCTCTTTGTCTAAGAAAGATTTCACGCTGCTGACGTGCCTGGCAAAAGCTGCGCCATTTCATTTGTATAAAGCCAGCGGCTGCCTGTTGTTTCTGGGAACGCTGCAGTCGAGCGGTGGCCGCTGCAGCCAACAATTTTCGTGCAAACAGATGACGACGCCAAATGCGTTGCAGGAAAACGGTGGATTGACGCAGCTCCAGGTAAGCTTGACGCTGTTTACGTCCTAACATCAAAGCACGCCACCAGTTTTGTATGCTGACAATGCTGCGATAGCCGAGGTATAGCTGCTTCTGGGCCAGATAGCGACGCGTGTACTTCTGTAGTATGATGGCAGCCTGCACCCGCTCCTCCCGGTACAGTTTAACATACTTGCGCATTTGGTGACCCCGGAAAAGCGCCTGTATACATGTGGCGGCTCGATGGCGTCGCATCAACTCCTTGTGCCGTATGCGTCGCTGTATGACCACTCGAAGCCAGCGACGTCGCCACCAAAGTTGTAACACCCGCGCAGCTGCATGGAATTTTGGTGAGCGAAATTTGTAGATAACTTGCCAGAGCAGCGACAGAGTCTTCTCGCGATGACCATCCACAATATCGGCAGCCGTTATCTGGCCACCCAGTTGGAACTGAGCCTCACTCAAGGCATTGAGGGCCAGCTTGACATTAAACACACGCTGCAGGCGCGATATGGCAGGCACCCTCAGCTGGCGAGTGAGATCATCGCGCAGCAATATCACCTCCATGACACGGGTTAGGCGCACACCATCCCTCAAATCGATGGCCAAATTGTGGAAGGCATAATCAAACTCATCCAGAAAGGTTTGCTTATGCTGCAGCACATAGCCCAGACGACGCAGCTCTCGGGTTATGTCCCCTATATTGGCCAGCAATTCGGATGAGAAGCGCAGTAAAATGTCCTTGGTCTCTTTGTGGGGGGATTTCTTGACAAACAGGCAGGGATTGCGCTTGACTATGCGCTGCTGCTTGGCCTGATCGAGGAACAGAAACAGGAACAGTATCTTCTGCAGCGTGTGCTTCTTAATGGTCTCCGCATACTCCTCGGTCAAAGTGTAGGCTTTGCTGTAACGCTGCTCCTCGAACTTGTTGCGAAACAGGCGATTCAAGATGAAGGTGCTTAGACTGACGATGTCCCGGTTCGTTTGCATTTGGATCTTCTCACCAAACACCACCTCCAGACCTAGGCGCAGCCACAGAGGATTAAAGCAGAGCAATAGCTCCAGTATGGTGCGCTGCATGACCACATCCAGATGTAGGTTACGATCGCTGCGTATGCGTAGGGCCTGCTTACCCACATAGACGGCCACCTTGGAGCAGGGCAAGCGCATTTGTTCACTGAAAAAGAGCTCCACGGCCGCACGACGCAGTGTCTCCAGTCGAAAGGTGGTCAGATAATCCACCGACTGCTGCTCTTTGGTGGGCGCCATCACCAGATCCTTGTGGCGCACCTCATTGAACAGTTTGCCCACATCGATTTTGCTATTAGAGTCCGCATCCAGATCTGCCGGTATGGTCACCAAGGCGTTAAGCCATTTCTTAAAATCAGTCTGATGTCGTTCCACTGCCTGCTCGTCCAAATACATGGTGGAGGCCAGAAAGGGATCTGCTGTGGTGGTGGCAGCAAAGGGATCCGGATTGATGTAGGTCTGCATGTACAGCTCCGAGTCGTAGAGCTTGACCGGAGCAATGGCAGCAGTTTGGTTGCTGGTCACCTTAATTTTGCCAGGAGTTTGGGGCTTCTTCATTAAGGACAGATGAATGAATTTCTTGGGCTTGGTTTGATTCCAGGATTTACCGCTCCGCGCTGAAGCATTGGCCGGGGCATTGGCATTTCTCTTGCTGCTGTTGAGTGCCATCTCCTCCACGCGTTGCTTCTTGGGTGGCGAAATGGTAAGCGATTCGCTGAAGCTGAACTCTTGGGAGCGACGCTTGTTGCGTCCCACTTCGTGCAAATTGAAACGGCTAGATTGGGCCAGTATTTCGCTGTAGTTGAAGGGCACATCCACCGTTTCACTGCTGGAGGAACTGTTCAGGGTCTTGGCCTGCGGCTCGGGATAGTAACGATTCTGCTCAATGGAGCGTATCTGCTGCATCTCATTTAGATTGGGCATGGAACCCTGTATGGCAATCTTAGTTTGTGGCGATTGTATGGACAAATCCTTCATGGATTCAGAATACTTTCGCAGTGGCGAGCCCACCAATTTGATATCTCGCTTGAGATCCTGTAAGCGGCTCTTGTTGGTAGAAGGAGGACTTCTGTCCCAACCCAAATCCTCCTCTCGTATACATTCCAGTGCCCTCGAGTGTGTGGCCTGGACAATGGTTGTGGTGCGATTCAACGTCTGCAGTGAACAGTCCAAGGTGTCCGCCGATAGATTGATGTGCTCCGATTGTTTTATTTCAAAGGTTTTGTTGGTCAGCGGCGGCTCTTCCAATTCCAAGTCTAGGAGACGACGTGGACGTAATTCGCTGGTAGTTTTTTGGTTTGCTTGGAGAGTGGGTGTGGGCCAGGCGGCCAGATTATCGGGCCTACTGGCTTTTCCCGAGTGTCCAAGTGTCTCATTAAGCGGGGTAAACTTTAATTTGTCAATTAAATTAAAGACATTTCCCGGAGTCATGGGACTAATGTTCTCCTTGAATTTTTCCGACCGAGGCGATACATAGGTGGGCTCCTCCTCCAATTTATACACATTTCGCTCACTCAGCGGGGCTTGAATAAGGGTGCTGGAGACTGCTGGACGGGCGGAGGGTGGGCGATTAACTGGTGCTCTGTTTACAGGGGCTGCACGAGAGGTCTGCTTGCATGGAGCCACTGCACCTGACATGCGTTTCTTTTGCTGTCCCGCAGCTGTGCTGGATAGACTTTTGTTGCCTTTAGTGCTCCCAGTGGGCGATTTGAGCTGCAGCGTCTTACCAACAGTGGGAAACTTGCGTGGATTCTTGAACAAAATGTGGTTGATTTAGGATGGTGGTGTCAAGAGCTAGGATTAAGGACTCACCTTGGCCGGCTGATTGCTTTTGGACTTGAGAATGATCATGACCTCCTTGCGAAAATTGCGATTATCGAGCAACTGCAGTGTCTCCTTGCAGGCCACTTCAATTTGTGGACTCCAGACCAACTCCATGGCCACTTCCTCGCGCGCCGGAACTATGTGTTCCGTCCACTCCAAACTCAAGTGGTGCTCTTCCTTGAAGGGTTTGGTTACTTTGACCTACAAAACCAAGGAACACATTGAACAAATAAAAATGTTGCCAAGGAGATCCACGCCGGCGGCCCACTAACCTCAATGTCCTCGTCACTGGGGTTCACAACGCGCACCAGGCGTTTGGCGGTCTTTGTAATTGGCACATCCTCGAACTGAACAATGGCCTTGGCCGAGAATGGAGCCATTACCACAACAGCCGGCTCTCGGCCTTCCATCCTCTTCTTTTGCTTCAGACGCGATGGCGTCACTGTGATCTGCAAGGCAACTCCATTTTATTTTAATTCTAACGGCGCTTGAGCCACACAAACCTCAAAGGCACTCATCTCAGACAAAGAAACGAACTAAAACAAAGCGAAAACAAAACTGGCACAAACGAACCACAACTCCAATTTCATTGGCAGCGTCTGGCCGCAATTTAAACAAAAAACGTAACTAACACACTGTGCGAATTTTACAAATTAGAACGCTTCTATTGATATGCCGACTCGAAATGAAGCGCCAACTGCTAGACTCGCGTCTCTGTGACTCGTTCACTGCGACTGAAAATATTAAAATATCGATAGGTTTCGATACACAGTCACAGTGTGGTGAAAAGAAATCACTTCACGGTCACCTGAAAGATCACACTCGATCACAGATGAAGTTTGTAAGGAGTCGCGATTTCATGAGTAAGCGAAATGGAGCAGATGGCAATTATTTGTTTCTGCACGATATGCTTAATAAATTAATATTCCTTATGATGTAAGCTGGGGATGATTGCTTAAGTCAAGTCATTGGGAAATGAATAGTCAAGGTGTTTACGGCGCCACAAATGTCACTTTTCAATCTATGAATGATGCTCCAGAAAACTTGGATGGGAAGTGGAAACACAGTCAACACTGCAGAATTCAAACAAACTCCGGGAGCGATATGAAAGTACGGTCACTCAAAGCTGATTTCAATATATGGTTTGGTATGACCCTAAGTTTTTTAATTACTCTGGGCTCACTGGACATTTTATGTGGAACAGCAGGGAACAGCTAATCGACAAAATCGAAATCATATCTAGACCAGGCCATCCACACTCAAACACAATCATATCACATCATATTCTGATATATTTCACCACAGTATGTGGATGAAAGAATGGCATTTAATATTTTGAAACATAAATCTTTTGCTCATTTGGGCACTTTTTCACTACATAAAATATTTGACAAATAAAGCTAACAAATTCGTGTGTGGATGGCCTGCTTAAATCTCTTTTAGGAGTACCACCTTTATACATACTCAAGTCGATAAATAACAAATGTTTCACGTTATTTATTCAGCCACCGTGACTGCTCAATGCTCATCTCTAAGGAACTTATCGACGCATTGGCTAGTACATTTTTTGCCAGGTGGCAGCGCTACAACCAAACGGAGCGCACTTTTTAATTAAAGCCGCCAAATTGAAAAGTATTTGGTTAAATTAATTTCTATAATTTATTTGCACAAACAAATTTATATATACAACAACAAACAAAATCACAAAAATTTCTTAAAATCAGCTTGTCTCCGACGCATACATATTCTTCAAGTAACCCGGAAACGGAGTAACTGCATCGATATCCTCATTGCCATCGTCGTCGGGCGGGTCAACGGCCACAAAGGACACCGCAAAGCCACGCAACGAATTGCTCTCATCCGTTTGGAAGCGCAACAGCAAGGTATCCGAGTTGGAAACAATAACCGGCGGTTTGAGTTTGCCACAGAAGCGACCGTGAATGGTATTCATGGAATAGCCCTCCTCGGTGACCTCAACAAAGTCATAGTCGCAGCGCTCCGAGTATTCAATCTCAAAGTGCTGGAACTTGATCTTCACACTGCTATCCGGATCGGACTGAATGCGCCAGTCGCAGTACATGTTCCGCTTGTAGTTTCGACTGCCGAATCGCGGATGCGAGTAAAAGGTCTGAGAGTGATTGGTGGCCCTCAGATAGCCGCCACACTCAGACACAAAGGTGGCCTTGAATCCCTTGCGCTGCAGTCCGGCATCTGTGGCAAGCACCATGAACATTTCGTTGGTGGAAGCAATGACAGCATACGGCTCACGTCCACCACAATAAATACCCAAGGTGGAACTGTTCTCTGACCGACCGTCATAGATGGCCACATAGTCGTAGATACACTCCTGATGGCTCTCCACCTCAAAATCGTAGAAGGTCAACTGAATGCGATGACCCAGAACGGTTTGAAAGTGCCAATAGCAGTAGATATTCCTAGGATAGTCCTCCGGATAGTTTGGACTGTGGAGCACTCCATACGAAGAGGTGATCTCGAATTTGCATTTGGTTTCCGTGCAGTTGCGGCCATTCTCGTGCAGGGTATAGCCATTCCTGCAGCTGCACTGGTACGAGCCATAGGTGTTCCGACATCGGTGCTGACAATCACCATTATTTTTAGCACATTCGTCCACATCTGCAAGGGCAAGAGCATCACCAACAATATTCATCTGGAACTTTTACACTTATCTAAACTACTTACCAATAATGAACTGTGCCACAAATCCACTCCTCTGAACCGTGCGATCTGAATAGAACTCTAGGCGCAAGATATTCTGCTCGGAGTTCACAAACGGTGGCAGTTCGTTGCCACAATAGATGCCAATCTTCTTCAGGCGATTATCCCGCATCTTGGAATAAATGATGAGGTAGTCGTAATTGCATTTGGTATACTGAAACTTCGTGCCCTCCAGATCAAAGTGGGTAAAGTTCAGGAAGACGGCATGATTTGGAGGTGCCACCACCTCCCAGACGCATTGTTTGGCATTCGGATAGACAGCGGGATAGGAGGGAGAGTAGAGGGTGCCATTAGACTGAGTGGCGTTCACGATGCCACCGCAGGCATCTATCAGAAGTAAACAAATTTTTCGAGATTAAGAATCATTATGTACTTTTGAAAACAAGGTAAGTATACAGCACACCGTAGTTTTTAGTTCGTAACAATACTTAATTTAAATTGGCTTTGCTTTTATGCTTATACGCTGTTCGAATGTGTTTCTAACTAAAATACTCTTATCTTGAATTGAACATTCTAAAGTTTACTTGTATTTTGAACCTGGTCTTTGGTACATTTCGTTGAAGAAGTTTTTGAATCTGATCTCACTTTAAATGGCCAATTATTGATTTAGATTTTAAATAAGAAGATTGCTTTAAAAGAAACAATTAACAAACTACATGGTGAGTTCAACAAATTTAGCACACTTCAATTACTTTTTCAGTTACTTCAATATTGGATACAGGAGTACACAAGAAGATTACGATACCCAGTTGAGCTACGGTATTGTCGGTATGGTAAACATGTAAGTAGAGCTATATTGTTTCATTATACCCTTGGAAGGGGTATTATAATTTTGCACAGAAGTTTGCAGCGCATAGAAATATTCATTTCCGACCCCATAAACCATATGTATTCTTGATCAGGGTGGCGATCAATCAGAAAAAGAGTGTTTTTTAAAGAAAATATTAAAGCGAGCACTTGCAAGACTATAAAAACTTCGGCACACACGAAGTTAGTTTAGCTTTCTCGTTTTTCTTGTTTTTGACCTGTTAAATAAACATTTTCCTTAACTCAACAACTGCACAGCTCAACTGGGGTTCGTGAATACCCTAACTGATTCCTGCCTTTACCTATTTATGGGCATGAATATTGCATATAAAACATGCCTTTGGTTAAAAGCTGTAGAAATAAAACAGAAGGGTTTTATTGACCCATACCATTCTATCTATACTATTATACTATACTATTAGTTTAGTTTAGTTTAGTTTATTTAGGTTTTATCCCAGTGCATCAAGAATATTTCTTTTAAATTATTGCACTAGTCACAAGAATGTGTTACAATTTTTAGTTGTTTTACTTATACTAACTTAAGACTAACAATGTTTTGACTAACAAATAAATATCGTCTCCGTAAACATGAATTACACAAAAAAAAGGTTATAATAATAAATTTAAAATTGATAATAAAGAAATGAGTTTTGCAGACAAAAATAATAGTAAAAATAGAGATTGAAGAAGGAACGAAAAATTTAAATAAAGTAGAATGAGGTAAATATTAAATATTTTGTCTCTGAAGATGCTCTTTAAGTTTAAGTTTAAATTGCGAAGCGCTTTTTAAGGATTTAACAGGATTTGGTAGAGAATTCCATTGGCGAGCAGCATATATGAAGAACTGTTTTTCAGAACTTGATAGTTTTATTTTGGGGCATATTAGGTTATTTGTTCTGGAGGATAAGGCAAATTTAAGCTTCTCATATAGATAAATTGGTTCTCTGCGAGTGATTATGTTGTGTAATAAGATAAGGGCCCTAAACTTTATCCATTCGATAAGACAAAGATCAAATATTTTATTTGCAAAAAATGTTATATGCTCATTCCTACTTCTATGGAATATATAACGAGCTATAGAATTAAAAGCGACTTTCAATTTGTGCATACTGGCTGCATCACAATGCCCAAAGATCTCAACGCCATAAAATAGTGTAGGAATCAGACACATTCTAGCTACTGTCATTCGAATTTGAATTGGTAGAAACTTTTGGTATAGAGACAGCTGTCGAAGTAAACCATACAACCTTCCAGTTGCTTTATTGATGTGATCATTCCATGATAATGTTTTGTTGAAGTGAATTCCCAGGTTGGACGCTTCCTCTACATAACTTAATGGCATACCATCAACACATAGTTTTGGCAGCTGCAACACATCTATATCCTTTTTGTATATAACTAAGCATTTGGACTTAAGCGGATTAAGTCCCAAACCATTTTCCTTAGCCCAATTATTAACTTTTGGCAGTTCTTCATTACAAATGTATACACATTCATTTAACCGACTTAGTGGACGACTTACATACATTTGTACATCATCAGCGTACATATGTATATTACAGAGTGACAGGACATTGGGTAGGTCATTAACATACACGGAGAACAGTAAAGGTCCAAGAACAGATCCTTGGGGTACACCTCTCGTAATCGGGAGAAGGTCAGAGGTGTGCGAACCTGCAACTACGGCCTGTTTTCTATTACTTAGATAGGATTTAATTAGCTTAGTTGCTGTGGACGAGAAATTAAATAACACTTTGAGCTTTGTGCATAGAATTTGATGATTCACGGTGTCGAACGCTTTACTATAGTCAAGCAGACACAGAAATGTTACTTGACCATCATCCATACGACTTCTTATATCTTCCGATATTTTTAATATTGCTGTCGTGCAGCTTCTGTTTTTCCTAAAGCCAGACTGGCTATCATTTAGCTTGGAGCTTATTGTTAGGTATTGCTGGATTTGATTTGCCATTAAGTGCTCGCAAACTTTCGATAAGTAAGGCAAAATCGATATTGGTCTATACTCATTAGTTGATTTTGGGATTGGTAATATTTTAGCAAACTTCCACATATTTGGAAAGGTGGACGTGGTGAGAGCAGTGTTAATTACATAAGTGATATGATCAAGTATAAGGGGAAGAAGTAGTTTGATAAATTTAGGATTGATATCATCAAGGCCCACAGCATTCGATTTAATCTTTAGAATACATTCAAGTACATCACACGAACTAACACACATAAAGCTAAAGCTATTATCACAGTTGAGATTCGGTTCAGAATTAAGGTACATATTTTGCGAAGCTTCAGGTACTGTTATTTGAGTGAATTTATTATTAAGATTATTTACGTCCATTTCAGTCTTTAGTTTTGATTTTAGTTTACCTATTCCTAAGTTTTTAAGCTCATTCCAAGTTTGTCTGCTCGAAATTGCACTATTAAACTTATTACTATAATAGTCTCGTTTGGCAGTGGTGATAATTCTAATCACATTTTTTCTCATGTTTTTAAAAACTGTGTAGAGCTCATCCGTTTTATAACGCTTCCACCTACAATAGGCAGCATTCCGTTGGTCTATGTGATGTTTAACATAGTTGTTAAACCAAGGCTTTAGAGTGGGTCTAATAATTTTTGTTTTGACTTTCACACACTTTTCATAAAGGATTAAGATATTTGTGTTGAGTACTTGTAGCTGCATGTCCACAGTTGGAAGGCTGTATATTTGAGTCCAATCACAATTATAGAATTCACATTGTAGGCTATTATTATCAATGGACTTAAAGTCCCTGTAGACAATCTGGACATCACTATAGGCTAAATCAATGTGGTAAGTTAGAAAGATTAAATCATGTTTGGAAAATATTGGAGCTGATATCTGATCATAATGTAAAATCTTTGAGGAGATTGTTTGTCTATCTATACTATACTATACTATCTATACTATTGCTTATCTAGGCGAAAGAGTTTCTAATAATAAAGCGATGCTCAGACGAAATTAAGAATTGTAAAAATCTAGTACATCTTATCTTATGTATTCATCTAAGCTATGCGCTGATTGTGCCATCATCAGCATCGACTCTAATTTCAGTTAATACCTAGGGCCCCAATACTTGCTTTTTAGCCGAGGTTCGCACTTCGAATCAAATTCTTCTTCCCAAAAACTCAAGCCCAATATTTCATTGAAGCAATGGTATATTTTGGTTTGGTTCTAATTGTAGATGCATTTAAGCTGGTCAGATTTTTAGAAAAACAATTTAAAGCTTACTATTTTCTGAAGGGCAACGGAAATATATCGGAGAAAATATAAACTTCAAGTGGTTTTTTTAAAAACCTGACCTCGAGCAGGCTAACATCCATCTACAATTGGAATGATCGCAAACACAAAATTTAAATCTTTTACTTTAAAAACTTAATCCGCAGTTCATCGTCACAAGCTATTGGCGCCAGCTTTGAAGTCACGAAAAAGATTTTTAAACTGTGGCTCTAAACTGTAGGTGGCCCCATTTTTGTGAGGATTGAGAGGAGCTTGGCTAGACCCTTTGCGCTGTCCGTGTGAGGCAAAATATTTGTATACTCTGTACCGAAGGTACATAGAGTATTATAAGTTTGTGCAAAAGTATGTAACGTCCAGAAGGAAGCATCTCCGACCCCATAAAGTATATATATTCTTGATCAGCATCAACAGCCGAGTCGATATAGCCATGTCCGTCTGTCCGTCCGTGCGTCTGTCTGTCCGTATGAACGCACAGATCTCAGAGATGGTAAGAGATAGAGGTTTGACATGTATGAGACATATGCTTCTTATGTCTGCAGGCGGATCAAGTTTATTTTCAATTTTGGCCACGCCCCCTCCCGCCCCCCTCAATTTAGAAAACGTCATATCTCCCACAGTTTTGAAGACAGATGGCTTGTTCCCTTCTGGACACTTTTAGTTATTAGGATAACTTATCGATCCGCCAAAGGAATGAAGAAGATCGGATGAACGGTTTTCGAGATATGATCAAAACTCTTGGTACAGAGTATGTTATAGTCGGGCTTGACCGACTTTCTTTCTTGTTTAATGTTGTGTTGATCCAAAAAGTTAGGTTTGTTTCGAACTGGCTGGCCGATTTGAATATAATTTTCTAAGCTACAAACAATTTCGAATTTTGTTCTCCACATAAAAAAAAAACACAACTACGATCTGCATGCAATTTGGAAACTATTTTCTAGAACGAAAAATCTATATATATAATTGTCTCACTCTTCAAATGAATAGAAAAAGTTTTGAACAGATTTTGATATGGGTCTAGTATATTCCACCAAATTCTACATTATACGTATCAAATATTCTTCGTAGGACCGAAATTTAATTGAATTTGTGTAAAGAAATGATTCGTATTTTTTTTGTTGAATTGATATACCCGATTACTGCTTCAATAACAAAACAAATGTTATACCAACCTTCACATGTTTTACCATTCGCCTGAAGTTCATAGCCCGCATGACATCCGCATTGATAGCTTCCCAGGGTATTAATACAGATATGCTGACAGCCATGGTCCTTGAATTTGCACTCATCCACATCCAGCATCAAGGCAGCGGAGAAGCCCAGCTTCTGCACTGAACCATCCGACACGAACTTGATGTACATTTGGTTGCTGCGGGTCCTGAGGGATCATAAAACGTTCTGTCACTTCTTTATTTTGTATAACTAAATTGTCTAACTCACTTGATGCTTGGTGGCAGCTTGTCACCACAGAAGCGTCCTATTAGCCGGGAGTCACTATGATTCCCATCCCGTATCTCGATGTAGTCGTAAATGCAAGCATCATGCTTCTCCAGCTCAAAGGATTGAAACTTGAGAGCCACCTGATGATGCTGAGGTGCATTTATACGCCAAATGCACTCCTTGTTGGGCTGGTAGTCCACCGGATAGTTGGGTGAGTCTATGGACTGATCTTTGGTTAGCTGCAAGTCACCACCGCAGACCACTAAATAAATAAAGTTAGTTATGAAAACTTCCGAGCGACTCGAAGGATTACCAAAACTCACCCTCAAATCTGGCCTTGAAGCCACGAAATCCCTTGACCGCATGCCGATTCACATAGTTGATCAGCATACGACTTGTCTGCGTAATGATAATCTCCCCACTGACATTGCCGCAGAGACGCCTTACCAGCGGCGACCGATGCCAGTAACCATCTCGGATTTCTAGGTAATCCTCTGAGCAGTTCTCCGACTCCAACAGCAGCAGCCGTTGCAGGTGGAGTATGATCTTCTCGCCATTGGTGGCTGTTATGCGCCATTCGCAGGTGGCCAGAGAGGCATCAAAGTCGCTGGACATTTCCTCTCCAGCATCGCCACTACCCTCGTACTCGCTGAGCACACCGTTGGCCGTGTAAGCATAGTGAGGCGACACTATTTGCCCGAAGCTTTGTTGATAGGTGCGCCCACAGGCGGCACATTTATATAAGAGATTGGCCTGCAAGATGTCACCACGACTCAGACGTCGCCGTTGACCCAGTTCAATGTGAGTGGCGGATGGGATGCCTATAGGCGTTATGGTGTCCAGGTAATTGCTCTTCGAGAAGGAGTTTTTGGCATAGTGCATGATGGAATTGTAGTCGTACGGCAGCAGCGGTAGATCCACCTCCTCGGGCGACAGCACATCAAAGTTGTACTCCTGGCCACGCATTATGTTGGCCTTGTTGATGATGATATGCTTGTCCCGATCTCCGCGTGCATGCTCGTGATGAAAGCCAATAGTATGGCCCAGCTCGTGTATGATTATGCCAAATTTTTCACAATTACGTCCAATTGAGATGGGTTGACGTCCATTGCCATTTTTACCCAGGAACGAACAGCAACTGGATTGGGTGAGAGAGTAGTTTTTGGAAAGAACAAATGCCTAAATGAGCAGCACTACGCACCCGCAATTCTTAATCGTAAAGTAAATGTAGTTGGCATGCAACTTGGCATCGCGCTCCACAAACTTGATGCAAGTGAAGTTCTCCCAGTGTCGCATGGCCTGCTTGAACAAAGCCTTGTGAGCTCCACTGGAATTGGAAAATGTAAGAGATATTAAAATAATTAAATGAGTTCAAAAATAAAGTTATTTGCTCGAATATAATATAGAACCACGAACCCTACCTAATTACAGGCTCAAAAATTGGTTGTGCATCCATGGAATTTAGGCAGAAAAGTTTGTGCTTTTTATGTTGGATCTTTGTTTTCGTGTTTTGTTGCTGTGTAACCTAATTTTACATCTGTCCTGGATTAAATGTTAGCAACTTCTTGTCTGTTCTCTCCACTTAAAGTGCAGTTATAATAATTTCAATATATATAAAATTCGGTTTAACTTATGCATTTTTTTTCAATTTTCCGTGATTTTGAAACATTTAATATTAATGCAGCCAACTTGGAGTTAAGGAACTCTTAAAAAACGATCAAAAACGCCTTTCCAAAGCTCGATGCACAAACTATAACCGAGTCCCTCCGAATGGATAGGGGTATTTGGGTAAAAAAAAGCCGAACTTTTCAAATTAACGTCTACCAAAAAATGTTTCTGTTTTCAAAATTACTTAAGACACTTTTCTCGGATTTTGCATAGACATTTGTAGATGCTTTTTTGTAAATCCTAGCCCAGCTTAGGATGTTATGACTTGGAAATGAAATACAAGGCATAAAGCTACTTCTAAGTCAAACTAATACCACTTAAAAAATGTCTTTTAGGAGCCCTCCGATTACCCAATAAAACAATATGAAACAACAACGTTGGGTGATATCGTCTTAATCTGTCACAATCAGGGATGCTGGCCGGTTTTGAACCCCTTCCAAACCAAACTTTAAACTGTAAACTGTTGTACTTCGTGTTACAGAAAAGCACGATTCAACACGACGTGTTCGATTTGCAAAATAAATATTCGTGCGTGCAAATGAATGTCAGTTTTTAGGGTCACAAGCCGACGCTACAGGAGTCAGAAACTTTTATGTTTCGAACAGACATACAGAAAAAACAACCATTGTTAGCCATCAAAGCCAAACCCATTGTTCGTTCGTTTAAAAAATAACATCATCTTAAACACATCAAATCTTTGTGCCTAAACTAAACCCTTAATTGTGTCATACTTTCGTTTAAGAAACACACAACTGCATGATCATTAGTTTAAAACAATTTTGCCTAAAATGTAGCATAAATTAATGCCTCCTCTAAACATAATTATAGGTTCCTATGAAAACCTGACTTAGGGTTTTAAGTTTATCTGACATATAGCAGCTATGTAGAATATGAGAAATCGGCCTTAAGTCAGGTTTTTTTTACTGAGACTACTTTTCAGATTCAACTTTTCCATGACAACTATACCATATAGATGTCCTATTTTGACCAATCTTAGCTAAATCATGGGAAAGAATGGCAAACTTAAATATACAAAGTTTGGAGGCGTTTCCATAGAAAACAAAAAAAATGTTGTCACCAGAAGTACACTCAGAAAAAAAACCGAGAACTTTGTACTTGAATCAAGTACAAACGGTGTCGATAGTACGGTAAGTGCGGAAATACTTGATCGAAAAACAAAATTCTTGGATCAAGTATGATTTTTTCAATCTCGAAATACTTGATTTTAAACTATTTTGGGATATATTAAGTATGATTTGAACGATTAAAAAATTTTTAGTCATACTTTTAGCTTATAATGGTATTAAGTCAAGCCCGATCATGTCTCAAAATAAGTACAAAACATTCGTTCTTAAAGTGAGTAATATCTATTGCCAGCCCAAAAACATTCGAGGAAGAATATAAGAGTATTTCAAATACAGTATAGCTACTTCCCACTTTGTTCTTGAACGAGGTCTCTGTATTAAACCAAAGAAATATCCAAGACCCATAACCAAAGAGCAAGTTAGAGTTACTGTAGCTCGGAAATTTACAATCACTCCATTACAAAAGTGCTAGAGCCAGTTGGGAATTTTAAGAACAGACTCGCTTAAAAATAATTCGAATTTTCTGCTGCGCACTTTGTCGAGCTAGGATAATGAGTCTATTTTGTACTCAATCTAACATATTTTGTACTTGAACTAAGAACTCGCTTTTCTAGAATCTTTCATCTTACTGTGAGTACAAAATGTTCTTGAGTCAAGAAGGTTTGTTCTCATTTCAATAATATTACCAGTCATATTTCGAGCTTAGAATGTTTCGTACTTAATTTAAGTACACTCTAGAACGAATCATACTTGAAATTTCAAGTACAAAACGGCTTAAATTCTATCCCGATTGGTGTAGAACGCCGGTAGCCTTTTTTTTTCTGAGTGTAGGATTTCCACCGATCGTTCCTTAAACAGCTATATACTATAGTCATCGGATCCGGCTGGTTCCGACAAATGTGCAGCGTACTTGTGCTAAAAGAATTCGTGCATAGTTTCGTGATAATAGCTTTCAAACAGACGGAGGAGATACCATAGAAGCAGACTGACTGAGAGACGGACATGGCTGGTATTTATGAGATGCTTTCTTCTAAGCATTGCAGACATCCGGAATAAGGGTATTCAAAGTAAAAGTAAGTAGTAAATTTGATTAGTTTTTAGTACATTACAGATAGATTTGAGGAGTTTTTGAACAAAAGTGAAATTCAATAGAATTATTTTTTGTTTTTCAAATTCAAATAAAAAACTTGTCCTTTTTTTAAAAGCTTGTGCAATCATTCAGTCCTAAGTTGTTCAGTTAAACTCAAAAACATCTCTGCTTTTGAATCAATCTAAGTTGATTCAATACAGCAAGTAGAATTCAAAATAATATTCAAAAACGCCTTGAAATTGATTCAAGAATTTGAAATATTTTTCAACTGTTTTAGGAGTTAATTTTTTTTAGTCATATTAAATATATCTGAATTCCAAAACCACACTATTCAAGTGATTCGATTGTACTTGGGTTAAGTATTTTCGTACTGAACTGGTTTCGGGCACAAATTATCTGATTTTGTCTTGAACTAACCTGAAAATGCTGTCAATTTCATAGGGAATAACGCCATAGTCCCAGGTACGCTCCTTGCGCACGGTCACGGCACGTCTCCGTCGCTGAAAACTGGGTTGCAGCACATCCCTTGTGGCATCTGTCCAGAGCAGAGGTGGAGGTGGTGATAACCTCGGCTTCTTCCGGCGCTGTCTGAGGGGGGTGGGTTGGTAAAATGAGTGTCAAGTGGCCCATTGTTTCAGACCCACACTTACCCTAAAGCATGCCGGATTCTGCTTCTTTTGGCTGTCCTTAAACGTTTCCCCCTTTGCACAGAGGCAACTGACTCTGCCATCACCTGATTCAACGTCTTTGATTCGCTTGCCCTCACCTTCTCATTGACTGCGTCCAACATTCCATAGAAATCCTCGGGTTGTTCTTTGAAATCAAAATCACAGTCATCCTGTTTGGTAAGCGATCGTCGCAGACGCCTGCCCTGGGCTGGCTCCAGCAGTAGTGCGAATGCCAATGCGCCGACTGCTGCCATCAGCAAGAAACTCATTTTCATGGGTGCGACGCACATTTTGTGACCTTTCGGGTATTTGGTATTCAAATAGCACTGTCTCTGTCTTAGTCTCTCTTTCTCTCTCTCACTCTTTCTCTCAAGGTGCACGGAACAACCGTTTCGGGCCACTTCAATATTCTAACTGAACGCTCAAAAGGCTGCGATTGCCGAATTATACCATTTCCTAAGGGTCTCAGATTAAGCAGGTAAGAGCTCATCCAGATTCGGAGAGTGGGAGAGTCAGCAAGCGAAAGAGAGAGACGCGATCGCCAACGGCTATAAACCCTCGACAAGTTTTGGTCTCCTCATTGGCAATTCACGTTCGTCCATTGTCCATTGTCGTCTGCCTGCTTTTGATTGTTTGCTTTCAATGGGTTTGATTTGGGTATCCCTACACCTTGACATTGTCTTTGCATCTGTCTACCTGTGGCCGGCTTAAACACAGGGATCAGGTGTTGTCTTTGCCGGTTTTAGGGCAGGTCATTAATGGCGCATGAACGAAACTTTTCGCGGTAATTCCAGCCATAAAGACTATTCGAATATTTACAGCGCCGCACAGTGGGGCGAATCATTAACATTTTTAACTAGTTTAGTTAACATTTGAAAAATTTCTTCAAAATCATTGAAGAGAATCCTTGATATTATTAAAAAATAGTCATATCAGCAGTGTTTCGATTAGCTACAGGCGGGTCTGGGCTTCTTGATTTTTATGATTGAAGTAAATGTAATGTGACACTGAGTAAACTTTCATTCATCTGGACCAATTGATTTTCTCCAATGACAATTTGTGCTTCGTTCTTCTGCTTCCTTTGCTGTCTAGCGTCGATTGCTCGCCTGCTCCGGCGATTCTTCTGATCTCTGGTCCGTTATCCATGGAATATGTTAGTTTTCATAATCTTTAATATTGAGAATGTTGGAAGTTTATTTATTAGTATAATTTTACAGTTCGCCACGTAAATGTGAAAGCTGAACTGTCCTTAACCTTGTATATATATCTAATCAGTTTTAATTTGGATGCCACACAATGTTCCAAGGCGTGTCAAATGATGCCCATCAACGTTGCGGCCAGTGTTGCCAATCACAATGGTTTGATTTTCTAATAACTCGACTATTGTTCATCCAATCTTTACCAATTATTTGGCAGATCGATATATAATGCTAGTAGCTAAATTTGTCAACGAACATTTGAAAGATTTGAAGTGCTTTGCGAATTGCGGGGTTGGAAGATAAGGTTTGAGATGCGATATGTAAGGTCCAACTATAAGGATTTATAAGGTTGCAATAACCAACCAAAGGGTCTAGACCGATAAGGAAAGGGACGAGGCCCAATGACCGTATGTACACAGAGCCTTATAAGTTTGTGCAAAAGTATATACCAGCCAGAAAGAAGCATCTCCGACACCATAAAGTTTATATATTCTTGATCAGAATCAACGGCCGAGTCGATATAGCCTGTCTGTCTGTCTATCCGTATGAACGCACAGATCTCACAAATGGTGAGAGATAGAGGTTTGTCGTGTATGGGACAAATCTTCTTATATTTGAAGGCAGATCATGTTATTTTTTTTAGCTTTGGTCACGCCCACAGTTTTAAGAATAGATGGTTTGTACTTTCTAGTCATATTTAGTAATCGGGATTATTTATCGATCCCCCGAAGGATTGGTAAAGATGGGAAGGGCAGATCCCGAGTTATGATCGAGAGACTGTACGCTGCTACAACGCAACAGCAGCCCTGCTTTCAGCTGATACTGCAGCATCAAATTGATGCTGAACGTACAATATCTTTGGTACAGAGTATGCTATAGTCGGACATTACCGCTTTTTTTTTTGATTTCAGTGCTAACTTGCAGCCTTCAAGGGTACCAGAATAAACATGTACTAATAATCCGGTGTGCTTTATCTTTTTTGGAAACTCTGTCATTAACAGAGTAGACATACGTCCGAAACTGTTGCTACGTTTCTTTTCTTGAGCATTTGACACAAGATTCTTCTGTTCACTGAATCGAATGCTGTTTTAAAATCCACCAAGAAAAGATACGGACAGAAATTTTTTAAGTTCGAAGACAAATTTTAAGAAAATTATTGATATAAGATTAAACGAATCGTACAAACCACTGTGCAGGATAGCTGGAAAGTGGAAATAAAGACTGGAAATGCACTTGTCTTGATTTTGAAAACATAGTTGCTATGTAATTATTATATGTTATATATTTAGTTACGTATTAAGTTGAGTCAAATATTCGAGAATTTTACATTTACATACATATGTTGTTGTTGTATTAATGAGACCCCCAGTAGAGGTGTGCGTAATAATAGTGTATTGTATACAGAATGAAAAATTAATTTATGCTAAGTTAACCACTAAAAAAGTGGTGAGAACCATTGATCAATTCGTATCAATTCGAAAGATCCGAATATAAATATGCCTAAGATTCACTTTAACTATAATGATAGCTTATGCTTAAGACCGGAATATACATTTTCAAGTGTATGCTTATAAAATATGTAGTAGACTACTCCAGATGTATACCTCATGGAAATCGTTACGTGTGAGTTTCTTGGTTAAAATTTATGATATTATTATTCAATTTTAAGAAATATAAGAAATTTCACAGTTGTATTTAGATGTGGTTCCACAGAGTCCATAGAACGGAGTTTATTCTGATCTGAGAACCTTACGAACCCTATGTACCATACATCCGATGAATAGGCCACCAACAGGCAGAGAAAAGAAATTAGTTTGTCGATTAAACAAAAGACCAAATGGGGTTATATGCTTGAAGACTTTTGAATAAAGTAATGTAATACATAATTTTAGAGCGGGCCAGAGCTTTAAAGGAATAATGTTGGGCGAGGTTAAAAATGGCATTGTATAGTAAAGTTGGTAATATTATCTAGCTGCTGTCATCAATCCAAATACATTTTCGGGGACTATAACTAATGTTCACGTGAAGTTTTTAGTGGACTTCGAGCCATCAGAATTCTGTGTGTTTTAAATACTAAAGCTCGAACTGGAGATGGGTATAAAATTTTTCCTGACACGAACATGCACGTGTGCGCTTTTAATGTCCATGTCCATGTTAATGTTCAAAGGGATATATACAAATCGATTACAAAAACAGATTCGTTGGTTCTGCATGGGTTCTAAGGTTTAAGAAATGTGCATTTTGATTCCTTTAAACTGTATTTGCAAAAAAATATTTGGCAAAACATTAAAAACTCAGCACGCTTTCATCTCAGGTTTGTGTATAGGGTATACTAAAGTCGTGCAAGTGTGTGGTATCAGAAAGTATACATAAAGTATAGTAAGTATAATAAAGTCTTCATACACATCTGTATGAGCATCAACATCTCAGAGACACGAAGAGCTATAGCAGAAGTATTGCATACCAGCAGATCGAACAACATTAATGTTAATGCTCTGTTAATTAACATAAGGAAAGCCTATTAAAACAGTTATCCACTGGCTAAAGGGTATATCGAAGTCTGTCAGGGCCGACTTTACATTACGAACTCGGTTCCGTTAAAAAATTCGGAAAATATATTCAATAAAAACTCCAACCAACTCGATTGACTAAACATTCACTTCAAATCCCTCTTTCCATGAGGTACATCTACTATGGCACCACATGAAATGGTAGAAAAATGCAAACGGTTAATAGTTAACATAAATTGTTTACTAATTTTAGGAAACACTAACAAGGATCTTTAGAGTGGTAGAAGCCAAAGTCTGGAATAGATTAATTAAACATAATTATTACTCATAGTGTGTACTTTCTCTAATCTAATCATCTCATTGAGCTTGACTTTCGACATAAATTCTAATGATTTGTAAAGTTTTCGAGTTTTTGCACTTTTCTGCGAGATATGCCTGGCATGCTATATAGACTAACGATTACGATTACTAAACTAATATTCTTAGATCGTGAATATGTTGGGTTTTCAAAGAGCGAATTAAGTTTTGCTTTATGTACGCGACGATATGCCTAGATTTTGTTAAATAAATTCCGTGTTTAATAGTATATTGTCATGAATTTGAGCGTTTTGCTTGCATTTCTCCTAAGTCCGTAAACCTAAGTGGACCAGGGATAGTATCGCTTGGCCACGCTAGTGCGGCCTCGATACTGCCCGTTGAGTACCAATTGATTGCCGCTTATGTCGCCATAGTCATCAGTCTCCTCAGTATCCTCGATGTAGATGCTCTTCAGCGAACCCGGAAATGGGGTGACCATCTCCGAGCTATAGGAATTCTCCACATCCTCATCGCTGTTCTCGAAAGGATCTACGGCCACATAGGAGGCAGAGAAGCCTTTCATGGGTACCGAATTATCGGTCTTAAAGCGCACCAGGAGAGAGTCAGTCATGGAGATGATATCCTGGGGTAGCTGTGGGGCATAAACGGTATTTAGCATGTTCGGTGAGCAACAATTAGGGTGAGATCTTACCGCATTGCCACAGTATTGGCCATACATGGGCCCACTGGTGTCATCCATATTGGAGAAGACCTGTACATAGTCATAAGTACAATTCTCGCTGCTCTCAATATCAAATGTAAGAAATATCAGCTGGACATTGCTATTGGGCGGTGCCTGTATGGTCCACTCACAGTCCATGCTGTCATCATAGTCCTGATTACCAAAGCGGGCATGTGAATAGAACTGCTGGACATGACTGGTAGCTCTTAAATAGCCACCGCAGGCTGCAAGAGAAAGATTTGGAGGTGGTTATTTTTAAGTTCTTTGCTAATTTCCAAAAATTTTGAAAAATTGTTGTTATTCTAGAACGTTATGTAAGAACTGTAAATATTTTTGATAATCTTTAGTTACTAATTTTCGTCAAGCCATCAAATCTGAATTGACAGACAAAAAGGCATAAAACTGCACTCCAAAAGACCTGTTCCAGGGACCTACCAATATTATCATCAGTACAGACCCTGTTCCAGGGACCTACCAATACTATCACCAGTACAGTCCCTGTTCCAGGGACCTACCAATATTATCATCAGTACACTTCCACTCGACTTTTATATTTTTAGTTTTTTGAAAGTTTCATAAACCTGTTCGTGTCGTTTCCAAATAACATGCATACAAAACAAAACTTCAAAAATCGATCATTCTAAGGACGTTTCAGGAAGAAGGTCGAAACGCTTATCAGTTCGATTTGCGTACCGGTTCCTAAGCTTGTACATTTCCTAATCGGTCACTAAGTTCCTTAAGGATTGGACAGCGAGAAAAAAGTGAGCGGTGTCTTCTTTCTCTCTGGTGTAGAATAGCTGGGTTTTGAGCTATGTGGCATATAAGTAAAGTTAAACACTTCCGCTCTAGCTCGAAAAATGACTGATATTGCAGCTACGCCTAGATTGTCGTTGAAGTCATTTTTGTCTTTTAGATCATAATCCAGTTGGTTGTAGATGACGCGCGACTGACTTTCATGGGCTTGTGATTCAAAGCCAAGTCTTTTCCTGCAGTCAATGCTCTGCAACAGTTTTGTCTGCCACAGGTTTCCTAAGCTGTGGTCTATCACCTTCCAAGGCTTTGTCCACTTCTGCAGACGCAATTCTGAATGGCTACTTATACTTTTCGGTACTGTGGCTGAGATGGAATATATGTTCTTAAAAAATGTGAGAGAACATTCTGTTCTTATTTTGAGATGAAGAAATCTTATTTTCTGAACAGAATTTTACCCCTTGTGCGGGAAAATTTTTCGCTTTCCAGCAACTTTACATTTGTGCACACATACGAACTGGCATACAAATTTTTTGTCCTTTCAAATATTTTGTGTGAAATGTATTCTCTCCTAAAATCCACTTACACTCACTTACACAACTTCAATATTTTGTTCCTGTAATGACAACTAGTGTTGACACAGCTGGTCTTAAAGGACAAATGGCACAAATATCAATTTTGTATGAGAAGATTGACAGGTTCTCTGTACTTGTATTATGGGCAAAATAGAGTAGGAGGTGAGCAGAAGTGAACAGAAGAGACAAAGGAATTGTATCCTCAAAACAAATGTACCATTGAATGTTTGAAAGGCAATACCAAACGTCTGGTACGTATATCAATTTTACTGAAGTTCTTTCAAAATGTCTGAAGCTGTTTTTGAAACCTAATCCTATTCGAAAGACAAATCCGATTTGGGTTATGTACATGTAAATGGGGGGATTAGAACAATGAGACATTTGAGAAATTTTATGCAAAATATCTGTAACAAATTAAACAATTTCGAAATAAAATCAGATTAAAACAAACAAATTAAATGAAAAGAAGGACATTACAAAAATGTATTGGATTTCCCGTGTCCATTTGGACTGGATGTGTAATAAGTATTTAACGGGGCTGAAAATCACCCAAAGGATATGCAAAATGAGTATCATTTGAATGATTTTCAACACCTTTGGATGATCAAAAGGATATTTAAAGAATGTCCATCCCAAATTTTTGATTGTTTTGGATTTAGTTTTGCGTGATGGCTTCCAGAAATATCTTTTTAAAACTGGTAATAATGCGATCGGTTGGAGCTAGTCAAGAATTCTTGCTTAAAATATCGATGATGGATTTTAAATATCGCTAAATTGAAATATCGATAAATCGAATTTGTTAGCGATTAGTTGGAAGGCCCTTTTGATGAGTTGAGGTCAGGAGTTTCCGGCTCCCGAGATGAACCCAGGCAGCATCGTTTTCACTCAGATAAATGATCCAAGCCGATTTTATTATAAATTATTCTCAAAAATATCGATGATCTGTTATATCGCCACAAGCAATATCAAATCGACATATCCTATCGAACTAACAGAAATATCTCTATCGAAAGTGCGATTTTGATAGTTAGTGGCCACAAAATCCCACAGTATAAAAACTCCTTGATTAACTTACAAGTCACGAATCAAAGAGCGAGTTGTTACGCTTAACCTTATTTTGATTGATTTTTATTGACCCGCCCTCGCATTTACCGGTTGAGTGCATAGCCATAAATCCGTTGAGCTGCTTATTCTTGTCCGTCTTCAGTACCATATACAGCTGATTGGTGGTGGATGATATGGGATATGGTATCTTGTCACCACAAAAGCGTCCCAGCAGAGAGCTGACCTCCGATTCACCATCATAGATGGCCACATTGTCGTACGCACATTCCTAATTAAATACCAAGTTAATGGAACGTTCCACAGTTGCAACATAACGCACCTGATGTGACTCCACGTTGAACTCATTAAAAATCAACTTGATGCGATGCCCCGGGGTGGTAATAAAATGCCACACACAGTCCGCATTTGGCGGATACGAGTCCGGGTAGTTGGGACTGTAGATGGTACCAAATGAGGCGGATATCTCATACTTGCACTCGCCCTCCTTGCAGTCGTGCCCATTCTCATGCAGCGAGTATCCATTGTGGCAGAGGCAGATGTACGAGCCAATGGTATTGCGACAATCATGCTGACACCCGCCATTGTTTACGGCACACTCATCGATGTCGGTGAAGAAGACAGCAGCAAAGCCGGACCGCTGTATGGACTTGTCCGAGTGGAACTCCACGCGAAGCGCATTCCCATCGGAGGTGGCGGTGGGCGGAATAGCGCTGCCGCAGAAGGTGCCAATTCGTTTCAGGCGATTTTCTGGCAGTTTGGAGTAAATGGTGACCGAGTCGTAGCCACAGTCCGATTGCTGATGCGCCGTACCCTCCAAGTCGAAGTGGGTGAAGTTCAGGGAGATTTTGTGCTTGGGCGGTGCCACAATCTCCCAGATGCACTCCTTCAGCACCGGATACATTTCCGGAAAGGAGGGCGAGGTAATGGTGCCATTTGGATACTCGATGACGCCGCCGCAGGCATCTAAACGAAAGTCGGAATGCAGATACGGTTATCAGTCACTGGCACTGCCCTCCCCCGCTACCCACCTTCGCAGTGCTTCTTGTCGCTGTGCAGCTCGTAACCAATGTGGCAGCTGCACTCGTAGCCACCCAGCGTGTTGATGCACTCGTGTTCACAGCCATGATTCTGCGTCTCGCACTCGTCCACCTCCTTCATGAACACTGCCGAGAATCCCGCCTTCTGTACCGATGTGTCCGACACGAATTTCACGTACATCGAATTGCCACTTGACCTGAAAGTGACGGCGAACAAAGCAAAGTTGGTTCAGGACTGGGCCGGGCGACGCTTGCAGCTACTCACTTCATGTTCGGCGGCGGCTTGTAGCCACAGAAAACCCCAATTAGCGGTGCATCCTGTGCAGGACCATCCCGGACCTCCACAAAGTCATAGACGCAGCTGTCATGGTTCTCCACCTCAAAGGATTGGAATTTCAATGCCACTTGAAAGCTCTTGGGCACTGTGATTTTCCACACGCATTCCTTGTTGGGCAAATAGTCCAGCGGATAGTTGGGAGACTCGAGGCGACCCTCGGTATCGTCCACCATCAGTTCGCCGCCACAGACCACTGAAAGGGGAAAGGGAGGAATGTCCGTTGTGAACGAGTAAATGGCATTCTGTTGGTTTTTGCGCTCACCATCGAACTCTGCTTTGAAGCCACGATAGCCTTCACTACGATGGGAGTTGACATAGGTTAAGAGCATGCGACTGGATTCGGTGCTGATCACATCACTGGCCACCTTGCCGCAAAAACGTCCTATCAGCGGTGATTTGAAGTAGTAGCCGTCTCGGATCTCTAGGTAGTCCGTTTCGCAGTTGTTTGACTTGAAGATGTTCTGTGGGGCAATTAGAGAGTAGTAATGGAGGCTGGGCTCCAGTCTTCCAGTCATGGCTTACCATATTCTCCAGCCGGAGCACCACACGTTCTCCATGCGTGGCCGTTATCCGCCACTCACAGTGTTCCGTCTCATTGGTCAGTGCGCCAGCTGTATAATACGAGGGACTAGCAAAGATGCCCGTACTCTCTTGAAATGTGCGTCCACATTTGGGACATTTGTATAGCAGATTGGCCTGGGCCACATCGCCCTGACTGAGACGCAAGCGTTGACCAATCTCGGGTCTCTTGCGGCCCTTCATCTCTATCGGTAGAATGGTATCCAAGTATGTGCCCTTCGAGAAGGTGTTCCTTGCATAGTGCATAATGGAATCATAGTCATAGGCCATGCCCAGTGAGTCCACTTCGTCGGCTGACAGCATATTGAAATTGTAGTCCTGACCCTTCATTATGTTATTGTGCTCGATGACCACATGCTTCTCGCGATCTGGCCGCGTATGCTCATGCCAGAAGCCCACCACATGACCCAGTTCGTGCACCACAATGCCAAATTTGTCACAATTGCGACCGATGGAGATGGCCTGCGGACCATTGCCTCGTTTGCCCACAAACGAACAGCAGCTGGAGGGAAAGAGGCGAGAAAAGCAGCATAAATGTTGGTTTAGCTTAAAAAGTTATTCAAAAAGTTTGTTATAAACATTGAATCCTTTTTAACATCGAAAAAAATTGTTAAACCTGAGCCAGTTCCGAACCCACGATTACGCTTCGGCTCCACACAAAAGTTATACACTATAAAATCTGATCTACCTAATAATTTTGTTGTTATCTGTTCGAGATACTGTGAAGAGACTGAACTGCAGGTTGGTCTACTTTGAGTATCTCATGCTGTGTCTGGCGTAACTTGAGCAACAAACTAAACCACGGCTCATGCTCCGGAATACGTTAGACGCAAGATCATTCCCGATGGAATTACCGATATTATCATCGATGGACCTACAGCTTTCTCTAACACTTGCTTCGTGTATTTTATTAATGGTTGTTTGGAATAAACGAATTTGTAATGTAATTCGAAGAGGCAGAGAATCGAGTAAAAAATAGTAGCCTCCTTATTAATTTACTGATCTGGATGAATTGTTTAATGATTTAGATTGACAAAATCCACATGTAAAATAGTCTAACAGGAATCATGCATTGTTGTTAAAGAGCAAACCTATGGTGACGCTGCGTTCTTATGCCATCGGAAACTTTCCTATTACTCTTTTGGAGTCAGCTATCTTTCCTTTACGTACAGTTAATCAACTGTTCCCCGCTGTTGCATTTCATCCACCTCAAGCAATTTTATTTAACCATTTTAACAAGAAAATAGCCAGCAACATTCAAAGTTATTAACATAACTGTAACAGCAACACCTTACGTTGGCAGTGTCAGGTCACACTTTGAATTCGAAAATCTCCAAACGATCTCGCTTATGAATTCATGTCAGCTGAGCGTAGCTTAGTTTTATTAAATTGATTCCACATAAGTAATTTTATTTACTCTGTACCAAAAGCTACACAGAGTATAAAAAGTTTGTGCAAAAGTATGTAACAGCCAAAAGAAAGCATCCTCGACCCCAAAAAGTATATATATTCTTGATCAGCATTAACAGCCGAGTCGATACAGTCATGTCCGTGTGTCTGTAAGTGCTGGGGAGATAAAATCAAGCTCAAAATCAAGCTTGAAACAATCCTGAAAAGCATGTATCAATCCCAAAATTCTAATGTCAATCTCGAATCCATACTGAAAAGTCAAATAATACTGGTTCGATGTCCTATGTCAATATCAAATAATCCTTACTAGATATTGATGTTATTACGGATGTCCTCTGTCAAAACGAAAGCAGCATAGAAAACTCTCTCACCAATACCATGAGGCTAAGTACATACACACACATGCACAAAGTGTTTCATTTTATGTGTCCAATTTTTATAGTATGATGCCAGCAATGCTGGCATAAGGAGGAAGCTAAAGTCTATTACAAATGAAACTGGGGGCATGCAATTAACTAACGACCATAGCCGGTAAGAACTTGCTGGATTGAAAATCAGAAAGGCAGTTAAAAAAGTCGCATGGGGCTCATTTTAAGACATAATAAAGTAATTTAAGAGGAAAACCTTTTGATTGGACTGAGGCAATTCCATTTGGGATAAAGTCGAGATCAAGACAAAAATTCCGGGATTGGAAAATCCGAAATCAGGTCAATCCAGTTCGTACTTGAAATGAGAACATCCGGGACTGACCGACTTCCGACATCTTTTGGGATTGATAAAGTCCCGAATATCTCGGATTTGTTTCTGTGTATGAATGCGCAGATCACAGAGTTGATAAGAGATAGAGGTTTGTCGGGGATGGGACAAAAACTTCTTATGTCTGCAGGCAGATCAAGTTTATTTTCAGTTTTGGCCACGCCCCCTCCCATCTCCGCAATTTAGAAAATTGTCATAGCTCCCACAGTTTTAAAGATAGATGGTTAGTTTCTTCTAGATAAATTTAGTAATCAGAATAACTTATCGATGGTGAAGATCGGATGAACGGTTGTTGAGCTATGACTAAAAGTCTGTTTGCTGCTACAGCGCAGTAGCAGTGCTGCTCTGCAGCATCCAAATTTATGCTGAGCGTATAATTTCGTTGGTACAGAGTATGTTATTGTAGGGCTTGCCCGACTTTCTTTCTTGTTTTAGTCTAGGTAGACCTTTCAGTGGAAACGCCCATCTACTTCATGTTTTCGTAGATGATTCCTTCTATGCCTTCCAAACTTATGCAAAATTAGGATACACTTTTTAAGTGAATAATTATCTAGTGCTTTGACAGTGTTTGGTCACACTGCTGCGGTGAGTGGCAATTATCGTTATCGGGTAAAACTGTTGTTGAGAAAATCAATAACTTATCCGCTGGTTATCTAGAGCCACAAATTTGACTGTTACTTTTGAGAAACTGGCCCTTAATGGCTTAAGGGCTATGCTTTTAGATCCTAGATTCCAAAGTTTAGGGAATAATTCGAAAAACCATGAAGCTAAGCGGCAATATATTTGTTGAATATGCTGTCTGACTCACTCCCAGAAAATGAAGATATAGAAAAATTGGTATATGAGTATTCAAATCTTCTGAATCATCTTAATTAAAAAGTCCTTCCAGATATGAATAAATGCTGAACATTATTTCCTATATTAAACAAATTCATTGGTCCTATATTTGAATTGGGTACATCGTAAGCCGAGCCAAGGTTCGCACCAAAGCCTTTACTCAAGAATCTTGAACCTAGAGCTCTACCGGAGCTCTGGAAAGAATTTCAAGGTTGGCAGCCCTAAAAACAAGTAGGAAAGTTGATCAAGAATATATACATATTGAATATATACACACAAAAGTGTATGCTCATTATTAATTGTGCTGCTGCTGGCAGTGGCGCTGCTATTTTGTGCTCATAATTCGACTGATGTTCATCTGATCTGATCTGATCTTGCTGACTTGTTGTGTCTATGATGGTGCTTACCATCTATCTAAAAAACTGTGGAAGATATGAGGTTTTTTTTTCTTTAATCTTCAAAATCATCTTAAAAAACTTCTTTTGCAAAGTCGGAAAATCCATCTAATTTTTATATTTTTCGAATAATCATAAAATTAATGGAGTACAGTTACCAAAATGCTGATATCTTTCTTGGCACTTTTAAATTTTGCAAAACCTACACACACAAATGCGACAAAAGCCGCTGGTATAAGCGAGTCATTCTTTCAAAGTTAGTTAAGTGAGTTCCCCAGCTGTCCATTGGCCAGCGCATTTTGAATTTTTGTCAAAATTTCACATGAACCCAACTCGTTTCACGGCTAACTACTAAAACTCACCCACAGCTGCGCACGGTAAACACAATATAGTTGGGATGGATTTCGGGATTGCGTTCGACAAACTTGATGCATGTGGAGTTCTCCCAGTGGCGCATTGCCTGTTTGAATAAGGCTTTATGCAGACCACTAAAATTGCCATCGATCTCATAGGGAATGACGCCATAGTCCCAAATACGTTCCTTTTTAGCGGTAACAGCGCGTGCCACGCGGTGATGATGATGATGCTCCTCCAGATGTTTTCCATTGCTGTGCAGAGAATGAGAGGAAAGGGTAAAGGCATTTTCAGTTCCATATTCATGTTTCCACGTGGCGTATGCGTAATTTTAATTGCCAACAGTTTTGCAAACATTTTTCATTTTTTCTTGTTGGCGGCCTCAACTTTTGGCACGCGAATTTCTGTTAAAATTCATAACTTTTCACACACGCACACACACCCACTGAGCTGTTTTGTTTGTGTGTGTGTGTGTGTGTGTGGGTAGCCCAAATGGCTGCTGTTTGTTTAAAGTTTATGGCAAAAAACCCTCCAAATGAAATAGCCAGCAATTTACAGCGCGGCAGGAAATGGCAACGGAAACGGATGCGGTGGCTGCCAAAAGATAGGCAAAGAGGCTTACGGGGTGCGGAGAGCCCATAAACTTACCCTGCACTCTGCAAATCCATTTGCTGCACTTCAGCATCGGAGGTTGAAGATTGATTAAGGCCCGGCGAGCTCTGATGAATATATGGCGAAGGACTCTGGCCGCGTCGACGCTGCTGACGATGCGAACGATGCTTCTTGTGATGCATATGATGATGTTCATGTTCCTTGCCCTGTGGACGAAACAGCTCTTCCCGCAAGCGCTGCAATTTGGTGGCATGGTCCATGGAATGGGATTGACTGCTGCTGCTGCTGCGTCTGTGAAATTCAAAGACGGCAACTTAGTTAGTTAGTTTTCAGCTTTAATCAAACCGTACCCAGCCCGTCACCTTCGTTTGGGTCCGCGTCTGTGTCGCCTGCGCACCACTCCACGGGCATGCAAGAACTCCACCTCGTCATCCAGCTGCATGCCGTTCCCTCCCGCATTGCTGTACACATTGGGCAGAGTGGAACGCTGCTCTGGCAATGAGGTGGGCACAATGTGAGTCTGTCTACGTTCGGCCACAAAATTATTGCCCGAATCATCTTCAATGTCCTTGTTATTCGATTGAATTTTCCGGACATCTACATTGCGATGCGAGATATGCGATTTGTTGGTGGACTTTGAGTTCATCTCGCCCAGAGTCAGACGCCCGGCTTTGGCTGCGGTGTGTCGCTGCTCGGGCGGCGTGAGGATCTCGTTCTTGTAGCTGGAGGTCTGGACATAGTCGGCAGGTGGCTGTGTGCTGAGTTTCGAGGCCTCATTGACACTCTGAGGCGGAATGGAATTTTCAGAACTGGACGATTACGGGTGACTGCTACACTTACCAAGCTGACTTCATTGCTCTTGACCGGTGGCTGCCTTGGCTGGGCCGTATGATTTCCCTGACCCAACACACTTGGCAGCTTGGTTTTCTTGCGTATGATGTCCGTCAGGCCCTCCTCTTCCACCTGCAAGCCCTCATGATACACTTCCTGCTTTAGCTTCTCCAAATCCAACTGAAAGGTGGCATTATATTTGCTTGCTGCAGGTGCATCCGCCTGCAGCTCCTCCTGCTCATGCTCATCATCATCAATATCAACGGGTGTGTGTGCCACCACCGGGCCATCATCTCCATCCGGTAGAGCAATGTCGCCCATGAAGCCGCCTGCAACAAAACAAAAATCCATTTAATTAGAGAGAGATAGCATTCCTTGCATTCCCCTCCCCTGGCAGCCATCATTCACATATTGTTTTTAATTATAAACGACAGGGTGAAAGGCGCATAAATTTTTATTTTAATTGAAACTTCATGCGCCGTTGGCCCGTTGGCTGCTCCTTGCTGGTAATTTATAATTTACACAGACAGCTGGGCTGTGGCCCATGGACAGTTGTTTTGCCCGGCGGTTGGATAGACACAGTGCATAACCATTTAATCAGTGCATCAGCATCGGTGTCCATCCAACTGGCGCTGGCTGTGGCACTCAGCAAACAAGCCCGCTTAACGTGGCGTATACGCAATGTAAATACGAATGCAAAAGCGCACAAGTGGGACTATATGTGGACTAGTAGCCAGAAAGAGCAATCAACAAAAACAACAACAACAACAACAACAACAACAGCGTTAACAGTTAACAAGCAAAATATGAAACTGTTGCCAAGTCTGTTTCATGCAAGTAAAATAAAATTAATTAAGTGCGTTTGTGTGTGGCACAAAAGAAGACAAAAAAAAAAAAAGAATGAAAACATTGTCTATAAATAAAACCGAAGTTCGGAGACTCTGCGAGTGAGATTATTTCAGGTATTCAAGCAGTTTTATAGGACCTCATGGAACGTTCAAGATGAGCGTTGCGTTAACTGACACAATGTCGTCCGAAACGAATTGTCGGACAATTCTATGGATAGAAGCTCGGCTTAAATGCTTGAAATTGAATGCACTTCAAGTGCTTGCCTGGGATGCTGTCGATTGCCAGCGTGGTAATCTCTTCGACTGCTCTTACTGTGAACTTTGGCTGGTCTTAAGCATAACTGTCTTTGAAATGTGCTTTAACATAGTCAGTCGCAGTTGCCAACCGGGATTTAGTTAGCATTGTCTTCAGCTTAAAATTGATTGTATACTCATAGAATATTCCAGTCGAAATGCATGCATCATGTATTCCTACTAGCCTTTGTGTTCTGCATCAAGTTGAAACTCTACCGCACAACAGCCGGGCACCCCTGCAAAAAGTACTTTTCTCCCAAATCCTATTCTATATAGCTATGATATAAAAAAAAGTATACGAATTCCAAGTTTTTGGACAGTACGGTCCTATTCGTCGCCACTGTGCCGTACTTTAAGCAACAGCCTGCCTGCAATCTTCTGCTTCCACTGCTAAATCAGCAGCTCCCTGGAATGTCATGTGCATAGTAAATTACCGACGTCGATTGCGCGCCTGCTCTGGCGTTTCTATATACAGATTGAGATCGTTGCAAAGTCTCTGCAGCTTTTTGGTATACATATGGTACATTGCTGGTGTCGATTGTTCGCCTACTCCTGCGTTTCTACACATCTTAACCTGGCTTGCCGTTGCACTTGTCCATAGCACCGCAATTGAGGCTGTGGCATTTTCTTGAGCTGTAAAGAAGTTTCTTGACATCTCATGATACTGATACCTCTTGATTTTTGTGAGGTGCGCAACAAAATTGAAATATACCGGCATATTTAAAAAAAATTAAAAATTTAGAAGCTTTTTTTTGCCATTAAAACTAATTTGTGGAAAATTTTCAAGTCCGTTCAGTGATTTCTGCGTGATTAGATTACTAATTACCAATTTTTCACTTTCATAATATTATATTAGCTAGATAGTTAGTCAGTGGAGCGAAGGAGACCAGACTAATAGAGGAAGAGAACAGGGCAGAGCGTACGACCATTCGAAAGTTTTCCCAAGTCCCCAAAGATCGGATGAACGGTAATTATGAAAGTTTCGCTGGTTTTGGACCATTTCCCGGACAATTTTTTTTCAACTTACTAACCTTTCCGGGCAAGTTGTAAACCATATCCCAAAGTCTTATAATCTCTCCTTATGGTAATGAACAGATCAATGACATTTAATTGAATATTTTTCAACATTATGTAAGTAAACAGCGCATTCAGCTCAGAGAAGTATGCAACGTTTTTATAACCTCAATACATCTGCCATTTATTATACGATCTTTATGAAAATTTCAGAGATTGATGAACTTGATTTCTTTAAAATGGTTTATAATTGTATAAACCAGGGCTGCAAAACCTGGGAAAAATCAGGAGGGGTTTACTGCGGGGTTTGAACCTGCGAAAAATGTTGGGTTTGGGCCCATCCACGTGCAGGTTCGAACCTTGGTTCAGACATTTATTTTCTGTTTTTGTTCTAAGGTCAAAAATTTTTGGTTTCTTGGATCCAAACAAACAGATGCTAGAATTGGGACTGAACTTAAAATGTGTGAACGTTTTTCTAAACACTTTGCTAAGATATTACAGTATTATGCCGAAGACTTCAGAGCTTGTGAGCGACAAGTGTACCAAGTTGAGTAGAAGTCGGAAGAATGTGAAACAAATATATTTTGGAGCCGAACCCTTTTTCAATTTTTTTGCTTCGGTTCAGAATTGAATTCGGCAGGGAAAACTTTTGCTGCTTCGGTTCGGTTCCGACTTCCCAAAAAACCAAGATTCTCCGACTCCGAACTGGTTAGCAGCCCGGCTATAAATTTCAACTGATAAATAGCAATAGGGAACATGGACCAATATATTGAAGCATTGATTATGATTCTAGAAACTTTTCGTATGTTGAACACGAATCTGTTTTCGGAAATGGTCTAGAGTTTAGATTTAAAGTGGATTTAAATGCATACTTTGACACATTTTTTTTGTTTTTGTGGGGAACATTTTCGTTTGTTTTCATTGTAAAATACCAGTTCTTTTTGACGCGAAGATATGGCATTTTGAATGCATGTGTTCCTTTCGAGCAAACTTTGTATTGCCCATAGAAATGCAATGGATATTATGGAAAAATTTCATACAAACTCAATACAATACTAACTATTAGTGGTTTTCGTAGCATATTTTTGGGCAGTAGACAATTTAACAAGTTTTAACTTAAGAACTCTAAATGGTAAATCTTTGCTTAAAAAAAATTCAGCATTTTCAGCTATAATTTATTTCAAAGCTATGGAGTAATAATATAATAAAACATACGTGGTGGTTCTCTATGAAAGGATTGCAACTTGAAACAAATTTTAACAAATACAGACTTGATGGAGCGTTTCCAAAAAACAGACTCGTCCCACTGAAAGTTAGGTTCAGCAAACGGAAAGTATTTAGAATCATCAAAAATATTCAAATACTGAATAAAGTGTAATTTTGTTGTATAATTTGTATAAATATCGAGGCAAGCAGGGAAAATTTTTGCTGAAAGATGAGATAATAATTACAGAATGAAGTTTTTTAGGTCTAGGCACTTAACATATAACAACATACTACAAAGGGTTCACGCTGTATGATAAAGTCCATACCGCCCTTTATAATAAAATGTCAACACAAAAATCCTATTTGCTTTTATAGGCAGTCGACGGGCTGAACGCAGACGCGCCCAGTGAACTCGGTTTAATTTAAGCATGAAATAAAATAAGTCCAATTGCATTCATGGTATTTACATGGCGTGTGGAGTAATGGCTTTGCCCCGCCTAGGGGGTGGCGTTGATGTTAACGCTTTTTGACTTCTGAAGGCCGCTTATCTTGCTCCACTTTTTGCCCGCAACAGCATCATCATCATCATCATCGCTGCATCATCTCTGCTTCACAGACATAGTCTTTCACCGATCCCATGGAAGTTGGCAATTTGATTATGGCAAATTCAATAATCTTTAAGAACCGACTGAGCAGTAAGTACGAAAGTACAAGTACAAATCGTAAGTAGGTCAGCAGCGCTCATAAATACGCATTGCCGGACTACGAATACGAGAAGCAGTACATAATACCCTGGTCAACTGCAGATAGCCTAAATTGGTGTGGAGGTGTGTGCGCGTGTGTGTTTGGAATTTGCATAAATTTGTACAAGCAGAGAAACAGTTGAGAACACATAGGGATAATTTCAAGAATGCTTTGCAGCTTCATACAACGTTTCGTTGAATGCAAACTAATTGAATCGCTTGTTGACAAAACATGAATTTTATTGTCCACAGAGTCCTCTAGAATTGTCCTACATGGAACTGTGGGAGCACAACCGGCATGTGCTGTTTAGGAAATTGCAAATTACATATTTTATCAAGCTGCCAATGCTTTTGATTCAGCTTTTCGAAGTGCAGGCAGCATGACACACGCACACCCACCCTGGGAAATTTGGACAGGTAGCAAAGTTTATTTTGCTTTGCTCCAATCAATGTCAATCATACGCACCGCACTGCGGTTGCTTTGCTGCCATTGCAGGAGCCGGAACAGGAACCGAAATCGTCACTAAGCCAAACCACTGCAGCATGAAAAATATCGAGTGCAATTGAACTGACATTGACACGACAGAGGTGGTCTGCCATCCACATGGGTAGGACAAGTTTAATCAAACGTGAAAATATCGTGATGGCATAGATAGCCATGCATATATGTATGTTTGTTTGAATGTGTGTATGATTTTGCGCTTTGATTTCAGCAAATAGACAAATTGTAGTTTCCCTTTGTTAAATATGGCAATGAAAAATATAGCGCATTGTGACTTATTATCAAGTGTAATCACAAATTCCAATAAATTCACTAAAATTGTATTTCTAAACAATCCCAAAACAATAGATTCAACTTAACTTAAGAGAACTTGAAATAATTACAATTCCACTTAACTTACAGCTACATTTTAGTAGCCTCCTGGAAGTGTGGCACAGACTTTAAGCTGATGAAGATGACTCAGCACTAGGTAATAATCTTTATTATGGTCAAGCTGAGGTCCACTACAATCAAAGCATTATTAACATCTAGAGTAGCACTTATTCCCACACAAAAGGCTGCTCAACGTATGTGTGGGGCAGCCAGCAAGCAGGCGTTACAAAGCAATGGACACAGCATGTCCCAATAATCAACTCCACATGCTCATCAGCACCACTATAGGTATCAGAAGGTACAGAAGACTGACGTACAGGAGTTGACCAGAAACAACACGTATTTTTACAGACGACTCAAAGATGAACCCAGGAGTCGGAGTCTTAAGAGTCAGAAATAAAGCTCTTAAGTCACTGCACCAAATTCCAACAATTGGGAACAACAATCAAATATATACAGAGAAAAAACAAGACGTTAGAAAATCCTCATCAAATGGTCATGATTTCGATCTGATTTTTCCAGGGACCTTAATCATTATGAGCCTTGTTATAAAAATCAAACTTGATTATTTTTGATTTTTATTTCTCAACTCAAAAAATAATGATTAAATTTGATTTTTAAAATAATACTCAGTAATAATAATTATTACTACGTTTATGCTTGCAAAAAGTCTTGATTTCTGACGCTTGAAAGTAAGCCAGATTTATTTCTGATCACAAATAACTATTTGAATCAGATAGTTGGCAGTTATGGCACTGTCAAACCTTAGGGAAAATATAAAAAAAACAATTTCATTAATGATTAATGTATATAAATACAACATACTTTGAGTATACTACGTTTATGCTTGAATAAAAAATCATAATTTTTGCGCCTCAAAGTATGTTGTATTTATATAAAATATATTTTATTTTATAATATTTTCCTTAAACCTCATTTGTTTATTACAATTAACACTTGTCAGACAATTTCAGTAAGTGTACAGTGTGGACTATGTTTGACACTGCAAATCAATTATCTCATTCAAACAGATAATTGTTAACGGAAGTAAAGTTGGCATACTTTAAAGTAAAACTTAGTAGTAATAAACTTAGTTTGAAAATATTACTCAAACGTCGATTACTACTAGTGCATAAGTAATTGTGTTTCTTGTCCCAAGAAAGTGAATCAAGTTGAACCAATAAAACCCAATACTAACTTTAAAAATCTCAATAAAATTCCGGTTTTTCAAAAATAAATGATTATTTTTTATTCATTTTACTCCAAAAATATTCATTATTGATTGAGCAATATAAAAATCAATCCGGAAATGAATAGATAAGCGAACAGCAACCGTATTTTATTATAATACATTTTATGATTTGGGGACTCCAAGTTGATGATATTTTGAGGATAAAAAATCTACAAATAATCATTATTTAAGGTCCCTGGTTTTTCCGTTCACAAAAAATTAACCGTGGTCATGCAAAAAGAAAAAAATATTTATAAAAGTACTCAAATTTAAGTATTTTTAATGTTTAAAAACAATTAGTTATCCAATTTTTTTATTTATGTCATGTTAGGATGTCAACAAAGTCTATTACTATTATTATTATTTACTAAGGCTGCCAAACAAAGAAAGCCTACCAAAACTGCAAAATAAACTAATAACGACTCCGTGGGGGAATTTTATTTGGCGTTCCGGTCAGCTATGCCCCGACTCACAGCCAGTTACAGTCAAAATCGATATCAGAGCTAACAAACCCATTTAACAAATATAGAGGCCTGACCTTAACTTTATTTGTTCGAACTCAATTTGTCTACCTGTTCTTTTTTTCACAATTCTTAATATAACACGATTTGAATTCACATTGCTTGGATTTTTTACATAAGACTTCATAAAATGGCTTATAAAAATTTGTCGACCATTATTAAATGTATTCAATGAAAATAAAAACATTTTGTTTTATCAATCGAATTCACATTTTTTGTTCAAGCTGTTTTGGTTTTCACTTTTTTATAAAACGCTGGTAAAATTTTAAACAGCTTTATTAGAGCACAATTCACTTTTTTGAGTGTTTTAATTTGTTTTGTTTTGCTAATCCAACTGATTAAGTAAAAAGAGTTGTCAAAGGGAAACAATTTAAACGTAGAGAAACCACCAGACGGGAAAGAGGAGGGCTAATTACTTATGTTTTAGTTTTAGTGTACTAAAGGTACACAGAGTATAATAAGTTTGTGCAAAAGCATGTAACAGCCAGAAGGAAGCATCTCCGGCCCCAAAAAGTATATATTATATATTCTCGACTCAGACCTGAGCAGAGGGAATAACTAAATTTCATTCAGGCATGTTTCAGTACTTCCCATGAAACTCGCCCATGAGTTCAGCCCTGAAATCATGCCTAATATCAGCAGAGGTCATGACGTAGTGGGATATGTCTGTGTTAAATCCATGGCTAAAACTCATATAAAGGATGCCATGAATTCAGAACCAGCCCTTCCATTTCAGGGTTGATTCAGCTATGATTCAGGTCTGACCCGAACTGAAGGGAATACCTAGATCTCAGAGAAAAATATTTTTGTCGGAACTGGCCGGATCGGATGGCTATTGCATTTAGCTGTCATAGAACCGATCGGTGAAAAAAATCAAAGATACTCCTTCCGACCCAACTGTACTTGCTAATTAAGAGCTTCCTGACTGACAGATCTTTTGAGGTAGCACAGGACGGAGCGACATCCCAAACAAGAACCATCAGGTATGGCGTACCGCAGCGTAGCGTGTTGCGCTGTATTCCCTATTTACTTACGATATGCCCAAAACCTGTGGCATTCCGCTCGAAATGCCCAAAGACCTTCATATCGCAACATTTGCTGACGACACACCAATTCTTGCCCGCAACAAATTCATATACTCAGACGGTTTAGCAACTGGGCCGCTATATGTAACATTGTCATTAATACGGACAAGTGTGCTTCGGTGACCTATTTCGCCCGTCCTGACACATGTACGGGAGTATTTTTTTACGGCCAGCTTATGGAGCATAAAGCAGCCCACAAATACCTTGTAGTGACACTGGATAGAAGACTGACGTTTGGACACCATGTAAAGGCAACAGCTGAGGCAGTGGCTGCCAAAGCACGACGCATGGGATGGCTCCTGAGCTCAAGGAACAAGCTGTCAATCAGGAACAAAGTGATAATATACAGGGCTATTCTGGCTTCGGTATGGAGATATGGCCTACACATTTACATTATCGCGGCAAAGTCTCACATGGCAAAGATTAGAGTGGTCCAGGCGAAAATAGCAGAAAGCTAATCAATTAAAATGCTAAAGAAAAAACCAAAAACTAGTTTTAGTAACAAAACCATTTTAGTTTTCAAAGGAAACGTTTAGGTATTTCTTGATTTGCTATGCTCTCCCATGATTCCACTAAGTTTGGTCATAATCGGACATCTATATAGTTATAGCTATCATAGGAATGTAGAGTCTGAAAAGTAGTCTAAAGGAATTATTTGAAATACTTTCAAACATTTCTACAAAGCTTTTGTCAACATCGGACCACTAAATTTGGATGAAATTGGACATCTATATAGAATAGAAATATCCAAAAAGTAGTCTTAGTTATAAAAGCGTGCTGCAAGGGTATACTTATAAACTATAATCGAGCCCATGCTAACTTTCCTCTATTTTTCAAAAGTTTATTCGATTCAAATCAATTTCAATTCTAAATGCTAAATGTCAGCTGCTACAATGCAGTGTTTAGAGATATTGTTCAACTCCAAGTGAGCTTTAGGATCTTGCACTGTCTAAGCACTGTTTGGTGTTGATAAAGGGGACTAAGAGGATCAATCCCCCCCATTGATCCCACCATCTGCGGGCAACTGTTAAAAGCTTTTGGAGATTAATTTGAAAAATAAATTGTCTAAAGTAACAATAAATTCAGGTTATTAAAGTTTTTTGTTAGCTCCTCTGTTTATTTTTCAGTAAGACTTTGCTAAAACCAAATGTGAGCAAATCCCAAGGATTAATGCCGAGTGTGCAAAATGTGACCACAGCACTTAAAATATTATATAGCTGCCATATTCCCACTATTGAAAACGGCCAAATAAAGCAGCTGAGGATTACCAATGCCAGTGGTAGGGAAATGTTTGGAAAATAGCATTGTAATGGCTAGCAATTGTGACCACGCCTGTTTGTATTTGCATCGCTTTGACTATAGAATGTATCGTATTTACTTTTGATTTTACAAGCAAACAAATTTTTAGCATTCATCAAATATTTAAACAATTTGCCAGTCAGCATGGTGTGCAAACACGTGTGTTTTGATTTAAATGAAAATCAAAAGAAATGTTTATGTAGTATACAAATAGTATTTATACACTACCTGCGATGCACGCTCATTTGTTTGATTCAAATTGGCGCTCATAGGAGAAGCGAAACTAAGAGTAAAATGCTGAAAACAAGATGGAAATGCAGTAAGTAGAGTCAGAACACGTTTGAAGTTGGCATTTATTCCTGTTAACGTTGGAAGCCGGAGCGAGGACAACAGCAACAAATGGCATTGCACTTGGTAGCACAGCGGGCGAGAAAACTTGGCGCCTAATGCGTCACAAAGCCGCCAGAGGTGCCCGGTCAAAGAGTTTGCACACCGCCCCTGCGTCCGCATGAAGTGCTAACTGTGCACTATTACGAGACGGCAGCCCACGTGCGTGAAGTCGTCGTCGTCGACGTCTGCAATTTCATTACATTTAAGTTAAATGCCTTTCGGCTGTCCAGGCTGACTACTCGTCCAACTGATGCTGGCAGACGACCAGTTTTACAGACGCACAAGTGAAAGTAATTAAATTTTTGAGCCACGCCAGCTCGCCCGCCCCCTTCCCACATCATTCTCGCCAACAGACTGACGCACAAATGTGCCGTTGTTGTTAGAAGGGACTGCTGCGGGGTCCAGTTGCGTACCCTTTTTAATGGCGACCACAAAAATGTTGAAACACATTTGCCAACAACTTGCAGTCTCCCCTTCACACAACCTTGCGGCGAATGAGGCGTATGCGTAATGTGAAAGTGCCAACAAGCTGCCCACTTTATGAGCCGCTGGGCGTGCTCTGTGACTGACTTTAATTAAAAATAAAACCATTCTAACTCCGGTTCGTTTCGCTGATTATACAACGGGATGTGCTGGGTCCTGCTTTAAGCATCAGGGCTAAGTAAACCATGGTCCAAATGAGTCAAACATGTCGATGTCGTTGGTGTCCTCTCCATTGTCGAGGTCAGCTGGAAAACGCTTTGTATTCATCTTTGTTGCGGTTAAATAAAATAATATGTAAACTATAAATTGCAAAATAAAAGTAAACTACGAGAAAAACTATTTATCTTATTTTTACACTAAGCCAAATAAATTAAAGGAAATCAACTTGATGCAATTTGTTCGCAGATTTCTACTACAAACAGTTCATAATTAATGCATGAAATGAACTTAAAACGAAAAAGGTAAGCTAACTTCATCTGTGCCGAAGTTTTTATACCCTTGCAAGTGCTCGCTTCAATATTTTCCCACAACGACCCATTTTCCGACCGATTGTTCGTATGGGAGTCATCCGAGATGAACAAAAATTGAAAGAATTAGGTGTAAGCATGTGGAACATACGAATATAAAATTTCAGGATGCCATCATTAAAAACATAAAATTTTGTATAACTAAGACTGTTTTTCAGACCTATTTTTTGGATGACAGCTATAACATATAGTTGTCCGATTTTCATCTATCTTGGCAGAATTATGAAAATTCAAAGAAAACCTATAAATACAAAGTTTGGAGACGTTTCCATTGAATAGAAATAAGTTTTTCTCACTAAAACTAGTTTTAGTGCGTCCATATAAAATAAATATATTCTTGATCAGCATGATGAGCTGAGTCGATATAGCCATGTCCGTCTGTCCGTCTGTTTCTATGCAATCTCCTCCATCAGTATTAAAGCTATCGCAACCAAACTTTGCACCAAGTTTTCTGGTACAAATACGCTGCACATTTGTCGGAACCGGCAGGTTCGGATGACTATAACATATAGCTGCCATAGGATCGATCGGTCGAAAAACTAGTTTTAGTGAGAAAAACTGTTTTGTTTTTAATGCAAACGGCTCCAAACTCCATATTCACTAGTTTTCTATGCTTCTCCAGGATTCTGCCAAATTTGATTCAAATCGGACATCTATATAGCCACATATGGCTGCCATAAAAAAGTAAGGTTAGAAACATAGTCTTAGTAGGAAAAACTTTTTTGATTTCAATATAAACCTCCTTAAAATTGGCATATATTTATTTTATAAGCTTTCACACAAAATCGGATGACTATAGGTTATAGCTGCCATATGAATGATAGGTCGAGAAACAAGTTTTAGTGAAAAAAACTTTTTGTTTTCAAAGAAAACGCCTGCAAACTTTGTATTTCTTAGTTTGCTATGCCTTTCCATGATTCCACTAAGTTTGGTCGAAATCGGACATGTGTACAGTATAGATATCATACATAGGTAGAGTCAGAAAAGAAGTCTTATGGGGAAAAACTTGTTTGTTTGCAGTGGATATGTCCTTCAAATTAGTTAGAAAACGTGCTGCAAGGGCATTCAATTTTCGGCCGAGTCGAAGTTAACTTTCCTCTATTTTTATACCCTGTTCCCATTGAAAATGGGGAAAGGGGGATCATGAAGTTGTGGGAATGTATGTAACAGGGAGAAGGAAAATATTCCGACCCCATAAAGTATATATATTCTTGATCAGCATAAACAGCCGAGTCGATATAGCCATGTCCGTCTGTCCGTCCGTCCGTCTATCTGTCCGTCTGTCTGTCTGTATGAACGCGTCGATCTCAGAGACTATAAGAGATAGAGCCACAAATTTTTGCACGAAGGTAGATTTATGCTGTACGCAGATCAAGTTTGTTTCATTTGAAAAATTCCACCCCTTCCCCCTTTTATCCCCAAAAAACCTAGACCTCCTCTAGAAATCCTAGACCTAAATAGCCGTCAGATCCACAATTTTCAAGTTAGAGCCTCGTGGTTTAGTATACATCAAGCTAGGCCCAATATCTATCTATTCTGAAAAGTATAATCAGATCGGACAAAAAACACCGGAGTTATAAGCGAAGTTTATGCTCAGGACTAGAAAAAAGTGTTGCCTACAAATAGGTTGAAAAGTTTGTTACAAAAACAAATAAATGAAAACAAATGAGCAGGGTATTTTGTGGTCGGGAAACTCGACTGCAGCGCCCTTACTTGTTTTAATTAATGTTCTTCTCGTTTGATTTCTTAAAGCTGAAATCCTACGCTCCACTTGGCAGTTTCTATGCTTCATTCCTTAAAGCAAGTCGTTTTGTTCCAATGCCAAAGGATATTTCATTCAGTGTACAGCGGAAAATTTGCACAACCCCCCCTCCCTGACCCATTGACTATGTGAGTCTTTTGCTCTTTAAATTGCTGCCGGCATCATGAACATGGATGTAATTATGCATGGCTTAGTATACGGATGCACATGAGCGTATAAATAGCGGAAATGCATGTGTGCGGATGGAGGGGAAGGAGATGTATTAATTACCATAGCCATAACAATGAATTTTAAATTGTAGCGCACACCCTGCGGACTGACGGAACACACAAATTCATCACGCCGCAAATTATGTTTTGATAAGCGGCCGACAAACAAAACAAACTAGACTGCAAACGAGGCCCAGAATTAAAGATGAAATCAAAGCAAATAGAAGCAGATTATACACACACACACACACAGACGGACAAACGGAAGGATGGACAAACTAATCCGATGGCAGCAGCAACAGACACTGCATGAGGAGGATGGCGACCTTCTATTTCTATTAGCTAGACTCACTCACCAAAATCAGCATTTCCGTTCCGGCTTTCTGGACAGAAATGGAGCGGCGTGCTGACGAGTGACCCGGCAAGCGAATTTAGATTTGTACACGATTTTGGATGCATCTTTTTATTTGCTTTTAATTTTTGTTTTTAATGAAAACGAGAGGAAAACTCTTTGAAGTTATGTGTGTATGCCGTTTGGATCTAAAATTATCCGAATTTGTGGCCGATTTAGGGCCGATTTCACTGCTACGTGTCAGATAAGCTTCAAGTTTACTCTGTTATTTGCTTTTTTATGTGACAAACTGCTCTATGCAGAAGATGAGAAATGAGAAATGCCATTAGAGCATTATAGTATCGAACATTAAAGTATACCCTGTCTTCTGAATGAACGCATGTAGTAGGTGTATAGAACACAACCTTATCAGGGCGTTTTTATTTAAAATTTTACTACGCGTCTTGATGTTGTCCCTTTCAAATCTCTTCTCCCTCTACTCCCCTCCCTTCGTTTCCTCCCCACACTAATACTTAGAAAATATAATTTTCTTTCTAAAATCAAGATAATATTTTTCCATTTTCAAATCTTGAACAGTTTTATAGATAGATAGATAGATAGATAGATAGATAGATCGATAGATAGATAGATAGATAGATAGATAGATAGATAGATAGATATAATATTTAGTAATCGGGACTATTTGTCGTGCTACCAAACCATAGAAAAATATCGAATGAACAGTAGTCGAGCTTTAAGCAAAAGAATTTTCATGCTGTTTTCAGCATCTACAGCAGCATCAAAATTCATAATGAGCAAGCAGTTTCATTGGTACAGAGTCGAGCTTGACCGACTGTCTTGTGCCAATCGGGAAATTGGAAAAAATTATTTTTTAATTGGTCTCGCTTTTTCATTATGCAATCAGCGAATTGGCGATTCCTCAGAGCCACAACTCTACAGCTCGACTGGGGGCAGCGAATACCCTAAACGCATTTCAGCCAGGTACAGGCCTTTAAATAAAATTACAGCTAGTTACCAGAAGTTTGAACATGATTTGAAATCTGAATTCGTATGAGCAGTAGTCTTATTTCAATAAATTATTTGTCATTTGTACAGTTTAAGTGCAAACAAATAAGAAAGTCGGAATAAAAATGTTATTCTTTGGTACCGAGTTGAATTAGGTAAACATATTTCTGCGTTCAATAGCAGCCACAGCTTTGTTAAGCCCTCCCGCCCCTCCATTCCCTCATTTTAAAGTCGAGCAGACATAAATCCATTTGGCCTGGCCGGGGCTTATAAAACCGCTTATCTACTTATATGTACGGATGTTTGTATGTGCTGTGAACAATTCATGTCCATACCCACACATTCATACGTCTGCCAAATCGCAGATAGGACCTAAGTGCAAACAAAACCCGTCCAGGGTTTGAGTTTTCACAACAGATTTATGATGGACAACTGCGTCAAAATGTGGGTGAGTGTGTATGTATGTGTGCGGCTTTCGCCCTACCCCACGCTGGCCACTTTGCACCTAGGGCAAATATAGAAACTATATTCCATTGCAGGCGCATAAATAAAACAGAAAATGTAGGAACGGACTCTGCTGTTTGCTGGCACAAAGCATTTTTAGAAAAACTTTCGCCATAGAAACTAGCGTGCGCTCAAAAAAAGACAAGAAAAAAAAAACATATAGCGCGCAGTTTTTCGAAATTTAAAAAAGGCGAATAAAAAACATTATACAACGCTAGATGATGTGTGAGCGTTTGAATGCGGGGTGCCACTTTATGGCTGCTACTTGGGTTCAATAAACTCTCGGTGTACAAAACACACCTACCACTCCAACCAGCCACCCTCACCTCACCTCGGCGACAGCTTCCGTCTGGCACTTTGTATGTAGTTGCATCTGATAATTGTGCCATCACGGGGAGAGAAGCAAAACGCAGCCAATGTTGTTCGTGTTGAGTTTATTTTTGAAATGTATTTCTTTGCACATACCAGAAAAACTATTAAGCAGTGGCATTCTCATTCGAAGGAAGCGAAATACCAACGCGAAAAAAAATGGAAAAATTATTGCTATTTAGGTTTCGTTGAGTGGCCGGAGGTTTACACAGGGAGAAATGAATCAGATTTGAACTTGAAAGTCTAGCGAGAGTTTACTAAGCACTCTCTACTCGAGAAGTTCGAATTAATATACAAATATTCATGTCATTTTGCAGCAGGGCTGCAAACACTTGAAATACTGCTGAATTCATACCCATTCTTAAGTCTAGAGATCGGTTCGCCGCCTCTGTACATATGTAGCCAGGGCTGCAAGCCGGTTCGGAGTCGAACCACTCCGAAATTGGATACTCCGTGAATTTAAGGAAGTCGGAACTGGATCAAGGACGATTCGGTTCAAAAAAAAACCAGCGACTACTTTTTTTGGAAAGAAGTTTGTGAATATTAAATGATCTGCAGATATTGAAGTCACCAGAGTGAATTTGGTAAACAATTTTGTGAAACTTATTTACAAAACATCCATAAAATTACGGAGATCCAAACCTCTTCCCAGCTATTTCTACCTTTTAAAGTGTTTTGAAAAACGTTCTCACATAGTAAATTTTCGTCCCGATTTTTACTTTATTTTTCGTTTTGGCACCAAGAATTTTTGACCTTAATACAAAAACAGCTTGCATAGACACAAGTGGCAGAATGAACGGACAAATCTCAGAGATGGTAGGAGATACAGGTTTGAAGTATATTGGAAAAAACTTCTTATACTTACAGGCAGATTTATTTTCAATTTTATCTACGCCCCCTCAACTCATATCTCCCACAGTTTTAAAGATAGATGGTTCGTACTTCTAGACATAGTTAGTAATCAGAATTACTTATCAATCCGTCTAGCAAATGGTGAAGATCTGATGAACGATTGTCGAGTTATGATTAAAAGACTGTTATCTGCTGCAGCGCAGTAGCAGCGCTGCTTTCAGCTGCTACTGCAGCATCAACATTTTTGCTGAGTGTATAATTTCATTGGTACAGAGTATGTTATTGTCGGACTTGACCGACTTTCTTTCTTGCTTGGACTTGAAATTGCAAATTATTTAAGATTTTGATTGAAGTTTCTCAAGAACAGAGTTTCCCAGCCAAATCTCCAGGGGGCCGAATACATTCGATAATTCACAGACATTCGAGCCCAATGCTTGCCTAATTAATTTCTCACTGAGTGTAAAATGATTGGCCTGTGTTGCAGGGTGAGTCGTTTAGAAACTCGTTCAAACAATGTCTCTTTTATGTATCAAATATTCAATTTGAAGGGAGTTTCACTTTAGGACTACTGAGAAGATAATTAATTTATCAAAAGTATTGGCACACAAGTAAACGTTAATCGTTTGTTTTTTTTTAAAAACAAGGTATAATTAGTCTCATTAGGGGCTGCTGCAAAGCGGATTAGCAATTACAGCTATTAGCTAATTACAGTCTACTCTACGATGTCGATGGGTTGTATGAAGATGTTTTTCATACTTATGTTAGCCTTCTCAATCTGACCCGCATTGCATCAAGAATCGAACGCTTTTATAGCTACTCTCTGCTGGCGCAGCCAAGGCCAACAGCTGCATATAAAAAATGTAAAAAACTTGACATTCCCCAGCGGAACCACAAAAGAACAGATATGTATTAGTAAATGTCGGCAAATTCAACTCAGATTAAAAAACTTGAATTATAAACTCCGCAAAACAAATATTGTTTGTAGGCCTTCAATGAATTCAGCAAAATCCCTGCTGTTTGCACTTCGAATTGACAAGTAAATAGTTGAATGACAGACTCAACATGCCTCGCATTATCTAGAAAAATGCTTGAAGAGAATTTTACGCTTTTGTTGCTGCTCCCTGCTGGCGCAACAGTAGCAACAAACAGCGAATAAAGCAAAGGCAAAAACTCAGCAACGGAAATGCTGGAAAATCGGAAGTACTAACAGTAAGAGGCAACTGATGCTCATCGCCAAAACCCCAAGTGCTCAAAGGCAGACAGAGGACGAAGCGCTAAGGAGGACCAGCCTTGCCGTTGACTTAATTTGTGGCAGTTGTTTCTATATTTTTATTTTCGTTCTAACTTAAAGGATACCAACGTATGTATGCCGGCAGGACTTTATCGCACTTACTCCTTTATTGCACTAGCCAGACATGTGTAACATAAAATAAACTTGCATTTAAATTGTTTACATAATTAATTAATGCCAACACAATGACAATGCACTCACACAATGGTGGCTGGGGGGGGTGGGGAATAAAGAGAGTGTGACCAGTATAAACGCACAATTGCAGCAGTTGCAAAATGGCGGCACTCAAAGGATTTTGCTGGTTGGGTTTGGGTGTGTGCCATCAAAATTTAACAGGGATGAATTAAACTGACTGCAGATTTTGGCTGCTTTAACGCATTTTTGTTGCATACTTCGTGGCGCTCGTTTCCGTTTCAACGTGGTTTTTTGTTGACCCAAGTAACTTGCTTGCTGCCAGAAAGTGTTGCCATCATTGTTCATGCAAATTGGCATACATAAACCAGCGTACAAATAACAAGCTTTAAACCTGCTCAGATAATGCCACAAAATGGAGCTAATGATATCGTAAATGAACACTTATACACACACATTCATGTCCGCCCGTGTGACCGAACGCAGCTGTGTGCGTGTGCGCAATTTATGCAAATCGTATTTTAAACTTGCAAATGTTATTTTAATTGTTCAGCCAACAAATTGCTAAATCCCAAATGCCATATGAATTCATGAAATGAAGCGACCCCCTCCCACCAGCCAGCCGCTGACTCCGAAAATAGTAAAAGAAATGGGCGAAAACTAAACTACCAAGTTTCAAATAACTTCATGCTGATTTCTGCCCGGGCACACAACAATCCAAATTGAATACGTTTTCCATTTAACTGGATTTACAGGCGAAATTGCAAAAAAAAAAAATCCAAACAGAATTTATGTGCCTGGGAAGGAGAGTCACAAAATAAAAGCGAAACGAGAACACAATAACAGTCAAGAAATGCGAAAGCTTCATTTGCAGACTTTTAGTTCAACCAAACACTTTCAGCTAAAAATGTAAAAAAAAAACTATGAAAATGTTTAAAAAGCCCTCTAAGTTTAAATAAAAATATTAAAAATGGTCTTATTCATTGGTAAGGAAACCGATAAGGTAATAAAGTGAATAACAAATTTCATACTTTAGGGCTCTATTATTTCAAATTCATAGCCCTTGTATTTGCCAATTAAAATACTCGACTTCAATTTCAAGTGAGTTTTCAGTAATAAGATATACTAAAGGTATTCCTGAAAGCCATAGATTTCTTCGATCAGCTGTTCACTGTTGCTCCATATCAAATGTCCACTGTGCCCAGGATTAAATTCAAATTTCAGGGTCACACTGACAGATTTATTGATTTGAATTTGATTCTAAGGAACTGCCTTAACAAAAACACCAAAAGTGAAGGCAATTCAGAAATCTGCTGAAACTATGCTGCACGAAAGACGAACAAATCTTTACAATCGAGATCCACATTTCCATAATATTTGTGCTATCCTGACTCCAAATCTGTTTTCAGTTCTTTCACTTCACCCTCAGTTTCCAATAATTAGTGAAAAATAGGAATTTAGTTTTAAAGTCGACATTTTAAATTATGTGGCCAAAGGGCTTTGGTGCCAAAAGTATTGTTAATTTTTATTTATACCCTTGCAGAGGTTATATTGAAATTGTCCAGATGTTTGTAACGCAGAGAAGGAAGCATTTCCAACCACATAAAGTATATATATTCAGTAGACATATCCACTGAAAACAAACAAGTCTTTATCAATAAGACTATCTATCTGACTCTACCCATGTATGACTGCTATACTGTATATATGTCCGATTTCGACCAATCTTAGTGGAGTTATGAAAAAGCATAGCAAACTAAGAAATACAAAGTTTGGAGGCGTTTTCTTTGAAAACAAAAAGTTTTTCTCACTAAAAACTTGTTTCTCGACCTATCATTCATATGGCAGCTATAACCTAAAGTAATCCGATATTGACAAAACTTTTAAGATTTGTGTGAAAGCTTATAAAATAAATATATGCCAATTTTAAAGAGGTTTACATTGAAAACAAAAATGTTTTTCTTAATAAATCTATTTTGCTAACCATACTTTTCTATGACAGCTATTCTATATGGATGTCGGATTTCGAAGAAACTTGTCAGAATCATGGAGAAGCATTGAAAACTAGTAAATGCGGAGTTTAAAGACGTTTTGCACTGTAAACTAAAAAGTTTTTCTCACTAGAACTAGTTTTTGGACCGATCGTTTCTCTGACAACTATATGTAATAGTCATCCGATCCGGCCGGTTCCGACAAATGTGCAGCGTATTTGTACCAGAAGACTTCGTGCAAATTTTGTTGGTGATAGCTTTAAAACTGGCGGAGGAGATAGCATAGCAACGGACGGTCATGGCTATATCGACTCAGCTCGTCATGCTGATCAAGAATATATATATACTTTATGTGGTCGGAAAACATCTGGACAATTTCAACATACCCTCTGCCAGGGGTATACAAACTTCGGCCGAGCCGAAGCTAACTCTCCTCTATTTATTGATTTAGATTTGCTTTCACGAAATCTAAATCATATCTATGCCGCTATGAAGAATACCACTATTATGATCTACAACTGGTAAACCAAAAAGGTAAGCATGCAAGACTGATGTCTGTGACGACAGACCTCGAAATTTGTACCTTGAATGCAATATGCACGTAAGCAACAAGCAGGGTAACAGATTCTCTTCAATCGTAAATTTGGTTAAGACACCTACCTGAACCGTTTACCTATTAAGCCCATTCGGTAATCAAGAATTTGAGATTGGAGATAAAGTCATTCCTATTTGTATTTGTACGAAAAGTCATTACAAATAGTTCTGTATGTGTCTGGGACCGTAAATAATGATTATTCAAAGATTCTTCATCCTTAAAAATCTTAAACTTGGAATACTCGTATGAAAAAATGTATCATAATAAAATACGGTTCTATTTAGCTTATCTATTCATTTCCGCAATGATTTGTATATTCGGATTTTTATTTTATTGCTCAATCGATAATGATTATTTCTTAAGTAAAATGAATAAAAATCAAAAATAATTATACATTTTTTAATAACCGGAATTTTATTTATTTTTATACTCTGTACCGTAGGTACATAGAGTATTATAAGTTTGTGCAAAAGTATGTAACATCCAGAAGGAAGCATCTCCGACCCCATAAAGTATATATATTCTTGATCAGCATCAACAGCCGAGTCGATATAGCCATGTCCGTCTGTCTGTCCGTATGAACGCACAGATCTCAGAGATGGTAAGAGATAGAGGTTAGACATGTATGGGACATATGCTTCTTATGTCTGCAGGCAGATCAAGTTTATTTTCAATTTTGGCCACGCCCCCTCCCGCCCCCGCAATTTAGAAAAAACGTCATATCTCCCACAGTTTTGAAGATAGATAGCTTGTTCCTTCCATACATACACATATTTAGTTTTTAATAAATAACTTATCGATCCGCCAAAGGAATGAAGAAGATCGGATGAACGGTTTTCGAGTTATGATAAAAAAACAAATTTTCTTGGTACAGAGTATGTTATAGTCGGGCTTGACCGACTTTCTTTCTTGTTTCAAACTTGGCAATGGGTTTTATTGGTTAAACTTGATTCACTTACTAGGGATATACTTCAAACAAGTCATATCTTCTTATGATCCAGTAGTAATCGACGTTTGAGTAATACTTATAATTATTTTTACTGAGTTTTATTTTAAAATTCAAATTAAATCATAATGATTATGACCCCTGGTATATTTACAAGTCGATTTAATCGCAAGGGTGCTCTGAGCTTAAAATGCTTTAAAAACATTATTTTGTTTCTTTGAGTCTAAAGCTTCATACATGTCTTTGAGAAACAATTTAAATGAGTCAACATCTCTAAAAAATAAATAGTTGTTAAAATCATGTACCTATAATATCATGTATAAAGGCAAATAATTTCGGAAATGTACACTTTTTATGCACGTTTTGTGGGGATTGCTTTTCATTTGATTCGGCTCACTTTGACATTTGCCTAAAGTACTGACTCTTACACTCGGGGAAAAATTGCATAGTAAAACCTGAAACAATCATATTTGATTTTACCATGCCCCTTTTGTAGTGATATTAATTAAAAATCACTTTAAATTGACTTAAAAAACACATTAACATGTTGCATTCTTAGAAATTAGCCATTAATATTGTCATTTTAAAAAATCCCTGAAGCAACTTCTTCAGCCTTCAAGTTTCTGCTCTAACACATCTGCCATATTCGTAAACAATATGATGGGATATCTAATATCATGGCATCTTAATGCATTTACATTTTAACAAGTCTTCTTAAAAGTTGGCAACATTTTGTGGGCTTTGTTACCTGATCTGTTGTCTGTTTTCCCCGGTAGGCATGCCAAGCCTCTCTGCACCTAACAATTTGGTATGCTTATGCCAACAATGAGCACCTCGCTGTTTGGTATGCCTGCCAGTCTGCTTATCCTTAGCCGCAGCGGCAATCCCTGTGTGAGCACAATGGTGCTAAAAGTGTGAATAGTAAATAGTTGCCACGACAAACTTTCTCTTACCTTAGCTTACCTAGAGATGGCAAAAGATGCAACACGAAATATGCCATAAAGAATTAAGATTATAAAAAAAAATAAGCTTAAAAAGTTAACAACAAATCTTTTGCCTAATAATTTGTGTAGTTTTTGGTCCCGACTGCAAAAGTCTCCAAAGTGGCTTTTCATTTTTATGCGCACAAGTGTTAACTGCGTTAGTTTGTTGCAATACCGCCATGTTGCAAGTTGGTGCCTGTGTATGTGTGTGTGTGTATCCCTGTGGTAGCAAATTATTTGCAGTCACTTGGGCAGGATCTTCGCGTTTCAGCTTAGGCCACTTGAAGCAGCCGCCAACTGACATTTTGGTCGCTCTGGTTTTGCGGCTGTTATTGTGATGTTGCTGCCATCATTACTGTCGTCGTCGTCAACTACAGACAGGCAGGCAACTGCCTGGGGGGGGGGGGGGTGGGGGACATTTGTTTGGCTCGCGCAGCGCCTCGTTCTCACATTTGCACTGTCATTTGCGGTTTGATTTGTTTTGTGGAACCGCAGTCACGCCTTTCTGCATCTACGCCCCGTCGTTAGTGTCTTTGTTATCGTCGAAATGCTTTGACAAAAACTTTCATGAGTTTTTGGTGCTTTCAAACTAATTGGCAGTACATTTTATTAACTACTGTAAGTTGAGATGCATTTGCATTTCATACGACGGAAGAGTATGAAATAATGTCTGTTGGTTGAAGTTGATTGAAAACAACTCCAATTACGTTTAATATAAACATTCGCGAAGCCAACTTTGCCTAATCATTGAGGGGGGAGGGAGAAGGAACAAAATTTTCACTTGATTACTAATATGGTTGAGAATTATAGCTCTGCTAAAATCATTTGATTTTGATTTTTGAGTTCAATACTACAAGAACAGCTTAACATGTGGCGCAGTAGGCGGTCTTTCCATTTGTCCGCTCAGTATATGTTACTTTTGATTGGTTTTTTGATTCTAGTTTTCCAAATTTTATTGAAACATTATGTGTGACTTACACAAAGTAATCTTTATTACGATGCCACAAAGATATCAACATAACTTTGATTGGCGCTCTCAGAATGCACGTGACACCGAAATGTATCATTTTGGTATTGAAAGGAAATCAACTCGAAACAGAATGACCGAAAATCCAGCAATTATCGCTCATCAAACTGTTGATGACTTCGTTGGAAAAAGGAGGGGCAGTTCGAAATATCAAAACTATGTTAATTGAATTGTTGAATTGAGCTACGTAGTTGATATCGTCATTCTGGCAAGAGGAACGTACAAACTGAACTTTTGAGTACATGTGCTCAGAACTATTACATTTTCTACTGCCCTAAAATATGTTATGCAAAATCACTATAGTTGATTAGAGATTTATATAAAATCCTTATGAAAATCCATTACATATTAATGGGCGGCAGAAAATATGGTAATTTTGAACACATTAACATAAAATGGTATATCTTCTCCTAAAAAAAATGTCAAAAATATTTGGGAGATGTGATTTTGATACTAAAAAATAGTGCTTTACGATAAAACAAAAGTGATCCAAACCAAACTAAAATTTCTCCCTTAAAACGAGCCTAAAAAACGTCAAAGTATTTATTTTTAGCAGCTTTACAGCTCAAATTACTAAAACTGTAGACGTGATACACCATTTTCAATTGCAAGTTTTGCAAATTGCAGTGTCTTTTGAAAAAGATTCAGATTTAAGATTAAGATTTTTTTAATTTCTATGAAATTTATGATCAAATGATTCGCATTGATTGTTCTCATGTAATGGCCAGACTCTGATTTAGTTTCGCTTCATGTTATAATTAGCAGTGCTTTTCCTTCTAGCTTTTATTCCCTATGCTTTATTATTAGAAATTTATCTTTGTCTGCAAATTGCACTTTATCGTGTAAGTGAAGTTTTCAAGTTTCAAATTTCAACAAAGCTTTTTTTTACTTCATCATGTAAATTTTAATATTCGAGTTTCATATTTCAACTTCAATTAGAAGTGGATTATCTTTTGCTGTATTCATTCACTGTCGCTGGCCCTGCTTAATTAACCACACAGGAAATCTGATGCCACTTTGGAATTGAATTAAATTTGATCTTCCTTACAGGAATCTAAAAGATTATTAAATTGTATTTGACTTTGATGTTTTGGTGCTTTTTGATGTTTCCGTGGATTTGCATAAGCCGGAATTGTGTGTTTATTGGATTGGAATGGCATGCATTTGATGTTTGTATGTGCATTATAAATCTGCTTTGACCCACTTTTCTCTGTGTGTCATGGAGAAGTGCAAACAGTTTGTTAATGGTTAAGCTTACGTGGTAAAAAAAATCCTACTCATGATTGATTGTAAATTTATGTTAAGAAGTGTTTTCTGCTCCGTTCATTCTGTATGCACATTTGGGGCATGCTTGGAGTGTGTGTGGTTTATCTGGGCAGAGAATCGTGCAGAGGCCAGGCGACCTTCAGCAGTCACAGTGGGGAAAAGATGATGCTTTTTTTATAACTACCGGTTCCAGTTTGGTTTTAAAGTTTATAGAAATGAAAAATGCTAATAAGTAAAGTCATGCCAATCACAACTTTTGCTAGAAAATGCTTAAATTAATATTTCATTAATATTCTATTGCATATTTTCAGGCTAAGCCGTCTGGGATACAGAATTTGATATTAAAATGGTTTAACTTATTAACCAACATGTCATTCTATTGTTGATATACTTTGTCTATGCAACCCTATAAATTGGATCTTGTCTACATTGTCGACATGCAGCAGTTTTGAACTCATTGCGCCATTGACACAGTCACAGCGTCAAGGCGGAAGTGGAAGTCGTTTGCCATGCGTACGCATACTTCTGTTTTCCATTTTCCCCAGAGGTGTGGCTTTGTGTGGTGGGGAGGGGGGTACGGGGGACTCAACTTTTTGACAATTGATGTGCACAAATATGTACTTATATTCCCGCAGATAAACTTGGCTCATCGTATTTGCCAGCAGACAAATTGCATGCTCATAGTCGGCATCTCATGGCAGCTCATGCCAGACACAAAGCCATTGATACGTACGGAGCGCAGTCAATTTTGCTTTTTCTGTTTTTCTTTTGCACACTGAGGTAAATTCAATTGAATTGGACAGACAGAAAGGTGGAAGCTGATCTGAGTAGCAAGGCTGCCACAATGGCGCTTAATTTTCAACGTTGCAACAACAGCGAGTGCCAAGGGAGGTCATAAATAATTTTCCGGGGAGGGGGGCAGTGCGCGGGAGTGTGTGGGGGGGGGGGGGGCTCGAGTTAACAAGAATTTTCGCTTTACCCACACTTCCGGGGCGAAACTCAGTTCTCAAAGCTTTTGCTTTCGCCTCACAGGTACAAGTAGCAGGATTGACTTGGATTGCTAACTCACCAGCCTTGCAGGGATCCATGTCAATGTCGTTAGATATCTTTGGCGTCACCTCCAGATGCAGCAGCTGTTCGATGCTGTATTTACTGTGATATGGCCGCCGATTTGTTAACGCCCGCAGCAAATGCAAATGGCTTCTACGATGATGATGATGACGAGACATTGACTTCAAATGTGATTCATCCGCTGTTTGAATTGGCCTGCCGGCATCAACTGCACCGTGGTCCGTGCTTACAGACATCATCTCTCCAGTTAACTTGGCGCTTTTGGCATGAGCCGAGATAAGCACCAACAGAGCTGTGGCTATCAGTAAAATATAGTTTGTATAGCTGCGCACTGAGGTGGCAGCCGAAGCCGCTGCCAGGCCCGCCATCGCAGCGTGTGGTCACTGTACGCTGGTTTTTTGCACGTTCTTTTGCAGTTCGGTCGATTGTCAATTATCAGCAGTTTACAGTTTTTGCATATTTCCTAACAGGTGGCCTGAAATTGACAAAGGAAAAAAAAACAAATGATGTCAACACTTTGTAATTGGTTTATACTGACTTCATTCAGTTTCGATTTGGTGCGAGAACGGGTATGGAATTGTTCGCTCATCAGCTGGCTGAATATTGTGATAATGGTTTTTTTATGACCTTCCCATGGGAAATTTTCAATAACGCCTTACAAATCGGACAAGTATTGTAGTTGTAGACAGATAATGATAACACAAGGCAACAAAATAAGACTTTTTTTGCTGTACATTAAAAAGGTAGGTAGTGATTCAAGATGCCTTTCAAAAATGTTCCATTCCGTCTAGTTTTATACTAGTTTTGGTTTAAAGTAGCTGGTTTAAAGTAGCTGTTTTGACACTTTTTAGATCTCTTTGATATTGCTTCCTAGCTTTAAGACAAACTGTACCAAATAACTCCGCCATTTGTTAAAGCGAAGATCCACAACTATCAAAAAATGCCTAGCGACCAAAATCATGCTATGCAAAATCAATTTAGTTGGATAGTGATTTGAACACTTTTACTCAAAATTATATATTTTCACTTTAAAACCCAAAAATATTTGGGACAACTAGTTTGAAAGCTAAGCAACTGTACTTTACGATAAAAATCAAAGTAAGTCAAAACAAACGAATTTGTTACCCATAAAACGAGCATAAAAATGTTCAAAATGTATGCCTTTTAAGCAACTTTAAGCTCTTATTGGCATAAATCTAGGTATAGCTAACGAAAATCAGCTTGAGTAACCACCAGCGCTTCAGTAAACAGAAAACAAGAAAGAAAGTCGGTCAAGCCCGACTTTAGCATGCTCTGTACCAACGAAATTATATGCTCAGCATATATTTTGATGCTGCAGTAGCAGCTGAAAGCAGCGCTGCTTCTGCGCTGCAGCAGCAAACAGTCTTTTGATCATAACTCGAAAACCGTTCATCCAATCTTCATCATTCCTTTGGCTGATCGATAAGTTATCCTTATTACTAAATATATCTTGAAGGAACAACGCACCTTTCTTTAAAACTGTAGGAGATATGACGTTTTTTCTAAATTGCGGGGGCGGCAGAGGGCGTGGCCAAAATTGAGAATAAACTTGATCTGCCTGCAGACATAAGAAGCATATGTCCCATACATGTCAAACCTCTATCTCTTACCATCTCTGAGATCTGTGCGTTCATACGGACAGACAGACGGACGGACAGACAGACGGACATGGCTATATCAACTCGGCTATTGATGCTAATCAAGAATATATATGCTTTATAGGGTCGGAGATGTTTCCTTCTTGATGTTACATACTTTTGCACAAACTTATAACTGTGTCCTGCCTCTCCTCCACCTCCACCTCCAGAAAAGCTCTGTTTTTAATCATTGCTCTATGTCGAGCTTACTTATTCTTTATCTTACTTTATTAGAAGGTGAGCTACTTATATCACTATAACTTCTGTAAAACATTTCCGGAAGGAAATGTACTAAAAACTCTCTGTGTATGAGAAATACTTTAATTCAAATCTGTTCTTGAAATTCCCAACAGGTTCTAGCACTTTGCTTACAGAGTAAGAGAGACGTCTAGCCTACAGTAATTCATGTCCTTGGGTTTGTGAATCAATAACTACAGAAAATTGGTAATCGCTTTGGAATTTTACCTATTTTATATCTATTTTAAGTAATTCTCTTTTGGGAAGACTTTAGTTTTGTTTAATGGGATTTGCATTAAATTCTGATCAATTAAAGTTTGAAATAGTTACAAATTTTCCCTAATCAGTCTTAAATAAAGAACTGGGGGATTGAACAAAATCATACTAGAATTAATTATTTTGCACTTGTCTTTTTTGTAGTGACATTCTTGGGCCAAATATGAAATTCTCTATTTATTCTCTGCCTACATATTATTAGTTGCCAAGAAACCAAATTCCCGTTCATCCTTGGTAAATATCTGATTGCAAGTGACAATAACTCTTCCAGTTACCTAATTGTTCCTTGCCAATTTCGAGCTGCAATCGATGCGTAAATTTAGCCAAAGCCAGGCAAATTATTCTAAACAAAAGTCTCCCATTCTGAGCTGCATGCATGTGCACAATCTAGGAGATATGTTTATACCAAATTTCCTGCATCCGCTTTCAACGTAATCAATGCACACACGTTGTCTGATTTACATATGCTTATGTGAGTGTGTGTGTGTGTGTGTCTGCTGATATGTCTTGCTGTTTATATCTGATAGCATATGGTGGGCGCTCTTCAGACAGCTGGCATCACATGCACTGATTTTGGAAACAAAAGAGGGATATTTTTAGCAGCTGGTGAAGGGAAGGCAAAGTGTAAGCGTTACAGAATAGGAATCCTTGATCTGCCTACATATGGAGGTCTCCAGCTGGCTTAGTGCAAATGGATATCAGAAGAGAAGTCATCGATAATCCATAAATTCACATTCAGAGCTCTTATCATTCCGCATTCATTTGCCTTTTTCACCATGCTATTTAAGCCGTCATGGCTTCACTTTTGGTAATACCGAATTCAAGTTTTGACGCTCAACGCTTGTCTGATCCATAATGGCAAGAGATCTATCTGGCAAGATATTCAAACCAGCCGCTATCCAGGATCTGTTCACAATCATGTTGTGACAACAAATATACACTCAAACAAAAAGAGGAACCTAAAAATCCCCCCTAAAATCATTTTCTTTTCTTAATTTAAAGAAAGTTCCTTTTTTTTGAGACAGTTTTTTCTTAAACTTAGAAAAATCAACCCGAAAAATATTTGTTTTTTTTTAAAATAATTTCTTTAAATTAAATTTAGAAAAACCATTTAGAATCTCACACTAAAATTTACAAAAAAAAAAACAAATAATCGGCCTAAAAACAGAAAAATATTAAAACCACACCCCTTGTAGTTCTCAAGTACGAACTCCCTGCATTCGGAATATAAAAGGGGCAACTGATATAAGGCTTGCGGAGAAGGTCAAGCTAACGTCAGCCCTGCCCGACTTCGATATACCCATAATTAATGTTTAATAACCTCTCTTTATGTTAATTAACAGAGCATTAACATTAATTTGAATATTTCCACTTAGCAATCCGTTCATGCGGCTCTGATAAATATATATCGTTTTTTTATAACCCTTATAGCTCTGCCATTTATTATCCGATATAATAATAATTTGTGATATTGTAGATAAATAATATTTTTATTGTAGATAAATACTTTATGTGGTCAGAAATGCTTTCTTACATGCGATAGAAAAATCCGGATAACCTCTGCAAAGGTATAATAATGTATATTTTAGGTTTGTACTTTCTAAGTTTAAGTAAAAAACTGTCCAAAAACAAGAAATTTTCTTTTAACTACACTGAAAAAAGAAATCAATCTGAAACGGGATTGAAAACAGGGTAATCCCGGTAACTCTTGAACCAATCAGAGAAAAGATTGATTTGCCTCACACTTTTTTTTTAGTTCCAAAAAACAGGATCACTTTAATCCGGTTCCGCGGATTACCCTGTTTCCAATCAGATTTGTTTTTCTGTGTAAGAAAAACACACTAAAATATAATATGTAATACATTTTTGGAGTGTAAAAATATGTAAGCCCCAAAAGGTAGCATGTTCTTCGATCCTATAAAGTTTGACATGTATGGGACATATGTGTCTTATTCTTGCAGGCAGATCAACTTTCCGACTTGACTGTATTACGAAATTAGCTCGAATATCAGCCGCACTCTATAATCAGCTTAACACTTAATTAATATTGATTTAATGGTGTCGCACCGAATCTCAACACCTTTTGTATCTATGCACAATGCCAGGTAATTGAAAACCGCTTAGTTCTTCAGCGAGAAACCTATTCAATTAACTTGAATGGTGGCGGCATGGCGGTCATTGTTATCGTTGCTCTGCCATGTCGTCCACAATTGTGCCGATTTCGTTAAATCATTTAATTTCCTGACTCTCACACACACACCGAAACAGAACAGGCCAATGGAAAATTAAGTAACCTTTTGTGCGGGAGAAGGTGATTTAACCAAGCGCAAAGAAAACTAACAAATTCCCCGCAGACAATTCCACGAGCCAGTCCTTGGGCAAAAGTTTACCAAACAGCAACAGAAACAACAACAGCCTTAACAAAGGCAACGGCAAAGGAGTGCAACATATTTTCTTAATTTCATTTCATTTCATTTCACTTTGCACAAATGGCGTCTGCCATTTCCATAATCCACAATCGCATAATTACGTATACGCCGCATGGCACCGTCAGGCATGGCAAACAGCAGTTTCCTCTTATTAAAGGCAAATTTAAAATTCAATTGATAAATTGCAAGACTAAATAAGCAAAAAGAAAGTTAGCTCGTTGCCCTCTTTTAATTGCCCCCCTCCCCCTCCCCAGACCCCATCGCTTTGAGAGCGAATTGAGAATCGTTGAAAAGTATGTTAATTGGCTTTGGCCAGCGTTTGGGCCACTGCTTATTATGAAATGGGCATTCCTATCGCAACAACATGGATCAGAAAAACGTTTTGCGGGGCGTAAACAAATTACGATTTCAGTTTAATAAACAAATAATGCTTTCATTCGATTTTGATGGACTTTTCAAGTCTCACTGAGATTTCCTTCTCACTTTTGCATAAATTATCATTTCAAAAGCTTTTAAATGTCATCTTCAAATGGCGTGCGCCATTTACTTTTAGTTTAATTAGATGAGATAAACGCACCAGATATACCTACGTACTGGCATCCTTCCTCCACCCAGCACACCATCAATCAGGCTTGTCAAGTGCCCGGCTCGCCAGTTTCCAACTACATGAGCTGACAATGACAAGCGTCAAGTAGCTGGGGAATCACAGAGAGTGATGATTCGGCTGTAGAAAGGGGGCTGGGGCGTTGGATTCGTTTTTTCTTATTGTTGGTCCTTTGACTGGGCTAAGCAAGTTCCACTCAGTCCACGACCCACGTCTCTCATTTCATTTTTGTCGTTTTTAGTCTTTTACAAGAGCAAATCTTGACACGAAGTCGTCGTCCAACTTCCCATGTTCCGTTTCCCCTCCCTGCTCTTTGTTTTTGCTTAATTTTGATTTGCTCTGTCGCAGCTTGACAGTTGACGTTTGCAGTTGCGGAACTATTTCAGACAAGGATATGAATTTAAATATCCTTGTTGAAAATTTCATTTTATGCAAACGATGCACGCAGTGACAGAAATGAAAGAATATTTGATAATTACGAACTGATAGAAATGGCCTGGCTCCCCATGGGCTGATTTGCCAGCCTACCGTGAACTTCAAAGAATCCAGCCAATAAATATCAGTTTCCTATTCTTGTCACTACGTTAACTTGCACCTCTTGGTGAAAAGGATGAATTCCATTTTGTCTGAGTTCTATTCCTTCCACGCACTAACGTCTCTCCTTGAGTGTGGTTTCCTCTATGGAGTAGTTGGACCAAATCAATAAACTAATTGAACAATTGAAATAAGTACAAACGGTGTTAGTACAAAAATCAAGTATCAATAACGATATTTTTTGATCCCGAATAACTTGATTTAAGTACATTTCATTCGTTTTGATCCTAATTATGGGTTGCTATATTCTTAAGCCCAACCTAACTAACTCTTTAAATAAGTAAACATATTCATTATTGAAGATAAATTCAATTCAAGATTCGACCATTATGATCCCTTGGATTGAAATTGAAGTTCATCAACAATTATTGTTCAAGATGCGTTTCATGTAGTTCAGAAATCATCCAACCGGTTGGGAATTTTAAATACAGGTTCGCTTAAAAATAACTCCTACTTTTCCATGCACTTCAAGATACTTTGTTTTTCAATTTTAAAAGAGAAAAGGGACTTACAATCTCTATGAACGTACACTGAAAAAAGAAATCAATCCGAAACGGGATTGAAAACAGGGTAACCCGGATACTCTTGAACCGATCCGAGAAAAGACTGATTTGTCATTTCGGATTGATTTCAGATTTTATTTCTGTGTATACACCTAGAATTATGGTTTATTAAAATTCCTCACCATTAAGAGTCGAAAAAGTATAGCTTTCTCAACAGATTTTAGTAAATTTAAGATTTAAGATCGGGGTTAAAAGGATAATATTCGTTGAAATTAAGAGAAATTTTTCAAAAGGAAGAAGATTTTGTGATTTAAAACGAACCCTCTATCTATCTATAAAGCTGTGGGAGATATGACTTTTTTCTAAATTGCGGGGGCGGAAGGGGGTGTGGCCAAAATTGAAAATAAACTTGACCTGCCTGCAGACATAAGAAGCATATGTGCAATACATGTCAAACCTCTATCTCTTACCATCTCTGAGATCTGTGCGATCATACGGACAGTCAGACGTACATGACTCTGCTTTTGATGCTGATCAAGAATATATATACTTTATGGGGTCGGAGATGATTCCCTCTGGCTGTTACATTCATTTGCACAAACTTATAATACTCTATGTACCTACGGTACGCAGTATAAAAACTACCAGCAGAAGGAAACTAACGAATCTCAACAAAAGCGAGAGGGATCAGTGTAATAAGAGGTCTAAACAATAAACTACTTCGAACTCTTTGAGCACCCAACTAGGCTTAGGAGAGTATAAAGATTTTAGTGTTCTCAAATATGAAAGTAGAGCGGTTTCGAAAATTGTGGGTGCACATTAGAGCGTGTTTGAAAAAAAAAAACAATTTTTTTGGGTTCTCGCATAGCTCAAAAATGCTGAATATTTTTTTTGAGAATTTAACGAAAATCCCATATTAGATATTTTAAGGTTTAATGGTGAAATGGAATAAGCCAAATAGGACTAATAGTTACATGACAAAACTTGAACTAAGTTCCTCCAATGCATACTTAAAATGAAGAGGTACTCTTTGTTGGTTGTATTTAGTCAAGCGACTTTTAACTTGTCTTTCACAGCTCCTTAAAAATGTGCACTAAAGTGCTCTCAACTTTAGCTAATTACTTGCTTTAACGACTACAAAGCAATCATAAAGTTTTCTATTATTTTTCAGTTAGATCTTTGCAATTGTAAAGGGAATCAAGACTTTCTCTTATTGTTGAAAACTTTGGCTTAAGAACCGAACAAAGTGTCGCTTTGTTTAAATATGCAGAAAAATCAAAAGGAAATTATTAGCAAGCAAAAAGTATTGCATGGCAGCAGGCGCAGCTGACTGGGCCAAATGACAGCAGCAACTGGTAAGTAAACCGGAAAACTGGGCCTCAATTTGAAAACAGCTTAATTTCAATTACGAACGCAGAAAGCGAAATGCCTCCAACGCCAACTACTGAAATGGTATAATGAACGCAGACACTCTTCCATCTGCAGCAAGCCGAGTTGGCTGCCCGGACGACTTTTATGCGATTTAAAATGCTTTACAAGCGCAAAGTGCAACCAGGCGGGTGAGCAAACAAACAGACAAACCCACCAGCAAACGGATGGACACCGAAATGAACCAACGAACGTCCAGGACCAAAGCCAACGGCAAATAATTAAACTTGGCTACCTAGCACCTGTGGCCCTTGTCGCTGGGTCGGTTAGAGCCAGCAACCACTCCCACCTAGAGATGTCTGCAACAGTGGCAGCCGGGTCGTGTCCAGCCAGGCCCTGATTATTTAGCAGCTCGCCATGTGAATGTAAATAAAGTTCAACCATAAAATATACCGCAGACAGATAGGCGAGTGCGGAGCAGCCTCCCGTCGTTCCATAATCTGTAAGTGAAACCGGGTGATGCAAATAACCACAGACACAGACAGAGTTGGCTGCCTCGGGGAGCCCTCTATATGTATGTACAAAGAAACTGCGATTTATGCACTTGCTGTGGCAGTAAAGTTAAGAAATAATTAATACTAACAACAACAAATTGCAAAGCGTGCATTGGCCCACAGGGATCTGCACCTTTGCATTCCCATTCCCATCCCCATCCCCATCCCCATCCTCATCCGCTGCTGCGTCTGTTGTTTTGGGCCATGAATAACAATTGCCAGGCGGGTGAAAAAAATATGGTGCCAAAGATTTCTTTTTATGGTGATTGCGTGGGAAAATTTGTGCACGGTAAAAATGGGGGGTGATGGGGGGGGAGGATTGCCTGGCAACGGCGATAAAAAAAACCTCATGCAAATATGAACAGCGAATGAAATCCTTTTAATTTGACAAATAAAAGTGAAGGCAAGCCACGAAACGAAATGAATTATACAACATTTTGTGGAGCTTAACAATAGAAAACTTTAAAAACAATAACTTCGTTTGAAACACTTTAATAAAGTTGGTCACATTTATTTCAAATATTTCAAATGACGATTCCGAATCTATTTCCTACTGAAAGCAGAGGTAGCCTTAGGCTTCTCCCTCTTAAAGCGGAATATTGAAGCATAGAAGCATGTTTTATGGATTCCTCCAATCCGTGCAAGTTTCTTTAAGTTCTACCGAAGTCATTTTGGGTGATGCCTAGGTGTGCAGCATTCTTTCAATGAGATAGCCATCATTCAGGCTTCATGTTGAACGTGAGTCGTCGCTACTGTACAGCAAAGGAGGATGTCTCAAAAAATATATGTACATCTCCTTCCTTCAAAAATTTGGGTTAAACAAGTAGGAAAGTCGGTCAAAATCGATCGGTATTTAACTAACAAAAAGATAAAGGCACACCGAAATGAAATGAAATCAACTTTTGCAAAATATCCGAGATCTTTCTGCTATAAATGTTAATTTTATGTGACAAAAGAAAGAGACGAATTAAAAACCAACCTTTTTAGAAGGAATGAGAGTTATAAATTGGTCAAACAACAAAGCAAAGGGAGTGAAGACAGTATTGATGGCACGAACCAAAAATAGTAGAAATGGTACGACCACAATCAAATTTTGAAATGATCACAACAAAAACTCTGCCTGAAAAAGTTAAAGAGAGCATTGAGCTAAAGAACCTGCAACTAATGGCCAAAATACTCCATTTTTTTTTTGGGGCCTGAACATTCGTGACGCTTCCGTATATCGGATTATAGGGTCGGAAATGTTCCCTTCTCCCTGTTACATACTTTCTTACAACCTCATGATCCACATTTTTTCACTTTTAGTGGGAACAGTGTATAAAAAGCGCGTTTTCAATTCCAGTTTAATATTACAATAATTTTACAATTTTCTGGTTTTAAACTAGAACATGTTGTACTTTAAGTTCTAGGTATTTATTTGGGTTGGCTTTAAAAATGTTATAGACTTCCACCAGTAGGGCCGTCCCCTCTTTCCTTGTTGTCCGTTGTCCTTGTCTGTTCGTTGGCCGTAGCTATCGCGAAAATTGTAATTTGTTGGCACAGAAGTTGACCTTGAATTTGGCACTTTAGCGAAACGACATATTATATATTTGAATTTTGGGCCTTTTTTAATACATATAGATATATTAAGTCACTGGGCTCTTTTTGTTTATTTATTTATTTTACAATATTCCCGGTGCTTCAAGTATAAAACTTATGATTATTGCACCAGTCACAAATACAATTTTAGAAGATATATCCTTAGCATCCTAACTTAATCTACTTTTACAAATATAAATTTTGTATTTGTTTTAATTTTGATTTTGTTCTATTATTATAAATATATGTTCTAATTTTTAAGGTGAGTATAAAGTTTGTCCCTAAATTGCGTTGCACTACTTACATTTTTTAAATAATTTTTTTGTGCATATTTAAACAGAGACACTTCGTTTAATTTTCTCTACAATTGCAAAAATCTACTAAGAAGACTTTATGATTGCTTTGTTGTCTTTAAAGCAAGAAATTACCTAAATTTAACTTAAACTTATGGCAGTCTGACAGTCTTTGTGGTTAAAAGTTGAAGGTGAAGATTTGAAAAAAGCTGGTAAAGCTGATCTAGAATATTTATATATATTCTTTCTACACTGAAAAAAGAAATCAATCCGAAACGGTATTGAAAACAGAATAATCCCGGATACTCCTGAGCCGATCCGAGAAAAGATCGATTTTCCTCACACTTTTTGTTTTTAGTTCCAAAAAAAAGGATCAATTTAATCCTGTTGATTTGTTTCTGTTTTCAATCCCATTTCGGATTGATTTAAGATTTTTTTTTCAGTGTAGGGTCAAAACTCCTCATATTCTTAATAAATGCCAATACAAGCTTAAATCCAGAAAATTTTTTTTTAAATTTGACCAGATTTCAAATTTGTCTAAAATACCTAGTTTACATAGAATTTGGCTCCTGTACGAAAAGTTCACAGAGTATATAAAGTTTGTATGTAACATTCAAATAATAGAGGAAAGTTAAATGCGGCTCTGCTGAAGTTGTTATACCCTTGCAGCACTCTTTTTAACTAATTTGTAGCTTTAGTAATCAGGATTAATTATCGATGGGTAAAGATCGGATAAACGACAGTCATGCTATGAGCAAACATTTGCTCATTCGCTGCTACTGCTTCATTGAAAATAATGTAAGCTGGGCCCACTCTTTACTAAGTAAGTTAAGTAAAGTTTACTTAACTTAATCTTGTCAATTATGATGCATAGACATCGGATTTTAGGTAAAAATATATTTTTAATGGGTGGTCACAAAAAATATCTGATTGGGCACAAATCTGTTTCATGAAAAGTAGATTATTTTTTTTTAATCCTCCTTTATTTTGCATATTTGACATATTTACATATCTTCCACCTAATCATTTTTTTGAGAATATTTCGACCTATTTTGACCTATTTTGGAATATGCCATATGCTTTTACATATTCTGAGAGTAATAAGAATGCCTTTTATGCAAGTTAAAAAACGAAAATACCAATCACAAACTGCATCAAACACTGGCAGGTACCTGTAATGTGCCTGGAGCAGTCTGAGATATCGGTGGAGATTAAGGATTGGGAAAATTAGAGTAAAGAATCGTAATTCAAACCATTTTACAGTCTTTGACGATTCATTAAATAGCATTCAAAAATGATGGTGAATAACAGTATGTCAAACTTTTCTGTAGATCGAGTTCTAGATCTATTGTATGGGCGTTATTCTTAGCTGAGTGTTCTAAATGGTAACTTCAAAGTTAAATACTCAAGAAACTTGTTATTTAATTAACTGCATAACTAAGATTGTTATTTTACTGAGCCGCAATAAAAACAAGTAAGGGCGCTGCAGTCGAGTTTCCCGACCACGAAATACCCTGTTCATTTGTTTTCATTTATTTGTTTTTGTAACATAATCTGCAACCTAAATGTAGGCAACACTTTTTTCTAGTCCTGACCATAAACTGGAGGGGTGTACTCGTATCAGCTCAACTGTTTCGCTTATAACTTCGGTGTTTTTTGTCCGATCTGATTGTACTTTTCAGAATAGATAGTTATTGGGCCTAGCTTGATGTATACTAAACCACGAGGCTCTAACTTGAGAATTGTGGATCTGACTATCTGGCTATCTAGGTCTAGGATTTCCAGAGGAGGTCTAGGTTTCTTGGGAGATAAATGGGGGACGGGGTGGAATTTTTCTAAATCTGAAACGGGCGTTGATCTGCGTACAGCATAAATCTACCTTCGTGCAACAATTTGCGGCTCTATCTCTTACTAGTCTCTGAGATCTGATGCGTTCATACAGACAGACAGACGGACAGACGGACAGACGGACGGACGGACGGACAGACGGACGGACGGACGGACAGACGGACATGGCTATATCGACTCGGCTGTTGATGCTGATCAGGAATATATATACTTTATGGGGTCGGAAGATGTTTCCTTCTGGCTGTTACATACTTTCGCACAAACTTCATGATCCTCCTATGTCCCATTTTCAATGGGAACAGGGTATAAAAACATGGATGACCGATGGTAAAGAAAATAGGCCGAAGCATATCAGTACAAATCAGTAAATCGGAAAAACAAGTTTAATGCAAACAGACTGACATAAAGTCCACAAAGCACTTACAAACTTTGGGAGTTACAGAGTAGCTTATAGTCAGGATTGACCAACTTGCATATTTGTTTTTAAATGTTTTCGTAACTAAAATGATTTTTTGTTTCGCGTTCTAAAAGAATCCTTTTCAGAACGTACCAGAACACATTCTCAAAATCAGTTCTTCATTATGCGGTCAGAACGTAACGTTGCGAAAGTATGGTACGAATCGAGGGATTTACCATAACTGTGCTGTGAACACTTCGCTACGAACCATTTACAGTACATTCCTGTGAACAGTACTTTCTTGTGTTTAGTATTGTTTGCATTTCCAACATAAGGTCGGAATGTTAAATGGTACTTTGAGAAATGCAAATATTGACATATTTTGACTATTTTAGCCTATTGCGACCTATTTTAAACCTATTTTAGCATATGCATTTACCTAAAATAACATATTTTGGATATGATCATCTCTAAAAATTAGCAATATTAATATTAGTCTAATTCCAAAATTTCACGATTTTAAGACCAAAAACAAAAAAAAAACGTAAAATCCGATGTCTAATGATGAGTGAATCTTGATATATATATATATATCTTATGCTTAGGACTAAGACAATGAATACCCTCAATGTATTTCGACAAACTGTGATATTGTCCACAAAAAGGTTTACATTTTTCCTCTAATTTGTACGAAAATAGAACCAAATAAGACAGAAAAAAGAAACCGGTTATAAATGTGAAAAATGAAATATAATATCATACATTAGCTTGGAAGGAGCATAAATGAAATCTGCCAAGTCTTCAATTAATTACACATGAAGAAATGGGGCACAGCGCGGCAGCAGGACTCAACAGCGCGGAAGCGCACTTGTGTCATCCAGATACACACACGCATACACGCACACAAACACTTGCGACATATCATTAACTTTGCTTTATAGCAACACAAGTTAAGGGGGGCGTGAGATACGAAATTCAAAGCAGCTTTTCCAGACGCAGCCAAAAGATGAAGTAAAATACGAAAAGAAATAACTTGTGGAGTTGTTTTTTTTTTTTTTTTTGGGGACGGGGAAAGTGTCATCATGGAGGGTTTTCTTCGGCGTCAGCTGCTAAGCAAATTCCGAACAAGCCCTAATATTCATAAAAATAACTCAAATCTTTGGGCAGATTTCCACATACCCGTATGAGCATGTGTTGGTATGTGTGCCAACTCCAGACAAGTTGGTCGTTGTTACCTGAAATATACCTGACTTCATCGGCACCGAATGGTTTCATGGCATCTCCGTCTCCACCTTACATTCTAACCGCACTTAATTCGCTTTTAATTTTTGTCCTGCTGCCACAGCAAAAATGTGAAAAATTCTCCATTTCCTTGACAGGAAAAAAAGGAACAAAAAAAACCCGAAAATACAGCAGAAATTTGTTTGTTAAGCACGCGTTTCCAGAGTGAAGTGCGTGTGCATAAGAAGGAACGGAATGAGCGCAAAGGAAATCTAAATGAATTCTATTCAAAGCGTAAGTGAGAGAAATATGAAATGAAATGTCGCTGACACAGGGCGAAGGTGGTGGATGGGTGGATGCTGGCGAGGGTGAGGGTGAGAGTCGAAAAGTATTGTAAAGAAATGCATACGCGGGCAATTTTTCTGCTTCTGGCATTATTGTTGCTGGGACATGAAAATGCTTAATGGCCAAGTTGCCACAAAGTGTTCGCCCAGCTACAAAGCGGAACAGAGACAAGGGGCAAGTCAGTGAAGCAAAAGTGAAATGCGTTTGCCAGCTTCGAAAGTCCTTATTACTTTGTGTGTGTGTGTGTGTGTGTGCACGAAGAAAAATAAATATTTCAGATTTGATTTTTTGTATAAACATGGAATTTAAATTTTTGGTTTCTAGTACTATTAGCTGTAAGTAACTAAATGGTTACTTAGGTAACACTGTTGAGGTAGTTTGATTCAATGATCTAGGGCAGTTTGATGAGTCACTCCATTCATGAAGATTCAGTCCAAATCTCTTAACCACAAGTCAATTCTTTTGTTTTCAAAACAATCATTTTTCGCAGGCAGATAATTCTGTAGAAACTACCTGGTGGTTTAGTATGGGAAAGTCTATTAACGGTGACACTTCGCCTTTAATTTTATGCAAATTTGGCATATTTTTAGATGCCAGGTGTTTGCCATACATGTGAGAACACCTGCCACAGGCACGGTCACTTTACTAATGCCATATATGTAAAAGAAAATCTGTAAGTTTTCCTATAAATTTTACTCAGTCTAAGCTAGGGTCGGGTGCTTTTCGTGTTTTTCTTCGTGTCACACACATGCACGACTCAACACGATGTGTTGGCACCCAACATTTGGAAGATCATTTTGGAAAAAACAGCTTAATGAGTCTTTCTCGAGCCCTTTTAATGATTCAAAAATTATTATTAACTTGTGCGATTAAAAGAAGACTAAAAGGTCCCAAAAGTGGTGTACCAGTTTCTTCCGACAAAAGTATAATTTCCGATCAGAAAACGAGCGCATTTATAACTATTTTAATCAGATCGAGGATTGGAAAAAGACTTGAATGTGATCAAAAATTACATGTGCATGTGCAGGTCTATTTGTGAGAAAACACGACAAGCCAATACTATCAGGCCTGTTCCCGTTTTCGATTCCGATCGATTGGAATTGGTGGATGTTCCCATTTCCGATAAACGATACACTGTTTAAAGAGATTTGCCCCAGAGTCAGTGGTATGAAAAGAATGATCAAATTTTCTTGGCGACCGTGATTCTTTGCATCTTGCTAATATTTATACTCGTTACTCATAGAATAAAAAGGGTATACTAAAGTCGTGCGGACAAGGCTAGTCTACATTTAAAATTTGGTTGCTTTAGCTCATCTAGACTCTGAGATCTGTAAACAGATTGTTAGTAGTTAACTGGCATACAATAATCAGGCACCCTGCCAGTGTGTCTGAACGCGCCATATGAAAATTCTTGTAAGATGAAACTGCCCTCTTACCTTTTGTGTACAAAAGGTTGAATTGCTTAAATATCTTGTATGATGTAAGGGTAGGGAAATTATATGTTGAATATATAGCAAAGCCGCGGGTAGTAATTTTTAATATCCCTTAAAATGTATTTATAAAAAGTATGAAGATGTAAAATTCAGTAATTGACTATTTTAGTTCTCAAGAAATAGTTTGTCATTTCTTTGGTAGAAATTGATTTAAGGTCCCAAAATCTTTCACTTAAAAGCTCTGAGAAATCACAAACCTTGAGTAAACCCACAGACTCTTTGGAAGTCGTGCACAATATAAGCCAAAGAATCGTTTTAAGTTCGAGTAACGGGCAAGAATCGAATCAACTAGTGTGGATCTGTCTTGAAGTGCTAAGAATGTGCTTTGGATTACCGGGATTAACGGGATTACCCAGTTTTCAATCGTGTTTCGGTGTGTTCTTTTGGATTTGAATGAAATTCAACACACAGATACTTCACTTCATGAAAGAAGATATAATATAAGTATACCAAACAACTTTGATATCAACGGTCAGAAAACAGAGAAGTTTGCCAATTTCTATATATGAGTACTTATGAGAGCGCGCTGTAACAATGCAGGCGTTGGTTATTGGAAAATGTATAATAAGATGTAATGTAATGCATAATAAGACTATTTATAAAAACTTAGGTTGTTACGAAGATTTAAGGGATCGGAATTGTAGACAAGTTGAAGGAAAGTGAAGATCAAATTGTACCAAAAAGTCTTGAAGTTGATTTTGAAATATTATGAAATGGGAGGTGAAACTCACACTGTCAACACAATCGAGAAATTTTGATGAATTTAGATTATAATGAAGACTTAAAAGATTCGAATTGTAGATAGATTGGTATATCTAACCGACCATTAACTGTAACCTGGCTTTCATAGGTTTAAGGTTTCAGGTTCACGGAGCGCGATTATAAGGTCGGAGAAATTAGGCTTAGGGTTGAGTTTCCTTATTCGAGATCCGTCCTAAGGCGATTCACCCTAAAATTAAGAAAAATATATTTTCATTTATGAGATATTTTTCTTAAACTTAAAAAATTTCCCATAATTGAGAAAATATTTTTCTTAGTTTTAGGGTGAGTCGCTTTAGGACGGATTTCATAGGAGAATTTCTAATTTTCAGGACGAATTGTTTTTTGAGTGTGTCGACCCTATACTTTATGAGGTCGGAGATGCTTCCTTCTATGCGTTACAAACATCTGAACAATTTTAATATAAAGTAAATAATACAAGGGAATAAAAAAAATTGGTATCATGAATCCTAAAGCAAAGTTCTCAAAATCGAAATTAAACATTCAATCTCCAAAGCAATTTGAAAGAGTATTTTCTTTGCTATATTTGCATTTGAACAGAATTCGCCTGATTTAGTGCCAATTTCTCATCTTCTAGTTTCTTTGTGTTAGATAAAATTGTGACAGTTGGCTGAAGTAGAATAGTTTGTCCCTTAGCCCTTAGTTTGTATATTTGTTTTGGGTAACTTCAAACCTGTTGGCCTTCTAAAATCTTTCCACGTGCTCCAACCACCAAAAATTGGTGCAACTGTGGATTATAATCAAACTTTAAAATGAGTTCCAGAAATCCCGGCATTGCCCTGAATGACAAAAGCAGGGAACAAACTAAAATTTGAATTAGAATTTTATTCATGCATTGAATCATCATCATTCAAATTGACTGGCTGTGGGATGCATCATTTCTTCAAGTGTGTTTGTGGGTGCGTGTGCAGTGAAGCGTTAGCAACCTGGGCAACTGTATCAATATGCGTTGCCTTTGTCGCACATTTCCCTCCCACCACCCACTCCACTGAACCTCTCATTGGTAAGAAGAAAAAAAAATACCCCCGCTGACAATTGTTTGCCAACGGAAGCTTATTTTTTGCGTCAAACGGAAGTGTTGAGGCATCTTAGAGAGAGCTATGGAATTTTAATATTTTCCATTTCATTTTCTGGCTGCTGCCGATGCGGCTGCTGTTGCTGCTGCTGCTGCTTTTTCTTATGCATAAATTTCCATTAAACGGACAAACGCATGGACCATTCTCTGAAACAGTTTTTTCGCAACAATGTGAGACCATTCGAGGAAGCCGTCCAATTAAGTCTAATGCGCAGGCTTGCAGCCTTTTGGGCCTTCGCTTACCTTTAATTGCGCGGCCGGGCAGACGTCGGCCGAAGACGACGACAAATGCGAAAATATAAAACGGCCAGTGGCCGGTCCAGCAACAATAACAAGATCGAAAATCGGGTTCGTTGCTACCTAAAGATGACTCTGGACGTTGCTCGCGACTTATGTCGTGGACACCACCTTGACTCTTGACGCTGGCTGTTCCGTATTTGCAGTAGCGCGCAGCAAATGAAAACAAAAACAAAAAACAAAAAACAAAAAAAGATTCTATTTTAATTGCGCCGGCGGCCTTTAGATTGGCAATTGACGATTTGCGTGGCGTTTGTGTGAAATGGAAAGCGGAAAACCGCACAAAGTGCCCAGCCAGAGATAATAAAGAAGCGTTAAACGCAAAACACCCACAGCGCAAAAGCCGAAAGACGAGTTGCGGGGGCAGCAGCGGCGCCCAGGGTGCTGCACACAAATGGAGGCAGCGGCCGCGTGCCGTTCCGTTATTTATAGCGTTGAATGCAGCCGCTGAGCTCTATCAGCAACAGCATGTTTATTCGTCGCGTTTGTCGCTGTTGTCAGACCAATAATGTGAAACACAACAACTGAATTCAAGACAAAAACAAAAACCAAAACCCACCGCTGATAAGGTAAGAAAAAAATCAAGCATCAGTTTTAGTACAAAATCGAGTGCGAAGATCGACATTTAATGGCTGATTAACTAAGCAACACACGAGCTGTTGTTCATCAGATTAAGGTAACTCACTTGTTGAACCATTTTTCACTTGGATTTCGGTTTCGGCCCAACTATGTTGTTCCAGTCAATTGCGATTTGGTATACTTGAAATTCAATAAAAATCCAACAAGTTTGTTGCCAAATAATTCTTTCGTTTATTTCTTGTCCCGCACGAGAAGGAAGGAGGAAACACACACGTCCGTTCACGACAAAAGATTCTCGCGCTTTGAGTTCCCAAATCAATTTCAGACATAAACAGAGCGGCAAGTGTTCACGAACTGTTCTCAGCGAGAGCATGCGCCGAGAACAGAAGCAGCAGCAACAGAAGCAGCAGCCACGGCAGATGCGTTGTTAACAGACTTCTGTCGTTGGGCCATTTCCACTTGTGTCTGTGTGTGTGTGTGTGTGTGTGTGTGGGAAGGACGAATGATATCAACCGAGTGCAGGACATTCAACAGAGGGGAACATTTTTTCTGGTTGTGATCATTTTAGTTCTAGAATTAATTATTCTGATTTATGCAATCCCGTTTCTAGTTCCCTTTATGTGTCTTAAAGGAAGTGAGGAACTAACGAAAAGTTTCAAGCTTTTCCCTTAAACTAGGTCAATAAATTTAAAAACTAGGGCACAAACATAACTTTTGTTTTTCAAAATTGTTCCTTTCAATTTTAGGTAAGCTAAACGAGAAAGCTAAGCTAACTTCGTCTGTGCCGAAGTTTTTATACCCGTGCAAGTGCACTCTTAAATATTTAAAAAAATACTCTTTTTCTCTTTCGTTCGTATGGGAGCTATATGATATAGTCATCCGATTTGAACACAAATTTGTAAAATTATATGAAAGCATGTGAAACAAACAAATAAAAAATTGCAGGATGCAACCATAAAAAAACAAAAAGTTTTTCTAACCAAGACTGTTTTACAGACCTATCTTTTGTATGGCAGCTATACCATTTAGTAGTCTGATTTCAATAAAACTTGATAGTATTATAAAAAAAAAAACATAGAAAATCTACGACTACAAAGTTTGGAGACGTTTCCATTGAAAAGAAAAAAGTTTTTCTCACTAAAACTAGGTTTACGGCCGATTGTTCCTATGGGAGCTATGAGATAAAGTCATCCGATCCGGTCGTTTCCGACATATTAGCAGTGTGCGGCAAAAAGAAGACTCTGTGCAGTTCCAGCTCAATACCTTTAAAACTGAGAGACTAGAACAAATAAATGAAAACAAATGAACAGGATATTTTGTAATTGGGGCACTCGACTGCAGCGCCCTTTCTTGTTTTATTTTGTTTTTGTTAACTTGCGAACTGGCTAGACTGCCTAAAAGGACAGAAGCTTATAAGAGCGCATTACGTTTTCAAACTCTTCGATAAGTTAAACCAACCCGAACCGTTTTTGTATGGGACTTTGGTTCGGTTTAGTGTTTCCAGAAGATCATCGAATTGGATTTCGGCTTGGGTTGCGAGCTTGCATTTTCGGCTCGATTTCTACTGCTAACTTAAATGAGAGATTCCAAAATCTTAGAATTGATTGGGATGACTTATTTGAAGTCTACATAAAATTACTATAAAACAATGGAGAAAGCTTTTGTTTTACACAGCTTTGTACCTAAATCCTTATCTGTGGACTTGCCTTGACTTGATACACACCATTGATAAGGGGCGCCTTCTGTGATTCTATTATGTTGAAATAAGTGCAATTTTCGCATTAGTAATTGTTTTCTAATCTGAAGGGCAAAACTTGCTCACATGCTGGTTTCAAATCGTAAAACTTTTACGAATGCCGGTAGCATTAAATGTACTTGATCTTAAGAATTGGGTTTCAAATCTCACCACCTTTGTCATCTAGTCTTGAAACCGAGCAGTTAGTACAACTTTTAATCGAACATAAAAGTGGGCAATCCAAATAATCCCAGGTTTCCTACTGGTCTACTAAGAGACCTTAAACAAAATATCAAAAAAGTAGGCCCTGCTAATTTTGCTCTTAAAAAAATTACTTAAACATTCACACTTCGAAATAGAGTCAGTTCAATTAAACATCGCACTGTTAATTCGTCCTTCGTGCTGTTACTTTGGGAACAGTTCAAGAGAGCAAAACCCGCGCACAGCTGGAGTGTGAAGGTGCTGCTTAATCAACAGGTGTATGCTCTCTCATACATTTTATTGATCGAAGGTGCTGAATATCTTTTATTGTGAGTAATTTTACTTAATTTATAATTTAAATGATTAAAGTGTTCAGTTTTTGTAGTGGTGTTTGCCATTTAACACTCGTTGCCGAGGCAAATTTAAATTTTTTCTTGGCGCCATCGTTACAGTGCTGTAAAGTGTGGCACTGCAGATACATCGATAGCCGAGCGCCAGTGTGCCCGTAGCACACTAATTCTTACGAAATTAGGCCTAAATTAGGCCCCACAAAATCAAATTAGGTTGTAACCTTTAATTTATCTTCTGGGCGAAAATGACACAAAAATGTGAAACAACGGATTGTGGAAAGGAGGCCACTCTGCAATGCCCCACCTGCCTAAAGCTGGGCATAAAGGGTTCGTTTTTCTGCTCGCAGCCCTGTTTCAAAGGCTTCTGGAAGGAACACAAGGCAATCCACGCCCTGGCTGGTAAGTAGGTTCATTGGCCGTTTGGCATTTAATAAGGTCAGCACTTTTTTCCATTAGCCGGCGCCGAGAAGCCAGCCTCAAGTGAGAGCGTGTACAATCCCTGGCCACATTTCCGTTACACCGGCAAGTTGCGCCCATTTCAACAGACTCCAAAACGTCCAGTGCCGGACGCCATCCAACGACCCGACTATGCGGATCACCCGGATGGGCGTTCACTCTCCGAGGAGGCTTTACGCGGCAAAACGATTAAGATACTGGATGACGAGGAAATCGAGGCAATGAGAGTGGCGGGACGTTTGGGCAGGGAATGTCTGGATGAGGGAGCCAAGGCGGTGGAAGTGGGCGTCACCACCGACGAGCTGGATCGATTGGTGCACGAGGCGGCCATTGAGCGGGACTGCTACCCCTCGCCCTTGAACTACTATAACTTTCCCAAATCTTGCTGCACTTCGGTGAACGAAGTGATCTGTCATGGGATACCTGACAAGCGGCCGCTAGAGGATGGGGATCTCTGTAACATTGATGTGACGGTGTATCATCATGGCTTCCACGGTGATCTCAACGAGACCTTCTTTGTGGGCAATGTGTCGGAGAAGCACAAAAAGCTGGTGCAGGTCACCCACGAGGCACTGACCAAAGCCATTGAGTTTGTGCGGCCGGGTGTCAAGTATCGCGAGATTGGCAATGTTATTCAGAAGTATGTGGCGCCGCATGGCTTCAGTGTGGTGCGCAGCTATTGTGGTCACGGAATACACCGCGTATTCCACACGGCACCTAATGTACCCCACTATGCCAGTGAGTAGTCGAATATTTGGCATCGCCAGACACTGTCTATATTCCCCATCAACTCTTTGCATTACAGAAAACTCCGCCGTGGGCGTGATTGCCGCGGGACATTGCTTCACCATCGAGCCGATGATTTCCATGGGTGTGCAGAAGGCAGACACCTGGCCTGATGATTGGACTGCGGTCACTGCCGATGGCCTGTATTCGGCCCAGTTTGAGCAGACTCTGCTGGTCCACAGCACGGGTTGTGAGATCCTGACCAAGCGACGTGAAAACAATGGCCAGCCGTGGTTCATGGATAAAATGTAAGAACGCCAACCTGCCCGCCCATTTGGCACTGCGAAATCATTTTTGATTACTGATGAAGCTTTAAATTGTAATTTCACAATAAATCTAGAGTTTCTACGTCTCAGAATCTTCTACACCTGGCATTCTGTTGTTCTATTCCTAAGTCTATTTCTCCAGCGGCGCATAATTGAGCAGTTTCTCAATCAAATCGACATGGCCCAACAGCATGCGGCGACAGCAGTAACGCTTCAGACCCAGCGCGTCCAGGGCATCGCTGCAAGTCAATGAAAGTGGAGGTGGGGGATGTTGTGACGAGAGACAGCGTGCCTGACTTACCCTTCTGTGTATTCGGCCTGCAGCAGACCCAGGTACGACTCCCACTTGTTGCCAATCACTTTGCCACAGGTAAAGCAGCGGATGGGTATAATCATTTTGTGGAAATTCCAGAGATTTGTTGCTACTTTTGAGGAAATGTGCGATGCAAACGCGCCTCGGCAGGGTTGTCACTTTTTCAGTGTGACCGCAGTGCGAAAATAATAAAGTACTAACTGTGGTCTATCGATACTTATCGACTGCGCGTCACATTTGAACTTCACTTCATTCGACTACGTCCTGACGACTTTAAATATCAAGGGGAAAAAAAGAGCTTGTGTTATCCTCATTTTAATATACACTTCATTTGGCTTTTAGATAAGTGACGTTCTGCTAGACGAACGTGGCACAGTCGTTCAGAGCGCAAATCATTTTGATTCAAAGTTTGAAACCCTTTATTTTTGGCTAAATCGGCTAAATTGCTTAGATATGGTGATGAATACAAATGTTACAGCAGCATATATATTTTCTTTTTAAGTATTTGATAATAACTAATTAAACCTGCCGCCACACAAATCATGGCATACTTTAAGTGGTACTTATGTTAAAGTACACATTAATAAGTCGGCAGATATAAAAAAAAAAAATACTAAATAGTCGATGTGGACTTAGATATAAGCGATTAGCTTCGTCAGACAGTAATCATATCCATAGAAACAACATCAGATTAACAGAGAATTAAATGGTTTATCATAGTAAAACTTTAAAGAAAATCACAAAAAATAAAATAGTACAACCATGAAGGTCAAAGTGGAAATTTTAAAACAAAAAGACATTTAAAATGCCAGATCTGTAGCCGGCATTTCTCAGCCCTCGAGTCAATTTTATCAAGTCATTGCCAAGGTTATACACAATTAGACATTAACAAAAAGTCAAATTCGGATTTGATATATTTTCAGTTTTTTGGGGTGTTAGGAAGAATCCAAGTATGACGATATGCTACACTCGACCTGCTCCACAGCGTAGGATAGGGCATTTCTTTTGCTGTAACAATGTGTAACATTTTGAAAATGTTCAAAAAGAAGAAAATGCATTAGAAATAACGATATCAGACAAGTATTGGTATATTTTGATACAAGAGGTTTCAGTGGGTGAAATGAGGCTAACACATTCTTTGCACTAAAAAAAAGTCACGAAAATGACACCTGGCAACCGCGGGGTAAATATTGAAGACATTCCAAATAGAATTCATTCCAGCGAACGATTAATCTCTTCAGCTTAAAATTCATACAAATCTCCTTAAAATATTGCTCCTCCAGGAAAATACTGTCTTGTAGATCCAATTCACTCAGCTGCCTCCATTTGGCAATGTACCTACCGCTACCCAGGCCCCATAGCCTGACCGAGGTCAGCTCTGGAAAAAGTTGCACTAGCACCTTAATATCCAAATCGGCATCTCCTTTTTTGTGCTGGATGGACTCGTAGTTGAGTGAGCGCATAAGTGGAAATTTATAGTTCATCCAGCGCTCAAGTTGTTTGATTGTTATCTGACTTAAGTGCAAATTCTTTACCGAACCGCTTATGCACTTCAGGAAGTCATCCAACAGTGTGGTGCCACTCTCAAAAATGGTTCCATTTAAGATAAAGCTGGTCTTTCTTCGCCAGATTTGACAGAGAAGGGAATTTACTCGAGATGCCGAAACTGTGGCCTCATACAGTCTCAGTTGATCATCAGTTTGTAAATAGGCCAAAATCTTGCTGAAACGGTTCGATGTGCAAAGTAATTAAGAGGGGATAAACAGAATGCAGCAGGCACTTACAGCAAACAATCATCGTTTAGGTGGCTTAGGTTCGTCATGTCAAATAACAATGGCAAATTATTAAAAATAATGCCAAATGCTTCAATATTCTGGGTGACGAATAGATCATAAGCAGTGATTAGGGTTGTCCAAATCATGAGCATATATCGCGTTCAAAAATGTTTAAGATAAATTAAATATCGATATCTTTCGGCGGTTTTTTTAAAATGTGCTGAGAAAAGCAGACAGTTTTCCAGTAATACTCATTTATAGAGGTAAACATACATCTTTTTGTTTTATTGCTGAGTTCTGAACGTTTGCTTCCTTAATTTTACATAGCTTTAAAGTAAATTAAAATTATTTTCTATGAGTTTTATGGTAAATTTCAGGACTAGTAGATTGACAATGACTAGAGTTACAGAAGGGAAGAAATAAACATGAACATAACAAACAATAATCAAACAATACAATTTCACTTGGGGCTTGTTTTAGAATTCGTTCCGAAAAGAAGCGAAATTTTTGAAAGAAACTGAAATCATTTTATAGGTAAGTACATATGACTAGGAGAATGTTGCTCTAACATTGCATTTGCCTTATTGCTCCATTATGATTGTGTCCTCGGCCTTGACGTTGCCGGCATTAATGGCCTTGCTTATTAGTGCGGCATCCTTCAGGCTAACAACCTGCACTAGTTGTGGTTCCTGGCCGGGTCCGCCCTGTATCATCATCTGGTGCATTCCGGGCGACATGGTGATAGTTTCCAGCTGATCGCCATTGTCCACCTGCATGGGTGCTAAGCACACGGTGCCATCGCTGTTCGTTTGGATTTGCTGCATATTACTCATAACGGATTGATACATGGAAACGGGCACCGAGATCACATTGCTCACGGAGACGGGATAGCCTGAAAATCAAATCGTGGTAACATTTTGGGACTGTTGAATTTGGAATTATGCCACCGCTTACCTTGACCATCCTCGGTGGTGAAAAAGATTTGGCCATCTTGTGCCTCTGTCAGATCGACGGTCATGTTCTCGTGTCCATTCACATCGGCATCGGTGAGTCCTTGTATGGTTTGTATAGTGGCACCGCCTTCGCCCTGATGCAGCTATGGAACAACACCAAATTTGGTTTAGCTAAGATGTTAGTTACAAATGCTCAGAGATCTTACCGTTGCCAGGCCCTGCACTTGAGCTGTTGTGCCATCGGGAAGCGTTATAATCGGATTATTGGGATCCACCTGTATCAGCGATACAGTACCATCCGGATTCTGTGACAATACAGTCTGGGTGGTATACTGTTAAAAAGAGATTTTGAAAAAGCCATGTTAGGTCAATGATGGAAACTTGATTTGGCCTTGGAAGCAAAATGAAAAAACACAAATCAAACATACCAGAAAAGTGCAAAAATTTGAAATCATTAAAGTTAGAAAACGATACGATGAATGTGCTCAAAATGTGGTGGTCGAAGAAATGATAACCAATGCTGCAAAAAGAATAAAGAAACAAACAAAGAAACAAACAAACAAACATATGTTTAAATGATAATCACAAAACAATCGACTGTGTGTAAAACAGGGGTCGGCAATGTGAGCAGAGAGGTGGCCACTAGCAACTGAGAAAATAACGAAAGTCATTTTCAATACCAGTCAACACGCTATCAGCTCTCACACAATTACTAGTGTTGTCTGTTGAAATTTTGACATAAAAAGTCTGCTCACACTGCCGAACCTTGGTATAAAAATCAATAGAAAATGTTAACGAACCAATGTAGGCACAACTAATGAAGTAATGATAATAACAAGTAATATATTGCACAAAAGAAAGTGAAAAGTATGTGAGATCAATCGACTTTCCCCTCATTCCCGTTCTTGGTGTATATTTTCTTTCTCTATTTTCCTCATTTCCTTCATATTTTGTCGACTCATACCTATTATGTATATAATAAGACGTTTACTAAGATAACACACATAAATGTAAGTAATTTTGACAGTACACAGAAAGAAAAAATCTGAAATCAGGTTTAAAAACAGGGTAATCCCGGAGGCAGGCTTGAAGTGATCCTGTTTTTCGGGATATAAAAAAAAGGTGGAAGTGAAATCAATCTATTTCCGGGATCAGCTCAAGAATATCCGGGATCACCCCGTTTTCAATCTCATTTCGGATGGGTTTTTTTTTTGAGTGCATGCACAGAAATTTATAAACTCTGTCATTAGATTGCTCATTGACTCATTATGTTTTCTAACCACCAACCTAAAATTCCTCTAAAACCAGATTCATTGGAATTATTTTTAATATGGCCAATATCGATCGATGGTTTGGGGAAGAAAAATTAAGGTTCAAGGTTTCAAAGTTAAGGTTCAAAAATTTTGGAATTCGAATTTAAATATTTTGCTTTAATATTCCCAATATTAATGACTTAGTTTGAAATATTGTTATGTAAAGTTTGAACAGTCTGATATCGAGTAACTGATTGACTATTGACTACTTTTTAGGTGACAGAATCTAAGTTATATGGGTGTAAGGGTGTAGCTAACAGCCATTAATGTAGCCCAGTATCGAGCAGATATTACAAAATCTATAGGCAGTATGTGAAATTCCAAAATCATGCATTAGCCAAATACCCAAAAGGTGTAACTTTAGCTCAGAAATCTACATGGTAAGGGCCGATCTCTTATCTTCTACATATCTGTCACATGGACCCACAAAAACCAGAGCAAAACATTAGCTTGTCTGATACATAGCTGCTAATAGGAAGATGAAAAATCGGCAGTAAGGGTTCGCGCACACATGTGGCTGAATGATGAACTTCAGCTGTAAGCTCAGCTTAGCGGCTTCAGCCGTCAGCCTATCTTTCAGCCGCATGTGTGTGTGCACCCTTAGTGTTATAATCAGTTGTGAATTTCAAGAATAGATTTTTGTAAAAGCAATTCAAATTATTCATGGAATTATTTTTTGACTCGACATTGTAGTTCTATTTCGAAATCGATTCAAGAAATTTTGCAATTGAACTTTATTGAACTTCCAGATTCAAAGATCTTCTTTTGAAAGTTCCATTCTGTCTGTATGTTCTATCCTTTTCGCCCCAGCAATTTGGAAAAAAAACGTCATATCTCCCACAGTTTTTCAGATAGATGGTTTGTACCTTCTATACATATCTATAAGGATTATTTTTGGATCCTCCAAAGGATTGGGAAAACTTCATATCATCTCTTTTAAGACCTCTTGTGCATTCCACTGAACTGAAAAGAATCCCATCCCCATAAGTACCTGAACATCGTCCAGCGTTATGGGTTCGATGCAAACTTGCGCATTCGCTATCTGCTGCGCTGTAATTGTCTGTGTCGTTTGACCGGACTGGTCCACTGACTGGGTAGCAGCTGTCATCGGTACGGCGGTGGCCGTTGTCGTTCCACTTGCCGTGGTCAATTGTATGGTCTGTGGTTGACCTCCGTTGACGGGCTGGATGTGAACGGTGCTGGTATTTGTGGCCTGATGATGCTGTTGCTGCACTGGAGCCTGGCAGATCTCGATTTTAGTGGAAGCTGGCAACGTGGCCGTTGTGGTGATGTGCTGATTATTGGTGCTCTGGATTATGGTCGGAGCCGGTGAATTGGTTTGGGCCGTGTGGGTGGAGATCACAGTGCCAGCACTATTGATTTTCACCACATTCACATGCTGCGGTTGCTATCAGTTTTTAAAGGAGATTGGATGGATTAAGATGAATGGACGGATGTCAAGCGATGAACTTACATTGCCCGGGTTGTTTGGCGGTTTGACAGTGGTAACCCTTTGTATAGTGGCCCTATTGGATAGCTCCATTTCCTCATCCTCATCACCAGATTGCGAAATCAAAGCATTTACATTATCCTCGTCGTCAGCGAAGGTGGGCAACAGATCCTCCCGGCCATGATACTTATAACAGTTGATCACAATCTTGCGTAGGGCATGAGTCCAATTTATCTGGTTGAAGAAGAATTTTAGGTTAGTGTTTGATTAGTGAATGAACAAAGGGAGTAACTTTGTTCAGTTGTTCACTTCTGAACTGAACCAAAAGAACACTTGAGTGAGTAACTTGTTCAGTAACTCACTTTTGTTCACTTACCTTCTGCTTCTCATCCTCGGAGCGTGCATCCATGCGCACATTGGCCCAGGGCAGCTCCTTGGGCCACCAGGGTGGTCGTGTGGACTCTCTGCCCCAACCCGGCTTACCCCTGCCCGTCGAGTATTTGAGCATCAGTGGAATGAAGGCCCTCAGCTGGGCCTGCGTCATCTTCTCCACGGGCGTTGGTATACCATCGATTACCAGGCCCGGCAACTCAAACAGCGATGGATCCTCCTGCTGCGGCGGCGGCGCCTGCTGGGCCAAAGCATTATCCAGCTCGTCCATCACAATGTTCTTCAAATTTCGCATGACATCCTCCAGTGGCTTGGCTCCGAAAACCTTGTAACTGGTGTTCGGCTTGCCCGGTGTCGCCACCAGCACCACAGCCTGTTTGCCCACTCGTCCCGTGAACTCATAGATAATGCCACGCAACTTCCTTAGCAAGCGATTCTGTTGGCGCTTCCTTACCGAGGGATTCGTTTCGAAGCAGTACGGACGCTTGCGTTTCTTGGAGCTGGCAATGGCCGCCGCTGCCGCCACGCCCACTGGCCCCGCTGCGGCCAGCTGTTGGGCCACATCATCGTTGATGGGTATGGTGCCCAGCTCACCCTCATCCAGGCTGCCATCGGAGCTAATCAGATCGTCATCATCATCGTCCGTGCCCAGACTCTGGATGTCGTCGTCGAGCATCTCGATTTTGTAGTTGGTCTCCGTGCCAGTTTGCATCTGGGTGCCACTGTTCGTGGTGGTGATGGTGGTCACATTGAGGCCACCGCTCTCCGGACTACCCCCACCGCTGGTCACAACAACACTGTTGTTCCTTTGTTGGCTGTTGGCTGGAGCCACGACCAGACGATAGCTCTTGGTGGCCATTTTGGCGAGTCCTTTTGGCTATTACCTTACCCAAAATTCTGCATAAGCAAACAAAATGTTTTTGTTTTCAGTTAAATTGCGCGATGCACGGCAGGGGGTGGGGTAGGGGGTTGATTGGTATACACACTTGTCAGTGGTTTGATTTTCCTATTGGCCAAAATTCAGTTTTCCGCACATTTTCTTTGGACAGGAAAAACACTTTGGGGCACGCACAACGCAAACGCGAACGCGGATTAACTTGCGGGAAAATATCAAAATATATTTATAGTAGGCCAACTGATTGCTGGGGACTGCTATTCCCGGTCCGCCTGCTCCGTTCAAGTTCTATTTGCGTTTGCTCAGATACTCCGTTAAAAATCAATACTGCGCCCATGCGTCGACGTCTGCAAACGGCAAGCGAAAGAGATGGCCATATACTGCACCATTGAGTGTGTATTTATTGTGGACGACGACTTTTCCCCCAAGCGATACACACACACACACACACACACACACACACAGAGGCCAAGCAGCGGAGAGCGAAAGCTTTCCTTTCCTTTGGAAAAGCTGTCACTTTCGCCTGCATATGCGTGCCCAGCCTAACATCCCCGAAATGTGGGCAAAAAGAGACCACTATAGGCACTGCTTATGTTCGAATTTCTGGGCTGCGCAGCTATCCCCCCCGAAAAGGTACATAAATCCACCAAAAAACCACCCCCAAATGGCTGCAGCCGCTCAGCTCGCGTCGTGACCCAGCACTCGCACCGTGGAACACTGACAACAACAAACAGCGCACGCAAACTCGCAGCGCTCGGCGGTTGGGTTTACTGCACACACTTCTCCATATGGCCACGCATGCACTGCTCGCACCACCCACCACCGTCGCACAAAAAAAACACAGAAAACACGACAGAAATTAATACTTGTCTACCCTTAACCTCCACCACCCCATTCTACCCAAACGGGGGTTGTTTGAGATTTAGCTGTCGCTGCATGAAGCTTGCTTCACTTGGCACACAACCTGACTCTCGTACAGTGAGGGGAATAGTTTTAGGGACAGCTATTCAAATTTAACAGTCAATCGACTGAAAAGTAAATATTCGTTCATGTCATCATTTTCGGGTTCGCTAAAGTTTGGAGAACTAAAATCGGTTGGTTTTCTTTTATCTTTTTTGTTTTATAAATGGGATATAGAACTAGATTTTGCTCAAAGAATGCATTAATGAGCAGAAAAGTTTCAATGATATTTGAGTAAGCCAATCTTTTTACGGGTGAAACTAGCGATTTTGATATGATGCCTAGCATCCTGGACTCTCTAATGCTTTAATCATTCACCCCGTTTGAACTCAGTGAAGTTTTTGGCCTCTTAAAGATTTCTAATACTTCACTCTAATGGTTAGTTGGGAGTTCAAAATCAAACATTACAATCAGCAGAGTCAATGAAAATATTTTCGAATGGTTCAATAAATGGCTGAATTGCTTGTTTGATCCAAAATCTACCAATGGTTAAGGTTCGAAATTTCAGGTTTTGGTTCAAACCTTGGTTCAGCACTTGGTTCACAATAAAATCAAAGCTCAAGTTCGGTTCAAAGCCAGCATGCAGCCTTGTTCAAAGGGTTCAGCATATTAAAGAAACTGCCTTATATAATAGTCTGAATTTAGTGGTCTATGTAGACAGTTTTCCCTGTACTTATATAGCGCTTTAAAGAGATATTTCTCCTATTTCCTTAGTTGTATTAGTAGTAATACTGAATTCGATAGCTTAAGTTAGATTTACCCTAAGTCAAGTATAACCCACATTGAGGAAAAACACCAAGAACAGTGTTCTGAAAATTATCATAATCGTTACCCGAAAGAGCACATAAATGGGTTTTTTCAATTGTAGAATAATGTTACCACTTGAAGATTTTGTTTATTGACCACATAATCTTAATTTGAGTTAACACGTTCCGTTCTTGAGAACATTTTCAACTCAACTGGGTAATCAATGTGATAGAGTGTGATTCACGATCTCACTTTCTGGGGGATTTCAATTAATGGGATCGGGAGACAATATTATTTATAAGCTTAGAATCTGATACATCGTTTGTAGGTATAAACACATCTGAAACATTTGAATCATTTTTCGCTTGCGAAATTAGAACGATTTAAGAACCAACTGAGTTGGCCACATCAAATCTGCAAGCAGAAATATTAAATATTAAAATATTGCTTTTATATTCAAGAAGATGTCAATTTGATATTTTCGAATGGGTAATTTTCAAATGTTTAAAAAGTCATTTTTTATTGATCCGCAGCATCTCAGACCACATAAAGTATATGTATTCTTGATCAGTATCAATAGTCGAGTCGATATAGCCGTCCGTCTGACCGTCTGTCTGTATTAACAAGAAGATCCAAGAAGATCCACTCTTGGATTCAAGACTATTTATTCTTGATATCAAGAAGACTAAATTCAAAAGCAAGAATTTTCGTGCATGAAAATCCGTGCTTGGTTTCAGTTTTTTCTTCTTGGATCCAAGAATTTTCGATCTTACCGTATTTTTGACATCAAATCTTCTTGATATCAAGCACGATCTTCTTGGTTTTTTCTCTGAGTGTAGTATTGTCTACACGCAGATCAAGTTTGTTTCAAATTTTAGACACGTCCCCTCCCACCCACGCAATAAATTGAATATCTCCTACATTTTTTAAGATATCGAGCTCAGATTTTGCAGTGTGGCCAATATCTACAATCTCACAAATTTTCATAAAGATCGGATAATAAATGGCAGAGTTGAAAAAATGTTGCATACTTATCTGAGCAGCATGAGTATATTAAACACTAATTGCCCTGAGTAACGGGTATTTCGAAATTGGGCAGGGCCGACTTTAACTTACGCTCTCGTTTTTTTCTGTGTAGCTGCCATAAAGTCAACCATTAGCTATCCGTTGTTTCTTTCCAGAAACGCAAATGTCTCCCGAATATGAAGGAGATATCAATATGAAAATATTATACAATATAGAACACGAAATTGAAAATATTTCTATGTCATAAAATCAAAAAGTCTTGAAGTAAGTGATCTATATTGATTAAGATAAGTCAGCCTTGAATCAAAATTTGTTTAGGTTTCAACCTGCCGACCTCGGGTGTGTACACCGAAATGACCAGCAGTGTAGCAGTCTTGTTTTGTGTTATTGGTGGTGGTGCGTGCGCAATCTACGAGCACCGCTTCTCTCTTGCTCGTTTGCTGTCCCCTCTCTCTCGCGCTCTCTCTCTCTCATCGTTGCTGTTAGTTCTTGTATTTGTGTGGATGGGAAAACTGTGCAGTTAGGTTAAACGCGCTCAAAAGCACGCTACAAGCTTTTGTAGTGCGTGAAAGCGTCAACTTTCTACATAGCAAATCCTGTGATGGGCTGCCAAAAGTATCGATAGTCACGATAGTTTAAGGACAACAGCAATAGCTTTGTGTGACTGCCAACAGCAGAGGCTGCAAAAATAAGAACTCCAAAAGCGCATCCAATTTGCATAAATTAATAAATGTATTTATTATTAAACTATCGACTGCTTGCTATATGAATGCTTTTTTACAAATGAGAGTGTAAAATAAATATTTAACTTGCAACAAACTACAAAAACTATTCACTGCTACCGTTGTGCTGTTCGCCAGCAACTTCCACTGAAGTGGAGACCTCAAACAAGTCTTTGGCTGCCTCTGACTCAGTCACTGATTCGTGGTGTAAGTCTTGTACGAATCCCTTCTTCAGATTATCGGAACGCTTTTGCAGTCGTTGCTGTTGGGAAAAGGGAAGGCATTAGTTATGACATCTTTGTGGTAAAAGAGGGGTGGGAGGAATACCGTTTCGGGGGCCGCCTCCTCATCGGGCACAAAGATGCGCAACGGTGTATTGCTGCCCAGTTGCTGTTGCACCAGTCGCTGATGCTCGTCAAAGGCAGACGCTGCAGGATCCTGTGCGGTCTGCTGTTGCTGGAACTGCTGCTGTTGTTGCTGCTGCAGTTGGAACAGTTGCAACTGTTGCTGATGCTGCTGCTGCTGCAGGTGCTGCTCCTGTGCCTGAGCCTTGAGCTCTTCCAGGTGCAACTGTTGCTGATGATGCAAGTGTTGCTGCTGAGCCTGTGCCTTGAGCTCTGCCAGGTGAAGCTGTTGCTGCTGCTGTTGTTGCTGTTGCAGGTGTTGCTCTTGTGCCTGAGCCCTAAGCTCCTCCAGTTGCTGCTGTTGCTGCTGCTGGTGCTGAGCCTGAGCCCTCAGCTCCTCCAATTGTAGCTGCTGCTGTTCTTGTTGCTCCTGTGCCTGAGCCCGAAGCTCTTCGAGATGCAACCGCTGTTGCCTCTGCAATTCTAGAGCTGCCTGCTCTGTTTCCAAATGCTGACGACGCGCCTCCTCCTCCGCATAGGCCTGCAGCAATTGTGAGGAGTCATGTGAATTGCCATAGTAGTTGGACACCACAAATCCACCTTCAGGGGCTGCCGAAGCTGCCGCCGATGCCACATTTGGCAGGTGGAATGAGGCCGTCTCATAGACCGCCGTCTCGGCAGGTTCTCCCAGTGCAGGAGCCGCAATCAAGGCCGCATACTGTGGCGCCGAGTCCAAAACGGGATGTATATTATGATGCGGATCCTTGGCCGCTTGCAATATCTGTCCATTGCTGGCCACCTCCTGGGTCAGATCTGCATTCACATAGCCCGTTTCAATGACGTGCTCGGTGCTCGGCTTGAAGAGCTGTTGCTTGTGCTGGTTATACAGCTGATTGGACTGGGTCACCAAGTAGGTGGGATTGTAGATGGGTATGTGGGCAGCGGCGGCTAGGAACGGCTGTGTGTACTGAATGGGATAAATCTCGGGTACCGTCTGGGCGGCAGCCTGGGGGCCCACTATTTGCACCAATGGCTGAGCGGGCAAGTGATTGCTCTGTACATCCGCTGGCAGTGGCTTGTTGTTGCTGGGCGTATTGAAGGACTCTGCTGCGGGGCGTATCTTTGGGGTGGGCAGTGATGGATCTGGATCGGGAGCAAAAAGTTTCTGCGAACCCGAAATGGGATCACGTATGGTTTGATCATTTGTGTCATCTTCTTGTACGCTATAACCGGGTGCCAGATATGTCTGTGGTCGCAGAGTGCTCTGCGGGGAGGGAGTTGGTGGGGTGTGCTGGGGGGGCAGGTAGGAAGTGTAGGGATTTCCATCGTCCAGTTCCAGATGATTGTCATGATCATGGTGTAGTGCCAAATTCGGTGCAGGTACCGTGTAAATGGGTGCAAAGTGCTCGGTGTTGACATTGTTGTGCGTGTCCAGCTGTTGGTTTGGGTGTGAGTGAGTGAGTGTCAGTGTTCGTGGTGTGGAGGTGGAACTGAGCGGGACTTACCGGCAAATGCTGCAACTCACTGTATGAGACAGCAGTGGGTTTCTCGTACTTGAAGGGCTTGTCATAGCCAAATGTTGGCTTCGATTTCGGTTTGACATTATTCAGCTTGATCTTCAGGGGTTTGCGCACTGAATTGGCGGGCTTCAGATACACGGGAGCGTTTAGCTTAAGTGGGCGTGGTCCGCCCCGCAAATGCTGATGTGGTGGTCCGTGCAGTAGGTGGGTGTGCGCGTGGAGGTGGGAGTGCGTATGCGGATGTGTCAGCATATGTGGATGCACCAAGTGCGAATGAGTTGCATGGGAATGGGCTCCATGGGTGTGTGGATGGCTTCCAGGGCGTCCCTTCAGTACCAACGGCACCGGCTGATCGCTGCGTATTTGTACCACCAAAGTACGCTGCTTACCAGCAGGACCAGCAGCTGCCACTTGCTTACCACTTTTCGGTGGCCAACTGCCAAAGACGAGTGGACGTTTCTGAGGTGGCTCACAGCTGGCCAGCGTCAAGAGCATGGCCAAGAGCAGCACGAAAGGCTGTGACAGTGGAAAAGTGTCAAAAACAGAAAAGTAATTATTTTTCGAGTGAGTTGTACAAAGCGCTTAAGCTAAATGATACAAAAACTTTCTAAGCTTGGCCAACGATAAGACGTCAAAATGGGGGGGCAGCCTGGCGGGGAGTGTTTAATCGCTGGAATGGCCTTAATTTGTTAAAATTGGCGGTTTTCGAAAATTTTATCACGTCGCCTGCCATCGGCTACTTAAGCAGTGGAGGCTAAAACAAACGAGCCAGCTAAGCACGTGTGCTTGTACTCGTAAGTATGCCATAATACTCGCTTCATGTTCATATTCCCCTCCACGCTGTCCAATTACGCTTTCAGCTCGCATTTGCCGTAGAATGAAAGGGAAAAGTTGAGTATCGATGTGTTGGTTCTGCTAAAAACTAACCTGAAGCCATACTTTCTTTTCTTGGGGCTATTTGTGTTTTGTGACTCGGCTTGCAACACGATCAATGGTTTAATATACTTTTGTCATAATTCACTTTCTTTTCAAATAAAAATGTTTCAAGTTTTATGGTGTAAATAGGTTTTGAGATTAGCTGGGCTTCAGGTTGTGTTTTTTGTGGTCAGTAACAGGCGACTATTTGTTTTTTGGAATTCCTTCAGAGTTCCTGCTCGCCGAAGGGGAATTCGACTGGCTTGTTAACTGTGGAGTGTGGGATGATCAGCAATTATTTAAGCCAGGGATGCCCGTGCTCTATACGCTTCAGGCGCTTTTTTTGTTGCTTTCACGCATAATGAAATTGCAACAACAACTTTGTAAGTGTCTCTTTTCTATTTCTCTGCTTAGCCTCTAGCGAAACTAAAACGTGCAACAAAACGTATGAGCGCTGTTTTGCGTTGATTTTTAAAATTGGAAATTGAAAAAGAAAGAATATTTTCCAGGCCGGATATTTTTGATTTTGCATTTTTTTTTCTTTCCTTCTCATGATCTCTATGTTTTTATGTTAAATGTTTTTGTTAACTCTAATTTCGTCTCTGACTGCAACCGGGTGGAGGGGCAAACAACATTCCATCACCGAGTCGGAGTCGCTACTAGATTTTTTTTAAAATTTTGTTAATCTTTCTTTGTTAGGCATCTTTAATTAATAATTCATTTGTAACGAGTGATTTTTTTGAAGTCAAAAGTACGCCATGATGGAATATTTCAAAAGATTTTGGTAAAGATCGGATGAACTATATTCAAACGAGCCAGCTAAATTAAGTAAGTACATAATAAACATCCACTTTCGCTGTGACAGAGTGTGTATTACGGTCCGTCTTGACTGACTGGCTTACATATTTTTATACTCTGTACCGTAGGTACATAGAGTATTATAAGTTTGTGCAAAAGTATGTAACATCCAGAAGGAAGCATCTCCGACCCCATAAAGTATATATATTCTTGATCAGCATCACCGAGTCATGTCCGTCATGTCCGTCTGTCCGTCTGTCCGTCTGTCTGTCCGTATGAACGCACAGATCTCAGAGATGGTAAGAGATAGAGGTTTGACATGTATGGGACATATGCTTCTAATGTCTGCAGGCAGATCAAGTTTATTTTCAATTTTGGCCACGCCCCCGCAATTTTGAAAAAACGTCATATCTCCCACAGTTTTGAAGATAGATGGCTTGTTCCTTCTGGACATATTTAGTTATTAGGATACCTTATCGATCCGCCAAAGGAATGAAGAAGATCGGATGAACGGTTTTCGAGTTATGATCAAAAGAAAAATTTTCTTGGTACAGAGTATGTTATGGTCGGGCTTGACCGACTTTCTTTCTTGTTTTATATAAAAAGTTTGGCAGAAATTTTTAATTTTCGTGGTGCTGGAAACGCGGCTTTAACACAGCTCGACAAATCAAACTTAATAAAAGAACTTTATAAATGATAGAAGGTAGAGACTTCTGTTAACATCACGTCACACCCAGTGATTCAATTGTACGCTAGGTTCTAGTTCTTTTGTACTAGCAACACACAGCGACATCAATTTGAATTGAATTGTTAATGGCTCTTGATAATAATCTACAAATTTCAGCTAACACGGACAGGGTTATGGTGAATGTACTATCAACAATTCGTTTAACTAGTACAATTGGTTGAGGTATCTAAAGAAGGGGTACAGAGGGAAAACAGAGGGACCTCAAGGTCCAAGGGTATACAAAAACTTCCCTCTATTTTTTTTTGATTAGAAACTTATTTTATGATGACATTATTGCCCTTGCTGCACATTTTTCGGAGCCGAACGAATGACTTTAGCATAAATTTGCCATGGGAACTATCGGACAGTAGTAAAATTATCTGCTTGAGCACGATTTTGCAAGGGTATATATACTTCGAGGTAGCTGACGTTAAGTTTTCACTATTTCAGCTTTATAGAGTAACTTGGAAGCTTACATGGGCAGCAATTTAATGTGTTTATCCATTTCCGATTAAATCAATCCCAAACCTGGTCAGAAATCACTCGGTCCCGGGTTTTCTCATTCGAATAGGATAGACTCAATCTGGGGTATCTCGGATCTAGAACGACTTTTGGGTGAAATTTCAATCCGAAGGTCGAGATTAAATAATTTTTATGATCTTCATTTAATCTCCCTATTTTTTTTTCTATGTACATTTGCACAGCTTCATGATCCTCCACAACTAATAATAGTAAAGTCTTAAAATGTTCTATCGTTGTTCGTATCGAAATTTCGAGATTTTAATGGAAGAATACCCGTGGCTTAATATGAGCAAATACACCGGAAAGACCAAAATGGCGAGATAAAATCAAGCTCAATAAAATTGATTTTATCTCGACCTTCGGAATGAAATTTCAAGCAAGTGTCGCACCACATACGAGATATTCGAGATCAAGTCAATCCAATTCATACTTGGAATGAGAAAATTGACCAACTTCTGACAACGATTGGGGTTGATTTAATCCCGGATATTTCGATTTTTTTTCCGCGATGTTGTTTTTCATATTTTCATAATTGTTAAATGAAAATAAACTAATCTCAAAATAACTCTTTTTCCCGTTACGAGATTTAGCGAAAGCAAACTTATTTTGCAAATTTTACTTATAAGTTTTTGAAGTTTTAATTAAAAGAAAAACTGGTTTCATTAACATTTGCTCTTTAAAATCGTTCAATTAATTGTTAAATGCGAAACTGCATATAGCTATAAATTGAAAAAACCTACAATTTCCTTTACGAATACAAGTAATAACCAGAAAGAAAGTCGGTCAAGCCCGACTATAACATACTCTGTACCGACCAGTCTTTTGATCATATCTCCAGTCCCTTGGCGGATCGATAAGTTATCTTGATAACTAAATATGTCTAGAAGGAACAAGCCATCTATCATTTAAACTGTGGTAGATATGAGGTTTTCTCTAAATTGCGGGTGCGGGAGGGGGAGTGGCTAAAGCTGAAAATAAACTTGATCTGCCTGCAGACATGAGAACGTATGTCCCATACATGTCAAACCTCTATCTCTTACCATCTCTGAGATCTGTGATACGGACAGACAGACAGACATGACTCGGCTGTTGATGCTGATCAAGAATATATTATATATACTTTATAGGGTCGGAGAAGCTTCCATCTTGATGTTACATACTTTTGCACAAACTTATAGTACTCTGTGTACCTACGGTACAGAGTATAATAAGAATAAAAAGCCCACATAGATGGCAGCAAATAGTTTCAAATAAAATACAAAATACTAGGCATGTTGGCAAGCATCGAAAATTAGGACCATTTTTAATCGGAGGCAGCACTGTTTAAAAACATATTTTAGCCTAACTTGTAAAGTGGAATCAACCAGTTAAGACCGTAATATCATAACAAGAAGAGGTATCTTAGAAGAGCGATTTCTCTCATCTGCTGACGGCTTTTACTATTTATATAGTTTTATTGGTAGATCAAGCCAAATGAAAAATTTTAAAACAGTTCAAGTAAAGATTTAACTGATCTTTTTAAGTGCACTACGAACATCATGCTGATTTGGCTATAGCCAAATTAGTTTATACATACTAATCTGAGGAAGTATCGATCGAATTTATACTGAGTATTTAAGGCTGTAAAATATTGAAATATTAAAAATGAAGAGAAAGCTAAGCTAGCTTCGCCTGTGCCGAAGTTTTTATACCCATGCTCGCTTAAATATTTTCAAAAAATCTTTTTCCCACATGGACCCATTTTACGTCCGATTGTTCGTATAGAAGCTTTATTATCATTTGTCCGATTTGGAGAAAAATTTGTAGAACTAGATGAAAGCATGTGAAACAAACATAAACAATTTCGGGATGCTACCATTAAAAACATAAAAGTTTTTCTAACTGAGACTGTATTTCAGACATATCTTTTACACAACAGTTATTCCATATAGTTGTTCGATTTTCATTAAACTGTGCAGAATTTAAAATTAGCATAAAAAACCTATAAATACAAAGTTTAGAGACGTTTCCTTAGTTAAAGTCGGCCCTGCCCGACTTCGAAATACCCGTTACTCAAGGCAATTAGTGTTTAATATACTCATGCGGCTCAGATAAGTATGCAACGTTTACTTAACTCTGCCATTTATTATCCGATCTTTATGAAAATATGTGAGATTGTCCATATTGGTAACATGCACTATACTGCAAAATCTGATAGCTTACAAATTGTAGGAGATATTCAACATTTTTTATTGCGGGGGCGGGAGGGGGTGTGGCCAAAATTTGAAACAAACTAGATCTGCCTACCGGCAATACTAGCTTACATCTTAAATTTGGTTGCTCTAGCTCTGAGTCTCTGAGATCTAGGTGTTCATACAGACAGACGGACGGACGGACGGACGGACGAACAGACAGACGGACATGGCTATATCGATTCGGCTGTTGATGCTGATGAAGAATATATATACTTTATGATATCGGAGATGCTTCCTTCTTCCTGTTACATACATTTGCACGACTTTAGTATACCCTTTTTACTCTACGAGTAACGGGTATAAAAAGGTACAGTGATTGTGAAAATAAATCAGGGATATTATCAAATATCAGATTGTTGATCTAAAACATTTCACTTTGATATGTTTGAAAAGTAGGATTGGTATATGCGAACATATCATTTGAGTATTTACCAGATGAAGGCCGGTTCGGTACTGAAAAATGTCAGATTGATTCTAAATATCGAGATCTTTTTTATCTGTGTATCGAATGAGCGTGAGATGTCCCTCCAATTGTATATAATAGTATTAAATATTTAAAAATCAGTTTATCAGGCATATTCTCAACTGCACATTCACACTAAACGTATAGTAAATTAGTGCTAAATTCTCTCGACTCTTATGAAATTTTCAATAAACGCAATGTTAAGTCAAAACAATTGAAAAAGTAGAGAAAGTTGTTGAACAACCTTTTGTTCTTACAAAACACTCGAGGATATTACAAATTTAACTGAGAGCAAAGTAATATTTTATGGCTAAATGCCATTATTTTGTTGTTTTGTTAGCTGTTTTCCATCTGCCCCGTCACCCCAGCCAAGTGGAAGCTAGCAATTTGGCTCAAGTGCGGCCAATATGCACCATCAATTTCACTTGTTCAACCTTTCGGCGGCAATGACAATGACAATGTTGTGTACCGTTAGTCCAGGTATCCAATCAACATGGGTGAAATGTCTGACCAAGCGGTAGATATGTGGTTATTGATTACGTGCCACGTTTGCTTAATCGCCGCCAGACGGACGTAATTGAGGGGGGAGGACAAATTGTTGGCTTATTGTTTATAGAGTGGTTAGTTATTTAGTTTGCAGTTTGTCGCCCTGGCGATATGCATAATAATATGCATGATGGACTGGTGAATGAACTGAAGACGGAGACGGATTGGACGGTGACTCGTTTGGCAAGCCTTGCGGGCTTTAAATAAACTTTGACAAAGGATTTAATATCGACTTTGGCCCGGAACCAACGATCTGGCTGTGACAGGCACCGCAAGTGCAAGGCCATAAACTAGACTGTGGTTAACCCAAATTGCAACTCGAAAGGCAACTTTTATTTATCTTTAGCGGTAAACATTTTGTTTTCAAGCCCGCTGCACATTGAGGCAAATCCAGTGTAATTGGTGCACGTAAAACAAACCATTGTCTGGGCTCGAGCGAAACTCCACGCGCGGCAGCCGCTGCTGCTCTCATTGCGAATGAAAGTGCGCACAATTGCCTGCCAATCGCAATTTGACAAATATTCAAACAGCCACAAACAATCGCCATTCAATTGAAGAAGAGGCGGTGGCGGCAACCATTGTCTGGCAATTGAAAATTGAAAATTGAAGGTGAAGATGAAACTGCAGGAGTCGTTGCACGCCAAAGCGAGCACAAAGTTAATTTGCATTGAGTTTATCAATTCAATCTAATTTGTACGAGTTCATTGAGATTGAGCGATTTTTCAATGGCACTTACCTTCATCTTCTGCTGGGGGGTTTTATGGACTTCGTAATTTCGGTGTTAATTTGCGGTCGGTCGGTGTAGAAAGCTCGGGGGTAATAGTTGTGGCTGATCTTTGGCTTCTTCTTCTCCTTCTTCTTTGCTACTCCAGCATCAAATAGATGAAGATCAAAATAGCAATTAAGTAGATAATCACATCAATTAACTTCATGACAGCGTGCGCCGCTGCGCTTTCTTTTGTCAGAGTCGCACAGAAAAACGTGTGGAGACGGAGCAGCAATGACTGCACTTGTCCAAGTCGCGTAGATAACTGAATGCCGCTTGGCAAGTGAGTGCAGACAAAAACATTGTGCCACTGGAAGAGAAGACGCGCTTATTGGAAGCGGTTCGCAAAGAAAGTGATCGGATTTTCCGTCGTCGTCGGTTGTCGTGTTTGGCGCCTAAAACTTGTTCAATGACCGGGCTTAGCACGCGACGATACATACACGCCAAGCCAGTCAGTGTGTGTGTGTGTGTACTGTGTTAGCCATTTGAATGAAAGTGTTTGGTTGGTTCTTGGCCGGCCAAATCGAAGGAAAGAAAGAAACAAAAGACTGAGGCCACGAACTTGCAGTTGTGTTGGGTTGTCTCGTCAACACGAGCTCTTTACCTTAAAAAGCAATGCAAACCAGGCGCACATGAACAATAGCTGACTCTGGAGTAACTGGCATTTGGCCAACTGCCACCTGTTGCCATCAGCAGCAGGAACAAAAACATTCAGGCGACCGACATTATGAAATAACTGGTAAACAAGGCACAGTGGATCATGAGCTTTAGTCATGTATCTAATCTAGAATACCACATATCGGAATTTTCTCGGAACACCATGAATAATAAGTCTGTATTCTTACTTGCCTCATTCGAAATGGGTAATTTTTTAACAGCTTTCGGATTTAATTAAATGAAAATTATATAAAATGTAGAAGAATCTATAAGTTAAGGTTTAAAAATGATTTAATTGTAAATAAATTGACCGCGGATCTCTCCAACATATCTGCCGGTATGTTGACTAATAAATTCTTCAATATTGGCATCAACTACTATACCTTAACACAGCTTATCGCACGATCTAGGCGACCAATTGACCGCCCCAAACAGGAAATAAACTGTTCACCGAGCTCGTCTCTCAATTGGGCCATTGTTTTGGCGGCTGTGTGGCTTGTGGCACCGTCTTGCTGAAACCACATGTCAGCCAAGTCCAGCTCTTCCATTTTGAGCAACAAAAAGTTGATAATCATCGCAAGGTAGTGCTCTACATTCACTGTAACATTCCTGCCTTCGTCATCTTTAAACATGAAAGAAAATCGGTCAAGCAAGACTATTACTAAATTAAACGCTCAGCATAAATTTGTATGCTGCAGTAGCAGTTAAAAAGCAGCGAACAGTCTTTTGAACACAACTCGACAACCGTTCATCCGATGGTCACCATTCTTTTGGCGGATCGATAAGTTATCGTGATGAAAAAATATTTCTAGAAGGTACGAACTATCCATCTTTAAAAATGAGGAAGATATGACGTTGTTTCCAAATTACGGGGGCGGGAGGGGACATGGCCAAAATTGAAAATAAACTTGTTCTGCCTGCAGACATAAGAAGTTTTTGTCCCATACACGTCAAACCCCTATCTCTGAGAGATCTGTACCTACAGTATAGAGTATAAAAAGTACGGTCCAATGATGCCACCATCCCTAATTGTTTTTTAAGTTTTGTTCCTTGACCCCAAAGCCTTTTCAATGTATCACAAAAACAAGAGCTTAACATTATTATATTATATTTTGAATATTTTCATGTGCGCCACAAACCGTTTTTGACCCAAAATCGACACGACTCCCACACGATTTGGGTAGTTTTTAGGTCGAAAGAAACAGTGACCGAAACATTGACCAAAACAGAGTGTACAACAGTGACCGAAGCAGTGACAGAAACACGCAGACCAAATAAAAACTAAGGCTGTGACATGTTCAGTGACCGAAACAGTGACCAAAACCGTGACCGTAAAAGTAACCTTAGCAGTGACCGCAGCTGTTACCAAAACACTGTACGAAACAGAGACCAAAACAGGTACATAATGTCATAGTAATTCAAACAATCAGCAATTTATGCTGAATTAAGGCAAACAATGGAATTAAACGGTCAAAATGGGAGTTTTCGCAAAAATATCAAAAGTAGAACTATCGACGATTTGTTTTAAACATTTGACAGAAAAAGCAGTCAGAGGTTCTTTATACATTTGATGGAAGTTTTGCATCTTAAAATGAATGTTTTCTGGTAACATTGCTTGTTTTTTTTTCCAACTTAACTGCTGAAATCATCACGATAGCTATACGGTGTTTTGAACAGCCGCAATGAAGCAGGTTTAACATTTACGAATCGTCATTCGAATCCTTGGACCGCATTGGCCATCATGGTTTTAATGGTGATCATCATTTTAGCCATATACTCGACCAGTGTATCTATCTTTATCGGCATTGTCGTTCACTGCAGCTGTTTGGATACGTAATATTCTTTTGCAAATATTGTAATTTCAAATCAGATTCTGATTATCCCTCTTAAAGAGTTTCGCTCGTACCGAAAAAAAACATTCGCCTGAAAGCCTCGATCCTTAACCTTGGTATATAATGGCGTGATTTGATGCCAAAAGAGTTGTGACTTTTTATTTTGTTTTGGCGGTTCCTGTGTTGATTTTTATATTTATTAGGCCCTAATCAAAGAGCAAGCGAGAAGCAACAACAAGCTTATCTCGAAATTTACCTCTGTTTTGTTTCTCAAGCGATGTGAACTGAACTAACCCATAGATAAATTCATGCTTCATGTGAATGTACACTAAAGGTATCATTTCACATTGAGCGCTTTCACCAGCAATCAATTAATTTGGTAAGATTGAGCTGGTGAACGTGCGTAATGTGCCGTCATGATTGCTCATTTTCGTGATTAGGTTAGATGTGAATCCCTCAATGAAATATTTTGGTAGATTATCTTGATTGTGGTTTGTTATTGCTAACGTACAGATGTTAATATGGAAACGACTTTGTTTTTAATAAATGAGGTGGCAGAGACTTAAGACTTTGATGGTTATTTTAGAGGAGATGAGTTTGAAAAGCCGCCTCTTTCAAAAGGAGCTGCCAAATGTTCTTCGAAGTAACAGAACAACATTATAGAATGGAGGGGATTTAGGGATCTTTGAGCTCTTTTTTAATTCGAAAATGCATTTTCACTCTCTTTTTCGAGTAGTCGCAGATACATCAAATGGCCAACAAATTATAAATGTTGGAAAAAATCGAGGGGTAAACCAGAATGAATTAATGGATTGTACTTAATTTTATTCATCTTTTATTATTGTATTTTATTTGCAGTAAAAACGTTGATGTTTTTGTTCAATTGGCCAATACACTTGTAAAAATTTTTAACTTGTGGCAAAATGTAAAATTTCTCAGAAAATTCTTGATTTTCATGTTTCATCAAAATAATGGTATCTTTTGAATCAGAACACAACTTTGGTTTTGTCTTTTCGTCATCGTTGTTGAACAAAGCTTAGGTAGAAACAAGTATTGTTTGAGTAGGTTAATAAATGTGACTACAGGATCTAGAAAAGTAAGGAAACCTCGTTTAACACACATTCAAGCAAATTTCTTGGCTATTTTTGGAAGCTTTTGTAATTTCAGACTATCATGCCATATTGTGTCGAACAGAAACTTACCTCTTGATTACAAAAAGTCAAGATATTTGCGGATGAATATGGCGCCAAGGACAGCTTATTTGCTGACAACTAGCTTCCTAATGATCTTTAGTTTTTAAGTCGCTTTACACCTTGGCTGAAGATAATTTATAGCTGGGATCTATTCCTAAACAAATTTCGGTAAAGTGTTATATTTAATAGCTATATTTCGGCCATAGGTTGTGATATGGTATCCTGATTCTTAATTTGGTATACCGATACGTACCGGTACATGTACACAGTGATAGGAAAAGCACTCATGTGTCTTACCCATTGGTAAGGCACAAGGTAAGTGTCAAATAAAACGAGAATGCTAAGCTAACTTCGTCTGTACCGATGATTTTATACCCTTGCAAGTGCTCGCTTAAATATTTTCAAAAATAATCCTTTTCCCAGAACGACCCATTTTTCGACCGTTCGTTCGTATGGGAGCTGTATGAGATAGTTCCGATTTGGTCAAAAATTTGTAGAATGGGTGAAGGCATGTAAAACAAACATACAAAATTCCAGGATGCTACCATTAAAAACAAAAAAGTTTTTCTAACTAAGACTGTTTTTCGGACCTATCTTTTGTATGACAGCTATACCATATAAAGGGTGATTTTTTAAGAGCTATAGGAAAGTTTTTCAAAAAAACAACACATAAAATTCATACTCATACTCTTTCTAACTTGAATAAATGCTTCAATGTTGTCTTCCAATGCGTCAATTGAAGCGGGCTTGTCTGTATAGATATGTGCTTTAGCATAGCCCCACAAAAAATAGTCTAAAGGCGTTAATTCGCACGACCATGACCGGTACCGAACGTGAAATTGAAGAAGTACGGTCCAATGATGCCACAAGCCCATAAACCGCACCAAACTGTGACTTTTCTGGATGCATTGGTAGCTCTTCGATTAAACTGACCATAAAATGGAAGAAGCGCGCGATGAACTTTCTTAACAGAGCACGCATTTTGATAATAAAATTCAATAATTTGCAAGCGTTGTTCGTTTGTAAGACGATTCATAGTTAAATTATGGACCAAACTGAAGATGTTTGACAGTGAAACATAACACGAAACGTGCGTGAGCTGTTTAAACCAGTGCTGCCAAAAAGATAATAGCTTAAAAATCACCCTTTAGTTGTCCGATTTTCATCAAACTTGACAAAATTTAAAAAAAAAAAACATAAAAAACGTATGACTACTAAGTTTGGAGTTGAAAAGAAAAAAGTTTTTCATACTAAAAATAGTTTTCCGAGAGCTATGAGATATAGTCATCCGATCCGAAGCAAAAAGGAAGACTCTGTGCTAAATTTCAGCTCGATAGCTTCAAAACTGAGAGACTAGTTCGAGTAGAAACAGACAGACAGACGAACAGACGGACGGAAAAAGCTCAATCGACTCAGCTCGTCACCCTGATCAAGAATATATATGGTTTATGGGGTCGGAAATGAATATATTTGTAAACGTTGCAAAACTTTTGGGTAAAATCACAATACCCTTTGCAAGGGTATAATTATATCTGGGTAAGGTAAAGGTATCTTATATTTTCGGTACCTACTAAGAGTTACATACTTGGCTCTAAACAGCCCAAAGAGCATCTCTCTCAACCTTTTGGTTTGTGTGCCGCTGAACGTTTTAAGTACTTTTGAATCTTTGCTGGTTCGCACACTAAGAGCGCCGTACCTTAGTTGTTGTATCACAGTACAGTTTAACGCCGAATCCGAGCGGCAATGTTTGAGAAACTTTTATATACCTTGTTACTTCAAAGCTGACGTCAAAAGCTAATGATGGTGATCGGGTGTATAAGTTTTTAGGGGTAACACTTTTTCATTAGATGTCCCAAGTCGGGATCGAGCTCGAGACCTCTTGCACAGCAGGCGCACACACACTATCCGCTGTGCCACACACGGACTTGGGACTTGGTTAAAATGGTCTGAAATATTCTTGAATTGCATCACTAAGGGCCGTTTTGTAATCTACTTCATAGAGCTATCTGTCACATAAACCTAGAAATAACAGAGCAAAATATTAGCTTATCTGACACATAGCAGATATTAAGGAGAAATCGGTATTTTTATATACTTTTAACCAGTTAATAAGTAGAATCCGTACATGCAATGCTCCAACTACTTGTTTATTTATAAATACATTTTTATTTCTGCGTTCTAATAAAACTGAACTTTACATTTTTAAGTTGCACGATCCTCAACTTTGGCGACAGCTGTGAAACCACCAACCAATGTTCCATTCATTGAGAGCGAATATTTGGCCTTTGTTAGGCCACGTCTAATAAAAGCAGCAAAATTGTTGCTTGGAGTTTGAAATTGGCCATTTTTCATCCAATATTGTCCTTTTTTAAAAGGACAATATTCTTCTGGAACCAACGGTAAACTTGTTTCCTTATTGGCGGGATCAAAAATTTTCAAGAAAATATTTATATGGAAATCGCAGGTATTCATTGACTGTATACCGTATGGCATTGGAGTCCACATACCAGAATTAAACGAGAAGAATTCAAAAGTCGATTTATATTGATCACCAATTTCAGCGTTTACAATAAGTGTTCCGTTTAAGCCACGATCTCGTCCAATCAGTTTGACACCACGGAAATCCATAAGAGTATCCATTTTACCAGCGGCTCCCTCAAACGATTCCAGCCGGATACTATAGCTACTTGCGCACAGGCACTGAAATGGCAATGGAAAATTCAAGTAGAAAACTTGTTTTGTATTTGCTCGCATCTCAAACGGTCTTTATACCAGACTTGGCATCCACAAAACGAATAACCCTAAGGCCCACATTCTAATAGTTGGCATCACGATGAAGAGTTGGCATTTATACCATTTCGATTTCATAAGAATCGCGTGCTAAGCAATCGTTACAATTATAAACATGTGGAAATATGTCACACCCATTCATGTCCAAGCGAATTGGTTCGATTTTATCAGATTGTGTTTTGTTAATTTAAGTAAGCGCTCAAAATGTTCAATTATGCGATGCAGATCGCTGAGCTGCGACTCTATACCAGTGTGCTTAAAGCTACAAATGGGAGTGTGTGAGTGAACTAAATTTGGCACTTTTCCTAAAAGTTAGCGGTGCAAATTCTCAATTGATTACACAGTGGGACAGCCATTTTGTTGCAGCCATTTTTAAGAAAAATTCTGGTTCAGTTTTGTTCACTGATAACAAAACTGGTCTCGGTTCGGCTCCATCAGCTTTTGCTTTAAATATATAATTAGGATATTGACTTTGGTCAAGCACTTGGGAAGTTGGGCAGATGTGTAGAATTTACAACAACAATTTGTACTGAACAAATTTTCAACAACTCCCCGACCTTGACCCCTGTCTAGAATAAGTCAGGCACTACAGCCCAAACAGTGTTGTAAAAGTGGTATGAGAAGGACGTCTTACATATTTTCGGGCCTAAAAGAAATAGAACCGGTTGTGCGTGAGTCGATACACCCGGGATCAAGTCAAACGACGAGCTTGGATCGGAGAACGACGATTCATGCGACATATTGATGGCAAAAAAAAAAGGCGAAAGGCCGAAAACATTTCAGTTTCAAAACTTGTCGAAATGGAAGCTAAGAGACAAAAGCATAGAGAGAATATGGTAAACTTAGAGGCTGAGATGTTCTTGTGGGTCAAAAAAATGGAGGAACGTAAATAAAAATCAAAGGAGAAACGGTTAGAAAATGATTTTAAAATAAATCAAACGCAGCTGGAGCAAAAAAAACGAATTCTCAAACTAGAACTAGAGCTTAAATACAAAAAATAAATCATAAATAAAACTGATAAATAAAATGCAATAATAAAAATAATTTTATGATAATTTATTCAGAAATTATATTATAAAAATGTTCTCTTTTGCTTTCAGACTCTGAGTACTTCATATTGTTGGGTGCAACCTCAATAGATTCATTGTGATCAGTTTCCAATTCTTGGTGCAAGTCCAGATCTTGTATACTCAATCAGTTCCACTTCACGATGCAATTCTTTTGCTTTCCATTATAAAAGAACATCTTTGGTACTTTTAGTTGGCATTATTTTGTATATAATTTTAATTAAACTCCCAAAAACTTAGCAGGCAAAATGTCAAAAGTTGTGACAGTTGATTGTGCACAAGGGGGCTGCTCACTATTCTAGTCTGGCACTTCTGTCCAACTGCCCAAGTGCCTGACCAAAGTGAATACCCTAAACATTAATGCAGTCCAAAAAATCCAAGCGAGCAGCAACAGCAAGCTCGAAAGTGCCCTAATTGGCCTTTGAAGAGAGTTATTCCGTAGTTTGTATCATCATTTAAACTATTTCTGTCTTCTTGGAGAACCCTGCTTTAAACTATAGCTTCACCCCGTTTGATAAATAAACAAGAAGGAAGTATTTATCAAAAATAAATTCAAGAGTAAAACCTTCCTCGACCCACTACAACACACTTGATGTTTTTTGCAATTAATAAAAGTTGAAAAGCTTCCAGGGTGATTGAAGGTGACTGGAGGGGTTGAGTCGGTGGATCGATCCCGGTGTCGGATTCTCACTGTCTTTCTATATAGACCAACAGTAGTCAGCTAGCAAATTTCTCTCCCATCATCCGCGATACCTCATCTAGGTTCGCAAGTCTGACGAAATACCGAGAAAACCCATTCGGTTCATTCGTGGCCAAATACATTAAATGTTAATGTAATTCACGCGACCTGGTTTGATTTTAATTAAAACCGAATTTGGCGGAAATTGTTAGATTCTAGTCTACTATTACTGCTGCTTGATTTTTTTTTTGTGCTGCATTGATTTGTGTTCTGCCGCATAAGACTCATAAACCCAAAAATTGTTGTCTTATTGTGACCTCCATAATTTTTTCAAAGCAAAAAACATGTGAAACACATTTTACGATATATCTATTAAACGAAAGCTGATGGAGCCAAACCGAGGCCAGTTTTGTAATCAATGGATAAAACTGGACCAGAACTTTTCATCGAAGAGGCTGCTAAATACAAAAAGTGTCCTTTTGTTCTCCGTGTGTTTTCATTTTAAATGAGTAATTGTAATTCACACTGAAAATTCACTCAGATTGATGGACCAGTTCAAGGTATTCAAAATGAATCAAAACTAAATCTGCCTTTACACTTGTCACATATCTCTTAAAGGTCCGTTGTCAAATTTCTCTAAAGAAAAACTCTTTAGAGAAGCTGTTATGAGCTATTACAGCTTCAATGACAGAGACTCTTGATCAAGTTGATCATGGCTCGTTCATCGGATTCACTGGTTCAACAATTTTTGACGAATTGTTTATATGAGAATGGATGCCAATCAAATAAATGCGTTAACATTAATGGTTTCGGCTTTGGTTGACGATGAATTGGATGATCCAGCACCAAAGAGAAGACGACATTATATATAGCGTTCCATGTGGAGTAGAAATTGGCTTTGCGTCGCTGTGAAGGCAGGGACATGGCGCAACTTGTCTTACGCGAGCTCCAGTACGATGACGACGAAACCATCAGAAATTTTAATCGATTGAACAACTAATTTTTCCACAAGTTGCATCTGTTTGTGAGACCCAAAATTGAAAAAAGGATACATTCTTAGGAGAAGCCATTCCCTCACAAAGACTCATCCTCACTTTTTGACCATTCTGAAATCTAGAACAAGCACCAAGTGCGACCGCATTCGTTGATGAGAACGGTCACGCTAAAACGAAATCAAAACGAAATCAGCCTCGAAGCTGATTTGGTGAAAGCAGTTAGTATTACCCTACTTTCCATACCTATTCTGGGCACACTGCAAATTTTGGATGGAGCTGTCGTGATCAGCTGATACACGAAATCGAAAGCAAATCAAACTCGAAAGCAAATCACTTTCAGGAATACCACTATTATGTTAGCCAAAATGTAGATTCTGCAACGGTGTTTTATTTACACGTTTGGCTGCCATTTTCCCACATAAACGAAATGTGTCAAAGTTCTTAGTTTAGGTTAATCGATAAATTAAATCGTGTGTGTCGAATAAAAATTTCGTATTTTATTCTGGGAAATGGCAATGCCATAAACTTAACAGCTGTGGTTCAGAGGAGTTACTTTTATCAAATAGAACCAGTCCTAATTCATCATATTTATCTAAAGGTATATGTTTGGCTATTACACTATAATATCGTGTCTTTGGAGAGACTTTTTAGAGATGTATGACAAGTGTGAAGGCAGCTTAAGCAAATTATTTGAAAATTTATTATAATTCAGAAAGCTCATTTGATATGACGGAGACCAAATATCAACAAGGGCTGTTTATATCCAAAGATGGTATTACTATAAACCAGAAATCTATCATAAAACACGTAAGAAAGTCGGTCAAGCCCGACTATAACATTCTCTGCACCTTCCAAAGGATGCATATGTAATAAAAAACATAGGATTTACTATTATTTAGAATTAAAAATAAAGTTACAAAAAATTAAAAAAAAAAAAACAAGAAAGAAAGTCAAGCCCGACTGTAACATACTCTGTACCAAGAAAATTTGTCTTTTGATCATAACTCGAAAACCGTTCATCCGATCTTCTTCATTCCTTTGGCGGATCGATAAGTTATCCTAATAACTAAATATGTCCAGAAGGAACAAGCCATCTATCTTCAAAACTGTGGGAGATATGACTTTTTTCTAAATTTCGGGGGCAGGAGGAGGCGTGGCCAAAATTGAAAATAAACTTGATCTGCCTGCAGACATAAGAAGCATATGTCCCGTACATGTCAAACCTCTATCTCTTACCAACTCTGAGATCTGTGCGTTCATACGGACAGACAGACGGACAGACATACAGACGGACATGGCTATATCAACTCGTCTGTTGATGCTGATCAAGAATATATATACTTTATGGGGTCGGAGATGCTTCTTTCTGGATGTTACATACTTTTGCACAAACTTATAATACTCTATGTACCTTCGGTACAGAGTATAAAAAATAACAAATTATAGTGTTGAATTATTTCAGTTAGGATTCTTAGTTTTTTATATCATTTTTATTATATCGCCTTCCTTGTCCGTTATAATACCTACGTAAAAACAAAATTAAATAAAAAAAAAAATTAAAAAGTGTTAATATGTGAAAAGTGCTCCGAATGGCTGTTTGAGCCGGTGAAATCGAAAGTCGATTTTCGATTTTAAACATTTTAGTACTTTATTTAAGTACCTTGAAACACAAAACATGCTTGGATAGATCTAGTACACCAATCTTTCTAGGCGTACATTTCGTAAACTCCTCGGAATCAATAAGTAATGCATCCTGGATTAGCCCAATATTTGCTCCTTGTTGTCTTTTGCCAGCCAACTTTGATAGGTTTCAAATAAATGTTTACCGAAAGATAACCATAAAGAAGATCGAGTATTTAAAAGCCATTGCGTAGCTGAAAGGAGAAGTGAGGTGAGTGAAGATATTAATTAGATGAATATTTATTTTCGTGGTGTAACAATTTCAATTGTCTATTGCCTATTGTGGCGCATTTCTAGTTATACAACGCTCTATGATATTAAAGAGCCACTCGATGCGACATTAAATGCTTATGAAATACGCCTCACCGCTTTGTAATTGGTCGCATTTTATGCAGGGCGCGAAGGCAAATTTCTAAACGCAATTGGTCATTGGAATTTTGTGGCGTTCGCCCTGCCATATGTGGGTCAGTTTTCGATTTTTTGGGCAACCCGCAGCTGCGGACACTGTCACTGTCATAACTCAAAATTTCACTTTTAATAAGGAAAGCCGGTAATCGTTTCAATTTTTTTTTTTGTATTTATATTTTATTTTGAAATTTTTATTTTAACAAGGTCTTTTTAACCATTAACAACATAATATTATTATTATTATTATTTTACCATTTATTTCATACATTTATCATTCGATTTTCTTGTTTGTCAGACAAATGTTTAAAATATGCATTTTTAGCGTTGGAATTTTGTTTATTTAAAAAGTTGATTTAGTTTCGTTATGCGGCTGATTTGGAACTAAACTAATTTGTCGTTATGTCATCTGGTTGATTTGTATTCAATGATTTGTTAAAATGTTTTAAATAAATAGTTTCAGTTAATGTTTAAGTCTACCATTTTCCTTTTTTTTTTTATTTGTTTATATAAATAGCAAGTAAAAACTAAAAAAAGAAAATGGTAAGTTTTTACAATAGTTTGTAAGTGTTTGTGTGTGAGAGTGCTGCGAAATTATAGAAAAAACACTTTACTTTTACTTTAGAATCTCTTTCACTTGATATATTTTTAGTTGTTTAATATTATTCTATTTTACTTTGTCTTAAAAAATGAACATTTTGTCTGTTGCTTAAATTGTAAAATTATCATTTTTGGTTTTTAGCTGCAAACGTTGATTCTAGTATACAAAAAATCTAACTACAGTAAAATGCTGCTTACTTAGCTTCACATTTATGAGTATGATACTTAATCTCATTTTCTTTTTTTTTACATTTTTTTCTTGATTTTTTAATGCATTTTCTACAAAAACTTTGCACTTATAGTTAAGTTATACGGCATTTGAGTAATTTAATGCGAAATAATAAGTTTTGGGTTGATCTTGTATTTGTTGTGGTTCAAACAAAGCTGAAACTTGACAGAGAACTGCTGAGAACATTCATAGAGATACATACCCAGCTAGGTGAGAGGTACCCAATGCATTAAGCAGCCTTTTGTTGAAATTTAAATTTTGATAATGTGACATAAGCCCCAAGAGATTTACAAATTTTCTAGGTAACTTCATTTTAGCCAAATGTTAAAGCACTTTCAAGATAAGCATTGACAAATTGTGAATTCCTGAATATAAGACCAGGGTTGTTGTGTCAAAAACTAAATCTTAATCTTATTTTTGAATAGTCAATTGTCAAATTTCAAATATCAACAAGAACCTGTGCTTCATCATCGAAGATGGCTACATATCTAACTATTTAGAAAGATTTGCAAAGTCCATTACAGCATACTTCAGTATTTCTTAGAACATTCACACTATCTCCAAATAGCTAAATTCATTTTGAAGCATCCCTCAGGTAACAGAAATCAATAACTTCGAATATCAAAACCAGTTTTTCTAGAATACATTCGACTCAAGTAAACCACAATAAGTTTTAATATAAGAATCAGTTGCTTGGTTAGTGCTACCATTTTAAAATCTTGGTGCCTTCATCTAGCAATCTTGAAAGTGTGAATGCTATTATATTTGAAATCTTGCCATTTTGTCTAGAAAACTAATGACTAACAAATCCGCGTGAAACCTTAAGATTTCTTTCTATGCCGATAGACGAAAGCCAATACCTCGAAACATTTATAAAAAGAATCCCTTTTTAATGAAGAAGAACCGCAACTTGTTGATAAGAATTTCTCATTTAACAAATTTGCCAAACAGATTATTTAGAGCAGTGGTGGGCAAGCCTTTGTTCGCTCGCTTTTTGGCGCCACCTTGCACAAGGCGAAAGAACGGGAAGTGCAATTTTCTCACTTCGAAGCTAACTAAAACATCAAATCTACTGCGCCTCACAGCACTATCGAGACGACTACAAATACAGTTATATGTAGAGTGTGTCTGGCTTAGAGATGGGAGCGTGTAGAATATTTTCAACACGACAAGCACGAGTATAAATTTTAAAAACACAACGCAACACGTCTCGCATGACTTTATATCTTTAGCCTGATTTTCGCCCCCATATTCATCAAGTTCTTTGCACTTTTTCGGTAATCTTCATCTGTTAGTCGGAATAATCAACCAAACTGTTTTTTTTAGACTAATATCAAAATCACATAAAGAAGATCAGTGGGTACAATACGTCTATCCAACGAATTCAGAGTTCTTGAATAAAGCTTGAATTTATAATGGAAATCTAGCAATTTTGGTGTGGTAAATGTATTTTTTTTTCTTGTGCATCTATACATAAATATGTCTCTTCAAAACGTAAAAGTATCTGAGTTCTGAAGCGTCTTGTCCCTAAAAGCTGACTTGCACATACAAACACGAAATATGATCTTTCTTGTCCCTTTCACATTGTTAAGAGAGAGGCATAAACAATTCAAATGCAAGCACTGATTCTCTTTAGTCGTGTCATAAAAAGCACACGGACTTGTTATTAGGTGAATACCAATGCAGGCGCTGGAAAGCTCTCCAGAGCAGCGCTGTCGACACACCGACAGTATTAGCTCGTCGTGTTTTACTGCGTCTGTTGATTAATTGCATAAATCAGTTTTAATGCTGCTTTTACCCAGTAAATATTTAATGAAATTTCTGAAATGAAATGAAAACACATTGAAGTCGCTGGCACTGCTGCAAAGAAAATCAGTGCATATGCTTTTTCTTTTACCCAGGAAACATTTTATGACATTTCTGATCACGAATCTTTTTCAAGTGCTCGAGGTTTGACAAAAATATTTATTAGAGCGCTAGTTTTGTGACAATAATCCATAAATTTGTCGGAAGAAAATGAGAGCCTAGACGTTACTTTAATTGAAGAGACCTTTACGACTTATTTTCGATTCACTTGCAAGTCTTTTTCCTGTCGTATTCCCATAAATCACATTAGTGAGTTATTTGAAAGGCTCCTTTTAAAAGCACATGATAGTTAACTATCTTTCGGTCTTTGAAGTGTGCAGAGCTAAGTAAAAAATGTATTAAAGGATACAAAACATGTCAGTCAGGGCAGTCATGTCTTTAGTACCAGACTTTCCGAATCTGGAAATATATTTTATTAAAAAAGGAAATACAATTTCTTCTAATTGATCTCTTTTGAGATTGCTGATGAGTGGAACGAAAGGATTTTAAAGTAGCCAGCTGGTAGCTGATTTAGTAGCCTTAAAGATCATCGTTGAATTTATTGGGTTGAACTTTACACCCAATTTGGTTCGAAAGTGAAAGTTTATAAAAACTTTGTTGTACGCAACTGCTTGGGGGTTATGCCACATTGTTCTATGTTTTATCAAAATGTTGAGCTTACTCATCTGTTGTAGTGTTTGGTTTTTGTTGTCGTACTGATTTTATTAGATGCTGATTATATATGTGTACATATATACTTCGTGTGTATATATAATTTGTTAAGTTGGTTTTTGCTTTAGCGTAAACATGATTTTATCAAGTTTCACAACATCGAGAGTTCATTTACTTCGCTGTGTTCTGTGAGTGTGTGTGTAAGTGTGGGCGTGTGTGTCTATAAATTAAATAACTATTTGATTCATTTTAAAATTATGTTTAACTTTTTGGGTTTCCGCTACGTTTTTCGGCTTAATTTGTTGGTTTTTGTTTTTTGTTGTTTTTATTTTTTTATAGGATTGCAAATGCATTTTGTGGTTTTCCTCTAACAGTAAATGAACTGGTTGCCATATGATTAGTTAGTATGCTAAGGCTGTAGGCTATGCTTTTTTGTTTAGTTTAAGTTGACATTTACACTTACTACTCATACATACACATTGCATACAAACGTTTTACATCAATTTGAAGGCGCATAATATTCACAATTTATTTTAAATTTTACGTCCTAAGCTACACAAAACTTGCCTACAACTGATAACAAAACATATTCGAATTGTATTATTTTGTAATTATTTTAAAAGCTCGAATTCGTTTTTACCATCAATTTGTTAGTTGCTAAACATATTGTGGAATGTGTGGAAATCATATCATGCTGTTGTTACGTTTTGATTTGGTTGATTTCCCTACGCCCTGGCAGTGTTTTTCATTTGAACAAATACAAATGCCGAAATGTTTTCCGCAAGCCATAGCCGAAATGCGAAATGAGGGTTAAGTAGCTGAGTGAATATTCGTTATTTACATGCTATGTACAATACAATCAATATAAAATACAATACCAACATAGGGGAGAACCGGAGCATTCTGCGTGAGAGTCAAGAATAAGAAGATTCAATATGTGTTTTAAGAACACCACGGATGCTGCTCGTAAATCGCTCGCCATATGCATGCACGTAAAAAGCGGCCACATGCATACTCTAAACTAAATATATATATATATATATATGTATGTATATATAACTAGCTACTGTCCATTCCTATTCCCAGCTGGTCGTTTGTAGTTGTATATATTTCTATATACGTGTGTGTGTGGCGTGGTATTAAATTGAATATTGACTTGAATGGGCGCTACTAATAGAATGTTTTTTGTTTTGTAATTAAATATTTACGCATCACACTTAGAACGTGCTCAAAATTTCTACATACAACAGAGCTGCCTTTAGTATTATTGACCGAGAACTCAATTATAGTTGAAAGAACAGAAGAAATTTTTCAAAAATTGTTTAAAAAGTCTAAAAGTTTTGCACTCGCTCTCTTCAGCGATTTAAAACAAGCGGTTAGACGTCCTTTTGAGTCTGCGCTATCTGAAAGCATTACAGCTTTCATTATCGTTTTCGTTTCAAAAAACTGGGTTGTGTACCGTTAAAAAGGCGTGAAAGAAACCCAAAAGTGTTAGTTAAAGTCTTAAGTGCTTAAGCGTTGTTTGGGGGAAGAGATTTAGGTTAGTTTTAAGCAGTACCTCTCTTCAATTTCCAGTAACTTTTACCTTAATTAGGTTCATATTTTCATTTACCATGTAAAAAGTAAGGCATAAGGTACTTAAATTTAAGGCAGATCTTAGTTTCCAGAGAAGGCATTAAAGTTCTTCAATAATTCTTTATTTTAGGTTTGTCGTTGAACTATTAAAAACAAAAAGTTTTGAGCCAAAGTATAGCTGAGTTGGTTTTTTAAGAAACTAAGGGCCGAATTGGTGTCAGATAAACGTAGAATTTGATATGTGTATTATGTGACATAGGGAAATGTAGTAGATTAGAAATTGTTCCTAAGTCGAGGAAGAATAAGGTACAAATTCTCTCCTTTGAATGGTTTTCAAATGCTAGTAGAGTTTAGTTTATAAATGACAGCGCTTTACTTTACTTTATGTAGTATTCATGAATCCTATCACCAGAAGACTTTGCTATCAACTTGAATTATAAAGGTGATCCATTTATCCATGATACCCATCTATTCCAGGACTATTGGTATACTCTGAATCAAAGGAAGCATCTCCGACCCCGTTGAGAATATATATTCATGATATACAGCCGAGTCGACATAGCTAAGTCAGCCTGTCCTTTCGAGCCCATTCCACTTTCGCAAGTCGGAAAAACCATATCTCCTACAGTTTTAAAGATGTTTCGTTCCAAATAAACACATTTAGTTATCAAGATTATGTATCGAACCGCCAAAGTATTGTTAAAGATCGAATGAACGATAGTCAGGTAATGAGGAAAAGAGTGTTTGCTGATGCTGCGCAGTAGCAGCAAACCACTGCATCAGAATGTGTACCGAGCATACACTTTCGCTGCTGCTGCGTACCGACTTCCTTACTTGTTTTATTTATGCGATTGTGAAGTTAACGCGACCAGTGGCATGAAGTGTATGTATCAGGCTAAAGGAAGCATCGTCGGCTCCACAAAGTAAATATATTTTCTGTTATACTATTCGACATTTGTTCCCTAATTGACAACTGACATTCCATTTACACTGAATGACATGTCAGAAAATGTGTTAAATCGAGCTCAATGAACAAAGTTCAAGCACTTGATCAATTGGGTAAATTGTGAAAAAAGTAGTCCGTTTTTAGTTGCCATTCATTCATCAAGATATATTTCCAAATGGAATCTGAATTTCTTTTTCTTGCTGTTGACGAAGAGGATGAGCCGAGGTATATTCGTCTAATTCAACGGTGAGGTGAAAAATGGATATTCTTGCCCCAAAAATCAGAATGATAAAAATATAATAGTACCAAAATAGTATATCTCCCTGTAAGACTTCAAATCAAACACCGAAGACTTGTACTTATTCCTAAGAATCATTGGATCGTTTTTCGTACATTAATCTGACAAAATTAGTGTCATTTCTAGAAGACCTCAAAGTAAAAGTATAATTTTTTTACGCTCTTAATATTTGAAGGGTGGGTGGTGCTGAAAAACCCAAAGACCTAACAACTCTACTAGATAAGCAACGGCCATACAAGTGAGCGGCAAGGGGAAACTTCAATGTGGCACTTCAAATGTACATAAGTGTGCGAAGTCGATGAAACAAACTTTACACACAAACAGTGCACATTTGTAAAATCGAAGAAGGTTCACCTTGAAATGTCCTTTTAAATTTCTTTGTCATTTGATTTTTACTTGTACCTTGTACCAAGTTAAGAAAAATGAGAAAATTTCCATTACTGTCGTTATGGAACAAAAAATTTCGTACTGTTTTTAGATAACTTTTAAATAATTTTGCGTCCACACTGTTCAACGCATGAGTTATATAAATCTAGTATGTTTCTTCACATTTGAAACAAACAACGCATTCTAAGTAGACTATTGCCCCGTTTATACACTAAAGGTTTATCATGATAAATGCCCCGAAAAGTATGTCAGCTTTATTTCCTTAAATTTGGCGAACCATAAGAGTCAGCTATGAAAGCGTAATGCATAGTCCACTCTTTGCATTCATTCAGATTGACGGACTGATTGAAGGTATTAAAAATGAACTAGCAGTAAGCCAAATATAATAGAATTGATTTCCCGAACTAGTAATATAAGCATAGCATACTTTAAAGTGCATTTATCATGATAATTTGTTGTGCATAAACAGAGTATATGTCAAGACTCATGCGACGAACAATGTAGACTCAAATTATGAGTCCTCAGTCAATAAGAGGCACAACAATTGCTGTACCTAGACATTTCGATCGCACTGTAGGCATATTGAGAGTGAAGTGTCAGGATTGAGTGGGGGAAATTGAAGGGAGATTAAAGTAGCTTTTATTTGTTTTTGTTTTTTTTTTTGGGAGGGGGGGTATCGTCTATGTTCTGTTGAAACAACCGTGTTTTTTTCGCATGTTGTATTTGCTTTAAGTATTCATTTAATTAGCTGATTGTTGGCCATTACACTAACAATTATTTGTGTTTAGTTTTTAATGTTAAAAGTTACATGATTACAATATATGTTTATATAAATCGTTTTGCGCATGCTCAGAAACTTCTTCTAAATGCAGTTTATTTTCGTCATCTTTCTTTGAATTTGGGGGTTATCGTTTGCCTCAACTATTTACACACGCATTGAGAGCATTTTCGGCTCACTTCGCTCATGGATTTACATAAATGTAAATGTTACATTTGTGTGTGGGAGTACGTGTATTTAATATAAATTGTAGCGTAGTTGTGGTTGTAGTTGCTGTTTTGGTTTTTCAGACAGACTTCAAGTGAGTTGCACTAATTAGAGTCGTAGTTTCCGCTGGTTGTTGTTGTTGTTGATTGGTTTGCTTTTCCTTGTTTAATGTGTAGCTTACCTTACTAATGGTTCCCAATTGCCTACGTCACACCATTGAGATGGATTTTCTGTTCGAATTTGTTCAATTTTTCAATTGTTGTAATGCAATGATAGCGCCATGAACTGAACTCAAAATGTAAACGAAACGGAGACAAATGATTATCAAATGTGAAGTGAAATGAAAGTACATACCCAATGTGAAATAACAAATGATTGTTGCTCACGGAACTGAGGTTCAAAAAATAAGGGAACTTGTGGGAAGTGTGGGCATCGAGCAAAATTTATTGTGGGGCAGAGGGGTATAAAAAGAATAGGGTAGATTTAAATAAACTTAGGTCAAAGTATACAGAATATATAATATATATATATATATATATAAATAGAATATGAATTTCAAGGTTCTAAGAAGGCATACGGAATGATGTGGGAAGCAATCAGTTGGCAATTGAACGATGGATATCCAAGAAGTTTAGTTGTTGTTGTAATTTGGTTTTTATATTTGTGGAGACACTCGACATGACGGCCATTGATTGTTAAGTAGGAGGGACATTCATTCACTGTTGTTGCGCGGTCTCCGCAAATATAAAAATACAGGGTATCGCACTGGCAGTCTCGCCCTAGTTACACATATGTCTTTTAGTCAAATCTTATGCCAATATGTTGAAAGTACGTTGCCAGTATTGCTTTACCCCGTGCACCAATAACTTCTCCATCGTTCAAATGTACGAATAAGGACCATCAGTTAAGGCGCTACACAGTAACAATCAAGAGTTATCATCCTTGTTGGAGCCACCCCCACCGACACCGGAGCCTTGGGTGTTGGTGCCGCGACCACCGGCAGGAGCTCGCACCGCTGGCGGTTTGTACTCCAGGCCCGGATCGAATTGCATTAAGACGAATACCTAAACACATGAGGATTAGACAGGGTCAAGTCAACGGGTTTCCGCATCAAACCTGATCTGTTGGCAGTAATGAGAAGTCATCGGGTGGGTTGGTTATAACATAGCGTTTACTGCTCGCATCACAGCTGGAACTGGTGTCCCTGAACCGATATAGGCCAATGCACAGCATGCCATACGACTTGAGGGCGGCCACAAACAGATCGCCATACTTGCCGCATTCGCCGAATTGTGCCAGCGGACCATCGTACAGCGAGATTTGTCCCACGCGACATCTGTGAACCAAATGGATGAATTAGTTGGAATAATCCACTTTGAAGGCTTTTAAAGCAGACATAACAAAAAACTTCGTGGACTCAAAAAGATAAACAGAAATCCATTAGGAAATTTAATTAAGGGACTAGGCTTATAAGTAGTTTACTCCATTTCGTTAAGGTCATACCCCCTACATTTTATGTCAATTTTCATCACACTCGAGTCTTTTTCAAGTCCTAAGGCTGATGAAAATAGTCATAAGCTTTTCCAATCAATGGAATTTCAATGGAATTCCGCGTTTTCCAATAATAAATGAAACTTTAGTCGGGATAAAATGGTACTCCAACCACTATTCTTCTTGAAGAGTCGGTTTCAACCCGTTCTTCTGATCAGATTCTAATCAGTTTCGAGTCATTTAAGGGTATATTTTTAGTAGTACCCTAGCAAACATATTATGAAATCTTTGATCGTATTACAGTCTTTTTCGAATCCTCGATCTGATTAAAATAGTCATAAATGCGCTCGTTTTCTGATCATAAATGATACGTTTGCCGGGAGAAAATGGTACCCTTGCCGCGACTCTTCATAAAGAGTCATTTTTAGCCCGTTCTTCTGCACAGTTTCGAATCATTTTCGAGTCATTTGAGAGACTTATTTTAGTCTCACTTCACCAATTAAAATTTGGAGGCTTTTCATGAATCATTTTCGAGTCTCTTTTAATCGCACATGAAAGGTATTTCTTTTCAATCATGAAAAGTGGACGAAAACGACTCATCAAGATGATTTTTGTGAAAATTATCTTCCAAATGTTGGGTACCCAGCCCAACATTTTCATTAAAATCACCTTGATGAATCTTTTCCGACCCTTTTTGATGATTAGAGAGAAAGACTCGAAAATAATTCCTAAAAACGCTCAAAATGTGATTTGGTGAAATACGACTAAAAAGACTCTCAAAAGATTTGAAACTGGTCAGAAAAACGGTTTAAAATCGACTCTTCTAGAAGAATCGCGGCTGGGTTACCATTTTCTCCCGACTATAGTATCATTTATAATCACAAAATGAGCGCAATTATGACTATTTTGATCAGACCAAGGGCTCGATAAAGACTCTAATGGGATCAAAATTATTACAAAATGTTTGCTGGGTCTTTACAAAATCACATTTTGAGCATATTCAAGAGTCATTTTCGAGTCTCACTTAATCGCATATGATAGGTATCTCTTTTGCATCATAAAAAGAAATCGGAAAAGACTCATTAAGGTGATTTTTATGAAAATGATATTCCAAATGTTGGGTGGGCACTATTGCTTCAATATTTTTAGTTGCCCTTGGTTATAAATTTAACATCCCTAATAGACCTGATTAAGCTGGGAAATTGACAACAAAATATCAATATCGAAATACATCTATGATGCTTTTGCTAAATCGATAAAAATATTGATATATATAGTTTTAATTTTGCTTGTGTCAATGTCAAAGTAATTTAAAAGTAACGACCCTCTCTTTTATTTGTAAAGGTTAGATTTCGAGCCTTATGGCTTCTATAATCGTCGAGCCTAAGCTGTTAATGCCTCCAAGTTTTCGGCTCTGTCTACCAATACCAACGCATAATTGAGTATAGGTAACAAATTACATTCATTTTATCCACTCTCGATACAAAACAATTGATAATAATTCTGTAGCGCAAAGGGCAAAATTGGGTTTGCTCTAATTTTGTCTGTCTTTGAAGTGTGCAGAGCTGAGTGAAAATACTTGTTTATGGTTATAAACGATGACTACTCGTCAGGGTTTCCTTTTATTTGAACTATCAAAGAGATGTTATACTTGTCCCTTTTCCCTTTTCACATAAGGTCATCATTCAAGATTAGTTCAAAAAAGTGTTCGGTTTAAATGATTTTTGAAGCTAGGGTGCAAAAAGTGACTTAAAACTGTCACCGTATTCTATAAATTTACTGCAAGTACTCACCTATCCCGATTGCTGAGACTGTCGACCGTACTGTAACCGCCACGCAGGCCTGCTCCCTCTGCCAGTATCAACTCCAGCTCGGGCGTGGCACCGCCCGTTATTAGCGAGCGTATCAGGGTTAAGGCGTTTTGATTGAAGTATGTCTGTGGGAATACAAAATGGAATACAAACAAAATTGCCAGTTGACGGACAGCAGCGTCACACTCAACCGCCGCTGCAGTGAAACGAGTCTTTACCGTGGACATCAGCGAGTCCAGTACACTCACAGCGAACGCTGTGCCGCAGGCAAATGGTTGCGTCAGATACAGTTCTGTATCTGGATCATCGTCGTCGTCTTGATCGAGAAACTGCACGTTACTATCATTGACCAGTTCTTTTGAAACGACAAAACCACCACAAGGTGCATTAGTACAACACACGCCTGAGAAGTTTGGAGAGACGAGAGAAGCTGGCCAGGATATCCCCAACCCCCCCTTCTTCTGCCCAGCCCAGACCTGGCCAGCTTCACTCGCAATGTTCGCTCTCGTTTCGGTCGTTCGCAAACTAGGCCAACTTAGTGCGATGCAGTTTACCTGTTATCATGGGCACATTGGCTCCGTACACTGAACCGCGACGCTGCAGCACTATGGGACTTCCAGCGGTCGCGCTCAGATTGTCAAACTCCGGACCACGCTGGCTGAGCACCCCGATGGTGTCGTCGAAGGTCATCGCCTTAATGTTGAGTGAGGCGAGAATCGCCTCCTTGTCGGCGAGCGTGGGATCATCGTTGCTAGGAACTTTGGCTGACAGTATGCAGCACATATCACACAGATTCACGTTGACCGCCCGCAGATCGGCCCGACTCAGTGGCGAGCCATTGAGCACCGATATCTTTGGCAGGTTCTGCAGCATCTTCCATTCGCGCCGTATGTAATCCACGGAGCCCACTATGACCACATGCTTGAGCTCGTGGTAGTGGAAATTGGAGGCGCGCAAAGGCATCACCAGATTGCGCAGCCCAATGAGCGGCGAATCTGGATCGGCGAACAGGCAAACGACCACGTGGCCGTTCAGCACTGTCATGGCCGCCTGATTGCGATCCTGTCAAAGGAAAATGGTAGAGAGTGAGAAACCGCCGTTCAACCCGTGCACCCCGGCGCCTTACCAATATGCAGTCTTCTAAGCCCTTCGCCGGGCTCCAGTGGAACATGCCCGTCGAGTCGTACTTCATTTCGGTCTTCTCGAAATCAAAGTCTTTCGACTGGTCATCCGCTATGCCGGCGGGCAGTGAAACGCCACCATTTTGATTCTGCGTACCCGTGCCGGAACTGCGACTCGTCGGCCTAGAGGCGAAGCAAACGACAGAATCGTGTTAGCCTGGTTAGCGGTCTGTGCGGCAACGATTTGGGGTATGGATTTCATCGAAATCGCGTACTCTTCAACCAATGAAAATTAAGTAGTTAAATGCTACATCCAAATGCAAAGTGTTCTTCGTAACGCTACGAGTGTTTCGTTCAACAAATTAAAGATGAATAAGTAAGTTTACTGTCAATACGAGTACGAGTACTTGGAGCTGGTTCAATTTGAAAAGAGTGTGTACCATACGATAGATAGAGAATACGTTTACATAGATTGAGATAGAGAGAAGAGCGAGTGCTAAGTAACACAAGTGGTGATTATACGGATACGAGAATACAAGAGAACAATAAGAATGCAGAAAAGTTGAAAATGAGAAATGTGAGCAATCGTTCAACTAAGCAAAACGCTGTCATTGGCAGGCGGCGGCCAGACGCTGGTGTTGGCCATCCTTCTCCAGTTTTGTTCATGGTGTGTGATTAAGGTTCGTATGTTTGGCATGCGCGAGAACGAAGCCACATCAAGCCGCCGCCAAAAAGTGCACAAAATTTAGATTTACATACTGTGATGCTGTTCGAAATGATCAAAAAAAAAAAAAAAACAACAAAAAAAACAAAAAACATATATATATTGGCTGAAAAAACTAAGGTGCATGTATCACATAGAGATGAACACGAGAACAAACACACACACAGAGAGAGAAAACACAGAGCATGAAATTGAAATGATTCGCTGAAGTTGGCACCTTTAAATATGGTTTTCATCTGAACAAACCAATTTCAATTTCAAAAATATATCAACGAATTTTAAAGCATTTTAAAATATTTGAAAAAATTCGATGCAAGTCTACAGATTAATACGACTTCGAAAGGGTCAGTATGCAACCCCTGAAAATGGATTCAGTAGTATGATAAGTGCAAAAATACTTGATTCTGGTACAAAGCTCTGATTTCAAGTACGATTTGTTAACCCCAAAATACTTGGATTATTATATTTTATTAAGTACATTTCAAATTCTTTGACAATTTTTTTTATTCAAACTTTTAAGCTGTTACGATCTTAAGTCAAGCGCGTATAACTCTAATCATTTTTTTAAAAAGATCATAAGAGTACTTCAAAATAGTACATCTATTTGGTATAAGACCATCAAATTCAAAATCTATGCCCAATTTGTTCAAAAACGAGGTCTTAGTATTGAACCAAAGATGGCTGGAAATATCTAAGGGCTTTCCATTAACCAAAGAACAAGATGGTAATACAATAGGTCAGAAATTTACCGCCACAAAAGCTTTTAAACTAGTTCGGAATTTTAAGAAAGGGTTCGCTTAAAAATTTGCATTTTGCAGCATTATCAGGGGTGACACAGAAATTTCTACAGATTATCGAGTCATTTGCTTTGTAAATCTCTTGAAAAAATCGTCAGTGCCACAGAACTTCTGGAGATTTCGTTTTCTGATTCGAAAGTCTAGTTTGAAGGTTTGTGTATAAAATTATGTTCCAACCACAAGAACAGGGCTGCGTCTCTCTGAAATAATTTATAAAAGCTTATGACTTGGTAGAATATTTGACGTTCTAAATGAAATATTTCAAATCATTATCTCAAAATAATTATGGTACAACTTTAACAAAAATAACGCGCCCTACACTGAGTGAGACTTGATTAAACTAGAAACATATTTTGTGTCCATGATAACTGCAGTTGGTTTAAGAATTCGGTGGGGTTGGTTTGCGTATTGACTTTGGTGGATTTGCCCAAAGATGTTTCGAACCAAGGACAAATCCTGTTTGGAATGAAAAGTACAAAACGTTATAAATTTTCGTAATGTAATAGGCAGGATTATAAAATGAAAAGGGTAAGGATCTGATCAACGGTTGTCAAGTTAGAAACCAAACAAAGTTCGCTGAAAGTTGTAGACGGGCTTGACATTCTTTCTTTCTTGTTTAGATTGAAAAATTTCACAAACGTAGTAATGATTGGGCATTCATGGGTAATTATTTGTATTGACTACATAGATTGATTTGTTTGGAGTACCCAAATGACAGTTTTCCGTTTCTTGAAAAGTATTAAAGCCAAAGAATTTCTTAGATCTTTCATGAAGCAATCGCAAACCGAAGATCAGTAATTGCTTATCAGTATATTAAGCTGTATAGAAACATTCTCTGAGACTCCCCAGAGTATGCATAGCAACTACGAGCCTTAAATTTGTAAATCATTATATCAAGAATCATTTTACTACGAATTGTTTCCCCCCGAAAGAACTGTTATCAAATTCCCAAAAAAATTGCATTAGAAATGCTAACAAAATGCTTCAACATTAACACAAAAACTTGACACATATGCAGATGCCGCAACAAAATATTCACTTCATACTTAAAAACAAAAGATGTATAGTTATTCATATATATTCATATATATATGTACAATATATATTAAAAATGAATTGATATGATGTGTTATTAGATAAAATGATTAAATGGTTTATTTAAAATGCACAAAAATGGACGCAAACACACACACGAACACACACAGACAACGACAGCGACAGCGACATGGCAAAATTACGCATAAGTTTCGTAGTTAGAGAATTGATGTAAGTATGTACGAGTATGTATGGAAGAGCATTTTCAATCAATCAATCAATATTAATCAATCTGGTGTGTGAAACAAAATGCGCATATAATGTAGTTAGAACAAGTATTTACGAATGCTAAGTTATAGTTTAAAAAAATGCGTTTGGCTTTTTAAATTTGATTTTGGTTTTTTGTTTTTGTTCGTATTGTTTCTAGGAAATTATGGACGCATACATGAGCTTTTTAACTTCGTAAGCAAGTTGATAGCCCGCATAAGGGTTAGCATCATTCTCTGGCGGCCTGAAACAAAATGTTGTTCGTTTTTTATACATTTAGACTGGTTAGAAATTTATAATTGTGGTTGTTTTTTTTTTTGTTTGTTGTTGGTTTGTTTGGTTATTATTGGGTTATGTTAACGAGTGAGTGGGACAATTAGTTGATGTGTGTTAAACAGAGTTTAGTTTAGAGAGCATTTACATATGTACGAGGCGAGGCCAGCTCTGAGGAGGCCCGCAAACGAAGTGGTTCTGTGACAAATCATAGGCACACAATAAAACGTACAGAAAAATATACAAATAGGAAAATAGGAATCACAAAATCAAAGTTGGTTTCGGCTGAACAGCTTAGGCCTAAGGTGTTTGCTGAATTGTTTCTCTCTTGGTTTGCTCTTGCTCGATATTGGATATTTGCTTGTACTCAAGTTAATACAGAGTGCCGTTTTGCAGTGTAGATTTCGATTTCTGTTTCTGTGGTATATATACAGCCCCCCGGCACACTTACCGATTGTATTGTGATGGCGAAATGACCTGGCCCTCCACCTGCCGGCTCACATTCACCGTGGGCTTCACCTTGTTCACCTGCTTGCCGGCTGCCGCCGCTGCCGCAGCAGCTGCGGCCGTATTGTTCATATGATGCATGGCTCCAGTGCCATTGCCGGTACCGTTCGGACGGCGCACATTGCGATTGAGTACTGTAACGAGATTGGAGTGCAGGTGGTTTGTATATCACAATTGGTAGACATATCAAAATGCTTAGTCCCCCACTCGAGTCAGTCCTGGTTCACTTACGATTTGTATCTTCTCTGTCACGTGTGATATCACCTGTGACGGTTGGCAATTGGGCAGAAGCGTTGGCATTTGGTTGAAGAGAACAGAGAGCAGAGGACGTTCGATTAGTAAGTTCGTTCTTGGCTGCATGTGCTGGGCAGAGTGTTCGAAAATAGTGGCATTTTTAGTCATTTCAGTTTCAAATTGATGTTCTTTGTAGTTAGGTCAAAGTTGATCAAGAAAGGTAGTTTTGAGCCGCGTGTTGGTTAAGGTGATTCTCTTCGTGTGTGTGGGTGGAGATTAGTGTGTTAGCTTGCGACAGTAATAAACAAAGTTTGTAACAAGCAAAATTTTATTGTATGCAAACCAAAACCGAAAAAGCACACAACGAAAATTGTGTACAGAACAGAAGTGAAAAATGCTTTAAATAGACATCAATATGAAGTTCAAGTTAATTAATATGGTAGAGATAGCAGTTCATTAGTTAGTTATATCAACGAGTACATAGTATTTCTTTATAAGAAAAAAAATAAGGTCAACACATTTATGCAAACAAATATTATGAGCTGTAGTTTTCTCTTTAGTTAGTTCACTTGGTTGGGCATTTGGATTCAATATTTATTCGTTGCGTTTAGATGAGAAAAGCAAATCATGGCAAAATAAATACAATAAACTTAAATCGGAATCTGATAATGTGTATGTGGGTATGTATGGGTGGTTGGTGGTGTTGGAGAGCTGCTGCGGTGTATTGAGAAATTCTTCTGTACCAGATACAAACTGGAAAAACTTTTTTTTTACCAGGACACACTTCTTCAGACAAGACAAGTAACATGAAGAGTGGGCACTCTGCAAACTATCAAACTGATATTTCCAAGCATATAAAATCAATATTTTAAGATAAAATAGATATTTTATAATGTCATTTTCTCACACAAAATACTATATATATTGGATATGACAGGCTAATCACTCTGCACTTTTGCCCAAGTATTATTCATATTTTTAGAGAATTGGAAAAAAGCAAACGAATTATTTTTACTATTTTATTTCTTCCCCTCTCCTCGACTAGGGACCGATATTGAGACTACTTACACTTAACACGAATGGAATGGCGTCTTTTCGTTCATCACCATACTGTACTGACACGCATATGCTTACATGCCGCAGAGTCTACTTCAATATTGTGTCACGTCGCTTAAAGTTTCTAAATGATACACTATTCGTCTCTTACTTCGATTATAAACACAAAATATATCATGATTAATGCACTTTTAAGTATGCTACGATATACGAGATAATGTTTTAGTCAAGTATTTATTTGATATATGTCTTAACTCAACATTACTTACCCAACAATCTGGGTGAATATGCTGTGTCGGTTATGTATGATGCAACCATACCTGACTAGCAATGGCTTTGTTCTATAAGATAACTACTTAAGGAACTAAAGCTTGCATACGTTTATGTTTATGTTTACATTTTCTATAAGTCCCTTTCTCTTTATATTCAAAATAAAATATTATATTTTTTTATTTCTGTGCATTTAAATCTTCCCAAAGCACCCTTTATAAAACTTCTAAGTTCTTATTAGAGCTATATACATAGGTATTACATATTACGAACAGACTTAAGTAATTCACTTAAAGCTTGATGGATCATAAAATTCTGTTGAAAGTTCTAAAACTTACTAGGAGACTATACAATATAGCGATATGAAAATAACACAATATACATCACGAAATATTGAGTTTGTTTATTGTGTTCCTAGAGTTATGACAGTGTTGACGAAAGCACTTTATATATTTAGGGTAAGTTCTATCCCCTAAACAGAATAAAAGTAATTAGGGACTATGATATTAAAGTTTTGTCTTCGAATTCGCTTTGATGATTCTACACATATATATCAACCACCCCCTTATGATTATCTTTCCCTCAGATGCGATTTAAATTAGCTGCCAATTTCAAATGATGTGAGTCCACTAAACTCTCTCTGTTGCGCTTTTCCAAATCTAGGCCACAGCCGCAATTTTCTCTTGCCCCTAAAGACAACTTAATCTATTTTTGTCGCTCCAATTCAGCTTACGTTCTTTCCTAGACTCTTTTTCAATGCGTTTGCACCAAGCACACAGAAATAAATATTGTTTAAAAAACACACCTTGGATGATTTCGGTATCCATTTGGAATGGATATTCTTCTGTATTAATTTTTGTTTATTAATATATTCTTTTAATGTTAAATGGATCTTTGATTTTCATCTAACGGATCTGGAAATCATCCTATAATATAAAATAATATTATAAAATAAATTTTATAAAAAAAATGTAATATCAAAAAAATACTTTAAAAACGATCCATTCCAATTGGATCTTTTTGGAGCTAGCTTTACCATTTAAGCCTTAAAAACTAAGAACGATTCTTCGAAATACAAAGTGATAAAGTTATAGTATCCATCAGCCAAATTAAAGGTGACCAGTAGATAGTTCGGTTGTATAAAAAAAAATCAAATAAATTTGGTCTTTATATCAGTAACACGCCCTCGTTTCTTTTTGTGGTACGTGCAGAATGTTATTAATAGTACAGAATTTGATCAATACACCGCGTCAGGCAGTTTTCCTTCGTTTATGTGTGCGTGTGAGTTTGTGTGCCTGTGGAAAAAAAACTGTGGTATGCTTTTGGGAGCGCCCATTGACGTCTTGTGTTCAAAATAACCTTTCTCTTGCCTCTAACTGGCAAACTGGCTCAGTAGCTAGTTTACCATTGTTTGTTCGTGTTTTCTGTTGTTGTTTTTTTGTTTTTGTAATATTGGAGACTTTACCCGATACAGATCCACGCACATGCACCCGCTTGGGTAGCTCTGGTGGCGTAAATGTGGGTGCAGGATGGTGTTCATCTGTAAGATATTTGTTGTTGTTGTTAACGCACTGTTTCTTCTTGACAATTCAAATTCGTTTTGTGTGTTTTTTTATTTTCATTGTCTGGTGTTGTAATCAATAAAGTAATGCTTTTTTATGTGAAGCTCATAATTTGCTTTTTAATTTAATCTGTTGTTTTGTTTAAAAGGAGAAATCAAGTGTTTGGTTGGTAAAAACTGAAAGTGTCAATTGTTGTGGTGGTAAAATCATAGAGAAATCGGTTTGGAGTTCAACCAAAGACATACCAAAGTAAACGAAAGAGAGTGTTCAAAATGGTCTGGGGGACTGGTAGTTTGGGGAATTCATTTAGGTTGGTTTCTTTCATTTTTATTTACAAAGATTTCAGAAAACATGCAAATAAATATGAACTGGTGATGGTTAAAGAACGGCTTACATACATACATAACATCAACAAGTCTAAAGCAAGTTTAAGCATAAGCAGTTTAGATCTGAATACATAGTACATAGATATATAAAGTGGGGGATATTAAGCTTTAAGCAATATGTTGACACAGTGCAGAGTCCAAGCAAATTTCATAAAACATTTTAAGGCTGTTGTCTTATTACAATTCGGTTTACTTGTTAACTTGTTTATTTGGGGGCCACTACGACTGCTAAAGACCTATGTGAAGTACATTTTATATTCAACTGCTCAACTGTTGGTTAGCAATTTAACTGAACGGAATTTTGAATTTACACATTTCCCTTGCTTTCTTGTGCTGCGGGTGACGCTTTGGTTGTTGGGTGACTTGTGATCGAATGTGAGACTAATCCAAACATATAATTTGCTGGTTTCTAAACAGTTGCATTGCTTTTCATTTTTTGTTTATTCAGGATTATTTACGGTATATATATTACGACTAATTTAGAATGAAATCAGGGTACAAAACTAATGGAAATAAATATTGATAACGTGCACTGGCACACAGGAAATCATACGTCATAAATACGATCAAATGGTTATGGATTACAAATGCGTTTTTGAATAATTTTCATATACAATAATTCGAGTTAGTTTTTGATTTGGACTTACTTGACAACGAGTATTCATCGTCTTCTACACACACACACAGACATAAAAAGTAGTACGGGATACGAATGAAGAAGTACAATAGAAATATGATACGTATACATGGTATGTAGTTATATATAGAGAGGATATATAAAAATGTATATTAAAGAACACAGGACTTCAGACGCAGAATATGGAGAGTATTGAGTGTATGTGTGTGTGTGTGTGTGTGTGGGTATGGGTGTTGTGTTTTATACAGAGAAAAGTGATTCAGGAGATGCAGATTGGTCAGTAAACTTGGTTGATGGAGGGAACCGGGGGAGGGGCGGTGGCGTATAGAGTGTTAATTGTAAAGTGTTGGTGCTCAGTCATATATAATACCATCTACGAAATTCAATTGAAGACACTTGGGACTGCTTTTTTGTATATATGTATTGTATATATTCCTCTAGAAACTTTTGTTTTAATCTAATTTATAATATTTATCGTATTTTTAGAATCTACTCGAGCTCCAATTCTCCACATTGCATATGAAACAATACAGCTTAGACTTGATAGAAGAAAACAAGTCAACATCTCGGCTGCAAAAATATGTGTGTGAACCGTTGATCTATTGCCACTAACCGTTAAGAAATCACAACTTTAGGAATTTTATTGATTAAATCACCTCATGCTGGCTTAAAAGCAGAGCTTAATCGGTTTCTGCAATAGCTTTCTCAGTCTAGTTTCTGTTTATCTAATTCAGAGGTGCCCAGAGCCAGCTTACAGCAGCGTAGACACTAATACAAATAAAGAAAATTATTCTGAAGCAACAACAACCACTAGGAAAACGAAAGAAACAATCGATTATGCTTGTGAATGACACCAAACTTTTTGATGTTTCAAATTTAATAACTATTAAAAGACGACTCGAAAAAGTCTAATGTACTTGCATAAAACGTGGATTTAAACTGAAAAAGACACGCAAATGTCTTGAAACTAATCGAAACAGATCAGAAAAACGAGCTAAAAACGACTCATCAAGAAGAAAAGCGGCCAGTGTAGAATTTTTTCCCAACTAAAGCATAATTTATGTTCAGAAAGCAAGCGCATTTATGACTATACCGAGAATTCAAATGTGTTGAAAAATTTTATTAAATGATTTCTGGGCTGAAGACAATCCAAATGAATTTGTGGTTGCGTTCAATTTTGCAAGGATTTAGGAGAGAAAGAGAATAGAGAACACATTCGAAGTTGTTGTTCCAATGAATTTCAATATTTTCTTGCTTTTATTACTTGCAGTTCCCAACTGCTTATGGTATTGATAGCAAGTAAACGTGCCTAAGAAATCTGTGTTCTTCAGTAAAAAGCCTTCTACATGCTGTACATTTGTTAGTGAACTCGCAAAAGTTTTGTCAAAGTTCTGGAAAGACATTTTGATTAAGTAATAAAATAGAATCTAAGAAACCACATTGGTTTTGTTCTTCATTAGGATAACATAATTAGTAGAGGATGACAATGTAGAAAGCTATCTCCACACTCTTGGCGCTTTTATAGATAATCCAGCTCAAGCTTGGTGAACTTAAGAATTCTGTTATACTTAGATTGAGTGTCATATTTGTTAGCGGTCAGTGGTTTTTTACACCGTAGATTTGTTATTATATTGTCAAGAAAGAGAACAACAGAAGAGAAAACGTCAGGCGCAGGTACAGAAGCACAAATATGCCACGAGCAGAGTCAATACTGCATACACAGTAAGAAGAAGGGCTGCTAAAAGCAAGTTCATAAAGATTGATTTGATTTTGATCTTCGGGGAAAAAAAATTGAAGAAATTGGTGAACAATATTAAAGAGAACATCTAAAATAGATTTACTATTATGAATTATAATAGCAAACAAATAAAAATTGCCCCAGTCTACTAGAATATAAATCGTTTTGAAAGAAAAACGTCATTGAGTGGTCTAATTGCCTGAAAATCCTTGACGTGGTGGGCAGTCGAAGAATGTCTCATAAACAGTTTGTTAAAGCATGCCAAAGTATTAAATTGTTCAGCAAGACTTGAACCCATACCAAAAGAGTTCACCAAACTTTGCTTAAACTCAAAAATGTCGACTAAGGTAAGAAAATGATGAAGGAACACTATGTTTTAGAAGCACTGTGCCGAGTGCCATTCAATTGAATTTCGCAGCTTTAAAGTATCAGCAGACTTCAAAATAAATTAGGTCCTGCATAACACGATTAAGTTATACGATAACGATACGATAAACACAATACGATACGATATGGATATGGTTACGGATACGGATAGGATATGTACATAATAATTATGCTGTATATTTGTAGTATATAAGTACATCGATAAAATTGTACGAGTAGTATGGATTACATACGAAAACACAATGTCAGACTCAATTATTTATTTAGAAGCCGAAAGGCTTTCTGATATTATATTTGGTTTTTTTCGGCTTTGGTTCTAATACACACACACACACACACACACACACTAAGGTAAAAGTTGAAAAGTACACAATTACTAGAACGAAACGAATATACGATTTTGTGTGTGTGTACAAATGTTTGTGCCATGTTTGCTAGTGTTGTGTGTGTGTGTGTTGTTTTGGTTGGGTGGGGGGCTTGAGGGGGTTACGGCTCTGCCGTATGTGTGTGCTGTTGACTGACTAAGATTGATTGAGTTTTCGATTGTTTTGGCTGACTGATTGCTTATTCGATTGCATATGCAGCTGAACAATGGCAATTAAAGTTAGTTAGTTGGCTTTTTAAGAATTGTGGAGAGTATTTTTAGAGAGAGAGGGAGAGAGATAGGGAGAAAGACAGCTTTCAGTTGGTTAGCAGAAGTTACAGGCAATTTCGTTTCCAATTGAAAGTTATGTGTGTTTTTTGTCTTGAAGTGATGAGTGTTTTCGTTTTGGGCTTTTTTATCTATGGTTTATTTCGTATGCTTATAGGAGTACAGTAGAGTAGAGACAGAGACAGAGAGATAGAGAGAGAGCAGATAGATAGAGAAAGAGTAGAGAGAGTTATACGTACTTGCACGCCCAACCATTTGTACGGCTCGGACGCCTTTCCGGAAGGTGGCCACTGTTTTTGTTTCATGAAAACAGAATTTTATAGGATTTGTGTGAATAGGTAAATGATGGTAAGGTAATGATAGTTGTACTGCATCTTCTCCTTTCTTCTTTAGATTCTTTGCAACAAATGTAAATGTAAAGAACTAAAAAACAAAAAAATTATGACTAAAGATTCAAATGAAAATTGTAAGTAAATTTAAATATCACACGGCACTTTCATTAATCAATAATGTATATAGATATGATATAATGGTTATGATTTAATATTGATAGATATATATATATATATATAGACTAAATATGGCTTGTATTTGATAGATTGATGACTGTTCAAACGCGCGACTTAAAGGGCAACTAAATCAGAAATCGAGTCAAAACTAAATGAAATTCTAGATATTGGTAATGTTATATTTATACTGAGAGAGCACGACGATAGAGTGACGGCGAGAGAAAGACAGAGAGAGGGTACTCAAAATTAGCGTTGGGCTCCTTTTGGTTCAGTTGTTCACTCACTGGTTCGCTTTTTCTGGCGGCTGTTATATGTTGGAACCAAGTGAGAGAGCAACTCCAGCCACTGACTTTGCTCACTGAATGGCATTGTTTAACCCAACTCTACTACTCATCCCCTGCTTTATTCCTAAACAGAACACCCACCTTCGATTGGCTCTTGGCGGGGGAGGTTTGGCAGGGAGCTGGTTCGGTTCTGCGGGGAGGTTAGGCATTTAGCAACATTTGGATTTAATTTATTTGGCATTTAACTGATAAAACACAAATACAGAGCTGACGCTTTTGGTTACAACAAAACGTAAATATATGTACACCAATTTAGGTAAGGATTTGTTTATTTAGTTGCCGGGGGCAGTTTCGTAATAAGGATTTGAGAATTTAGGAACAGCGCCGGATTATCAAGTAAGATTAGTTTTGTTTTAGCAGCAACATATAAATCATTGGCATAGATATGTAAGTAGCAAGTGAGTATGTAAATAGTTTAAATAGCTTGTTATAGCTCAAAAACATTGAGCATCATCGAAAGCGTACCCTCCATTGTATTCATCACCGATGTGATGCCTTGGTTGACCATGCCCGTCTGCATCATAATCATGCCCACATCTGCAAGATGGTTACGATTTTCAAATTTACACACACAAAAACATAAAGATTTTGAGATTGGGGAGAGGGGTAGATTTGTGTTTTGTTTTTTTTTTCGTTTGTTGCTTTGATTTGTTGAAAGCCAAACTCAGCCAATGCAATTTTGGCACAACTTACTAACTACTTTTGGGAACATTGCAGCTAATTTATCAGTTTACATTTCTTATGAACTAAACATACAGATATAAGGAAACATAAATACATAAACTTTAGTTAGTCATTAAGTAAGTAAGTAACCTGCTCTAGGAATTATTTACACTTTGCACACTACCCTTAATTACATATTATGTAGTAAGTATATACAACCACAGACAATCTGGAGTGAGTGAGTATTGTAAATGAAAAGTCAACACAAACTTTCAGAGGCCGCAAATGGTTACTCGGTGAGAAAGGCGCAGCTTTTGACGAACTTATGTTCTACAATTAGGTATTTAAAGTTAATTCGATTTGGTAATTACAAAAGAGATTAGTAAGAGAGAGAGAGAGAGAGAGAGAGCTGGATGCTGCGAAAGTGAGTCAAAAAGTATCGAAATTAGAGTAGATTTTGGTGTTTCTTATGTTGTGGGGTACGGTGAGATGGTGTGGTAAAAAATGTAAATCGACTTTTGTGCTCAGTTCCATGCACTTTGATAATTATTAAGTACAAAGAGTTAAGGGAATAAGAGCGAAAACGTAGAGTAGGAGTAGCGAGAGAGACGTTTAAAAATGTGCATTTTGTTTTGGGGAATTGACATAAAAAAAAAAATGGTAGTTGAAAAGAAATTTGGATATTTTGTTTTAGGAGCGGATGCCAAAACAAAAGCATTTATAAATACTAAACTGAAGAATCTAAAGAGCAGTCAACGGGGAGTCGGTGGAGCAATAGCTGAGATTCGACCCATTTATAAACCATAGTCAGAAGTCGATTTTTCATCAGATTGATACCAAATTTTACCAAACAAAACTGCAAACATTATGATAGTCCACTCTACAAATATATTAAGCAATTGCTAGCAAGTGGATTTTTATTAAGGAAGCACAAAATATTGTTCAAAACCTAACTGGTGATTTTGGTTAGGAAAAGATATCCAGATTTTAAAATTATTTCAAAAATATATAATATTTTGTAATCTCAATGATGCACATTTGTCAGGACTTGCTACCATCCCAAATGCAGATATCATAAAATATAAATTTGATTCAACTACTTCCTGTTAAGACGCTTTTCTGCTCACAAAATGGATTTTCTAAGAGAAACGTTTAACGAATAATTTTAAAATGTAAAAATTTGAAATTAAAATATGTATATAATTATATATTTTGCATATTCTGGCATATATTATGCATGTGCATTTCATCCAAAATTTGCATATTGATATGCGTATAGAAGCAACTTTGGTGTCATTAAAAATATACAAATATTCAAGATACGAGGTCTAGCTATAATACAGCAGATCTCGTTTACGAATTCAATGGATCGGAATTCGAAAAATTTCCAAGAAATGTCTAGGCAATTCTGTGGAAACATTTCTGCAAATAAGGTAACAGAAAACTATTGAGAAAGTCGGTCCAGCCCGACTGTAATATACTTTGTACAGTGTATACTGTACACAGATAAAACAGTTCAAAAAAATGGATTTGATCTCGTTACGATTCGAAGTTTCAAGTTCAAGTAAATGAATGTCAATTAATCTCGAGATTGAAGTGAAAGAAACTGAATGCAAGAAAATCTCTTTCCCCAATACAATACTACACTCCTATTCAAAATCCTTCTATAAACTTAGCCTTTAATTAGCTTGTAAAGATTTTTGCATTAAAGAAAGTACCGTGTGCATGCCAGGTTTGAGGTAACATCAAGTTTGAATATCGACACTAAGTCAATCTCTGTAATATTGAAAGCAATCCGTTATCGGATTGAGTGATGTTCGGCTATCGAGCTCGCTTCAATCTTGGGCAAACTTGCATTCAACCGAATTGAAGATTAAATCCATTTTGAATTTCGAGCTTCAATCCATTGGATTTAAATACGTTCAGCTCTTGATTCCAAAATTGTTCTAATTGATTTTAGAATGTTACGGTTCAAGTACTGAAACTCTGGGATCAAGAAGAACGAGATCAAATTTTCAAGTATTTCGGCCTTGGATCAAGAGTTTTCATTTTGATCGAACTTTTTACATTATACACTGACCCAAGTAGGAAATTCTCTACTATTTCTCTGAGGGTACCGAGCGTAAGTCAGATTCAAGACAAGAATTCCGCGACTGAAATATACGAACTCAGCTCAATTCTGCTAGCGCTTGGATTGAGAAAATCCTGGATTGATCAACTTCTGACATCATTTGGAATTGATTTAGTCACAGATATATCGAGATTCGGCTGCTGCATTAGCAGCTAGAAGCAGCTCATAGCTTGATTATCGTTTATTCGATCTGATGTGTTCCAAACTGTGTTCATACGTACAGACAGACGGACTCTAGCGCCTTAAGCCACAGTTAAGCATTAAGAATAGAAACATCTCCTGATTCCTAATTTCTGGAACGGCTCGTTAGCGCATACTGAAGTACTGGAGGCATTACTCGCTTTTTATCCACACGTTATCTTGCATCTTGAGTGTTTCATCGTTATGGATTGTAAATAATAGGTTTACAGAAAAGAAAGAACAAAACACCGAATGTTGACACAAAAATAACATAATATTTTGAGTTGATAACGTCTTCTGTTTGAATTTATTTAATGTAAGGTACTGCAGGTGCACCCAATACTATCTGGAGACAAAGCTTTATGAACAAATTGAACTCGTTGTCATCACTCAAAATCATTGATCTTTCAATTATGAAGATTGAAAATTGCGTCGAGTGCGAATCGACAGCCATTCAATCGATCCATGACGTTTGAGTCCAAACTAATTCCAGCTTATAGCTCTTATAGCTTTCGAAATTCGTTTTAGTCAGTGTCTTTGCATCGCCCTATTTTGCAGTAACACTTTCCAGACGCCAAAGTTCTTCGACATCCTCAATATATCCAGGCCTAAATGGGTCGTATCAGGGATAAGCACGCACATCAGCTCTTTTCTCATCAGCTCAGTTTCTTTTCAAAGCATTAGCCCGCACGTCGCTATCTACTGAGCATGGGCAAACTCTTCAAAGCAGAGCTGCCGCCACACAAACAGTATAAGCTCGTTGTGTTGTTTCGGCGCGATGCTGTGCTGCCCGCTTGGCTCTTGTGAAGTTGCATCGCTGCTACTGGTGTTTCTATCTTTTCAAAAAACCAATTATTAGCATTTTGAGCATTGGGTAAAGTTCTTCCATAAAGGAGAAATATATGGCATCGATTAAGGCCGTACGTGAAACCTCACCAATAAAATATGCATTTTCCATACGGTTGCCTTGGAGAGTGTATAGTATATTGGGTAATTGCGCTTTTTGCATACTTTTCTTTCTACTCTTTCGACACAAATAAATCATTTCATTAAAGACATATGTAATGTTGGCTTCAAATCTTTCAAACAAATTATAAATATAACAATTTTTATAAGCATTTGTAGGATTATCGGTTCAACTTTCCCAAATTAATGACTTTATCGAACAGTTTAATTTACTTGTAAATTGGCAGCGATGGTCTCTATTCACACAGACTCAAGTCGAGGGCTTGCGGAAAATGGGCACGGGCCGGTTTGCTTTCAGTCGCAGCGGTAGATGAGAGCAGGTCAGAGCTAGTTTATGTCGCTTTATTTTCCCCCACATACAGTGCACCCCCTTACTCTTTGGCCTATCTCTTCTTGAAAAACTCTGCTGGAATATGAACTTTAGCAGTAAGATTATATTGTGTCCTGACTTTCACGGGATGTATGGTCTCTTCACTCCAGGAACACTTGGTCCTCAAATTGTGCTGCATACTTTTTAGCGTAATTTATATGCAACTGGGAACAGTCACTTTGCTCAAGCCAAAAAGTGTGCAATTTATTAAATCACCCTTCTCTGCTGAGGAACTGCAACGGATATGTAATTAAATATCAAATAAATATTTCATTAAAAACAAAATACAATACAAAACTCAAAACATTCGGAATGTTAAGTATCTAATTGGGTTGTTCGCTAATGGTTTGTTTGATGGGTAACAAAAATGCTGTTCGTTTTGTTGGATAAACTGGGGTTGCATATCGCACAAACATATTTACAAATTCAAACAGTACGCTTTAAGTTCTTTTTCAGTTTAAGCCAGCGTTAAGGTAGGTGGAGTATTCATAAATTTATAGAGTATATTGGTATGGGTGGGTAAATGTGTGTGGTAACCGCTGTACTTAAGTCGCAACATGGTGGATTATATAGAGGCGCATTTCAAAACAAACAGTGACCAAAATAGTTGTAGAATTGCACATGGGCAAGATTAACGGGCAGGAGCTTTACGATTGTTCATTTGAATGTATATTAAAATATTTATATATATAGAGAGGTATATTGATGGGGAAGGGGTCGGGGGAAGAGCGGAGCGGGGAGCTACACACTTTCAAAATGCTCAAAAACCGTTCAATTGTTCAGGAGGTAAATCAAACAAATGAGGAACACAAATTTGGTGCTGCACTTGAAAGTGTTCGAGTGGTAGGTGCTCAGTTGGGATTGGAAAATGCATTTAATGTACTTTATACAAAAGTTGGATTTTGGAGTTTGGAAATAACGTCAAGAACTGAGTGGAGTGTGTTTGTTTGTAGTGTGGTGTGGAAAGTTGTTAGTGTATTGTTATTACTTTGATATTTTGTTATCGTTTTTTTTTTTTTTCGATGTTGTTGCTTGATTTACCTAAGTCTTCAAATTTGCTCCTGGGCTGAACAGTCACTGTGTGGGACAAAGTTATGGCATTGGTTTGTATTATTTTGTATTGATTTAAGATATGGTTGCATTATTTTCATTGAAGTCGTGCACACACACACACACGCATGCGCGCATGTGCATAAATGCATACACACATGAGTGCATAGGCAGGTGCAGTTGGCGAGAGGACAACGAGTTTGTTGATATTTTGGTTATACAAAATTAGTTGTTGATGATGTGGTTGTTGTTGTTGTTGTTGTAGTTGCAGTTTTGTTAAGACATATTTTGTTTTGGCCACACACGCCAACACACATACATAATAAATATATAATAAAAGAATATGGATATATTTAGGTTTACACAGATATATCAAATATATATATAATATATAATATATATATATATATGCGAGTTAAAGAAAAGTATTTAGAGCATAAACAGTGGCAAGGAGTTAAAATAGATAAGGCAAGATCCTTGAGGAAGCTCCTTCTTTCACCTGCCTCTTCACCCTGAACCTTAAACATCACTTAAAATTAACCGTGTCCTTATAACTTTAGTAGCTGTTCTCATAACCCTCTTCGACACAAAAAAATTAATTAAATAGAAACAAAAAAAAAAATTTAAATACATATTCAAGTGAAAAATGAAAATCATAATCAAATACATAGAATAATAACAACGCTGGGAGTGTTGGTTCAAAAGTGTGCTTACAGTTTTTGCATTTGCATTTCTTGATCAGAGTCTCATCCTTGATGTCCTCGTGACAGGCTTTGCAATAGAACCACGCACTGATAGGGAGAGAGAATCGGTTTTAATGTACTCACTAAACTATCGTTGAATTCCCAACTTACCGTTTAACCTCGTCGGCACTTTGTGCTATGAAAAAACCCTGCGTGTTTGCCTGAATTTTGGCACCACGCGGATTAATGGATATTTTGCTATCGACACCCTCCTCAGCTCCTTTGATTTCGATGGCGAGCAGCAGCAGCTTCAGCTTGGAGAAACACAGTCTAGATGCAGATCGAAAACAGCAGCATTAGTTCGACCCATTCAATTGCTATACTTACGAATTAGTTACATAAGTTAAGTAAGTAGTTGAACCTAGTTTAGTAGACTACAAAAGTGTAGTGGAAAACTCTGACAAAACATTGCATGCGTGTTGTGTGGTTGAGTGTGTTTGTGTGTGTATGTGTGTAGTATGTGTTTGTGGTTGCTTTCTAAAGCTTAGATCTTGCAGATAAGTACACAGCTCAAGTGAAAAGAACGTATAAGCTTGGTTTGAACAAAACTAGAGTGCGTATATTAAGGATTTGGAATTCTTCACGCTGCCATGACCTATTCTCAGCAGTGGCATTGGTGAGTCAGCAGAGAAAACCAAACAATTTAGCAAGAAAATCAGGTAAAAGATGTAAGTTGTTGCCCCTATTCTGTTTATGTACTCAAATGTATTCTCACTTGTCAGTGGCAGCTTCTTTGCTCACTTTGCCGACCCCTGATCTATATACTTCGAAAAAAGCCAAGAACTTTGTACTTGATTTAAGTACAAACGGTGTCAATAAAACGGCAAGAACTAAAATGTTGGATTTAAGTAGGAAATCCAATTTCAAAGAACTGCATCTACGACTAATTCGGGATATATACATATGTATTGGGTATGCGTCGAACTATTTAAACGTCTTTTTGAAAATTTATAATTTCAGAATGTAATAGTCATTAATAAAACTTTGGTCAATATTAAAATAAGTACCAAATATTCTTTGTTGAAGTCTAATATATTGCATACTTTCTTAAAATAAACTGGAATTACGTCGAGGTAGTGCAATATGTTCTGGGCTTAAGCTTATAAAGCCATATCTGGCTGCATCAAAGAAATCTGAATAAAGGCCATAAATAAAACAGAATCAACCAAATTACTGTAGGTCATTACTTTGTTATCATATTATAAGAAAAGAGTTAGAACTGGTTGTGAATTTTAAGACCAGAATCGTTAAAAAAACAATTTGCTCACTTTTTGGAGCTGTCATGGTAAGTCTAACTGGTTCTCAATCCAATATTATTTGTACTGAAATTAAGAACGGTAATTTCTAAAATTTTTCGGCATCTTGGTTTGAAAGCTGTAAGTTCCGGCTATATATCAGAAGTTACTTTAGCTCTAAATCTAAAATTGGTCTGTCGGTTGGTAATATGGAGTTGAATATTTTAGTGGACGTTGGTTTTTTTGCGACATTTACGACCCTTAATTTTTATAACCGTTTCTGCGAACTTTCAATCAGATATCATCGAGAGCTTTCAACCAGATAATGGACTTTATTTGAACCAGAATAGCATTTGTTTCTTAAAAAAACTTCTGAAACCCTATTGTCACAATTAGATTGTTATCTGCGTAGGATACGTTTTGAATACCTTTGGAAATGATCTCTTCAAGAAGAGTACCACCCAACATGTGGAAGTTCATTTTGGCAAAACCAGCTTAATGAGTCTCTTTCGATTCAAAAATGATTACTATCTTCTGCGTTTAAAAGAAGACTCCAAAATGGCTCATGCAAATGCTCAAAACGGGATTTATTTAAATACGAATGACTCGAATATGAGTCGAAACTGTTCAGAAAACGGGTTAAAAACGACTCTTCACGAAGTATCGCTGCTAGGGTAACATTTTCTCCCGACAAAAGTATAATTTCTAATCAGAAAATGGGAGCACTTTTGTCGTTTTTAAATCAGCTTTAGAACTCAAAAAAGTCTCGAATGTGGTGAAATATTTTATAAAATGTTTGCTGGGAAGAAACGTATCAGACAAGTCTCTTTCGATTCGTATTTCATTAAACCAGCTAAAATTTTATGAAAATCTGGATCACATTAGTGCCTTTTTTTAATCTAAGATTCAAATAGTTCGCTCGTTTTCTGATCATAAATTATACCTTTGTCGGGAGAAAATGGTACCCTAACTCTGACTATTCTTAAAGAGTCGTTTTTAACCCTTTTCTGCTGATCAGTTTCTAATCAGCATCGACGCATTTTCGAAATATTTGGGAGTCCTTTTTTAATGAATTACATTTAGAATATACGCATGAGTCAATAAATCAAAGTTTGAGCAGATGTTTGAGTCGTTGTCGAATCTTCTTCGATGTGGACGTTCAATTTATCATGAGTGCGAAATCTGCGGCACAAACTTTGCACACACACAGCACACAAATGAAAAATCGAGGGTCCAATTCGAAATTTTGTTCTACATCTTTGATGCCGTATTCCCTGTGTGTTTAGAAGAATTAGCTTTGCTCTACCAATAGTAAACAAAATCTCAGCAAAAATGCTTTTCATCCTCTATTCGACGCACGTTTCTTATTCGATTGAGCTGTGCACTTGGATTAAAAACATATACAAATCACATGCTAGACAAAATGCGTACCAAAATGAACAAAAATGTATACACAACTCTACATACAAATTAAAAGCAAAGTTTAGTAATATTGTACAAACTGCCAAATACAGGATTGATCTGGCAATCGGCTCAGTAGTATTGGCAGTGCATCTCAAGTGTTGGTGGAAAATATATAAACAACATGACATTATGCACATGCAAGGGAGCTGGGAGTGCCGACTGGCATCCGAGTTAACTGGCGTGGTTGGTTGGGGCACGGGAGTGAGTGGAGTGGTGACGGTGGGGGTACTACACAATTTTTTGGACTGAACTCGACGAAGCGGTTGGTTGCAAATGTTATTTCCAAATAGCCAATTCAGAGGCAAGGGGTACAAATCTATGTTTTGTGGTGTGTTTGTACTAGGTAGTAGTAGGTATGTTTGTATGTTTAATTTACAGGTCGATCAATGCGTTTGCTCTTTAGGTACTTTTGCTGCTAAGTGACTTTTCGGTTTCATTTGATACTAATTGCTTGTATGTATAGGTAGGTAGTTTGGTAGTAGTACGAGTAAGTATTAAGTAGTTGAGGGTGGGGCAAAAAGTAGTTTGTTATTAAGGAGTAAAATCAAACAGAATCGAATGTAATTAGACAAATAATATGGTTCAAAAAGAATTGGTAAACAAACTTATTGTACAATGCAAAAAGTAGTAGTAGTAGTAGTAGTAGAAGTAGTTTGGTTTATACAGTTTCTTTGCGCTAATTTTTTTTTTCTCGGTTTTGGAGTCTTACTCGCTGGCTTGTGGGAATGTCATGCCGGTAAATGAAGGTGATAGGGTTTCGGTGTACATCTCACACCCTGTACCTTGAAGATAATCATTTTGCCAGGCCTGTGTGTCTGGTGACTGAAAGTTAGAAAATGGTTGTTGTTGTGGTTTGGATTTAGTAAGTTGGCTCAAGTAGCTACGTGGCTGTTGGTAGGTTGGTTTTTGGTTGTATGTTTCGTGTGGCTGCAGGGGGGTTTGGGGGGGTTGGGTCGGAGGTAGGCGCACTTACAACAGCTGGCAAAGAGTTTTATGTAATGTTTTCTTTTTCTGGGGTGTGCATATTTGGGTCAGGCTTTTGCTGTAGCTCAATACTTTGCCATTAAATGCTTCATTTCAATTTTGTACACTTTCTAGCAAACTTTACAGCATTGCAGGCACTCCTTGGGAGAAAAAACGAGCAACGTGTAGCTTCAGGAGTCAATGAAACCCAAAAGTGGAAATGAAAAACTTAACTTGGAAATCAGAAGAGGTACAAAATCATCAGACAGAACTAAAGGAAGAACTTTAATGCCGCTCACAAAGATACCATACAAGTAGCGCTTGTGTGTGTCTGTGTGTGTGTGTGTGTGTGTGTGTGGGTATGTGTGTGTGTCCTAGACCAGTTAATTAATTAATTTGGAAATTTATTAAAAATCTGTTTTTGTATTTGCAAACACTGAAGGCGTGTTTCGTTTTGTTTTTTGAAACATTTAGAACAAGAATTACACAAAGAATCAGCTTGAAACAAGTACTAATTTTTCTGTTTGAGTGTGTGTGTGTGTGTGTGTGTGAGAGAGAGTGTGGTCGGTTTACAGTTAAGAAATCATAAATCTACCTTATGAGCAGGCACATTTACACTTTCATTTCATCAAACATCATTTACATCGGTGTAAACGTGCCGATTATTCCAAATTAAAGATTTACAACAACAATTAGAACCGAGTGGAAGAAAAATATAACATTATGGTTGAGTGTGTGTGTGTGTGTCTGTTTATAGGTGTGTGTTTTGCATGAGCCTTAAAGTGGCATTGCTCCCAATGTGACTTCCAATTCATCAACTGATTCATCGATCAACTGAACTTCCCCTTGGACCACCACCACCACCTTAAAGCCCACACAGTTGAGTGTGTGATTTTTGGTTCGGTTCAACGCTGCACGATTAACAAATAGTAGAATAGTAGAATATATTTTTTTTTTGGTTCGAATAGCTTATATATTGTTGGACCGCCTGCTGCGCAACTTACTCAGTGGCCTGAGCAAATGGTATTCCAATAAATGTGGGACTCAATGTTTCTGTGTACATTTCCATGCCAGTGCCGCGCAGGTAATCATTTGTCCACGACTGCATGTCTGGCGACTAGGGGTTAAAAAGGCGTAGACTGTGTGATTCAGAAACATATATTCATTCGTTCATTCGTCGCCTGTCTCTTTCGTTCGATTACGGCAAAAGAACAAAAAAATGATTAAAAAACCTCTCTAACAGATTGAGTACTTCGGCCTGCTTTCACTTTGCGCCCGCTGTGTTGGTTGTGTCTGGTATTTTGATTAGGGTAGGTTCGCTTTCGCTGGTGTCCTGTCCACCAAATACTTACGGTCTTGAAAGAACGCATGGCAAACAGGTTGGCCATCATCGTAGAGAAACCGGGTGCCAAACAGCTTTGCGCAATAAAGCCCAATTTCAGTTCGGCCAGGCAAATGACGTCGTCACCTTGTTTCCAGTCCCACGATGGTATGTTCAGCAGATAGGCCTGCGGGGCGGCAGAGGGAGAGTGAAGATCAGTGAGCAAGCAATTGGGGTTGCCGGATATTTACAAAATATCGATATCGATATAAATAGATATAAATATTTTGGGGTAAAAATATCGATAATATCGATATCTTCGATATTTTCACAAAATGTGTCTTCATGACTATTTGACTTTCCAATAAGCAGGTCTATTGAGATAACTAAGGTGAGGAGTGAATTGACACTCATAATAAATACTACATTTTCACAAAACAGATTAAGAGATCTATCTACTACATAAGATTAAGGATCTACTTCATGGAGCTATCTGTCACATAAGCCTACAAATAACAGTGCAAAATCTTAGTTTATCTGACACATAGTAGCTACATATGTAGAAGATGAGAAGCCGGCCCTAATTGTATTTTTACAAAGGATATATATTTTATTTCATTAATAACAAAAGAATTTACGAAAAGTAATCCATTTTATATATTGATGGGATTGAGCGATGCTGTTTCACATAAAAAGTGAACACATTTTTATGCATTTTTTTGCACTCAAATTTTTGTGCATCAAGTCTTATCGCTGAAAATGATCACCAAAAAATATTCGATATCCGATATATCGCCTCATAAAAGAATTCGATAACGATATATCGGGGTTTTTTTTTTGACAAAATATCGATATTCGATATTTCGATATTATTTTCGGCAACCCTACAAGCAAATGATAGGACTCACCTTGTTGTGGTACTGCATCAGCTGGATGATGACCCGTATGTCATCGCTGTAGTTTTTAATTGAGATTACTCTCATGATGTTGGCAGCATCTTCTGCGTCGGGATCTTGGCAATATTTGTTAGCTAGCACCAGACAGGCGTCGGCTTCGTGTACCTATGGTTCATATTGGGGATGGGGGGAGGGGAAGGTAAAGTCGATTAGTTTTGCATTTTGGCAACGTTTTGATTTCATTGTTTCTTTATGTCGACTGTTAGTCATTTAGTGATCATGTCTCATGTGTTCTGTTCAAGGTTTGTGGTTTGTGATGTTTGGTTATTTGTGAACAGAACTGGGTCCACATACTTATTGTATTAACAGTTAGTAAGCGGTTAACACGCACATCGACTGGACAACTATGATGCGAGTATGATTAAGTAGTGAAGTGTTTTGCTGGTAACACTCGATCTGGCATAGATCGATATCAGATATCTTGCATATACATTTAGTCTTGAGGAATTTGCTTTGCCAAAACGGGCCATAACGAGTGGTTGATGGCAGGGGAGTGGGGTGGAGGGCGGAGATAGTAAGCGGTTGTACTTGTAGTTTGCTGGGTGGGGTTAAAAGGGCGATTGTCAAAGGAAACGATAGGAACTCATAAAGCGAACGCTCGGTGCATTGTTACAGGGTGGGGTTGGGGTATATAAAAAACACTGGTGTCAGCTGGGGGGAGGGCGTTGGAAACCAAAATCAAAGATCAAAGTAATATATACAAACTGAAGAGCTAACTCAAGTGGGCAAGAAGACAACAGAATAGACTTAAGATTCAAGCCATAACAGCAACATGCAGTCAGCTATTGCATGCAGTTTAATTACACATAATATAATAACTATGAAGGCTTACTTCCAATTTCATGGCATTTATGTACAAATAATGTACAATGTCTGCTGACAATACAAACAACACTACGTAGATTGAGTTGCAGTTTGAGGAAAGTTTAATTCACAAATGTAAGACGCATCCAACTTGGTGAAACATTAGAATTACTTAATTATATGTACTTGATATTAAATGAAATGTATGTAGTCGAAGAATTAAAGGTGCAACTTACTTTATTTACCACAAAGAAGTCAACGATTGCCAAAGTCATTCCTCAACTAATTTTTGAACTCGCGAAATATTTATGAATGATTTCACATATTTGTAAAATGGAATTATAACTGACAAAATGAGCATTTCCAGCAGAGTCAATTGATCACCGATCAACCTAAAAGAACTAAATTTACTTTTTTGCGATTTCTATTGCATTTCTGCTCTTAAGGGTGATATTTTAGCATTTTTCTTTTTGGCAACACTGTTTTAGGCAGCTCAGCTGTTTTTGTGTCACATGTTTCGGTCAAACATGTTCAGTTTATTAGCTGAGTACAAACTTATTTGTTGCCCAAAATGGAATAGCTGGACTTGACTGACATGGGGTTTCAACACGAAGGTGCCACACGGAACTATTTTTTGTGGGGCTGTGTTAAAGTTGATGTCTACAGCCACTAGCTCGACAAAGTTGAGGTACTGGAACCCAATATTAAAGAATTTATTCGTAACATTCCGGCCGATATGTGGGTGAGGTATATCGGTAAACTATCTAAATGGTTTTATCGACTCACTTTGATATCCTCAAAAAACTCGATTACAAAAATCGCGATCGAAGGAAAAGTAATTTTATGTGCAAAAGCAAAATGACAACAAATTAACCATTGGTATCGAAGACAACTCTATCGTAGCATGCCTTTCGATAGACAAAGTATCAGTTGAAAGAAGCGAACTATTTCTTCGATAAATGCTCCTCTATCGTGAAAGGTAAAATGGGCTATCATGATACGATAGGGTATCAAGTTCAGTAGAATGATCATACAAAATTATGCTGGATCAGGGAGCAAGTTGTTCTGCTGAACCCAACCATTACCAAAACCCTGAGTTGCCAGAATACCTAAATGTTGAAAATATCTTTCTAGAACTTTAAATCTATTTAATCTAATAACCATCGATTGAAGGTTGATAATGATGAAAAAACCGAGAAGGCTAAGCTTATTTTTGCTGTGCCGAAGTTTTGAAACATTGAAAATAAGAAAGGATTTTCTTTTTGAGTCCCATTTTTCAATCAATCGGTCCAATGAAAGCATTCAAACAACTTCATCAGACCAAGACAAATTTTTGTAAGTCTATTTAAAAGCATATAGATTCAATAGTGGGAGAGTCTTGCAACGCTAACAAAAGTAAAACATCATGTTTCTTAATTAGAGCCATTATCCGACTAAACGGTTCTATGTGGGGTATTCCAGAAATCTTCAGAGATTTTTTGGATAAACGTTTGGTTGTAAAATGACAGGAACGTTGCAGGCTACTAGATTATACAGAAGAAAAACTTTCAAATCTCTCAACTTTTGTCATCTAATTCAGTAGTCCAGCATTTTGGCGACATTTCAAATATAAAGACAATCAGTTCTTGCTCGTAATTAAAGCGATTATGCGAAAATATTTAGAGATTTCTGGAACAGGTGGATGGGCGGAAGGTTCGTCGCTTAAATTGTTGCGCATACATAAAAACTATTGACTTCATATCAAATGAGATATGTGTTCCCATTCAAGCACCAGAATGTGAGATCTATTTATAACCTTTGCCAACTTAATTAAGTTTATGTGTTCCTACAATAGGAAAAAACCAAGAGCTTTGTACTTAAATTAAGTGCAAACGCTGTCCATAGTACGGTTAGTAAGAAAATACTTGTTTCAAGTACAAAATTCTAATTTTAAGTACTATTTTTCAGATTCGAAATACTTGGCCTTAGACTTTTTCGGAATGTTTCTATTAAGGACATTTTGAATTATTTTAAAATCTATTCGATCATATTTTTAGGTATAGGACAAAAAAAAAATTTCCAATACGATTTTTTAAAATCCTGATAATGTTATTGTCAACCCATAAACATTCTACCTACAGAAAGTATATAAGAGTACTTCAAAATATTACAAAATGTTTTTTTGTATAAACCCATAAAATTATAAAGGTACTCCCAATATGTTTTAAAACGATGTCTCTGTATTGAACCAATGATGGCTGGAAATATCTAAGGGCCATGAATAACCAAAGACTAAGAAAGAAACTTCCCAACACTTCATAGAAATAGTTCTAATCGTTACTCAATCTACCATATTTTGTATCTTAGTGTAACGACAAAATGTACTTGATTCAAGAACGATTGCTCTAATTACGTTAAAATAGAATACCTTTTCCTAGGGTAACAGAATGTTGTTGGCACGTCAAGTCATGCCATGTATCTTAGGGCTAACAAAGAAGCGATCGGTCGGAAAATTGGGCTTTCTCTTGTTCCTATTCTTACGAGTCCATGTGGACCTATCAACTCCTAATGCTCGGGGATAAATTCAAAACTCATAGATTCTGTTTTATGTCTTAAACAGTCTCTCAATTATTTCGATAAAATGTACACGATAATGTTCCGAGTCGGTATTCGGTTTTAATTGAATTCGCATTGCTCAAAACTGGAATATTTAGCTTAGAAAGCGGCAAGACTGCGCAGTTTATGTGGTTAAAGCTGATCTTCTCATCTAAAACAAATCTGCCAAGGGGATTAAATCACGATTGATACATCAAACAGATCAAAATTATAGGTGCAATTTGGTAAATGAAGATATAAATAAAAAACCTATATATTTTGGTTCTTTTGTTTTGGAAGATATACTTAGAATGTTGATTGTGCATCTGCATATTTTGGCGACTCAATGTGAATTAATCGGATGAACCCACCGCACGTGTCAATGTACTTTTTTATCTTTACAGCTAAATATACTTAACGTTTAGAATAGAATACTTAGCACATACATAAATTAGAAATTACATTTACGTAAATTGTTGAATGTAATGCAGCTTAAACTGATGTTTTGGAAACAAAAAAAATGAAGTTCAATTTGGCAATACAGAACAACGGCAACAGCAATTATCAATGTGGCTATGTAGGTATGTTTGCATGTTTGTATGTTTTGTGGCTTGTTCTTTGTTATTGTCGTGGTGTTAGTATTGGTGACATCGGGTGCGGTATGTGTGATTCCCAGCGCGTTACAAAACACCAACAAATATACAATGAAAACTAAGGCCAGCAAAGAAAACGCGCCAATGCGTAATGAGCACATCTATTACTATGATTTACATTCATACATACACGTGGCATTTGTATTACATGGAGTTATGGCTTTTTATTAGACATATATATATATATATATATATATATTGGTTACATTTACACATTACATTTAGATATAGGCAGGTAGTTAGGTACATTTGAGCGTTCGTTAGAAGTAAGTACGATAACAATACTGTTCACTGAGTCCGGTATTTGCCTATCTATGCATAATTGAAATGATAGCAGTTGAACAAACACACAAACTGAAAATGAAATCAACGGAAAGCAACAAACAATCGAACAATCGAACAAACAATAAACATACAGAACAGATCAAATGAAAAATTGTTTTACCTTAACCCTTTGCAGATCAATTGGATTCATAATGGTTCCTTGAAAGAATTCCACGGTGGTAAAATGACGTTTGAACAAACCCTCAAGTTCCAAATCGGGTGGTTTTCTTTTGAAATTTTCATAATTGTTTATAGTATTTTGTAGTTGTTGTTGTGGGAAAATAATACAGAGTTTTTTTTTTAGAGTTGTATATTCAATTGTTCCAATTTACACAATTTTACGTTAACATTTACGTGGGGTTTGGTTGGTATTCGTAAAACATACAAGTTGTGTGTGTGTGTGTGTTTGTGAATATGTGCACGCGTGTGTGTGTGTGATTGAGTGGGTGTGTGTGTGTGGTGTAACATAACACACAAAGTATACACATTTGATGAATTGTGCAGTTTTGGGTGGCAAATATGCAAATGAAAAGAGAACAAAAAAGAAAAGTATACAAAATAAATAAATCACTCTGTCTGTAATTAACAATAATAATAGGTGCAAACAGCCGATCCTCTTCACTTGGACCCTGGTTTTGTTATGTTTCGTATAGGTTTAACCGAACTAAACCAAGTACAATTACCAATGGTTAGAAATATTCATACACTAGTCTTAGATGTAAAACTAACACCGTATACCTAGGTATTTACATAACTTAAGAACTAAGTTCTAATTATGGTAAGAATGACCACAGTGGCGACCATGTAGTTAGGAACAAATAAGTCATGGTGGTACTAAAAGTATGTTTTTGCTTTGTTAACTTTGCTTTCAATGTTAGGTGAAAGATTATTTTATTTGTGATAACTTTCCATCAAATTTAAAGGATTACTCCGATTTAAGATAATCAAGTTGTTAAAATTTAATTTTGTACAGCTATGAATATAAGTAGTTTTTTTTTATTTGTTTCCATATTTGCATTATATTTCAAGACAAGCAATTGTCTGAATAGTAAGAAAGTTTCCGACATTTTGTTCCGAATTTCCCGGATTTTTTGAAAATTTAAAACTCATGTGGCTAATATTTTGTGATGCCACCGCTGTAATAATGTAATTGTCAAACCAATTGACTGAATAATATTTTGTTTTGTAAGAAAACAATTGTTTGTTTTAATTATTTGCCTATCGATAATTTCATCGTTTAATCTATCGAGACTTGGGCCCATTTTCTCAATGAGTGATTAATCCAACTGAAGGGTAGTTTAACCGAATTTGAGGTTCTCACACAGCTCGAGCTCTGGTCAAAGTTGACCGCAAGACTGAACGTCTTGAATTATCATTATTTTTTCAATGGAAAAAGAGCACATGTATTGTTTATTTTACAAATGGCTGTAATGGCTGAACCGAACCGCTTATTCCAGCTGGTGAACCGAACCGCAAACCAAACCAGCTTCTTTTCAAAATTGCTGAAAACCACAAATAAAAATGGTTCGGTTCGTTTCAGTTCTCTAACGAGTTTTAACGGGAATCACTTTCCTTCAGGCAATGATTTTTATTAATTGAAAATTTTTATTTTGAAAATTTTAATCGTTTCTCGAAGATAATTTTTAATCATTTCGTTCGACCCTCTACATATTTATCGTTGCCCGATCCATATAACTTTTAAGGATGACTTGACGAAAATGTTACATGTCTTCTGCAATTGCCCACCGATCTCTTAATTTACCTGTCATTAATAGAAATTTGTTTCTCCATTAGACAATATTTTAAATTTTCTGTGGTACTTCTTAACTTTAAATCAATCTTAATCTGCTAATAAGTAAGGGCTTTGTTATAGGAAATGATACATAATAAACTTTGGACATGGCTCTAAGGATTTCAAAGATATTCATATGGATTATAGGAATCAAATATCATAATATTTTATAATTTGTCTTTGTGAACCACTGAACCAAACCGAAGCCGCGCTTCATTTAAGTCCAAAAACTATGTAATGAACCGAACCGGCGGTTAAGAAACTGTGCGAACCACTGAACCGAACCAGTATTTATTTTTGAATGGTTTGCATCCCTGATTAAAATACATTTTGGCATATTTGGAATAATTGTGGTCCTCTGCGTATCAAGTTGGGTAGAGCACTACTTTTGATGATTTATTACATGCCACATACCTCAGCAGAAAATGGATTAAGTATGTTCCGTGAGACCAGCGAAGGCTAGCTAGTAGCTCCTTGTACCCAAAAACCACCCTTTGTGCACAAAAACCAATGTTAAATTTTTATATAATGCCTAAAGCTTCTCTTATAGACACAAATAAATAAAGGAACCAAGTAGATCCATTTGGAATCTATATTTTTGAATAGCCCATTTTTCAAATTATTTTTCAATTAAAATATAAATTTTTTATATTATTTGGATGATTTTTAGATCCCTTAAATGAAAATGTAAGATCCATTTAACATTATAAAAATATAGGAAAGATAACTTCGGCTCGGCCGAAATTTGTATACCCTTGCAGCACGTTTTTCCAACTAATTTGAGCGACATTTTCACTGAAAAAAAATGTACAATTTTTTCTCACTAAGATTACTTTTCCGAATCTACTTGTGTATGAGATTGTCAATCATGGGAAAGCATAGCAAACAAAGAAATACACAGTTTAGAGGCGTTTTCTTTGAAAACAAAAAAGTTTTTCTTACTAAAACTAGTTTATCGACCAATTATTCCTCTGGCAGCTATAACCAATAGTAATCCGATTTTGACAAAACTTTGAAGAATTGTGTGAAAACTTTTCAAATAAATATTTGCCAATTTAAAAGAGATTTGCATTAAAAACAAAAAAGTTTTTCGGACTAACACTAATTTTCTATCCTTACTTTTTTATTTTTATTACCATATAGATGTCTGATTTCAACCAAACTTGGCAGAATCGTGGAGAAGCATAAAAAACTAGGAGTTTGAAGACGTTTGCACTAAAAACAAACAAGTTTTTCTCACTAGAACTAGTTTTTCGACCGATCGTTCCTATGGCAGGTTTATGTTATATTCATGTGAGCCGGCCGGTACCGACAAATGTGTACCAGAAGACGTCATGCTAAGTTGGATCGTGATAGCTTTAAAACTGACGGAGGAGATAACATAGAAACAGACGGACAGACGGTCGGACAAGGATAAATCAACTCAGCTCGTCATGCTGATTAAGAAAATATATACTTTATGTGGTCGGAAATGCTTCCTTCCGTCTGGACAATTTCAATATATCGCCTGCAAGGGTATAAAAATGATTGGCTGTTTTGTTAAGTATTTGGGATTAAGTGACATCCAATGTGGTTAGGAGTTACGCATTTTGTGCATTTGTTTATAAATTTCTTGACATCGAAGAAGGGTTATCAACCGCACGAACTAATAACTTGATTAACAAAATATTAAACTGTGATATCTTCACATAAGCTGAAAGTTACAATTGATGTGTCCTGAAAATATGTTTTGCAGTCCTGGTCACCTTACCATAGCGAGTGCTTCAGTTATTTTAATGGTTCTTTATAAAAAGAATTTAAAAATGTTAATTCTAATCACATGGTCGCCATTGTATGTATGTAAATGCAATACTAAAACATAACTTTTCAAAATTCATTTAATGCACAAAATCTGTATAAAGCTTAAGGTGCTACGACTCCAATAAAACAAATTTCAATTTCATCTAATGTTAAGTGGAAAGTAAAACTATTGTAGCTTATTCTTTCAAATTTAGCCATATCAATAGGAATATATAATAGAAATGTAATAAGAACTTGAATAAAATTTCAGCTAAAAATGACATTCCATTAAGCAGTTGAAATTACTTGAAGCCAACGTTTAAGAAAAACTAAAAGTAACTAAAGACGAAAATTACAAGTGAAATATAAAGTTTCTGGGAGGGGCGGGTACTACCTAGATTGATGAATAAGTACTATTTAATTCGGGGGAGACTCGTCATGAAATGATATTTTGAAGCATTGAATTTGGCAAAAATGGAAATTAAAAATAAAACTATAGTTTAGAAATGTGAGAGCGAGCATTCAATATTTGAGAGCGGAGGGGTGTATGCTGTGCGCTGGCTAGAGCCAGCTAGTTTGGGCAAAGAGGTCTTGAAAAGAGGTAGGAAACCATGAACAAAGCGCTAGATCCCTTGAGACTTTATCTGTGTCTTTATGTTCTGTGTGGTTCTGTATGTACTGTGTTCGTGTAGCCGTGTGTGTGTGTTTGTGTACCTTGACTCGCTCCAGGTCGACTGCATTCATCATTGTGCCCTGAAAAAACGCCACTGTGGTATAGTGACGCTTCAGCAGTCCCTCTAGCTCCAGGTCAGGCTCTTTGCTATTTGGTTTTTACATTACACATATTACAAATAAACGTCATGAGTATTCGGCAGGGGAGATGCATTCAAATGAAAATAGAATAGAATTTTAGAGCTAAATGCTAGATTACTTAAAGCTAGCGACTTGGTCCTCTAATTTATATGTAGACTTAAACGGATAAGAGCCTCTCAGCTGATCTTAAGGACTGCTCTAAGACTGTTGCTGATCTCAATATATAGTTATATACAGAAATACAAACATAAGGGGGAAATCAAAAGAAAAACGCCACAACAATTTAAGCAAATACGTTTTACAAAATTATCGGCAATTAGCGGAGTGAATTTGGCATTGGATTGAAAAACTTACCGATGTAAAAAGACTACTTCGACATCGACATCCTCGCGATCTTCGTGGAGAAAGTCCTTGAGGAAATGTGACACGGATTCGTATGTTATGTGACCGCATACAACAATATGTCTGGGTGTGTGTGTGTGTGAAAGAAAAAGATATATTAGTAAACGGGGAAAATGGCAGAGATTTTACTTTAGGGCAGTTAAAGCAACTTTATCTTAAGAGTGGGTATGCAATTAAGCTCTGTGTGTGTGTGTGTGTGTGTGTGTGTGTGTGTGTTTGACAGTGTTTGTGTTAGTGTAAGCCAGGTTTTATAGCTGTATGTCTGCATGTGTGTGTGTGTGTGTGTGTGTGCAAAATGAGTGCTTTTAGGTGTTATATATAGATATTTAGTTAATTCATTTTTATTTCTTAATCGTTTCACTTTATTCGTATTTTCTTTATCAACTGTTTTTCATGTTCATAAGCATCACAGCTTCTTTGTCAGTATTATTATTTATATAATTATTACTTTGTGGTAAATCAAACTAAATCGTTAAAAAACCGAAAACAAACTCAAGCCATTGAAAACGAAAAATGCAATATGCATGAATGTAGTCTGCTACCCCAGAAGTTACAAACTGATACACACAAAATAATACAAATATATATTGATATACCCATCCAAAATCGAAATGAAAATTCTAAGTAAGAAACACCGTTGCTAACGCTAACAAACAACTTACATGCATCGCCAAATAGAAAAAGAAAAACAGTCAACAACTGTTGTCTTGTGTAATCACTAACCGAACTACTCTCAATCCAAGTTAACACATCTACAGGCATGCAGGCAATCCAGGCAAACTCACAATCTCGGGCAGGCATACAGTGGGCAGTGCAGTAAACCAACTACTACTGTTACAACATGCATACATATACATGGATTTTGTGTGTTGTATGTGTGTGTGTGTGGCTGGGTGGGGTGGGGTGGGTGTGGGTGTGGGTGTGTGTCTGAATGAAACAATCAGGTTTCCCCAACTGTGAGCGCTTGAAATTTTTGGGATGCATTTCTTAACCTTTGCTAAAGAAATTGGTGTGAGTGCTTTCTAGGCAGAAACAAAACCAAACAAGACTAAAGCTACGGCTAGAAGGGTCGACAAGCGGCATGCCCCCACCAGTCTGACCGCAGCTTAACCAGTGAGCTAAATTGTATAGTTTCATTTTTTATTTTTTTTTTTTTTGTTGCTGAATGATACAAATTCCGTGAGAAGTTAAACATTTGATGCCTGGCCACGCATTTTCATTGATTTTTTCCAATAATCTTGGTTCAGTGACGCTTAAAATGTTTCAAGTAATTAGAAATGTGGCGATTTAAACAAACAAAAAATGTTGATAGAGAGAGTGTGGAAAGAGCGAGAGAGCATAGAGGTGGGAGAGGTAATGGATTGTTTTTTTTTTTTTTTTTTTTTTTGGGCTAAACTGAGACGTATATCCAAGACTTAAAGGGGCGAGTACATTCACCCACCTAAGGCTAGGCTTAAGGAAAAAAAGAAAAGTGTGCTATTCGGGGCCTGGCCTACCTATGGTATTTTAGATATATTTAACATAGGCATCCATACACAACGTTTGACTGGAAATAACCGCAGATAGAGAAAGAGATAGAGACAGTGAGATATACACACAGAATAATTCCCAGAAATAACAAGGAGGAAGGCATGTCAAGGGTATGAACGAGTATGCAAGTGTTTAAGTATGTAACAGAACCGTAAATATCGATTAGCATTAGCAAACAATTCTTGACTACGATATGGTAAATTAAGGTTTTTTTCTATTAAGAAATATTATTAAGAATTATTTTCGTACAGTGTAATTATTTAACATTATACAGAGCTGTCATGGAGATATCGTGAGATTTTGGTATGGGTTGGGTTTTCGTTTTTTGTAAACCAAAAAAAAAGGAAAAAGGCCGAAGGTTGTATACCTTGTATACCTTGCTGCACGTTTTTCTAACTAGTTTGGACGACATGTCCACTGAAAGCAATCAAGTTTTTCTCACATAGACCACTTTTCTGATTATACTTTTATATGACAGCTATTCTATATAGATGTCGGATTACGACCAAACTTGGTGGAATCATGGGAAAGCAAACCAAACTAAGAAATACAAAGTATGGAGGCGTATGCTTTGAAAAAAAAAACTTTTTCTCATTAAAACAAATTTTTCGACCGATCATTCCTATGGCAGCTTTATGCTATAGTCATCCGATCCGGCCGGTTGTCATACTTGCGCAGCGTATTTGTAATACAAGACTTCGTGCATTTCAAACAGACGGAGGAAATCGCATAGACAGACGGACTTAGCTATATCGACTCAGCTCGGCATGCTGATCAAGAATATATATAATTTATGTGGTCGGAAATGCTTCTACCTCTATGCGTTACAAACATCTGGACAATTTTATTATACCCTCTGCACGGGTATAATGAGGTCCACAAGTTCCAGAAGAAAGCATCTTCGACCCGGAACAACTTTATTTTCTTGATTAGCAACTCACTTAAAGCACATCAGCATAATGAAACAAATACGCAGTGTGTACTTAACTTAGTTATCCCTTATTTCTTTATTTTTTCGTTTTGGTAAAATTGTATCTACACGCTATGGTCACACTACACTACGAAAAATGAACGCAAACGTTCTAAAAGCTCACTAAAAGTCAATAGTTGTTCGAAAATCATAAACATTTGAGAATACAACAGCTGACCAGCCTTTTCTGTGGTGTTGTGATTGCCTGTTTAAAGTTTAAAAGTTATCAAAAAGGTCTTAAAATCCACAACCAGAATATAACCAAAAAATATTGACAACTGAACACATTGTGTGTCCAAAAAGAGAACATAAGATTATGTGTCGAAATAAAAACAAAGTTGTCTTAAAACGTTACCAAAGTGCTTCTGAAAAAAGCTCGGTAGTTTGCAAAATGTCTCCAAAATGATTCCAATTTGAGCACAAAATGTTACTTACGCAACACCGAGACGTTTATAAAGTTCCAACAAAGGGTTATATAATTGCGACACCGCTGTTCACAGTTCCAGAAATCGCGAGACTTCTTTTATCAACCAATGGACTTGATTTCGGTAGATTTCTGAGTATAAGATATATGTTCAAGTTTTTAAAATGCAATGCATTTTGAGATTACATGTCAAACTGGTTGGTTTGGCGAACCATTGTCAAATTTAATATTTTTGTTTATGAATTCAACGTTTAAAAAGGTTGAGATGGAAAATTTCACTAAAACACAGTTGATATTACCAGTTCTTTTTCTTGCATTTTTCGTCCTACGTTTTCCAGCTAAAAAACTAACGAAACTACAAGTTTCTTCTCGTCGCTAATCGACAATCGATCGAGAGTATCATGTTAAGTGAGCAAAATGTAGACTCGATCTGTGTATGGGCCTCGGGGGGGTCCCCGAGGAAGACCAGGTATGAGGAAGTGCTATAGAACTATGTAAAAGAAATTGAATCAGTAACTGCCCTAAATTTCGTGTTCTTTGCCGCCACACACAACGCACAATAGCGATTTGTGTTTTTTGCCCCGGCTTATATTGGCTTAGATTCCCATTGGTGGGTGGGAAGGGCTGGTCGCCTGGGTGTTACAGGGTTACCCTGGCTTAAATCCAACTGTGCAACAAACTCCTAGGGATTCTAGGAGTTCTAGTCTGTCGAACCAAATTGCTGCCGAGCTGATTTTATACGTTTGAGTAATTCAACATTTTAAGCGAAATTACCAAATAATTACACTTCGCGGTTCAAGTAATTCATGTTATTAGAATAATAATTACATTTAAAATAATTCTCTGAATAATGGTAATATAATTGCAAGACTTAAGGCCGTTTTCTCATGCTCCTGCTCTTGCAAATCTAGGTGGATTTGGTGAGCTTGCACAACTCATTTGGAGCATCACCTGACAAATTCTAAAAGTCCACCTAGATTTTCAAAAACAGGTCTTAATTTCTAAAACACTAAAGTCGTAATCAACAATTGTCATTTTGGTTTCTAAAGTAATGATTACGTTTACAGCTCTGTTATGTTTTTATGTTTGTATGCAGGTGATAGATAGTGTCGAATGTTTATTTTTTAGAGTTTTGTTCAAGAACTACAACATTGATTTGAATAGAGAGAGAGAGAGAGAGAGAGAGAGCGTAAAATGATGAACTTGATTGATTTAAATTTACACACACATAGCTATTTGTTCCTAATCGAAAAATTGTCGAGTATCAACCCTCAAAGCTAAAAAAATGTTACAAACTAGCCAAAAAAAAAAACAGACTTTGCCCAATTTCATACTGGCAGATCTCTCAAACTGATATATATATATATATAAATTGTAAGTTGTTTTGTATGTACAAACAAAAAATCTATCACCAATTTTTCGCACATTTTTTCGTTTGGCATTTTCATTATCATGTATGTAAGTGTTCTTTTATGGTTCTAACATTTACTTGATTAAAATTCATTTGTTTTTGGCATAATATACATAATATGTATAACAATATATGTTTATTTTGATATATATACGACTTTGATATGGTTATCAAGTACTATATAGACAATTACGATTAGGTAACACAATAATAAACACCAATCACTGATCACTTCAAGGGCTAATACAATAATGCATAATGGCTAGAGATGATATGGCATACAGGAAAAAACGAGTGGGGGAAAACTAAAGAAGTATACGAATACGCTTTTTTTTAGTTATGCCAATTTGTCGTCAACTCCACACATCCGACTCACTGAGAGCGCCCTGCTTACATATTGGCTGGCCGAACGGAAAAAGGAAACTAAAAACCGCGTCTTCAACTCAAAAATGGAACACAAAACGTGCAAACAAAATACGAGTACACAGAGAACGAGAGAGACAGTAGAGAGACAGAGAGTAGAAAGTAGCAAAGGAGGACAACAATATAGCTTTTGGCTGGGGTTGATACACTTAGAAAAAGTTTTGATACGATTCTCAATAGTTCGCAAAATGCCAATCAAACGACAAATAAAAATGATCCAAATGAAATACCATTATAAAAGGGCACTCACAACGAACAAATACAGAACTGAAAAAATCAAGAGATGAGTTGTCCAAAGCATAATCATAAGATACTTTTAGTTAAAAATTTTCTTGTTCATTTTTGCTCTTGCATTTTTGTGGTAATTTTGTTCAATTTGTGTGTGTGTTGAATTTTGGTTGGGTTGGAGTGGTTGAATGGCTGCGTGAATGTTTCGATGGATGAATTGCATCGGCAAGCGATCCCACAGGTCGTATGAGTAATTTCGTTATTTAGTGTCCAACTTGAAGTTTGATGGGGATTATGGCCATGTTTCGTGGGGCTTTTATATTTTTTTTGGTATTGTGTTGTGTTCTGGGTAAAATCAAAATCAAATTTCAGCTACATTTTTAACCCGCAAAAACAATTCGTATGAGTGAAGCGCAAAGAAAAAGTAAGTTTTTTTTCGTTTTCTTTATTTCGATGTTTAGGCAGAAATTTCATTTTGATTTGGTGTTTATTTTGTGGTTAGTTAATTTTTTTTAACTTTTTCTTTTTTTGGTTGGTTGGTAAGTAGTAGACTTTGGTTTTAATATTATTAATTAATGTTTTGATTGTAAGAAAATTTGGTTTGTCTCACCTTCGCCCTTTTTCATTTTTTAATGTGCCCCCATATTTGGCTCTTGTTCCAATCAAGTCTATAATCTCAGGTATACAACTTGCAAAAATCGCCTGTTTACAGTATATGAAAGATAATGATGATAATGATTTGTTGTTCTCTTTTTTGATTGATAGATATCGGTTTGTGTGTGTTTTAAAAAAAATTTTTTTTTCTTTGTAGAAATGAAATAAAAATATTTGAACAAATTTTGGATATTTTGGTATACACTCATACAAATTGATACCGATATGTGCATATGTACAGCTTGTTGAAGTCCCTCTCTTTTTTGCATTTTATGATTTAATATTGATTTTACAATAATTGGGAGTTGTTCGATATTCAATCAATTGGACTGTGGGAATCTTAATCAGAGTTAAAAATTATACTTGCGTGCTTACTTGGGTTAAAATTTGTTGTATTACTTTGTTAAGCCAAGTTAGAAACTCTCGAAAGCAAAAGACCTATATTCTTGGGGCTAAATAGACAACCTGATATTTCTATCATAATCAAGCTAATTTTTTTCGATGCCAACGGCTAGAGATTAAATCAAAGAAGTTTCCTACAAAAAACGGTATACACTTTCACTAAGCCACGAAACGTCAGGCTTCGAAACCGCCTGAAACTAAATCCTGAAAATAATCTAAAACTATAATTTTTTTAGCGCAAACGGCAAATAAATATCTCTAGAAAGAACCAATTTAGACTTCTAGGACTTAAAAGAATTAGTTATATTTGTTAATAGCTTCGGTTTGAAGACTTTTTAACCACTCCTCAGAGATTAACTGTTAGGCAAGTGTAAATGCACATCTACCTTATTTTATTTGTCTTGATATTATATTGATTAAATTTAAAACTCAGCTACAGTCGAACTTCCATAACTTCAGATTTACCATCATTAATAGTTTGTGTAATAAATAAACTGTATTGATTTTTAAGAAATAATTACACAGGCTTCGAGTTGATTTTTGTGTAGAAGTTAGCATTTTTCGTCTGTACAATAACTGCGCTGTAGAGTTAGAGAAGCAAAACTGTTGATTGGAAGGAAATTCCACGTTCGGTAGCAAGTACTGGCCAAAAGTGATCTTTGAATCATTTAGAGAGAACGAAAAAGAAATAATTTGAGCTTGGCAGCTTGCCAGTTTGTTAGTTTGCCAGTTCTCCATGAAATGTAAATGACAGTTTGCGTCATTTTTTACAATATTTTATTACTTAATTTCGTTACGTCATTTCATCAAGACATTTCGCTACGTCATGTCATAATGTTGCCTCATTTGATTACATCATTTCGTTTTGTCATTGGAATACGTGGTTCTATTACGTAATTTCATTACGTCATTTTACTATGTCAATTCATTACGTGATTTCATTACGTCATTTCATAAATTAGTGATTATGATGTTTAATTACTTTATTACATTACGTCATTTCATTTCTTCATTCCATTTAGTGGCTTTGTTCATGGTTGCACAAGAAAAAGACGAAAAAGAGTCATTATTTCCTGAATCCAAGCCTCCCGGGACCAAAGGCTAAGCAGCCGATCTAGCCATCAATGTTATCTTAAAGCGGGCAGTTGCCTTAGGCAGCTCGTAAGTTACTCGAGTTACTATAAGAAAAATCAGTATTGTTTGAGCAGCTGAATACGATTGCTCACAGACTTTATACAACTAAAATTTTAAACAGAATAAAGAGGAATGTTAACATCGGTTCGGCCGAAGCAGCACGATTGTTTAACTAATTTGAAGGGCATTTCAGGATATTAAAATATCCATTTATTGTTAAATGGATCTTACAGTTGAATCCCAATGAGCAAAAAATCATCCAAAGGATATAAAAAATTGATTTTGTAATATGAAAGAAAAGGATTCTACAAAATATTTATTTCTAAATGGATCTTTCTATGTAGCTGCCGTAAGACAATTCGTTCAAAAACTGGGTTTTGTGAGACAAGCTTTTTGTTTAAAGTGAATTCATTTCTGCACACACACAAATTTGTTTTTTATTTATTTACAAAATTTTGTCGAAATCTGGTGACTTATTTAGAACCGACTTTAACTTTAACTTTAACTTTTAAAACTTTATAGTTTCCGTTTTAGCGTTCTTAAATTTTGCAAGTATAAATTTCATTTATTGTTTTGAATAATTTAGTAGAAATAATTGATCTTATTTCGATCTTAATCAGCAAAATGATCAATATTACATATATTCAAACAGATCTGTAAGTTGCAAGGTATCGTTCAAGCGGAAATTCGGCATTGTGGAAAAAAGAATGCTCAACTATTTATAAAATACTTAAGGATTCAGAATTTTTCGAAATTGTTTTTCTACATACTTATTTATCCTGTCGGTAAGATCATTTTTAGCCAAGTTTAGTAGTTGTACTTAAACTAATGAGCTGGAAAATTTCATTGAAAATTAATCGATGCCTTGCAATATTCTTGATCGCTTAGTTCATTTGCACCGTCTCAATAGATGAATAACACAGCAGTCTGTGTGTATTTCTTCAATCATTCGGCTTATGCTTTAGAATTGATCTTATCCAAAAGATTCCTGCATAATATTTAAAGGCTTTCTGAAAATTAAAATGCAAGTAAACAGATCCATTTGAAATAAATATTATCGTACTTATAATATCACTTCTAAAAGGTTACCAAAATAGTACACCAAAAAATTAAGAAATATAATTTTTTTTCTCTGTGTATCTATTCCAGCCCATAGATCGACTAGGATGGGCAAAACCAATGGTAAATTTTAATGATTTTATACAGAACCGTTGTCAATTCCACTTCCACAAGAGCTTTGTGATTCAAACCCGGTTTTTATACTCTGTACCGTAGGTACATAGAGTATTATAAGTTTGTGCAAAAGTATGTAACATCCAGAAGGAAGCATCTCCGACCCCATAAAGTATATATATTCTTGATCAGCATCAACAGCCGAGTCATGTCCGTCATGTCCGTCTGTCCGTCTGTCCGTCTGTCTGTCCGTATGAACGCACAGATCTCAGAGATGGTAAGAGATAGAGGTTTGACATGTATGGGACATATGCTTCTAATGTCTGCAGGCAGATCAAGTTTATTTTCAATTTTGGCCACGCCCCCTCCCGCCCACGCAATTTAGAAAAAACGTCATATCTCCCACAGTTTTGAAGATAGACGGCTTGTTCCTTTTGGACATATTTAGTTATTAGGATAACTTATCGATCCGCCAAAGGAATGAAGAAGATCGGATGAACGGTTTTCGAGTTATGATCAAAAGAAAAAGATCAAAAGATCTTGGTACAGAGTATGTTATAGTCGGGCTTGACCGACTTTCTTTCTTGTTGTACAAGATTTTGTCATTGAATTACCATTATTTTAGAGAAATGGAGTTGAGTACAAGGCTGAATTATTTAAGGTCTGTGCTGGTGCCTGGGTCTCCAAAAGTATCGATGTATTTTGGAATCGATACATCAATTTCGATTTTGATATTCATAAAAAGTATCATCTTATACAGAGAAAAAAGAGGATTTTACAAAATGATTTATTGGATGATTCCGGTATCCATTTGGAATGGATTTTAAACTTTCATCCAAGGGAGCCGAAAATCATCCAAAGGATATGACAAATAGTTAAATGAAACATTTTCGATCTATTTGTTTCTGTGTACGAAATACTTGCTAAAGTTCCAACTACTATAATCCTTTATTTTGAAGTTTGCTATATACTTTAGGCTAAGTTTTGCTTGTCGAGGCCTCGATAACCTGCCGCATGTAAATGGTTTTAAAAGCTAAGGATTATCGAATAAGCGCGTCCGAGTTGAAAATATTTGTTAAATGCTTCTTTAAGAAACATTTTTGGGTGACACACTGTGTATGCAATGATTTCTGTTCGCTATTTCATTTGCTGTTAGTTCAATAATTTTTTGTTATTTATAGTTTACCACATTTTGTAAGCTTTGCTTAATTATCCAACCAATACAGATATTTTTTCTTACATTCCTGTATGGCGAATGGTTATCCAAGCTAATGAAGTTCGACTGGCTTTCATCTTTGCTTAAAACTTAGGTATAAAGAAACTTTTTCTTATGTACACATCAGTTATTTGTATGAGGTATGCCCTTATAAGTGAAGATCGCGCAGGGGACAGACAGACAGAGAAGGGTGGGTGGTGGCTAGATAAGAAGACGAGAATGGTACAAAAACTGGTCAGGGGCAGCGGGAGGGGGGACACCTAATTCTGGTGGCTCCTAATGTTGCTGTTGTTGTTGCTGAGGTAGTTGTTGTGGTTGTTGTAGTTGTTGTTGTTGCTGTTGTCCAGACGCCTTTGTTAAAAATCAAATTGTTATATTCAAATACTGATAAACCAAAATGGCGAGAAAAAACTTAAGAAAAAAAAACAAACGTTGACTTTTCTTATTATCTTCACTCACAAATCAAACAAACCGTTTTGCTAATTTATTTACAAAATATTTTTGCATTGGGTTTTCGATTTCTTGGGGATATGCGGAACAGTTGACCCTAAACAACTAAGGCCTAAAGCTTAAACTGTACACTTATGTGAGCTACTACAACAAACTAAACCTGCTAAAGTGCTTGTGTGAGAGTTGTTTTGGTTGGTGTTTAATTTTTAATATGGGGTACGGAATAAAGTTACCAACTAAAACCAAAAATTAATGTTCGACATGATGCTGAATACGATTACATTAATACTGGAACTGGTACTGATACGGTTTTCATTAACTTTACAAAAAAATGTCCAACTAGATAGGATCGGTTGGTAATCACTTCTCGGCGCCAAGTGACGCCGATTGTACGAGTATTTCATTATGCGTGGCTGCGGCATACAAAGTGGGTGCAAGCAAAATTAACGAGATGATTAGGTAAGTACATAAGTAGTTAGTGGAAGGAGTGGTTAATGTGTATTGGGGGTATCGTTTCGGGTTACTTTTTCCACATATGTATTTAAATTACAATTAAGTTCAAATAGAGTAATGTTGAGTAAATTGAAATTGCAAAAAACGTAACTACTGCATTTGTATTTTTGTATGTATATCCAAACAAAATCATCTTAAGAAAAGTGTGAACATGTCTGTTCAAGGACTAAGTAGTAAAAAAAAAAACAGGAGATAATATGCAGGTCAATACAGAACCAAAGCAGCAACTTGGTGTAACAAACAATTCAACGTAATGCTTTGATTAGTAATCAAAACTAAAAATAAAAACAACACAAAATACGACAAAAGGAAGTCAACGTTGCTGAAGTTGCATAAAAACTTTGCAAATTTTCGCCTTGGCCTATGTTTGTTTGTATATATGCATGTATGTATGTATAGAAAAAACAAAAGCAAACATAAACACTAATCTCAAGGGTGACTAGCTCTTCAAAGTGAAAGCAATAGAAAAAACCATTTCTCAAAAAACTTTGGCCTACAACTGATTGAATTCTGTGTGTCTCATTGCAGTCACATTTCAAAATTGTTCCTCTGTTAATTCGAATCGCTGGCTACAAAAATAGAAGCTTGCATGCTTAAATTAATAAGCATTTGAAGTGGCAGAAAGTTACTGAAAATACTGGAAACACTAGACATCAAAATAGGGTTTGGCTTTACTAGCAATTATCTTTTCTGATGCATTTAAGAGAACTTTAAGCTTGGTTTATCTTAAAACTATGTAAATATTGAAAAAAAATAATATGTGGCCCAGCATCCCTTTATCTCTTGGCTTGTGCTTCTTATTTTCGCAAAGTTTGAGCAGCGTTTTAATGGCTGGTTACTTCAAAGCTGGCGCCAATTGCTTGTGAAGGTTACCGGGTGTGTAAATTTGTAAGGACAAAACGTATTCATTAGATATCCCTAAGCTGGATCGAACCCACGACTTCATGCACTGCAGGCACACTACCCGGTCATGATACTTAAAGATATACTAAATAAAGATACCCCCTGAACAGGGTAAAATCCCTTAAATGCCGCCCTTATCACAAGAAGTTCTCCTTAGCTTTGTCTATAATTCTGAAGAATTTTTTATATAAAACTTTCTTTTCAACGAATTAAAACAAATCTTTTGACACAAAATTGGGTCAAGAACTGAGTCTGGAGTTTCTTGCTACACAGCTGCTTATTTCTTCAAACGAAATCATTCTTTAGACCTCTGTCAATAACTTGAATTTATTACGACTTTTAAACAAGATATAAGAAAGACAGTCTCTATAAAAGCACTCTCTAGAAAAGCGTCTGAGGTATGATGTATGATGCATATATCAAATCAAATACTAACTCATTGTCGTACCTGTATTTCTGTGATTGAGTTTCTTGTGTGATCAGGTGTCAAATTTGTTGTAACTGCCACTGCCCGACACCTCATATTGTTTTCGGCTTCATGTGGCACACTCAATATACTAATCCATAAGTAAGTATGATTTTGCTATGCTCCCGATCTCTTTGTTTGTTAAAAAATATTTTTAAAAAACATCTTAAAGTAATGTAAACTGAATCATTGGCACTGCCAAGAGTAGACTAAAGACTGTATACATTCTGTTGCTTCGGCATTTCTATGCAAAACAACTACCTATACAATGAATTGGGATCCTGATCTAAAGAAGTAGGTATTAAAGTGTAATTTTTGAAGAAAAAATCATACTTTGTTTATGTTAGTTTTATAATAGTTTTTCAATATCCTAGTCATCGCGTTACTACCGCATTTTTGGGTCTAAGTTGCCTAGGCAAACTGTAATTATTTATCTAAAGCAAAACCTGAATTAATCTCTGATGACCCCCTTATAGCTCAAACTAAAAGAGATAGGAAACTGAAGATTCGCAGAAAACTTAGATACTAAACATTTTTCTGGGCAGGCTGGGTATGAAATTTCAAGAATGATCTGAATCCGCTTGTAAATCCGACAAATTCATTTCCATCTTTTTTTAAGTTTTACGTCAGCGATGGACAACCCCCCGACAGCAAAAACAAATATATGCAGTGTGTCTCTGGCTTCTCGACTCGAGCCTCGCTATTAGGAGTATCTTTTTTCTGTTGCTGTCGTTGGCATGCTCCCAAATATTCTGCCCACCGCTGCTTTAATTGTATATTCCAAAAAATATTATATGGACTTTTTGGGAAAATATGAAAACCAGTATGGAAATTGGTCGTTTCAATTAGCTTTAAACTCAGTTTTAAGTATGTATAAAAAAAACTAAGATTTAAGTGACTTTAAAACGTAGGAAAGTCTTCATACACAAATGCGACCCAAGCTACGGGTTCACAGAGATGAAAATCCGTTCTAAATCTACAAAAATCACGACATTTTGGTCACAGTAGTCTGCTTTTCTAAGTTTATAAACATTTTGACCCTCCTCGTTCTCCTTTACTGTTTTTCTTCGATTAAATAGAATAAAAAATGAAAAAAAAATTTCAATATTTTTAAGGTCTTTTTTTCTGTTTCCTTTTTTGACGTCATATTTTTCTTTGTGTATTATCATTTCGCTAGCAAAATATCTGTAAATAGAATATTAGGGGTGCCCCAGAAATCTCTAGAGATTTTCGTATAAACGATTGAACTTTGAACTAAACTAGGAGACTTTAGATGTTAATTGACAGCAACGGTGCAGGCTACTATATAATGAGGAAAGAAAACCGCACGCATCAAATCTGCTTGGCCCGGAACAGTCGGTTTCTAATCTAGTAGCCCAGCATTTTGGACACATTTCACATGTAAACACAAGCAGTTGTAGCTCGAAATTAAAGCGTTTATACGAGAATCTGTAGAGATTTCTAAGGCGCCCCCCGTATATCTACAATATAATATTGTTTTACTCAAAATCCTTTTCACTTATTGTCAAAGTGATTCTTGAAATTAATATATAAATTCAATATTTCCACGATATTAATATGCTGTAGTGGTAGGGTTAATGAGGCGTCTTGCGCAGTATATTTATATACTTTTACCGCAATAGCTATAAATATACTAAAAAGCAAAAAACCACACCGAATGCAGTTCTCCAAATTTTTACATTTGTTTTTACTTTCAGTATAATGTAGTTCTGGGAAATCGAATCTCCAACCTTGAATCATCGAACTTTGTAATAGCAGGGAAGCTTTTGGATGTTGTTTAGTTGGTATTTGGTGTTTGCAGCCAATAGATAGATACGATTGGGTGCCACGACCTCTGAATTATAAACCAGTGAATGCTACATAGATGCATGCTTTTCTAGTCCCCCTATCATTCTTTATTTATTCCTGAAGTTTCTCTTACAAGAGAATTTCAAATTCAGAAAGACGCCAACTAATCATAAAATCTTATAAATCAAGCCGAGCTGTAATGTAATCATTACTACCCACATTTAATTACTCTTGATTACATGAGAACACAATTTCTGATTACGATTCTTTATGTTATCTCCAAATGTAATTATCTGCGCAATTACTTGAATAATGGCACCTGTAAAAGGCAATTATTTTGTGTTTGGGCTTGAATAGTTGAATTATTGATGTAATTGTAGGTGAATACTATGTTTTTTTTTCATGAAGCTTGGACAACTTCAAATTGAACTAATGTATTGTTTTGTATTTCAACAAAATTGAAGTAGTTTCAGACAAAGTGTCTGAAATTACTTCAAATTTAGATAGAGCATTAAAAAAATTCACTTGAATTAAAATTAAAATTATAAAAAATTGACAAAGACATTGATTTTATTGGAACTACTTTCAACAGCCAAGCGGGTCATAAAGGACTCGAGAGGAATAATGTTACCTCCAGAAATATTTAACAAAGCAATTTGACTAAAATCAGGTATATGAGAATGGAGCTTATTTATATGTAGTTGGGTATTGGGATTGAGCATTTGAGCTGGTAATTATTTTCAGTTGACAGCTACAAATACATGAATAATTCAACGGATCATGTACCATTACTCAGAGTAATTATAAAAGTAATTACATTTTCATTTGATAATTGTAATTAATCGGAGTACCAAGCTCTAGTAATTATCTGAGAAAGGTTAATGGTTATATTTCAACTTTTTCGAATAGAAAGTTTTCTCTGTGTTTTTTCAAAGTTTTTGTTCTTTATTGAGTGGCTTTAATAATATGGCTAACAAAGAAGTTGGAGTGAGAATTCGAGAATCAAATTATAACTTTTTTGGTCTTGGAGTTTAGAAATAATAAATCAATCGAAACAAAAACGTTTTCGTACGCAATGCAGCATGTTTTTTTTGTTTATTTATATGCTAGTTTAGAAGAAAGAAAACAGTTGATAGCCAAATTGGGGAACTTCATGCATCAGAAAAGTAATTGCAAAGAGTTTCATTTTGTTGCCTAGTCCAGTGCATTTGTTAGCAATTCGCTAGTTTTTCTCCACTTCTCTCGCACACACACAAAAATTAAGCAATTTGATTGAAATACAACAAGCAGTTACAGAAGGAGATTGATCAATCACGCAATTCAGAGTTCAACTTTGCTCATTTATTGTTGATTTTATAAACTTTTGGGTGTGTGAGTTTTGTTTCACTAAATACCTACACATGCCGCCAAGAAACCAATACCGATTTTTTTTTAATTTTTCCATTTTGGTTTTTTTGTAGTTTTGATTTGCTTTATGAAAATAATAAAGAGAAATGTTTGGTAACCGCTGGCAACTGTTTTGTGATTCGCTGTTGATTTTGTTGTCGTTGTGGGCTTGTGTGCAGTTGCTGGGCAAAGTTAGACTTTTATGCAATTTCAAGTGACGTCAAAACCAAAGAAAATCAAGGGGAAACGATACAATAAATACAACAAAAAGATCGTAAGTTTAGTAAAATAAAAAATGTAATAATGAATTCGAGTATTCTTTTTTTTCGATTGCTGCGGTGTTTTGGTTTTGTTGCTTTATAGACATTTGTTATTTTATTTTGTCTGTGGTTTTTGTTTGTAAATTTTCTTTTAGCGGTACAGCCAGCAACGTGTTCGTGTACCTTTTTCTAGGATCCTTGCTATATGTTCCACCATATTTGCTTCTTTGGGCGGCCAGTTCAGTGATTTCTGGTATCCAACTAGCGAAAACGGCCTAAATTCAACAACACACATACACATTTAGAATTGAGACATGAACAGAGAAAGAGAGAGAGAGAGAGAGAGAGGAGGAGCAGGAGTGGGATCGGTGCCAAGACAGTTTAACTTCCGTTTGGTTTCTATTTGGCTAACAAGTACGAATCGACGCAGGCGACGCAGAACAGTAGTGCACACTGAATTCCGTTGACCCCGCACAGTCACTTTCACTCAGTTCCAGTCACTCACACCAGCACACACTTAAATACATAAACTAACTCGCATACATACGGTGCATATTTACACTCGCTCACAATATACTTTTGTTAGATCTAATTGTACAAAGTTTTACATCGATTGGTTCTTCCTTCGCATCTATATTTGGTACTTAGCTACAGATTTGTACAGTTTTACAGTTTACTTTAGTGCTGCCTAGGACTTAAGATCAATAATCAGGTTCAAAAAAGACATCTCTTCAAAAACTGTTCCGGGTAAATTGTGTTAGCGGAGTAAAGTGGATTTCTTTATACAAAGGTTAAAATGATGCGCTAAATGTTATGCTATGAGTTTTGGCTGCATTTTGTACAATCCTAAACAAGTTTTACAATGCATTTGACGATTAGTAAGTTGAAATGGGTAACGTGATAAATAATAACATAAAGTTCGGTCTGCCGAACCAGAAAGACAATTTCCAATTTGATAGATAGATAGATAGACAGATAGATGCCATTTCTGTTTTGAATCTTTTAAGAAGAAGCTTAACGAAATGCTACAATAATCTGCAGCATATTGCTGCTGGAAAATAATTAATAAAGCTTATGCCAGGATGAGTAGTCGAAGTTCTATTCAAGGACACGGTTTAGTTTTTGTCGTATTGCCACCCTGATTCATCTACAAATCAGCAGACTTTAAAGGGATTGACTGTCTCTGGACACACCGTTATAACGATAGAAATTTATTGATCCTAGGTCAACCTGACATAGACTTGAGTAAACTATGGTAACAAATTTCCACCAAATTTAACTAAATTGAAGGAAATATTCCCGAGACTGGCGCATCGATTTTGTGCTCGAGTTTTATTTTTTTGAATGGGATATTTCTATATATCCTTTAAATCATCCAGTGGAGCTGAAAATCATCCAAAAGATATGAAAAACGAGAGCGTAAGTTAAAGTCGGTCCTGCCCGACATCGAAATACCCGTTACTCAGGGAAATTGGTGTTTAATATGCAGTTCAGATAAGTCTGCAACATTTTTTTAACTCTGCGTAGATATTGACACTACACTGCAAAATCTGAGCTCAATATCTTCAAAAATGTAGGAGATATTCAACTTTTTTATTGTGGGGGTGGGGGTGGGTCGACGATTTTTGAGAACTGATTTGTCTTAACGATATTAAAGATTAAATAAGAGGTTCCAAGATATTGGAATGCTGTTAAATGATGTATTTATGTGAGTCAAATGTAAGATTGGTTTATCGTGTTTTCCATTGAAATGGGTAGTCAATAAAATTAACTTAATCGTTGAAGCCTTAAACCCCAAGCTGGCATTAGGTAATAATAACATATTCACACTGGCAGCAGCTTTAAAAAAAAACTGTCAGCATTTCATATAGAGGAAATACATATGCCGAGTGACGTCACTTACAAAGGCATCTACATTCCCATCAATGCAAGCTGACAGTCAAACTGTGTGGTCCCAAGATTTTCATAAATACTGTTTTCTTCCATCAACAGTTCCAATAAATTAGATGAGAACTCATTCAGCTTAGCAAACATGCCGTTAGCCAAAATCAACGGGCTTGAATTTCCTTCTTCTTGTTCCATTTTATTCAAAAATGTTTATTTGTTTTTCTTTCTACTTTGATTTGAATATTTTTGAATCAAACAAAGCTGTCAGTTATTTTTGAAGCTGCGAATTTTGTGTGAACGCATGTTGCGGATCTATGCTATGCAGTGCCCAGTATGAAAAGACTATAAGATTTGAAATACTATTTAGAAATTTTAAGTAGGAACCCAAGTAAGAAAAGAATGGAGGGTGTTGTACAATTTGTTACAAAGTAGTCTGATTTGGACAGTTTTCAGTACAGGATTTTGTTCATTAAGATCGGTAGATTTTTGGATGTTCCTACCGTTCAAAGTGAATAACCTAAAATAAGAATAAAACTAACAAAGGAAGGATATTTGGTCTTAATCGGAGCAAAGTTTTTCTGGTCGAAAAAAGATCAAAGCACGTGTAGCATCTGCTACAAATAGACAAAACATAGTCTACGAATAGTTATAGCATCAATGTTCGACTTTGGTTCCTTATCTACAGCATATAGAACCTTTAACAATGTACACTTTAGAGTTCAATAGTTACTTGGATCATAACGCTAATTTCATTTATTCTGTTTGATTAAACGGTGCAAGCGATCTTGGCCTTGGGTGGTTGCTCATCAGGTACTTTCCTCTTGCTGGATTCAGGATCGTATTAATGTTTCCCAGTTTTTTTACAAAAAGTGTTTGCCTACTTAATGATATCGTCTAATTGATTGGGATGCACCTTATAAGATTTTATCATCCGAACATAATATTACATCGTTATTTTTCATACAAATATCAATGGCAATTCTCTCTTCATAAAGGATAATTTTTAAGATTCTATCAAAATTGGAAATTGTCAGCATTAGAAAAAATTGAGCTATTGATGGTTTTGTGACTCAGACATACAAGATTTAACTAAATTAGTTGAAATTATTTGCAAAATGTAAGTGCCTTTCGTTTGCTTTCATTGCAAAAAAAATAGAAATTATATAATTTTTTATTGGTGTACAATTGAGAATTAAAATTTTGTACTTTTTGGCAATGCGTGACCGATGCTTTTTATATTGTTGGTGAGTGTTACGACAATCCGCCTACAAATGCTTTATGTATGGAACAAAAAAAAAAACAAAATTGTAACCTTTAACTATTTGCAAAATTGTTAAACGCATATCTTTTTATATTAAGTTCTGGTGTTAATACGTTAATAACGTTGAAAGCATGGCAAAGTAAAAGAAAAATAAAATTCTTTTTTTTTTTTTGTATAAGTTTGACAAAACGCACGCCTACAAATTCTTGTATAATGTATGAAACGCAATAAAACTGTTAAACAAAATCAATAAATCATAAGGAGAATTCAAAATACAAAAATAAACAAAACGAGGAACCTAAGTGAATTAGACATAAAAACGTAGCATATACAAAATGGATCTAAATGTATATTGCTTTCCGGTCGGCTGACTGCGGCGCACGTTCGCCCATAAGAAACAAAAATTAAACAACAAAAACATTTTGATTTGATGGCAAAACAATCAACAAATTGTACAAATAGTAAAGAAAATATTTGTACTTTAAGTTCAAATTACGTTTATAAGTGGATTTTTTTTTTTGGTGATTTATCAGGGCGCATGCGCCCCAATAACAAATGTCATGTTTTGGTTCAATTTGGTATTAAGTACATACTATTTATTGGGTATGACTTTTCTCTACTTTGCATGATAGTCATAAAAAAAAAACACAAATAATAATCCATTTGAGAAATGAAAACAGAGTGAGGGAACTAAAGTTAAGGGTAACAGACTAAGTTAAGTTCGATAATTAGGTATCGACTCGAGCTAATGAAATGCTAAACATATATCAAATTACCCTAAGAAAAAACAAAGTGTGTTTCTTTTTACAGAAGAATTTATGTTTTTTTGTGTAGATACTTGCATAAATTGAGGAAAGTTTATTTGCTACATAAAGCTCATAACAGAAAGATCGATGGGTACTTTGAAAGAATAAACAGACTTCGGAAGAAGCTCCGAGTTGTCGTAGAAAAACTTGTAAGCTTGAACTAGGCCTTCGACGATGAAGCGACGATCAAACCGAACGGTGTTTTGACGCTTATTCAGAGATATACGAGGTTTCGATTTCTGTTGGGCCTCCAGACGAAAGATTTCACAGACTTTTTGGGCAAAAATTGTTTGAAACTTTAAGCACTTAAAAAGTGTATCACAATTTGGCACAGAAGTTTGCAATAAAAGGAATCATCTAGAACCACTTCAAATATATATGTTCTTGATCAGCATGAGAAGCTGGGTCAAATAAACTTTATCCTTCCATATGTTTCAAACTAGTCCGTCGGTATTAAAGCTATAGAGCTGATATTTGCACAGAGTCTTGACAGCTATTCGAAATTTCGGCCGAAAACTACTTCGCGAAAACTCAAAATTGTAACACGAAAGTAGTATTTTTAAGGAATTCTTAAAACCCATTCCTGGAAACTACATTCCAATTATATTTGATATTTCTGAAACTAAGAAATAACAAGAAACAAATTATTGCAACCAAGATTTTCGATCTTTTATCAAGTACGACTCTTCTCGGAAATTTTAATCCGAAGGAAAAGAGCTCGCCATTAAGCTCGCTTTGGTTTTCCGTAGATAAAGGTGGAGACCTTAAATGTGTAATACGAAAATTGTAGAGGTCATACAAGGAAAGTTTTTCCTTTTACAGTACATCGATATAAATACGCATTCACTTGATTTTTATTTCTTGGATATTAACGTATCCATTTAATGATAAATAGATTTTACATTTTTATAAAACGTAGCTGACATTTCTCCAAAGGGTTCGAAAATGGATATTTTAGTTGGATATTTATACTCTTTGTGGAGAATGTATGATTATATGTATGTTTGGAAAAATCATCATACCTCACAGAGTTTTATAAATAGAATGTTCGTACCTTCTGGACATATTTATAAATCATCTTTATTTATCGATCAGCCAAAGGAATGATACTGATCGGACCATCGATTGTCGAGTTATAAGCAAAACTAACATTTTTGCTTGACAGCACCGGCCGCAACTAAGATGGCCAGCACTTTACACAGGTTTGTTCAAGCTTTTAGAGGTACAGAGTATAAGTACTACACTGCAAAGATTCAACAACGGATCCAAACCATATTAAACTGGATCAATTGCGATTCATGGCCATATATCGTGCATTATTTAAATTTGTATTACATGAACATCGAACATAATAAGAAATTAGATATTAAGTCCGAACTTTTGACACAGGCTAAAATTTATTGTTTGCCCAGTTAATTATGGTATTAAATATTTTCCGAGTTGGTTGGACTGGGCTTTGATTGAACAGGTTCAATGGTGCCTCAGAGACATATGACAGAAAGTACCAAAGCTATAAACTACTAGTCTTATGTTAGACAATTTACTAGTTCATATTGATCTATTGTCAAGTCCTTGAGAACCGATTCGACTTGGGTTTTTTTGCAATGCATCATAAATCGAACCATTCAAACTTATGACTTGCCGATCCCAACCTCAACTGTTTGCAAAATGGTTAGGTTTAGGGAATTACAAGAACACTTATAAGTCGAGAAGAGGGCTAATATTCATTTCTTAATTCGGTATATTATCGTATCTTGAAACTTTAGAGGAGGCTGATTTACCAATTCGTTGAACTTAAACGAACTTAAGATTTTCGCCAAGGGTTGGCAAGTTTTTTTAAAGTACCTGAATCGGTTCCTTACTTATTCAGAGCCACATTTTATAAGCTGCTTATAAACTCAAAATTTGTTTCAAGACTGGTTCCCAAACAGGCTTAAACGGTTCTTAAGTGGTTAAGATTCAAACTTCAGAACTTGTTGAAACAATGAGCTTAAGATTTGGTGTTTGTAAAACCAAGTTATATGTTAAAAATATCTTAGCGATAATATATATTGAAAAGAAAAGAAAAGGTTATAAGGTTTGGGAGCTGATCACTCCGATTTTTAATCAGTCTGAATGAATAAAACATCCAAGACACTGAGATGAGAATGAATCTAATGCTAAATCCTGCATATAAGCCACAATTGTGTTGAATTCTTTGTTTGGTTGATACATCAAATATGGGTAAGTCGCGTGCACAAATAACAAATCTGAGTTATTATGCCCAAAGTACCCCAGCAATTTCCTTAGTCATGAGCTTTATGTATGGCAAGTAGACTTAAGCCTAACAGAAACAATTAAAGTATGCCTAGCAAATCTCCTGGCTAAGTTTGTCTTCCGGATTTGAATAACTTAACTTTAGCTTTATATAATTTTGTTATGCGCTTTTTAGTCCACAGTTATTTATGATTTTTTTTTTATTATTTTATTTAAGTATATATTTAGAATGTTGCTTTGGTGTTTTGGTTCTTGTTGCAGTTTTTTTTTTTTATTATTATGAATATTATAGACTACCTCTTTCCGTGTTCCCTTTTCAGTTCACCGCCATATTTATTGCCACTACCAACGAGTTCAATTATCTCCGGTATACTGCTGGCAAACATTGCCTAAAATATTATGTATATAATTTTAATAGATTTAGCAAATATTTTAACAAAAGTGTTTGGTATATTCATAGATAGGTTGTGTCTCCCTTAAAGCTTAGTTTAAGTTTTCTTAGTTTTCGGGTACAGACTTAGGACCCAGACATTCACACCCAGGCGGGAGGATGGCTGTTAGGTGGTTAAATAAGCAGTTAAAACCTAAAAGCATTAAATATGCGGCAGCCAGCATTAAAGCATGCATAGAAACAGTAAACGCCATAATCTGGACTAAACCTCTGAGTACCTGTAGCCTAACTGGCCCTAGCCTCTGTGTGGTGGTTTTCGAGTGTGTGTGTGTACGTGTGTGTGTGTTTGGTTTTTGGTGTCTACAAACCAACCTTAAAATTCAAAAATGGTTAAAAAAAAAAAAATATAGAATAATAGTAGGCAACTGCATGCAAAACTATAAACGACTTGGATTCTTTTGGTTTATTTGTTTGAATTGGATGGACTGCGTCAGCGTGAAAAATGAAACTGTCGAAACGCTATGAGCACCAGCTGCTGGCCTCCGAGTGTACAGAGAGATAGTGTGTGTCAAAAACGCGTCAAGCTTTTTGTTTTAGTTGTTGTTTGGGTGGGGAGGGTGATGAGTAAGCTAACAAAACTTGGGATGAAACGCAAATACGAAACTGAGAGTCTCAAAACGTAAATTTGGATAATTCAAATTGGTGCAGCGTTATTTAAGTCGTTCTATGTATTTACATAAACGTGGCATGTACTTAAATACATATATGTATGCAAGAGGTAGAAAAATATGGGTAAATACTTATTGTACGTATGTAGTCTAAAAGTAGTTAGTTTTCAAGAGAGAGAGAGAGAGAGAGGGACAACGCTAGGAGATTTCGAAGATGGCTATACTAAATGCTGTTCTAGTTTTTATTATCATTCACACATCTTAACACTTCCAACCCCGCTGTGGCTTGGGCCTAAACTCAACTGGGCTTCAAGGCAGAGAGGGAGAGAAACATTTTCTATATGGTAAGTATTATTAAACTAAATCGTTTCTGTGTACATTTCATTTCTTTTCTGTAATGTTTGAGTGTGTGTTTGTTTGTTTGCGATAACTTACCAAGCCGACAAGCAGAAAGAACACCAGAAATGTTCTTCCCAGTACAGTCTCACAGTAAACGTCACCATATCCTACCGTTGACATGGTCACAATTAGGAAATAGACACAGGTCCAATAGGATAAACGATGAGCATTATTAAAATCCAGCGGATCGCCAGAGTTCTCCAGCTAAATTTTAAGTAAATGCAAATGCGACAGTTGTTGTAGTGCCATGGGAACACTCAGGCCTGTTGGCCCCCCTCTCAGGCGATCTCTGTGAGAGTGTGCGGCAGGGCGTATGCGTAATATGAATTTCTGGCTCTTATGGCACATGCCGCAAAGCAGTCACAGAGTGGTGGCAGAGAGAGGAGCAACGGACTGTGTTTAGAGATGTGTGTATTAGTGTTGGGTTGCTCAACACTCTTCATTGCTCACTCAACTTAGTGAGCAACTGAACAAAGCCCAACACTAAGGTGTTTGTTTTCTTTTGTGTGTGTTTCTACATACCAGATGTATAATGCCCGCTGCTGTTAACCATACGGATATAAAAATTGATACTAGTTGAGCCAAGCGTATCGAGCTCGATGTTTTTAGTACGTTTAAATATTGTAAAATATCTGGAACAGTCATGAGACGTAGCGCTCGAAGAAATCGAAGACCTGTGTATATACACATAAATTTGGTTTGTAGGTTGATTTGGAGTAACATTGCATGCATACAAATCGATCTGGACACTTCTTTGTGTTGGTATGGATGAGTGTATGTGTGTGTCTGTGTGAGTGTATGAATGTGGAATCTCAAAATAACCGATTTGTATGCTGCTTGCATTTTGGAATTTTTTGGGGGATGTTTTGTTTTGCGCTTACCGATCCATGTTCGATCTAAATATATTGATACGAAGGACGGGGGTATTGTAAAATAATCTACAAAACTGTACATTTCTAACATAAACCAAAGCTTATCGGACGCCGCTATGAACTGTAAGAAAAGTGTATTAAAAAAAAGAACATACAAAATTTAAAGAATCGAACTTTTTTTGAGCAATGAAAAACTGATCACAGATCACAACCAATTTGATTAATTCGAGAAATCATAAGCAATGACAAATCAAAGTGCTGGCATTGGTCTGTGCGTGTTTTGGGTGTGTAAAACTTACTCGTATAAAAAAGTAAACCATAAAAAATATATTGAATGCGAGATCGATCTGTTGAGTAATGTTATTACTCCATTTCTGACATCTTTCGACTTCTTCGCTAGATGCATCAACAAAGTATATAATGAGGGATGCGATGCTGAGTATAAATACGAGTACGACCTGTAAATAGAAAAAAGGAATAGAAATTTATTGGTAATTTTGCTAATACTTTTTGAACATTTAAACGTAGTTTGAGCGTCATTTGAAGGGACAAGCCAAGCTCTTGTAGAGTGTGCCCCAATACCTACGGCAAAGATTGAGCTGATTGTGGCGACTTACTTTTTCTAATGAAAAATATTTTTCATTAGATATCCCAAAGCGGAATCGAGCCCACGAGCATACACACTACGCGCTGCACCACACCTGGCCACATTTTTAATATAATTGCGTACATAACTAAGAAAAATAATTAAGCTGCCTTTAAACTCTTCACCAAAGCTCTAAATAATCGTTTGTCAGATGGCTTTGATTGATTACAGAGAATCTCTTATTGAATAGAACCAGTCTTCTTTCATCGAAAGTCCTAAATATCCAAAATATTTAGAGGTATTTGCTTTGCTATTACACTTTAGTCATTAGTTATGTATGACAAGTGTTTACAATAAAACCTTAAACAGGATATAAGAATAAACGGAAAAATAGACGGATGTTTTATCGGATGCTCTTAATAAAGATATTTTAAGCATTCTCTGATGAAAGTGCGTCTTTACTTTCTCTACCTTGATGCCTGGTAGATAAACTTCATTACGATTAAAAAAGGGGTCAACAGCGATTCACCATATATTTTAGAAAAATAATTTCTTGTAATAGGACTGAGACTTTCTGACTTTCTTGTTATAGGACTGAGATTTACTGAAATTTAGAAAATATTTACTAAAGGGTGATTTTTTTGCTATTATCGGGTGATTTTATCACGTTTCATGTTTTGTTTCACTGTCAAACATCTTCAGTTTGGTCTATAATTTAACCATGAATCGTCTTACAAACGAACAACGCTTGCAAATTATTGAATTTTATTATCAAAATGAGTGCTCTGTTAAGAAAGATAGTGATCGAAAAATTGTGTTCAGCGACGAAGCTCATTTTTGGCTCAATGGGTACGTAAATAAGCAGAATTGTCGATTTTGGAGTGAATATCAGCCAGAAGCATTGGAAGAGCTGCCAATGCATCCAGAAAAAGTCACAGTTTGGTGCGGTTTATGGGCTGGTGGCATCATTGGACCGTACTTCTTTAAAAATGATGCGAATCGTAACGTAACTGTGAATGATGAGTGCTACCGTGAGATGATATCCAACTTTTTTTTGCCCAAAATGCAAGAGCTTGACTTGCATGACATGTGGTTTCAACAAGACGGTGCCACATGCCACACAGCACGCGCAACAATGGAATTATTGAGAGGCGAGTTCGGTGAACATTTTATTTCACGTTCGGGACCGGTTAATTGGCCGCCTAGATCGTGCGGATGGACCATTTGAGGCGCAGTCACGGTCAACATTTGCATGAAATAATCTTTTTTTATTTTATGTAAATGGAACATATTGGAACATTTTTTTATACTCTGTACCGTAGGTGCACTTTAAAACTAGTAAAATTAGTTATTTAATGTTCTATCTTTACCTTGTCTGGTACTTGAACTCGTGACCTCGATTCACAGTATAAAACGCAGTCAAATGCTAAGCACTCAGCTGAATCTATTATATTTCGTATATTTTATATTTATGTAAACTTTAGGGTGGTGTTCTACATTAATTATAATATAATTCCATATTCAAGGGCGAATCTATCAGCAAGCCGAATATCAGCTGTCCGAAAGTTGGGAATTCGATTTTGAGAACTACTAGTGGCATCTTTTTTATAGATGTATACACTGTGCTTTCTTAAATTAAGGCATAAACTAGACCAGCGGTGCGCACGAAATTTGATTTTGGGAGCAGTCCAACAACAACAATAAAATATTGTGCAAGTCATGCACACAGCTTGTGCATGACGTAGCATTTTTAAGCGTAGCTTGTGATCGCATCTGCCTGGCGTTGTTGTTGGATTTGCTTCGAAGCGAGAAAATTTTTGCAAGTCATGCACACAGCGTGTGCATGACGAGGCAGTTTTTAAAGAATCTGTGTGTGGCTCTTGGGAGTAATGGGAGCAATGGGAGCAAAAAGAGCAAGGGCTTGCCCATCGCTGAACTAGACGAACGCAGTTAGAGTGCTGAAATTTGGCACATGTGATATACTCGCATATATAAGAAAGCAATATTTTGGACCGATCCGACTACGACCACCGTACCTCCCAGTACTAATAAAAAAAAATTGTTGTAATAAAATGTTGTGCTCTCCTACATTCAATACTTTAAATTATAAACATACAAACTATATAGAACACTATACTACATCATTTTATTTTATAACTAAAATTTGTCATTCAATCTTCATTAATTAAAGTTCTTCTATTTCTAACTTGAATGCATATGGATTGATTATATCACAATCCGAATCAAATTCGGACTCGAAGACTTCAGCAACACTTATCTATACGCCCGCAATGATTCCCGGTTCTTCTAAAAGCGCCGTTACCTTGCTTAGCAGTTTTTTATTTTCTTGGTTTGAATTTGTTTTTAAAACCAGAGAGGAGAAAATAGTGGATATTTGTTTCATAATTTTCTGCTTTTCGATAATTTGCTTTTGCTAGTCGAGTAAGTTTAAACAAATTCATATAATTCGTAGTTATTCAGAACCAAATCTAAAAGAATTCTGATCTTGGAATCTACAACAAAATAATTTGGGTTGGCCAGCAAAATTTTGAAATAAAGTTTTAACTATTTTCAATTTCAAACTGAAGTTTGCAAACTTTAAGTCTACAAATATCACATTCAACGCAATCAATGGTGAAATAATTCAAATAAAATTGTAAATATGATATACCTAGCTACCTAGCGAATTTCCCAATATTATAGTACTTAACAAATAATTTGTTTATTTATAAGAAACAAGTTCTTCGAAAGCTTTCATACATAACGCTCATAATATTGCTGCACTATTTGTGAATTTGGTGCCAATAAAAACATATAAAAAAGGGGAAAACCTCATTTACATGAGTTTTCTTTTGGCCAGAGCACAATCACAACATCTGGCACAACAGTTGCGGGTAGCAAAATTTGTTGCCATAAATCATTGCCATGTCAGCTGACACCCGCCCGCCCACTAAAACCCAACGCTTCAGTGAACTTGCCCCCAATCGACCGAAAAAGGTAAGAAGGATGGTGGCCAATTCGGTCGCCAAAAAGGATACAGCAGTAATGTGCATTTTTAATTGCACTCTTTTGCAATTGGCTTCGGCTCTGGACTCTTCGCATGGCTCATTTGATTCATTGCACCAACGTCCGGCGACACTGCGGCAATTAGTCGGGGCGCCCCATTGATAAATCTGCGGCAGTCATGAAAGTTTTACAAGGTAATTTCGAATTCAAGCCGCTTTATAAGGTGCAATTGTGTGTGTAAGTGTGTTAAATGTCAGGGCTGCTTGCCAACAAAAATGTTGCCAAAGGCCAATTGAGGTAATTCAACTTCAGCCGATTGCACTTTTCACTTCTTTCGACCAAAATTCCCTATACATGTGTGTGTGTGTGTGTGTGTGTGTATGAGTATATCTTATTATATGGCACTTAATGCCTCTGTAATTGTATTGCTACAGCCGTCGTTTCGTAATTATTTTGATAATCAAACAAATAGAACAAGAATGCAAAGGAAAAGCTAATTTTGGAACAGGCGACACGCAAGTCGAGTATTTATTTAGGGTCATAAACTGAAATGTCTTGGCCGAGCAAAAAGCTTATACGCTGTATGCAAATAGCAATCTTGTGGGTTGCGCAACAAAAGTTGGCTGGCAGGAAAACTTTTCTCATATCTGGCAAAGCCCACAAGATTACGCATACGTCCTGTGAAGGTGTCGACAGTCGACTGACACTTTCATTAGTTGACTTAATGAAGTTGACGTAAGGATTCTCCAACACTGACGTCAGTTCGCCACAAAAGGTAATCAATGCAATGTCCAATATGGCGACAGCATTGTCTGACGTCTTGAAGAAGATTGTGTGCAGCTGACACAGAAAACTGGGTCAATCACTCAGCCAAGAGGACCAAAACTGATGAACTTGAAAAGTGGGTCACCGTCCTCCACACATATTTTCATCAATCACTTAATGTTTTTACTACTAAGCAATTGGGAGAGAGCCCATCAGTTTTATGGCCTCAGCAGCACTTCCGCAACTCACACACACTTTAAAATTTTCATTTTCCTCATCAACTATATGACGTGACGAAGTGCAATCGGATGCACTGGACACACCCCCGCCGGCAAGCTGTCGTAAATGCGACTTTAATGCTTTGGCTATTGCTCAGACTTCCGCATTGAAGTCTTTGCAAGAATTTGAAAGCCAATTAGTTGCCTCAAATAGAAGTAAGTGAAAATAGAAATGGAAAACAAATGGAAATGGAAGCGGTTTGTATACTTTACAGGTTGGGTTTCAGACGGCTTGGTTACTCAATATTTGGCTTCTGTTTTTCTGGTGTTTTGTTAAAATCGAAAGAAGATGAAAGCATGTGCAATTAATTCCAGGCCCTTTTATATTCCTGGGTGCGAACATACAAAAGTTGATAGAATACATCGTATATATTTTCGCATACCAAGCTTCTAAGCTGAATTTCAAGTCAATCTAATAAAACTAAAAGTTTTCCAGAAATTTTCCCACCCTGGTGGGGGATTTTCAAACATTGGAAAATCCCATCTCAAAATGTTACGCTTACTTCACTAACAATTAAATTTCAAGTCAATCTTAAGAAAAAGGTGTTTGCATGCAGAATTTTACACCTTGGGGACGGGGTTACCAACGTCGGAAAATCACATCTCAAATTACATTGCATACAACTTTCGCAATCCAAGTTTCAAGTCCGGCCGGATCGGATGACTATAACACAGTGGCGTAGATAGGGGGGGTTAAGGGGTTCAAAAGCTTATAAATATTTTTCATTAGTTTAATCAAGAGAACAACTCCTCAGAAATGCTCGAAAATTTCAGCTCATTTAGAGACTCTTACTATAAACTTTAAACACGCTTTTCTCAAAACTCCTTTTATAAAGTCGGAGACCGCGATAACTCAAAAATTTGTTGACCGTTCTGTTTGAAATTCTGCACATTTCATTAATAAATATTTGACTCCCAGTCAACGATCCCCTTTTATTTGTTTTTTGATTCTATCCGATTTTACAGCGACAAAATGGCGAATTTTTTAACCGACCGTATAAAACATGGAAAACATTTTGTTTTATAAAAGGGCATCGTTGGCTGGGAGGTATAGTTCCAAATAACAAATTTTTTTCCATTCCATGTGTTTCGGATGATACTACAATTTGTAATTCGCGCCACCGTAAGGGGCTTAATTCATGACATAACTCCGTTGTTTCTTGACAATTTTTTCCTACGAAAATTCATGAAAATACATCATATGATACTGAATAATGATACATTTCAGGTATTGTAAAATATTAAGCAGTTCAGTCAAAAAATTGATTTCAAATGTATTTTTTATACCATAGCTTTTAATAAGTTGCTAGCACAGCAATAAAAGCACATCATAAAGGATAGAAGTCGATCTGTAGAAAACTTAGTTGACGAGAAACCGACTAAGCATTAACGGATTGTGGGAAAGCAGAGAAATCGTGCGAATTCAGAAGTGGAAAGCACAGAAGTTTTCTTTCGAGTCACAATTTTCAATCCATTTCTGGACGTCTTCACCAGAAATCCTTGTGAGCGGTTTACCAATCATGAACATATTTTAGAAGGATTTTCAGAGCTCTTCAAGAATTATTCAGGCGATTTTGACAATGCGGACAATAAATTTGTCGAAACTATTGAATTCGACCAATGAATTCTTATCGAGCTTTTAATTTGGCAATAATTTAATGCGAAGAGGCCATTCTCAACCAAAAAGTTCGATGGAAGTGCTGAATGACTACCCAAAAGAACATTTTCCAAAAATATTTAAGTTGCTCAATATATAAGCATCACTGCCAATAACATGAAACCATGAGATGACAAAATGGGATAGCATAGCTTATAATATTTAAAAGATAGAAAAAAAAGTGTTCTAAAACTTAGACTTCATGCCCCCCATTTCGAAAAGCAATATACGCCATGTAATGGTCGCATACAAACATAGAATGAATTTCCGTTGGAATACATTTTTGAGTTCAAAATTTCCGCCTTACGATATCAGCATTGAGACGATAAGCACCTCAAGCCTGTGTTGTTTTGCGATAAGAAGAGCTTCACCTTTTCCCCCTGTGGTGAATAGGGACTCATCTCACCACCCCGGGGTTACATACCATTGACTTTGTCACCTCAGTCTTTTCTGTTGGAGGCCGTCAACTAAGACAGTTCAGTCAAGAAATTTAAGTATTCTGGAATTTTTATATCCACATGGGATTGGCATTTGAATCGGAAAACTAAATCCGAAAAATTCTAAGCCATCCTTGGCTAAAATTGCCCAAAACCAACGAAATATTACAGCTGCAACAGCTAAGAAGCTGCCAAGGTAAATATTTTGGATATTTTGGAATTTTTATCGAAGATCCAAAATAACGTGGCAATTCTAAATTTTCTTTTAGTAAAATTCCCGTCTCCTGTACGTGGGTTGGTTTGGAAAATACCCCCCCCCCCAGCAGCCATATAAATATTCCAACAGAGAATAGGACATATAAATTGAGACTCCATAGGCAGAACCGTCTATTTGAGTCTGATCCATGTCAAATGTGGCATCCACGCCGATCAAGGTAATAACCAGACGATTGCTATCGTTGGCTACCTACTTATGACCTTTTGTTTTACAGCCCCCGAGCTTGCAAAAGTCAGAAACCATTTGGAGTCTGAATTTTCACCAGCTTTCCCAGCAAAATACCCTGTTATATCAAAGGCGAAGGTATCGAACGAGCATCGGTAACCAGCAGCGGAAAGTGTGTGAAAAGTGCGAGTGAAAAGTGAGGCAAGATCGGCGAGAGAAATTTGGGTTCTAGTTTCTTTGTTCTAAGATAATTTTTGTGTGATCAAGCGGCTAGGCTACTGCCATGCCAAAGCAAAGCCCTCCTAGGGCCACCCAAAATGCTCCCAAAGCCCATCTCTCTGCTAGTCCAATGAGCCGACGCTGTACGGCCGTCAAAAGTGTCTAAATCCCAGATCTCGAAACAGACAAATTCTACTCCCAAAAATATTGAAATGTGCAACAATAAGGAAAGGCAGAAAACTTTCAGGCCAAATTAAGTCAAATTAAATGTGCAAATGTTGAAGAAGACAGAGCTAAAAATAGTTTATCAAGCCATACAGCAATTCGATCATAAAAGTTTCCTTTCAATTATTCTTTTTGTTGTTGTTTTGTGTTTTACATTGATACCCTACACATAGGGCATATTGGAAAATTCAAATTATAATTATAACAATTGTGAGTGACTAAACAGTGAATGAGGGAAACAAAAAGTAATTTTACCTGCAAAAAAAAAGGAGACGTGATTGTGGCATATAAATTTCTTGATAACATTTAAAGACTTTTCAACAGCAAAACATCATCGTCATCGAGAAGGCCTTCATCGAGGATGGTATGGGTGAGTGGAAAATTATGTGCCAATAACTAACCTTTTAATAAAAGAACGTAAGAAGAAAGCATGAGATCACGATCTAAGAACAGCTAAATTCTGATCAAGCGATATGCCGAACCGCAGTGCGGTAGGGTGCCTGTTGGCCTGTGCAAGGGCCCATCCTAAATATTAGCATGTTTGCCTGTGCGCTTATCAGCGTGTTTTAGGCTTCTTTTGTTGTTTTCTTGGGCGAACCAATTGGATTCTTGATCAGCTGATCGAGTTAAACAAGACTTATTGAACGATGGATTAATAAAAGACATAAATATTCCCTGCAAAAATTAAAAATGAATAATTTAGATAAAAGTAACTTAATTTTTAAAATTCGGATTCGATAATCTTTTATTTTATTGCACTCTCAACAAGAAAAAAAAAAGAAAGCCAAACAAACAAAACAAAACAACTACAAATTTCATTCTTTTTATTATTATTAAATTAAAATAAATCATATACCCTTAGTTACTAACCTGCACCTTAAGCTAATATGAACCTTGAACCAAAATGAGTATATTTACGATCGGATTGTTGATGGATTTAAGAATGAGTAAATAGAAGATAAACTTGGAAATATGTAAAAGAGAAAGCAAGAGATATTGCACTAGATTGAAAAAAAAAAGAAAAAAAAAACAGTTATTGAAAACAACTGAAATTGAATAATTATTTTCTGGTATTGAGAATGTAGGATAAGTTAAGTTTTTCTGTTGATATTACGATTATTAAGGTTAATATATGAATGAAAACATGAACTAAATTTTTTTAATTAATTCCAATGACAGGGGAGCGTAACTAAACATAATTCTTTAGTTTCTTTTGGGGTCTTTTGCAACATTTATATTAAAAGACCATGGTTGGGTGGGTATAGAATTGGGAGTGGCTACTAACACCTAAGTCCACCCCTTCCGTTTACAACGAAGAGTGTGCAATGTGTGTGTTAAGTTTTAGATTGAAGAGTTGGATTGGCCCCTTTGACCAATTAACGCATTTGTGAACTTCGTGGGAAAGTTTTCCCCAGGATTGTAGTATCAGGAGGGACTCTATATAATAAAATTTGTATTGTAGTGATCATTAACGGCAGCAACAACCCCCCCATCCCGCTAGAGCTAGAAAGTAATGGGTCCCGCTCCGCTGTTTAGTTGATGATCCACTGGCCTACTTGAGATTGACAGGTTGACACAACTCAAAGATCAATAAAGATTGTCCCTGCTCTCAAGATCGCACGTTTAAGAGATATTCTGGACGCAACGCGAGTCAGGCAATTATTACAGCCACTGCTATAACACATAGCAGCCAAAAAAAAATCGGTCGAATTAGTTCTAGTGAGAATAACTTTTTTGTTTTTAATGCAAACGTCTTTAATCTCCGTGTTTACTAGTTTTCAATGCTTCTCCATAATTCTGCCATTTTTTGTCTAAGTCGGACATCTATATAGTATAGCTCCCACGAAAAAGTAGGCTTAAAAAATTAGTCTTGGGGCCGTTTTGTAGAAGATGAGAAATCGGACCTTAGTAAGAAAAACTTTTTAGTTTTCAATGTAAACCTGTTTCAAATTTGCATATATTTATTTTATAAGCTATCACACTATTTTTTAAAGTTTTGTCAAAATCGGATGACTATAGCTTATAACTGCCCTATAAATGATCGGTCGAAAAACCAGTTTTGGTTAGAAAAACTTTTTTGTTTTCAAAGAAAACGCCTCCAAACTTTGTACTTCTTAGTTTTCTATGCTTTCCCATGATTCCACTAAGTTTGGTCGAAGTCGGACATCTATATGGTATAGCTGACATCCAAAAGTGGGGTCAGAAAATAAGTCTTGGTGAGAAAAACTTGTTCAGTAGAAATGTCGTTCAAATTAGTTTAAAAAACGTGCTGCAAGGGTATACAAACTTCAGCCGAGCTAAAGTTAACTTTCCTCTATTTTTCACTATGTATTCGATTCCTTCCGTGGTCTTTTGGTTGATTCAGAACTACAATGTAAGAGCAACCTTGTAAGAGCAAACTTGCAAACAAGCAAACAAATTTGCGCAGGGGTGTTTCCACTTGGTTCCAATGGGCATATTTTTGCGCTTAAACTATTTGGTGTTCCCATTTAAGGCACACAAAATGGGCACCTTAATTTTAATTCTAAATCAGTCAGAAAATGGGTTAACAAAAGGAAATCTTTACTGTAATTTTAGTAAGCAATCAGATTCGAAATGAACCCGACTCTATGGAAAAGTTAAGTTGAATCGTACATTTGCTCAACTTATGATACACCAAGTTAACTTCTTGTGTTTCCTTGGCCTTTCCGTACAATTGAACTTGCGAAACCTACCCAGTGCACCCATAAATGGCAAAAGCAGCCCACGGATTGTGTAATATTCAAATGGCTGGCCATTTATTTAGCCAGCCGCAAGAGCGATAAACACCAGTCGAACCACCAAAACAAGCCGAGAACGCCGTTTATGTAAATACCAAAAAAAAAAAGGTTTTGAGCAAAGTCCGCACTTTAGTAAAAAAATTTCCCAAGGATGTTGTATTTCTTACACTTAGTCGACCACCAATTGAAAGCAAATGTTTTCTATTATTTATTGCAAACTTATTATTAATTCTATCGACAAAATTTGGGAATATTTGAGTGTGACCGAAATTGTTGGAGCAGCTGCACAGTCAACATTCGTCGATGTCTGCCTGTCAAACAGTCAGCCAATTGGCTGTAGCAATGTAGGCTTGGCAATAAACATTTACTCTCCCCCCCCACTTCTGCTTTCCTGTCCCACAACAGCCGCATGACAATCAAAAAAAAAAAAAAAGAGTCGAAATGTGCGAGTTTTCATCGATTTTCTTGTTTCTTCGAGCATTTTCAAGCATTTCGGTTCTATCCTGGCATTTTCCCAGATTATTTACTGTTATTTGTTGTGGTTACTTTGAGACCTCTGCCAACCCCAACCCCCGCCTCTTAAGCATACCTACTCGCATGTACATACATACATATCTGTGTTGTTACGCCCGTTTCTCGTTATTAGCTGAAAGTTTTTTGTGCCATTTCACTTTAGGTCTTTTTGCATAGCCCAAACTATAGACAACTGAGCCAGACACTGGAGCAAAAATAGCATGTTGTGGGCGTTTTGGAAATGGTAATAACTGTTGTTGCGGCAAGCAGCCACAGAAATAGCAGTCATGTAGGATGCACTGCGATGGGCTCGTGGAGTGACAGTGGAAAGCGTGAGCTTAATTAAATTCTCAGTTCATCAAGTTAACCTCGAAACAGAACTAAGAACACTTTGTTTCCATAGTAATTGCTGAAGCTGGCTTACTCCACTCAAAGTAAGCTGTAGATTTTAAGTGTTGACAGTTAAACATGGTCGATGTGATTGCCTTGATGCGCGCAATGGCAATAGAATTCGAATTCATCTACTGTCGAAATTTATGCCAGCTCAAAACTCTGTGGTAACTAAACTGATCAGGTTTTAAAAAGTTTTAAAAAGAATTTCCGTAATAAATATTCCACAAATTAGCAGTTTCGCAACTCAGCATTGATTGCAACTCTTAGAATGAGAACAAATTTTACAATAAATATCTTCTCAAGCGCCCATCTCTTACAACACCAACCAACCAACCATACATACAAACAAACCATTTAAAACATCCTTACTCACACATCTAATAGACAGTTGTTCGTTGTTGTCATGTCGCAGCATTGAACTGTCATACATATACATCTGTGAATGGGAACGAATGTTCACCATTTGACCCCATGCAATCAGCAAATGCCTGACACACAAAGGGCCTCGGCAAAGCTAGTTGTAAATATTTTTCCCAGTCTGTGGGAGACTTAAGTAAGAACCTTGAGAAGACACAGTTGGGCACTTGTTTTGAAAATAAGAATAGCGTTGGGACCACAAACTAAGCCAACTTACATACATTTCTACTGAATATTAAAAAGCGCAAGTGAACGCTAAGCCTTTGCCGCAAACGCTATCAAATGCTCATGTCAAATAGTTAAAACTGTCGGCCACTTCAAATGTTTGCCATAAACTCCACTCATAATGCTCAATTAAATCCATGCAATAACCTTTGAGTGTCTAATCCTAGTTGATGAATGGGCATGCTAGTTCAATTTGTAGAGCCATTTTACTTGTTTATATTAGAGTTTAGTTTAAAATGCTGTCTAACAGAAATGGTTTCGTATTATGTTGTGCTTGTAATTTTGAGTACAAATCACTTGTGAATTAATCAGGAATATTAAGTTTTCATAATTGATAGCAGCCAGCTATCAACACACAAATTTGGCAGTCAGCTTATACGGTGTTTTCAATCAACTCTTGCTTCTATTATCAGTATCGACTGTAGGACACACATTATTAATAAACGTTAGACAAAAAGGTTATTACTTTTCAAAACTTGTTACTTTTCCTGACTGACGGTTTTGAAAAGAGTGAGGCAGTAGCAGCAGTCATCGGTTCATGATTATGGTCATTCGCCTTGCTTCTAAGCACCTGTTTTCGTTCAGCAGTTAAAGTCGAAGCTGCTGCTTTCGATCGGAGAGTTCGGATTTTGCAAGAGCCGGAGCGCCGTCTCGACAAAGTTGGTCGCCATTGTTTTAGTATTGTTCTACGCACACACATACTATATTTGTGTACACAAAATGAATATCATGATGAATGCCCCTAAAAGTATGCCATTTTCATTTCCTTAAAAAATTCTCAATTCTCAGTTATGTCTGTTTCATGCATAATCCACACTTTGCAAGTACTAAGATTGACGGACTAATTCAAGGTTTTCAAAATGAGTTAGTTGTCAGCCAACTATAAAAGAATGCTTTTCCTGAATTAGTAATATTATTAAACATAGCATACTATAAAGAGCATTTATGATGATCATTTTGTTGTGTATAAACAGTGCATATGCATGACGTTCACAAAGTAATAATGCAGTTCGATATCTACTACCCAAAATAGTGGGTCCGTAGTGAAAAAGACGATTGGTCTGTACAGATCTCAGTGATTGTTAGAGTTAGAGATTTGACGTAATGGAACCAAAACTACTTACACTGAATCTCGTATCTTTTTATACCCGTTACTCGAAGGGTAAAATGGGTCTTGAAAATATATGTAGCCGAAGCATCTCCGACCCCATTAAGTATATCTTGATCAGCATCAATAGTCGAGTCGATATAGCCATGTCCGTCTGCCCGTCTGTCTGTATGAACATCTGATCTCAGAGACTAGAAGAGCTAGGGCCACCAAATTTAAAATGTAGTCGAGTATTATCTGCACGCAGATCAAGTTTATTTGAAATTTTGGCCACGCCACCAAACCTCTATCTCTTACCACCTCTGAGATCTGACATGACGGACATGACTCGGCTGTTGATGCTGATCAAGAATATATACTTTATGGGGTCGGAGATGCTTCCTTCGGGCTGTTACATAGTTACAGTACGGTACGGTACGGTACAGATTATAAAAGCCATAACAACGAGAAAGCTAAGCCAAAGTTTTTATACCCTTGGAAATGCTCGCTTAAATATTTAAAAAAAAATACTCTTTTTCCCATTTTCCGACCGATCGTTCGTATGGAAGCTATATGATATAGTTATCTGATTTGGCCAAAAATTTGTAAAATTTTGTGAAAACATGTGAAACAAACAAATACAAAATTGTAGGATGCTACCATTAAAAACAAAAAAGTTTTTCTAACTAAGACTGTTTTTCAGACATATCTTTTGTATGGCAGCTATGTCATATACTTGCCCGATTACAATTAAACTTGGTAGAATTAGAAAAAAAAAAAACAGAAATCCTACGACTACAAGGTTTGGAGACGTTTTCATTGAAAAGAAAAAAGTTTTTCTCACTAATAGTAATTTTCCGACCGATTGTTCCTATGGGAGCTATGAGATATAGTCATCCGATCAAGTCGGTTCCGACATATTAGTAGTGTGCAACAAAAATTTCAGCTCGATAGCTTTAAAACTGAGAGACTAATTCGCGTAGAAAAAGACAGAGAGACAGACGAACGGACAAAGCTCAATCGACTCAGCTTGTCACCTTGATCAAGAATATATATGTTAATCAGTCAGTTAACAACTGGTCATCTAAAGCAACAAATTAGCCCAGTGGTTGGCTAACCGGAACTTTTGAGAAATTGGGCCTAATAGGGAAAACAAACATTTATGCTGGGCAGCACCGGCTAGAACAGCGATTGGCATAGGACATGGTACATGATCAAGTTGTAGCACCGCGGACGAAATGCGAAGACGTAGAGAAGATGCCAAAGAGAGGACACCGAAGCTGGTATGACAACACCAGGTGGAAAAGCTAGGCCACACTTGAAAATAAACTTGATCTGCCTGCAAGTATATGAAGTTTTTTCCCATACACGTCACAACTCTACACAGAAAGAAAAAAATCCGGATTCGGAATTAAAAACGGGGTGATCCCGGGGCATGCTTGAAGTGATCCTGTTTTTCGGGATCAGAAAAAAAAAAGTGGAAGTAAACCAATCTTTTTCCGGGATCAGCTCAAGAATATCCGGGATCACCCCGTTTTTAATCCCGTTTCGGATTGATTTTTTTTTGAGTGTATATTACAGGGATGCAAACCACTCGAAAATAAGGACTGGTTCGGTTCAGTGGTTCATACAGTTTCTGAACCGCCGGTTCGGTTCATTACATGGTTTTTGGAGCTGGCTGAACCGCGGTTTCGGTTCGGTTCAGTGGTTCACAAAGGCACATTATGAAATATTATGATTGTTGTAGTAATGTGACTTGTCGAACACTTTTGAAATTTAATTCTTATAATCCATTTAAATATTTGTAAAATCCTTAGAAGAATGTCCAATGCTTATTATGTCGGATTTCCAGGAGTCGTCTAGATGAATACTCTCGAAAATTTAGAATGTCTGCTAGAAAAGAATATGTACTATGCATCTTAATTATTCTATTTATCATTTCCCTTAAGTTAGGTCCAGAACTGAATCATACCTGAATCAGCTCAGAAATGAAAGGGCTGCTCCTGAAGGCTGGCTGAAGGGCTGGTCCTGAATTTTCATTTTTATGAATTTTAGCCATGGATTTTACTCTGACATGTCCTACTACGTCATGACCTTAGTTGATTTTAGGCATGATTTCAGTCAGAGAACTGAACCGAACCGAACCGTTTTTATTTGTGGTTTTCGGTTCGGTTCAGCAATTCAGAAAGGAAGCCGGTTCGGTTTGCGGTTCGGTTCACCGGCTGGAATAAGCGGTTCGGTTCGGTTCAGAACCGGTTTGCATCCCTGGTATATTATACTATCTCTGAGACAGACGGACATGGCTATACAGACTCGACTGTTGATGTTGATCGAGAATATATATACGGTGACATACTTTTGCACAAACTAAATTTTCTGTGTGTGTGTATAAAAAGAGTTAATATTCTCCCCTCTTTTTTTATAAACGAAATATCAGACTTGAATATCCGAAGTAGTTCTAGAATATTTTACCCCAAAAATAAGCTCTAAAACTAAGCTCTGAAATATATTCAAAAATTTGTTATTCCCTTCAGTGAAAATATTGATTTTTTTAATGTTCTGCTCTTTGGGAAGCTCAGTGACCGGTCACAGTTTAGAAATCTTTTAATCCGTTCGTCGCACAAGGCGTATGAGTAATTTTTGATCTTAAAATGCCAAACGCAACAATCGCAGGACTTCCTCGTTTCCATATTCCCTCTCCCACCTCCTTTAAATAAACAGCCCCCCACCTCAAATTGGTGTGCATGTATATTTAGTGTACATGGAAATGGCACATTTACTTTGTTGCTTCCGCTGTTGACATGCAATCGTCGTTCCCCCAAAAAGAAAACACACAAATAAACATTGAAACCCCAAAAAAAATATATATATGCCACACTCAAATATGAATGGCAACACGCAAAGTCTCTTTTGTGACATTTTCCCAACTAATTAAAGCAAACTGCTACCGAGTTGTATCCACTTTTCTAGTGCATTTGGCGCCCAACTTTGACCAGCTGCAGCCAGGGATAAGGACACATATTAATAATTGATAAAGTGTGGTTTGTCCTCAAATTTGAACATGTGTGCAAACAAGTGGCTGCGACTTACCAAAATTCGACCAGTTGTTGTTTGACCCGAGATAAGCTCTCCAGCCCAGTCTTTTGCTTCTGTCATAAATGTTCCCTCGAACTCCTGTTTGTTGCGCGACGCCTTCTGCTCCTTTTGTTTGGGATCGTTGGGTCCCAGATCCGGCTCCTTGCGGCAGCAGATGAATGCGAATGCCCGCCATAATAGCACAATAAGCAGGCCAGCAAGGAATGTAAAGATGCTGGATAGCAGAAAGCACCAATATTTGCGAACTTTGAGACAATCATCGGCATCGAATGGTGAATCTGTTGGATCATCGGCCAATGATTCGACAGTGCTTTGATCACACCCCGACATCCCCTGCAAAAACGAGACGACCAAGAAAGGGTGAGAATCATGAGAAAATCGTGTATAAAATATATAATGCACAGAATTGGCAACAACATGTTTGTGGCACTTCGAGTCACGAAAAAAGCAGCAGCAAGATGTGTGGTTCATAAATTACAAAATCTAAAGTTGATTTTCAAAAATGTAAATAAGCAGATTCTATCTTACATTTGTCAATGTGCTGGTGAAATTGGTGCCGATCAAATCGCTGTTTGCCATTTTGGCTGTTTACATTGCGACACTCAAGCACACACACACGCACGAACACACACACACACACAGATATGTAGATTAATAATAATTCTCAGTGGACTTTCAAGTGCATACGAGTAAATGGCCCCAGACAATTTTCTGTACAAACGGAACGAAAACTTGGCCCGCCTTTTTATTAAAAATAGCTTCAAACAAATCTGTTATATTTAAAGTGATCTCGACACGCACGGCGACACAAGAGATGACAAAAATTCTCAGCTTTTACATATACAAATGACGATCTTTGCCGCACTTGTGCCTGGATATTGGCTTAATGTTGGACAAAGGCCAACGCACTCAATGATTCACTTGATAGAATTGCAGTAGATATGTATGTATATATGTGGATGTATGTTTTATATATATATATATATTAGACACAAACTTCGCGACACGCACGCCGAATAAATTGTCCCAAAAAGCAGGCCAAATGACGAGAATTGAAAAGGAGGCAACGAACGAACCGCACAAACGGGCGCCCACCAACTGAACGAACCATTTAGAAAACGCCGACGCGGAGCTGTTTTAGTTATCTCCTGCTACACACTCTCGCTCTTTCTCTCTCTCACTCTCTCTCTCTTTGTTGCCTAAACAAACTGGCTGTCCGAAAAGTGTCCGTCTCTTAAGTTGCTGTGGCTGACCCCGAAAATAATCAACGCAGGCGACAAACTTGAATTTAATGAAAAAGGCAATGAAAATCAAACTTGAAAATTAATTATTTGCCTAATTGAAATACTCTTTCGAAAAATCCTTGCATACTTTTGGGATATTGTATTTACCAACTGCTTGAATTACAATACCAAAAATTGAGTACTTTTAAATTTTTAAATTACTTTTAAGACTTGTGGAGTATTGGCTGGGTGTGGAACAGCGGGTAGTTTGAGGGACTTCTAAAACGGTTGTAAATTAGGTCTGGTTCGGTTCAGACTCTTGAACATATGGTTCGAGATTTTTGGAGCTAGCTTAGCTGCGGTTCCAATTGGGTTCAGTGGTTCACCTAAAACTGTTATGCATTTTCTGTACTGTGCTTTTCAAAGTGATTTCCCGAAAATCAACTATTTGAAGTCGGATATTCAGCCGGCGATCATGAGGATTTCACTCCAAGAATAGTACACTATTTATATGGATTGTTTTAATTAAGGATACAAAATATGCTGTGGTCAAGAAGCACCACATAATTTTTGGAGTATCGATTCTTACAGGACGAATAGCAAATACTCAGTCAAATCAGAAAGAAACTTTCACAATTAGTATGCATTCTAACCGAAGGTCAGATTAAAGTTAACTTAGGGAATGGACTATTATACCCACATTTTGTCTGAAAGTAAACGCTCAACGGCTTAAGACTCTTTAGAGAACTGAACCAAACCGATCCGTTTAGCTTTGTGGTATTCGGTTCGGTTAATTTTTCGAAAGACCACCGGTTCGGTATGCGGTTTGGTGTATCAGCTGGAATAAGCGATTTGGTTCGCATCGGTTTTAAAAATGTATACGCTCACTCACCTTCACTAGCTATTGGCGCCAGCTTTGAAATAACTAGCTGTTTGGACTCAGCGTTAAACTGTAGGTCTCTTTCACTAGTGCGAAGCCAGGAGATTAAGAAGAGCTCTTTGGGGCTGTGTTAAGCCAAATAGAGGGTGCTTTTTTAGCAACTTTCTATTGGGCAACACTATTTTTGGCAGCTCAGCTGTTTTCGTGTCACATGTTACTGTCAAACATATTCAGTTTGGTCCATAAATAAATCATGATTCGACTCACAACCGAACAACTCTTGCTGATTATGAAATTTTATTTTATTTTTACTCGGGTACTCTACTTTTTAACGGAAAATAGTGGTACAGCAACGAAGCTTATTCTGGTTGAATGGATACCTGAACAAACCAATTTGCCATATTTGGTGTAAAGAGTAGACAGAAGCATTGCAAGAACTGCGAATGCAGTCATTACGGTCATCAGACCGTACTTTATAAAACATGACGAAGCTGCCTTCGTTACTAAATGGAGAGCTCTGACGTGCAATGATTACAAACGGTTTTTTTCCCAAAACGGAAGAGCTGGACATGGCTGACATGTGGTTTCAACAAGACGGTGCCAAATGCCACACCGCACTCGCAACTATGGACTTATTGAGAGGCGAGTTCGGTGAACATTTTATTTCAAGTTCGGGACCGGTCAATTGGCCGCCTAGATCGTGCGACTTAACGCCTTTAGAATATTTTTTGTGGGGCTATGTTAAAGCTCATATATATACAGACAAGCCGGCTTCAATTGACGCATTGGAAGACAACATTGAAGCTTTTATTCGTGAGATACCGGCCGAAATGTTGGAAAGAGTATGCCAAAATATCACTAAGCGGATGGACCATATGAGGCGCAGTCACGGTCAACATTTGCATGAAATAATCTTCAAACATTAAATTATATAGACCGTATTATCGATTCAAATAAAGATTTCATGCATTTTTCTGAATTTTGTGTTTTTTTTTTTTGAAAAACTTTCCTATAGCTCTTAAAATATCACCATTTACTTGCAGGCAGATAAAGACTATTTTCAATTTTGACCAAGGCCCCTGCCGCCACCGGAATTTGGAAACGCCATATCTCCCACAGTTTTAAAGATAGATGGTTCGTACCTTCTAGACATATTCAGTAATCAGGATTACTTATAGACCCGCCACAGGAATGGTGAAGATCGGATGAGCAGTTGTCGAGTTATGATCAAAAGACTGTTCGCTGCTGCAGCGCAGTAGCAGCGCTGCTTTCAGATTAAAAATATATGCTGAGCGTAAAATTTCCTTGGTACAGAGTATGTTATAGTCGGGCTTGACCGACTTTCTTTCTTGTTTGCACTTGAGTTTAAAATGGCAAACCATACTGAGCATTTTTGGCGCTTATGAGTGTTAGGAACTATGCGTGAGGTATCAAAAATAGCTCACTGAAAAACCAAGTAGCATTATAATCACCCTTGATATCTATGCCAAAACGTTTTCTTCATAACTGTAGAACAATTTAGTATACTTGGCTCTCCAAGGATCTTACAGAAAGATAGATTTATGACTTTCTACCGCATCAAAAAATTGGGTGGTACAATTTTCGCCAGTTTTCCAGGAACATCAAATGCTGATGGGTCATCCTTACTAGTGAAAAAATTCAACTTAATTAAGCTTTTAATCACTCTGAACATTACGTTAACATTAATTTAGCAAATTAAACTTTGACTATATCTCTATTAATTAGTCCCAAAATTGGAACGAAGCTTGTGGTGCCCTGGAAAACAATATCCGCCAACAAATACCCACCGAAATACAGGTCAAAACCATGGAAAATCTGATTCAAACCAATCTACGTGAACCCAATTATGTTTTACTTTGAACTTCGATGCAACGCAGTACTTGATAGAGAGACCTTTGACGAATTGATTGCCTTAACCCTCAAAGGAAAACTTTTGAGAACTGCAACTCGAGATATTCTCCTGTATATCAAACAAAACTATAAATATTGGTTCAAAAATTAAGTGGTCAGTGCTTAAAACGAATCAGAAAGCGTTTGCTTCACTTACATTCGTATAAACTGTTTCATTAATTCAAAATATTGTGTCAAAATAATTTTTTTTTCATTCTCAATTTAAAGCTTAAGAGATGTAATTAATCCTGTAAATATTCACCAACCTGATGAGAATTATGTATTACCTTGTGATAGGGCATATCTTTTTATTATATTTTATAGAGCTGTTTGCATCTGTATGTATATTTGTGTGTGTGTGTGCGTGTGAGTAGCCAACAATGAATTATTGTTACAACAAAGAACAACAACACCAAGGCAAATATAAATAAATAAATTATGACTTTTTTCTTGTCTCTCTTGGCCTGCCGCTCTATACTCAAATACACACACACTTTTTGCATTCCTTTTTTGTAACCTGCCGGGCCCTGGGCAACACTCAACGTGGCCAGGCGGGGGTCGGCCAACAGCAGCAGCAGTAGGTTAACGTGTAAGTTAACGCTAACTCAGCCTAGTCACGCCATGTTGCCAGTTAGCTGTCGTTTCATAATTTACGCGCTTTGTTTGCTATTTCCTGCGGGGAAGCAGCTCGAGCAGCCATGCCAACTAGTTGGCCCAGTTTGTTTGCACATTTCCACTATTTCCATTTGGCCCTCTCATAATTGCTCATCATCTTCATCAACGCCAGCGGCGTGTATTTTATTTTTAGTTCATTTTCATATTAATGCGACGCTTAGGCGGTTAGGTTTTGCACTTCATTGCATTTGCCCAATTAAAAAGGAAGATGATAATTAAAATTGTAATTCTATTAATTTAGTTGACTATTTTTATGCTGGCATTAACCTCGAAATAAATATACCCACACGGCGTATACGCAATATGTGATATGATCATAGAAAATGGCAACTTGTGTGTTCATAAATACCAATTAATTGGCAATGACCAAGCTCATTGAAAATTTTAAAGATAAAACTAATTATACCACATTAGATTCATTTTGCAAAACAGAAGTGCAACACAGCTAGCAAACTTTTTAGAAGGTGGCGTAAGAACAAATTTGTGATAGCTCAAAAAATATTGGAAATATACTTTTTTTTTTATAAATATTAAGAGAAAAAGAACTTGATGTAATTGCAATATTACTTCCAGCTTATAATTTTTATTAATAAACCATTTCCAGATTACGTTTTTTTGGAATCGGAATGAACTATTAACTATTTTTCTGATTCAAATATCGGACAAGAATATTTTCTTACGAATTTTATCGCTGAACACGAATCTGGCCTCCGAAAGTACATATCACGTAGAGATTTTGATAAAAAATGGTCTCAAAGTCTCTAAAAATCCTGTTTTTTTCCCATTCTTAATCACGTGTATAGAATAAAGCCGAGCTGCTAGAAGTCTCTTATTAGACTCAAATTAAAGATTGAAGTGTCAACCGTAGGAATGAAATCGAAAAAGCCATGAACCAATCCAAAATTTTCGGGATACCTTGCCAATAAACAAGGCAAATAAAATAACAAGTAAATAGGCCATATGAGTGCTAGAGAATTTGGGATTGATTCAAGGTTTTTTCGATTAAATACATACGGTTGACACTTCAAGCTTTAATTTAAGCCTAATAATACCCTATACACCAAAAGAATATACACAAATAATAATATACACAAAAAGAATATCATGATAATTGCCCCTGAAAGTATGCCATTTTTTAATTTCCTTAAATAATTCTTAAATTAAATAAGTAACTGAGAGTCATTTATGTCTGCGTCATTCATAATCCACAATTTCCATTCACTAAGATTGACGGACTTATTGACGGTCTTTTAAATGAGTCAATAGTCTGCCAACTATAAGAGAATTGATTTTCTGAAATTGTGATATTATTAAACATAGCATACTTTAAAGAGCATTTATCATGATCATTTTGTTGTGTATAAACAGGGTACAAGGGACTTCTAGCACCACGACCTTATTCTCTACAAGTGATTGAAAATGGACAAAAACAGGGTTTTTAGGAGTTGACAAAATCTGATACTCATTACACAATCATTAAATGTCCTGTTCACTACGATCACTGTACTGTTGACTACGATCAAAAAAATTGATTTTTTTCTAATATTAAGAAATTCTCCATAAAATAGTTTATCAAAATCAAATCAAAATCCGAAAATGAAATTTATTAGAAACTCAGCTGAATTTAAATTTAAAAATTCAGCGCTTTTCTTATTAAAAAATAAGGGTGGTGTTTTTAAATGTTTTTCAAAAACTTTCTTTGCTTTGGGGCCCATGAAAAGAAAAGCATTGCAGCATGTTTAAAAAAAACATGGCGACCTAGGGGGTTGAGTTGGGATATAAAACATTAAACATTATATAAATATAAAAAAGACACCACATGTAATTCACAAGAACGAATACCCAGCAATCTAAATATAAATGTGGGACTCTTTACTGTGTGTTATGCGAGTGCTTGCTGAAGTATCCCCGAAGTTCAGAGATCGAATTCCAGTTTGTATGTGATTTTTAGAAAGAACCCTTTGATGTTTCATTTCAGAGGTTTCGCTTCTTTTCTTTGTCTTCCTTTTTTTTCTCACTGCTTCCTTCACTACATTTTTGCCTTAATAATTAGAAAATATTCGTTCCTTTCCAAAATCGAGAACATTTTTTTCTAAAAATGAGAAAATATTTTTTGACTTCAGGCGAATGTTTTCTTTCATTGTCGAAAGTATTTTTTGAACTTAAGAAAAACATTTCTTGAATTTTGAAAGAATTTGTCTAATTTTACAAAGACTCAGTCCTACTTGGACATATTATTTTTCTGAAAAATAATATTCGAACCCTTTTTTAAGACGAATTTCTATAGTTTTGATGATTTATTTTCTTAAGTGTACAATGTACATGGGACGGCATTCAAGAAAACAAAATAATATTTGTCTTTTAACTTCAATTTCCTTAGTATTTTCATTCGGCACTCTGTATAACAAAACTTTTCACACGAATTCTTTAGTCGTTTCTTGGAAATCACCGGAGAACAGGCCTGATATAGTGGGAGCCACTACGCCAAAACGGATAACATTTTTGTAATTTTTCAACAAAACATACATACCGCTATTGCTCTGCAAAAGTAGCACTCAAGTTCGATTTCTGAGATTGTTTCTGAATTTTTTAAGTAAATTAAATTCCAATAAAAATATTTAAGTAAATTCATACAACAACACTGCCTTTATATCAAGCCAATGAACTATTTACATTTTTTCACCTTAACAATTTCTAAATATTTATCCTATATGTATTTTATTTGTCATTTCTAAACAATTTCCATGCAGAATTATGCATTATTCTGTCAAAGCTTTGACTAAATAATTTATGGCTTTCACTTAAGTCTGCAGGTGGGTGTACTTTGGAACGATTTGGTGAAACCGCCTTAACTGTGGTCTTAAGATAAGTTCGGTAGCGGCAACCGGCTGCGACTAATGAGTTCTTAGCTCCTGGGTCGTTAGATAGCGGACGATATATATTATGCCACAAGACTGAGCGCCAAGTCGATTTGGCTGTCACTCGTCCGTGGTGGGATAGCAATCAATGTGGATGAAGTCACACGGCATCGACTTGATAATAATTTACATTGCAAACTATTGATTTTGGGGCGTGGGCGAGTGTCCCAAACCACCAAACAGACCAGCACACAACCACAATCAGATAACCTGACGCATGTCCGTCAAAGAAAACCGAAAGACAAAGACAGCGCTACAACTGGAAACAAGACGGTGGCTGACAAATACCCTTCGACATTTTGAGCAATTTATGGGTCGCACTTGGCCCAGTGATTGTCGCCGTTGATTGCAGGCCGCGTGGGCGTCGCGACTTTGCTACTGGCCACAATTTCGTTCGACAAGGCCAATGGGCTTATGTCGACCACCGAACGCTGCACTTGGGGTGTCTGTTTGTGTCTTTGTGCCACTTTCCTAAGGTCACGCGAGCCATTAAAGTGTTTGTTTATGGAAAGAGAAAAAAAAAACCCCTCGTTAAATAATTGAAGCGAAATGTTCAAAGTCTGAGAAGAACATAGTTCAAAGTTCATAGAATGCTTGGGCGATTAAATATGTGTATTGGAGATAAGAAATGATGCAAAGCTTTATATCCAATAACACAACCTTTAATCGAAATTAATGGTTCCAAAATATTTTGATATACATACGTCAGAGGAAGGTATTCGCTATCAGTAAGGCTGCTGGTTAAAATTGTTGGCTGATCATAAGCAAAAATATTAATTTTTGGCTATATCGCCTATTGTGATATGGTTGCGAAATAACTTAAGCAAATGTCGTAAGAAAATAAAGTAACAAGATAACGTAATCACATGACGCAACGAAAAAAACGATTTAATAATGTTAGAAAATGAAGTACCGAAACAACGTAACCAAATGAAGTTTCGAGGTAACATAGGGTAATGACGTACCGATATATTGTAACCAAATATCGTAACAGAATGAAGTTACAACAAAAAACATGACTTTACAATAAACGTAACCAAATAACGTAACCGAATAACGTAACCCAATAACGTAACCCAATAACGTACCCCAGTAACATAACCAAATAAGATAACTCAACGTCGTAATTAAATGACGTAACAAAACAAATAGTTCAAATGAAGTATGGCAATAATGTTAGCGATTGAAGTAACGAAATAACGTAATCAAATGCAGTATCGTGATAACGTAAGTAAATGTCGTAACCAAATAACATAACAGAAAGAAGTAATGTAAAACATTCGACTAAATCAAATAAACTAACCAAATGAGAATAAAAAAAAATAAAAAAACACGAAAGACATCAAGGCCATTATCCAAAACCGAGGAATTTAAAACCAGCCGAAAGAGTAAGGAGATTGAAGGAGTTTCTGTGGCACCTCCACGTAGTCAATCAATTTTCTATGACTTGCAGCGATAAAACTTTATGCTTATTGGAGGTCTGTATACAGAACCCTGGAATTTTTATTTCTTCACATTACTTTATATATATAGAAACCATTTGGAGCAAATCATGAGCATTAAAACATGCCATAGCAAAAATTTCGGAGTGCTGGATACAGACCTTATACGCGAAGAATTGGTAACAAATCCTGCAGGCATACAAGCCCAAAACAAATACACAATTGGCTGAATGGGTGTTTGAAAATGAGTCAATTCGAACAGAAGATGTTCCATCATAAACCACTTACGGGTCATTTCGCAACTGTACCACGAGGAATCGAGCCATTTCAAGCAATTTCAGAGATCGCTTAAAACGTGGTTGACCGAAAATCACATACTTTCTCCAAGTGTTTATTCACCTTAAAGTGAATTGGTCAATTCATTGCCGACACCAATTTCGATGACAAACTTTTGATTATTTGGCAACTAACTGAGATACAAAGTGCAATAAGGGAAAGGAAATGTAATCAGCTGTTTATTCCTTAAGACTCTAAGCAAATGAACTGTAAAATCTACACTAATGATGACAAATTGCACTTACTATAATTGATTGATAGATTCATTGACGAACTGGAATGCACATTTATAGCCAAATTACATGAGCTGCAATGAGGCGATGGTTTTTGCTAGCCATTTTTTTGGTTTTTTGTTTTTTTTTTTTACGAGAATATCAAATAACACGTAAGACATCAAGGGCTTTACCTTTGGTGAGATGGGTGGATAGAACGGTGGCAGTTCATGACAATTTGGACACCAGTTGGCCATGTTTGCTGTATTGGTTTATGTTTGTCTTTCTCTTTCTCTTTCCCTTCCCCAATTAGAGCCGCTGACGTTGTCGTTGTGTTGGTCGTTGATTCCGTTATCATATTCGCTTTCTTCAAATTATGTGTGTGTGGGTGGTTGGAGGTGGTGCGTCATAGATAGGAAAGTGTTTTTGGTAGTTGTCGTGGCGAGGTTTAAGGCATGTGTATAAAGGGGGGAAATTGATTTGGACTAGATGTACTCACCTAGTACAGGCTAAACCACCGAGGCAGGGCTCCAGGGCTGCCAACATTCACACGCTCAAATCGCACATCAATGTGTAGACGATTTGTTGTTGTTGTTGCTGTTGTTGGTATTCGGTTTTTCCTTTCAAGTTAAGTTTTTGTTGTTGTTTTCTTGGTTGCCGAAGTAAGTGAGCAAGAGATTTTTGTTTCAGACACTTTTTGGCTTATTATTTCATAATTGATTTTGCACTGGCTTTTAGAATTTGTGAAAATAGTTAACTTGACTTGGTTGAATTTTTTGTTGTTGTTGTGTTGCTTTAGAATACCATTTTAATTATCAGCTTCATTGTGCGCTTTTGTTTGTATTAGGTTTGGTTTTTTGTTTTTGGTAATTTTGATCGATTGTTTTTGCAATAATAAAATGTAAATTATTTTCATTTATTTGCTTAACTGCAAAATTATTAATCCGTGTCAAGCTGCAATTAATCATATTTTTCCTAATTTACAATTTTGCGGATTTTACGAGGGTAGAGGCAACAGTACACGGCCTGGCTTAAAGGGATTTACTAATGTATTCGAATAGAGAACTCAGTTTGAAGGATACTATGAAAAAATTTAGGTTTAAATAGTACAGGGCTTTTATTTCATAGAGAACTCTTTAAAATGCAAGGCACGACTGTGTACTCATAGGTTTTGTATATAATTAAGTACTGTGGTTCAATAGTTTACTGCCCTACCTTATGTCATGAGACAACTAAATTCATGCACTTTATGTTTGTCAAACAAAGCTCGAATTGAGTTTGTAGAAATAACTATTACAATCTTCTCAGAGAACCTATTTTAAAACCAAGAAAATTAGTGCAGGTTCGGTTAAGTGGTTTGAGGAGCTTTGAAACCTCCGGCACGGTTCATTACATGGTTTACCGAAAATAATGATTTCCAGACACACTTTCAAAATGAAATTCCTAGCCTAGAAATCATTTGAATAGCTCTAAAATCCTTATGACTTATATTCTTAGCTTACAATTGCTAAATTTTGTAGATAATTGAAGATATCTTCCCATTAAAGCAGATATATATATATATAAAGAGGTGTGTGAACAATTGTGGGAGCATACTGAGTAACCACATCAACTCGGTTTCGCCATCGAGGTATTACAAGTATCATTGTCGGAAGGTAAGCGTTTTAAGACTCGTAAGAATCGTCCAAATCGTCGCTTTGTTAAGTGAATTATGGTTCGGTTCATCAAAAGACGGTTTGCTTCCCTGGCTGACCCCTTGAATAAAATACATTAAGCATCTGACTATATTGCTCTTTGGCTAAGCAAATCTCCTAATTTGCTTCATCCTTTTTAGCAGTAAAAGCAATTAACACAATGAACGACTTATACCATATGTCGGTATGAGTATTCAGAGCTGACGAATGACAAAAAAAATGTACTCCAATAATTTACTGGTTTATACCGAACTGAAAGTTTAACTAATACTCACACACTCAACACCACACATCGGTTATAGAATTTCCATAAGCAACTTTTACTTTGTACTTAGCTGAAATCTGGTAATACCAAACTAAAGTTGGAAATTTTTGATGTGCAAATCAATTTGGCTTTCGAATGAAAATATCAAGAGAAGGTTTTGCTTTTTCATAACTTTTGACATGTAGACAAGAGTGTGTCGATGAACTCCATTCTTTATATGGCGATAAAAACACTTTCAAAAAAGTACATCAAGCTTAGTAGTAGTTCGCTCACTCAGTGGTTGAACCGAATACATCGATGCTGTGCTTGAACTGATAATGCAAGATCTTCATGTGACACAGCGTGAAATGAAGGCATCCCTAAACATTAGTTACATCAGCATATGTAAGATTAAGTCTGAAAAAGGTTAGTTTGCGATGAATTCCGCATAGTATGACAATCAAGCGATGAGAAGCAAATGCACGCCTTCGAACGACTGGGTCATGAGGCTACTATTCTGCTTGGGCAACAAAGGATGGACACTTCTGAGTGGTACACTTCACCCATGATTTGACGGAAGTCTTTGAAAACATTTGCAAAGTCAACCACCGAATGCATTGAATGACTTCTTTTTAGTATCAAAACACCAAAAATATTTCTGTTGGGTTTTTTTTTAGGTTTTTTTAAAGCGAAGATATACCATTTAAATACACAATTCAATATTAATAAATTGTTTACTCGCAAATAAAATCTATTCAAATTTTCGAACTGCTTCACAAAAAAAGTATGGGGATTCCTCTCTTCTGCAAACCTGTAACACGTACCATCTCTGAAATCTGTGCCTCCAAACGAACAGAGCTGAATGAAAAGTACTGGTGGACGTGGCTGGATCTGTCTATATTTTTGATCGTTTCTTATATTTGCTAATGATATCAAATGTTCCAAGTGACATCAATCTAAATTTTTGCCTTTTCCATGAATGACCCTAGGCAACAAGGTCCAGTATATTAAACAGTTTGCAACGATTCTAAATGATTTCGTGTGCTGAGTGCGAATCTGTTTTCGGAAATCGTCCAACACGTCAACATTTAAGATTTTATATTTGACCATCGTTCTTATTTTGGATCACTTTGGTATTATCGTATACTACTATTTTGTAGCTCTAACATCCACTTTTCCAAACATATCAGCTATTTTTTAAGCAAAGATAAACTGTTTTTAAGCTTTAAAATCAACTATTTCAAATATTTCAGCGAAGATAACACGGTAATTAAATGTGTTCAATATGTCCATATTGTGTACAGCCTAATGGTATGCAATGGATGTTTTTAGAAATTCTCATAAGGATCCCAAAAATCTCTAGAGATTTCCGTATAAGCGCTTTCATTTCAAGCTAAGACTGCTTGCCTTTATATGTGAAATGTCACCAAAAGGCTGGGCTACTAGATTAGATGACTAAAGTTGAGAGATTTGAGACTGACTTTCATTCATGAACGTAGAATGGATATTACAAATTGCACTAAAAATTGGGTATGAAATTTGATTAGGCAAACAGAGGTGGCAGGTCAAATGTAGACAGCGGATTTTGCTTATTTTTAAACCGATTGTAATCCTAGTAGACTCGTAAGTATCTTTCTGTATTTTGCTGACCTTCCAATTCATTAAATAATTATCAAAGTCATCT